>CM019824.1:78660105-79320375 GCA_009763385.1 Coix lacryma-jobi var. lacryma-jobi | reverse complement strand
GAGTCGCGGGGCTCGGGCGAAACGGAGAAGTGAGCCTCGGTCCGAGGCCGGACTCGGGCGAGACGGAGAGCATGCGTCGCCGAGGCTTGGGCTCGGTCGAAGCGGAGGGTCATGCGCTTGCCGAGGCTTGGGCTCGGGCGAAGCGGAGAAACAGGCCTCTGCCCGAGGCGTGACTTGGGGCTCGGGCGAAACGGAGTTGAAGCAGAGGCCGAAGGCTCGGATGCTTACCACGTGTCGGAGGCAGGGCTCGAGGGTGAGGCTCGACTCGTTCTCGAGGGTGAGGCTCGACTCGAGGGTGAGGCTCGACTCGAGGGTGAGGCTCGACACGCTCGGGGGAGAAGATGACCGCGGCGGCGCTCCGGCGGTCCGGCGGTCCTGAGCAACAACAGCGACCGCAAGGGCCAGGTTAGAGTCGCACGGGGTCAAGGAACACAACACGGGGGTCGGGAGAAGGTATCTGTGGCCGGAGACGGCGAATTCCACGAACCCGAGCTCGCCGGGTTTCGGCCGGGGATGGGGACGGCGAGCTTACGCCGGGCAAACGGCGGCGGGGAAGGTGAAATTGAAAGGTGGGAAAGCTTCACGAGCTCAAGGCGGAGCTTCTGAGCTAGGAGGTGGAGCGGAGGAGTGTCTGGAGAGTGCTGGCCACGGTGGCGGAGGTGGATGCGGAGGTCGAAGCTCCGGCGGCTTATATAGCCGCGGCTATGGGACGGTAGAGAGCTCGAGGTCACGCGGTTAAGGTTTGCGGGGGCGTGCGCACTCGATTGCGCTCTGGCGGATAAGCTGGCGCGCAGCCGGGGCTCGGGCGCAATGCTCGGCCGGCGATGGCCACGCGGCGGCGGCGGCTGGGCACTGTAGGGGCCGAGAGCGATGGTCAGCGCTCGCGTGCGAGCGCGGAGGGAACAGGGGAACATCGGTGGCAGGTTGGTGGCGCGTGGGGAGCAGCCGCCTGCGCTGCAGCCGCAGCGCCGGCGCCATGGCCGGGCCCCCCCTGGCCTCTGGCTCTACGGGAAGAAGAACAGTGCTAGGGTCTAGGGTTTGACTTTTGGCTGGTTTCTGAATTTTGCAAAAATCTCCCAAAATTTGAACTGTGCGACAAAAACTCAAAACACCAAAGTTGTTCAGAAAAGAGAGGTCTACAACTTTGTCAATATGAACATTTTCAAATTCCAAATAGTTTTTGAACTACATTCAAAAACAGAAAAGGGGACACTTTTCAAATTTGATTCAAATCAAAATTACTTTGGATTTCGAACTGAAACTTGAAAATCTTCCAATATGAAAGTTGTTCCATTTGGCAAAACCTATAACTTTGCTAATATACACTTTTTCTGAAACTCAATAGTTTTTGAATAACTTTTTAAAACCGAAAAGGGGACAAAAACTGGAATTTGAATGAATTTGAAATTACTGCAAACTTTATATAGAAACATGGAAATCTGTAAATACCAAAGTTGTTCCTCTAGGTCAGATTCACAACTTTGCTTTTTGAACCAACTCAAAATTTTGAATTTTGAAAAAGTTATCAAAAAGGGAATAAATCCAGGATTTGGGATTTTAGGGTTTTGCAAAAGGAAACTCAATTCAAATCTGATTTTTGAACTTTGATCAAAGCATCAAACATCAGGGCACTAACTTTGAACAAAATTACATAGAACTAGGCACAGAGGTGAAATTACCATTTTGCCCCTATAGGAAGAAGTGGGCTAATAAGGGTTTTTGCAATAGGGATACATCACATAAAATGATACATTAAGCAAATGCATACATGAAATCATGATCAAGATGATTAATGATGATAATGATGATATGTCAAGTTAATTACATGCTTAAACACCAGAGGTGTTACACCTAGGCCGGTAGCAACTGAACGGAGAAGCTAGAAAGGTGTAGAAGCTCACCCTGGTGCTGATGGTGAAGTCGGTTTGAGCGGAGGTTGCTCGGAGAGTAGGCGTCCACGGAGCAGTGGCCTTCGGCGGTGAACTCCGGCGAAGACGACGCTGTTCCGGTAAAACCTGAGCACCAGACAGGGAACCATCGAGCTGATGAGTTCTCTGAGATCAAGACGAAACACAAACACGAGAAAGAGAGAGTGGAGAAGTGCTCGGTTGAGCTGACCACGGTGAGATCAAGCTCGGCGGCGCTTTCTGCTCGGCGGGAAGAAAACCGGCGAGTATGAGCTCTCTAGTGCAGTAGAGGTGGAGAGGATAGGTCTGGGAGGTGCGCAAAGAAGTGAAGTACTTGAAGGCGCGGTGAAACTGGATGGGAAAGACTGGAGACGGTGAATCTGGAGGTTTGTCCGGATTGTTCCCGTCGGCGCCTTGGTGGCAAACATGGCGACGGCGAGCTCAGAGGTGACGCCACGACGCGAGGGAGAGTGCCAGCAGCAGCTTAACTTGGCCACGAACTCGTCGCGCGTTCCTTCGGGAGAAGTCGCCGTCCACGCGCGAGAGCAGGCGATCAAAAGATCGGCCTTGCTGCCGCCATGAACAGGAGCAAGAACTTATCCCCCCCCTTTTCCCAAAACTACCCTTACCAAAGTTTGAAATTACTTTGGATTTTTGAATATAAACTGAAAATATGCCAAAATATCAAATGCTCAGAATTCAATACTGAACATCTTTCATTTTTGTAAGATACCCAAAATATGCTCAGATTTTGAATTAGGATTTGAAATACAAAAGAGGACAAAAAGGGCAAAAGGGGATTTTTACAAATACTTTTGATTTCACAAGAACACTTGAAAAACTTTAAACACCAAAGTTGTTCCTTATCAGAAATAGAGCAACTTTGCTGTTTAAAGCATACCCAAATTCTTTCTAAATTTTGATTTATAGAAAAGGGAATAAAATAGGGTTTTTGAATTATTTAAACTATTTATAGAATTCTAACCAAAATCTAATTTATACCTCAAAGATGACTTGAATCATGACTCAAATACACCTTTGAGACATAAAACCAAAGTTTGGTCCAAAACTTCACTATTATAAAAGAAATTACCATAATACCCCATATACACATAAAAGCACTAATTACCAAATAAGAAAGCATAAACTAAGGTTTAACTTAAGCACTCTTTTATCAACTAAGCACAAGCATAAAATAATAAACTTGTTTTAGTGAATGAATATCCAGGTTATCACTCAAATGAAATGCTGATGCACATGATGACATGACAAGTTTTAGTTTGCTTAACACCAGTGTTACAGCTGACCGCTCGTAAGGCCACCGGAGGCAGAGGAGTTCCACGTCACCGCTTGGCCACCAAGCTGACCCGGAAGACGTTCTTGTCCTACTTCGGCTTGCCGACTATCCTTTGGAGGATTCTGCAGGCCGTGGGCTATGAGGAAGGACAGGAGCCCAGGTACTCATGGCAGAAGGAGATCTACGGGCAGGATTCCTTGGTCATGGTGGAGATCAAAGTCAAGGCTTTGCCCGCCAAGCCCCACTGGACAGGATGGACGGAGATCACCAGAGGCACCTGTGCCAAGGATGGAGCCAACAGGGCAGCATACCTAGTGCTGAAGGACATCATCGCCCGCTTCCCTGCCGACCTAGCTAGCGCTATGGCAGGAGTGTTCCCCCGCGGATCACTTTTTCCATTGCGCTGGAAGCAGACTTCGGAGTCAGTCTTGACAGGGAGCCCAGAGGAGAGGTTCTTCTGTGAGACGCCTGCGATGAGCTCCACCGGAGCTTTGTTGGGTGTATGTGAGAGTTTGGAGCACACTCTCGGGAGCGTGTCCTTCACCCTCACAGCCACCTACCAGAGCAAGAGGAAGCTACAGGAGGACTTCGACGCTGAGGTTGCTCGTCTGCAGGAGAGGATTCAGCAGGTCATTCTTGAGCGTTACGACGCCCGCACCACAACAGCAGCACAGTCCACTGCCAGGACCGTTGCAGAGCAGATGTAGCTGACCACCGCTCTTCAGAGAGATGAGGCCCATACCGTGCTCGACCAGCTCAGAGAGGGAGCCCACCTCTTGATACAGCAGATCCATGGACAGCAGGCCTACATCGACCAGCTCCACGAGGCAGTCCACCAGATGCACCATGCCGCGCAGGAGGCCGCCGCCCCAGCAGTTGCCGAGGTTCCAGCCGCCGAGGCCCAGGATCCCCAGGACGGAGAGGTCCTTGGTCCCGACGCCCCTCTGGAGGAGGATCACGCTGACGAGCCGATGATCGACGTCAACGCATAGGACGCCGCATCCGCCGCTGGAGACGCCTGAGCGCTAGTTTAGCTAGGAGACGTTTTTCTTTTGTATAGCTTGAGCTTGCTCGCTAAGTGATGTAACGCCCTAAACATGTGCTGGTTTTATGTTTAAAATGTTTGATGGCATATAAGCTTTTGGACAAAGTCCGGAGTTCGATCCGGCACCTTTTACGGAAATCCGTCATTTGCATGTCTAATTTCGAGCGATTATTTTGTGATGTTGTATGGAAATGAGTAATTATACTTGGTCGTGTGCTAAATTTCCGAATTATGTACAACACAGTATTTATTCATGATCAATGTAACATCACCTAATGATTGCTTATTAATGCGATATGCAGATGCCGGCACACACTCGCAGCCAACGCGGGCTGAGGGCAGGACAGGAGGAGAACTTGCCACCTCCCCCACCGCCGCCGATGACGCCGGAAGCGTTTTTCGGCCAGTTCTTGGGCAGCCAAAGGAATATGGAGGAAATGCAGATGCACATGGAGGCCACCCTCCGCAATATCGCTAACAACACTGCGCAGCAGCATCATCAACGCCAAGGCCCAGAGCCCAACCAGTACAGCTCCTACCGTGACTTCTTGGACACTCGCCCTCTTGTGTTCAAGGAAGTCACCGAACCGCTTGAGGCTGATGAATGGCTCAACTCCATCATCCAGAAGTTCCGTCTGCTTCGTCTGACGGAAGAGCTCAAGGCGGAGTACGCCGCCCACATGTTGGAAGGACCCGCAGGTTTATGGTGGGCCCAGTACCATGCATCCTTGCCTGCAAATGCACGTGTCACTTGGGATCAGTTCTCTACCGCTATGCGCAACCACTACATCCCTAGTGGTTTGATGGAAATGAAGGTTGCAGAGTTCATGAGGTTATCCCAGGGAACCAGATCTGTGTCTGAGTACCTCCACAGTTTCAACAACCTAGCTCGCTACGCCCCAGACTTTGTGGATACTGAGGCCAAGAAGATCGCAAGCTTTAAGTGTGGCATGAGTGCCGCCATGCTTTCTAAGATGGGCAACAGTCACCGCACCACCTTCAGTGATTTCGTCAGTGACTGCCTAAATCAAAAGGCCAATGACAGCCGGCTGGCGACAGAGACACGCCGTCGTGCGAACGAAGGATGTTCGTCTCAACAGAGGACCCCTTTCGGAGCATGTACCCCGTATCGCCAGCCTGTTGCAGGAGCAAGATTCCGTCCCCCACAGAGGAAGATCACCACCAACCGTCCCCGTCCTAGTTTTCAGAAGCCCTACACCGCCCCCATGATGCAGAACAAGAGCAAAGCAGGGAGTGCAGGAGGTCCCAAGACCCCGTATGTGATTGGTCCATGCTATAATTGTGGTCAGACTGGACATCTGTCATGTCAGTGCCCTCGCCCAAAGAAGCAGTACACTCAGCCCCCACCTCATACGGGTCATGTGCATCACACCACCGTGGAAGAAGTGCCAGCAGGAGAGCCTGTCACAGCTGGTACGTTTCTTGTTAATCAATGTCCCGCAGTTGTGCTATTTGATTCTGGAGCATCGCATTCTTTCATAAGTGAGAATTTTGTTATAAGAAGTAATCTTGAGTTGATAGAGTTAGACTGGGGATATCAGATAAGTTCCGTCGGAGCTGTTCTCTCCGCGCGTAAAATGGCTAAAGGAGTGGAAATGACCTTTGGGGATAAACAAGCCATAGTGGACCCCATAGTCATTCCTGGTCTAGGTCTGGATGTAATTTTGGGTATGGGTTGGATGAAACTCTGGAAGGTTAATCTAGACACCGCAGAAATAGTGTCCATGGTTAGTCCCAGGAATGGATCTTCTTTTCGGTTCAAGTTACCTCGAAACCCCCATGAGATTACAGTGTTGTTCAATATCACGGCAAAGCAGATAGCTGAAATCCCAATAGTGTGTGAGTTTCGAGATGTTTTTCCTGATGAGTTGCCTGGACTACCGCCAGATAGGGATGTGGAGTTTGCTATAGAGCTAATCCCTGGAACGGCACCCATATCTCGCAGACCGTATAGAATGCACGCTAAAGAGTTAGCAGAGCTTAAGGTTCAGTTGCAAGAGCTTTTGGATAAGGGTCTGATACGCCCTAGTTCGTCACCTTGGGGATGTCCCGCTATCTTTGTGAAGAAGAAGGATAAAACTTTATGGATGTGCGTGGATTACAGACCGTTGAATGCCGTAACTATAAAGAACAAATATCCCTTACCCCGAATCGATGTCTTGTTTGATCAGTTGTCAAAGGCGAAAGTATTCTCCAAGATCGACCTGAGGTCAGGATACCATCAGATTAAGATCAGAAGAGAAGATGTACCAAAGACAACTTTCTCTACCAGATACGGACTCTATGAGTATCTAGTTATGTCCTTTTGGTTAACCAATGCACCAGCACATTTCATGTACCTGATGAATTCGGTCTTCATGCCAGAGTTGGATAAGTTTGTTGTAGTGTTCATCGATGATATCTTGGTATACTCTGAGAATGAGAGGGACCATGCTGAGCATCTACGAGTTGTTCTGACCCGGCTTAGAGAGCATAAGTTGTATGCTAAGTTCAGCAAGTGTGAGTTTTGGTTGAAGAAGGTACCTTTCCTTGGTCACGTCCTTTCAGAGGAAGGGATCTCTGTAGACCCTTCTAAAGTGCAAGAGGTTATGGAATGGGAAGCACCCACAAGTGTTTTTGAGGTTCGCAGCTTTTTGGGTTTGGCAGGATACTACCGTCGGTTTATTCCGGATTTTTCAAGAATAGTCAAGCCTATGACCCGTTTAACGCAGAAAAACAAGAAGTTCGAATGGACTCCAGAGTGTGAAGCAGCTTTTCGTACTCTGCAGACGTTGTTGACTTCCGCGCCTGTTCTGGCTCAGCCAAACTTGGAGGAACCTTTTGATGTGTTTTGTGACGCATCTAAGATTGGACTCGGATGTGTACTCATGCAGAATGGAAGAGTTATCGCCTATGCTTCTCGCTAGTTGAGACCGCACGAAGAGAATTACCCCACTCATGATTTGGAATTAGCAGCCGTGGTGCATGCACTCAAGATCTGGAGACATTATCTTATGGGAAACCTATGTCATGTGTACACGGATCATAAAAGTCTGAAATATATCTTCACCCAGCCAGAGTTGAACATGAGGCAGAGAAGATGGCTAGAGCTAATTAAGGATTACAACCTTGAAGTGCATTACCACCCCGGAAAAGCAAACGTTGTAGCCGATGCCTTGAGTCGCAAGACTCATTGCAACTCCCTACAACCACTTTTGGAAGATGGATTTAACCTTATGCACCCCGTTATGGTGAACAACATCACTCTTCAGTGTACCTTGGAAAGTGACATCATCGAGAGACAAAAGACCGATGAAGAGATCTGTCAGATTAAGAAGAGGTTGGAAACCAGTAGTTCTTTGAACTTCAGGACAGATGAACAGAGAATTCTGTGGTATAATCAAAGGTTGGTTGTTCCTAAGAACACAGAGCTGAAAGAAAGAATTCTGAATGAAGCTCACAATTCAAAGTTGTCTATGCACCCAGGAAGTAGTAAGATGTACCAAGATCTGAGAACAAGGTATTGGTGGTCAAAGATGAGGAAAGAAGTTGCAGCTTATATTGCAAGGTGTGATACTTGCTGCAGGATAAAAGCTATACACCTGAGACCTGCAGGACTGTTACAACCGTTATCAATCCCGGAGTGGAAATGGGAAGAAATCAGTATGGATTTCATCACCGGCCTTCCCACTACTCAAAAAGGAAATGATTCTATCTGGGTTATCGTGGATCGGTTATCTAAAGTGACTCACTTCATACCAGTTAAGACTACACACCGCCCTCATCAGTATGCAGACCTGTATATTCAGAATATCTTGAGGTTGCATGGAGTTCCAAAAAGGATTGTCTCTGATAGAGGACCCCAGTTCATAGCGCGTTTTTGGGAACAGTTGCACAAGGAGTTAGGAACCAAGTTGGTAAGAAGTTCCGCTTATCACCCCCAAACCGCAGGGCAAACAGAAAGAGTGAATCAGATTTTGGAAGATATCCTCAGAACTTGTGTTTTATCTTCACGAGAATCATGGGAGAAATGGTTACCCCTCGCCGAGTTCTCTTATAACAACAGCTACCAAGAAAGTATAAAGATGGCACCTTTTGAGGTTTTAAATGGACGAAGATGCAGAACCCCAGTAAATTGGGTTGAATCAGGAGATCGAGGATTCTATGGGTCGGATTACGTAAAGGATGCGGAAGAGATTGTGCAGACAGTACAGCAACACATTAAGGTAGCACAATCCAGACAAAAGAGTTATGCCGATATACGGAGAAGACCCGTGGAATTTCAAATAGGAGATTATGTTTACCTTAAGGTCTCACCCATGAGAAAAGTCCAACGTTTTGGAATTAAGAAAAAGCTAGCACCTCGATATGTGGGACCATATCGGATCATAGCGAAAAAGGGAGAAGTGGCATATGAAGTGCAGTTACCCCCAGAGATGAGCACAGTCTTTCCAGTGTTCCATGTGTCCCAGTTGAAGAAGTGTCTTCGAGTTCCAGAATAAGAAGAAGTTCGGATTCCAGATGTTACTATCAGATCAGATCTGGAATACTATGAACAACCTCGAGAGATAATGGACACCAAGACCCGAGAAACTCGCAACCAAACAGTGAAGACCTACGAGATTCTCTAGAGCAACCACGGACCCAACGATGCGACTTGGGAAACCGAGGAGTACTTGCGAGTGAACTATCCCGCTTTTTATAAAGATTGGTACGTAACTCAAAATCTCGGGACGAGATTTCTTTAAGGGGGGAAGGGCTGTGACACCCTAGTGTCAAGCACTGCATTAGGAACCACATTAGCTACTAAAGAGCATAAGTAATGCATTGCATCATTTCATGTGCATATGAGTGCTTTTTGCCTTTGTTTAATTGTTGGATTTTGGATTTCTATTTGACTCGATGATTTAAATGGATTTCTGTTTTGGCAAATAGTTTCATAAAATAGAGAATCTTGAGTAGAGTGCTTTTCATGTTGGAGTTTAATTTGACCTAGTTCAAAATAGTTTGTTAAATAAAAATAAGTCAAACAAAATGGTTTATATTTCAAAATTGGCTTTATTCATGTGAAGGTTTTAAAAATGGTTTTCAGAAAAAGTGTCCTATATGAAAGTTGTAGAGCAAATTATTTTGAGCAACTCTTATTTTGGGGCCAAACGCTAGTTTTGAGTTTTTAAAACTGTTTTGAATTGACAAAGTTTGGAAAACAATTCTGAAAATGGAAAACGTCTGGAAAATGGGAAAAACCTCAGCGCGTCGCTTTTGGCCCATTCGGCCTTTTTCCGGCCCACCTCGTGCCCGCTCAGGCCCGCGCCTGCCTGCTCCCGCGCGCGCTCGCCGCGCAGCGCCGCGCTGCTCCCGCTCGGCCTTTCGGCCCGCCTTGCACGCGCGTCGGCCCAGCTCCGCGCCCACGCGCCGGCCCAGCTCGCCCGCGCCCGCTCCCGCGCGCCGCGCACGCCAGCCCCAACCACGGCCGCGCCGTACGCCGGCGACTGCGCCACGTGGCCGGCGATGCCTTAGCAAATCCGCCTCCGCCACTCCCCGCGCGATCCTTCTCCGCGCGATCACGCAAAGATCTCGCTCGCCCTCTCCGCGCTCGCCTCGCCTGCCGCGCTTGCCTCGCCGCTCGCGCCGCGTCCGGTCGCTGGGCCCCGCCACCACCACCGGCCGGCCGATGCCCCGACCAAAACCCGAGCACCCTTCGCCCTCTCTCTCACCCGCGCTCACAAGCCCCCTCACTCGCTCCTGCCCTCTCTCCCTTCCCTCTCTCTCCCGCAAACACGCCAAGCACCTCACTGCTCGCCGCGTTCGGCGCCAAGAGCCGCACCGCCGTTCCAACCATCACCGTCCACCTCCCTCCGATTCCTTCCGCACACTGCTCCGCCTCGCCGTTGCACGCCCGGTGCTCGCACTAGCGCCACCGACCGAGCTTCGCCTTTGCTGGAGCACGTCGTGCCCCTCTTCGGCCACCGTCACGCCCAAGGAGTGCACCGCCACGTTCTGCTTCAACCGAGCCTCCACTGCCTTTCTCCTTCTCCGACGAGCCTCACCGCGCGAAGAAGAGGTGAGAACCCCAGCCCTTTCGGTCTCTATCGGCCCCGAGCTCTCTACCCATCCCGGCCGAACGCCATTAGCGCCGCCGTGGCACGCCCACGAGACCGAGCTTTTCTGAAGCTCCGCCTGCCAAACCATCACCACTGGAACTCCCCTTTAGGTTCACTGACCCTCACGCGCACTTCAATTAAGTCAGTGATCGCCGGAGATGGCGCAGCCGAGCCACACCGCCGCCACCGTCCGCTCTGGCTCGCCGCCGGCCAGCTCAGGTGGTGCGCCGGCCAAACCATCACCACCACCCGACTCGCCTTGATGAGACGAGCTCAGCCATACCACCCTCACCGCCGGCGAGCTCACCGTCGGCGAGGTATCGCCGGTCAGAGCCATGCTCTGTTTTTCCCTCGCTGACAGGTGGGGCCATTGGCCCGCTGGCCCCCGCGCGTCAGTCTCTCCCTGGTCCATGGACCGTGTTCACCTATCCCGTGCGCCGAGTGTTTTCCAGAAAACGTTTTCCAAAATGTTTTTCTATTTCCAGTAAATGCTTGTTTATTTTGTAGATCCTGTTTTGTTAATCCAAATGATGTGCTATAAATTTTGTTAATCTGTTCTTGAGTGTATTTATCTGAGAAAAATATGAAGGTATTATTTTGTTAATATTTATTACACTGTTTTTAATTAATTAGTTTATGTGAGAAATGCTAGATAAATGTTTTACTATATTTACTGGATGGATAAAAATGTGATAAAATTTATGTATGCTCTTTGTCATGTGTAGAAGCTAAGAAAAATATATGTGGCACTGTTTTAGTGAGAAAAATATCTTTTAATGATTAAAAGTCTTTTTAGCTGTTTTCTTAGAATAATTACTGTGTAAAATGTATGCATATTTAAACTGTGAGAATTTTTGTGTGGTCTCTGTACACTCTGATTAAGGTAAGAAAAATATAATATGTGGTTAGTGTATGACAGAAAATGGACTTGTAGTTCAACTATGCTTTTCTGTGTTTTTCTTAGAAAATTCATGTAGGAAATAATATAGCAACACTGTTCATGAAACTTTCTTGATAAGTATAATTCTGTGTATAGAATCTGGGAAAATAATAAAAATAGATATTTTACCCTTTTTCAGAAGTGTTGTAGTTCAATGGATGGAATAGGAATAAAACTTTGGAAATTTGGGTAGGTCACTATATGCATGCTCTAGTAGTAAGATTTCTTGAGTAGTAATGTTTTCTGTACAAGTAACTAAGAAAATATGTAATCTGTTGTTTGACACTTTTCTGTAGTAGAGTTAGTTCAAAGCACCTTTTGAGCAGTTTATTTGTTATTTTTATATCTGCAGTTCTGAATTTTATTTTTGACCGGAAATTGTTCAGTGAAGTCCAGCAGGTGTTAATTGCCTTCTGGAATTTTTGTGGATTTTTCTGAGTTCAGAAAAATGCACTTGCAGTTCAAACCTGAATTTCTTTGGAATTTCTAAATAAGGAATAGGTAAATTAATGGATTTTGTTTTATGAAATAAATAAGTATTTACCTCAATGTCAAAAGTGGTTCAACAAGTTGGTTTTGTTGGTTTGCAACAAATGTTCTTTCATACCACCATATCCCGCACCCCGCATTAATTATTTAATTTACCGCGTACAATAGGATCGACAGTTCACGAACAAGACCAGGAGCCGGAGACAAACGTCGAGCAGGAGATCCCGGAGCTTCAGCAAGCCGAGGAAGCCGACCCCGCAAGCGACACTAACCTGCCTGAGTGCCCCTCCCACAAGGCCTCAGTCTTCTCTCAAGGCAAGCCCCGGAGCATATTAAGCCTCCTATCTTTTGCAATTTATTGATTAATATCTACCTTGTTATCCTGTTATTTAGTTACCATATAGAATTGCTTAGCTTGCTTAATAAAAGTAGTAGTTAAGAACATTTCCGTAATACCCTGATGGGTAGTTACCGGATCACGGTTGGCTATATTTGCTATCGTGGAAAAGAACCTGAGTAGTAATGAAATACGGTCAACTGGAAGGCAAGGCACCAAGTTGGAACTTGGGGGCAGTCCGTCCGTTGGATCGTGTAGGTTTGTATCGATGTTGGCCCTCGTTCATTTTTGAACGCGCCATTTTACTTAGGGATATGTCGGTGCCGTAATCATCGACCCCAAAGCCGGTTAGAAGCTGTTCGGGCCAGTTTCGACCCGTGTCGCGCCCTCTAGTATGAAAATTGCGATCTGCCGCGTGAGGCCATCGCCAGGTTCCAATTGGGCGGTCCGTGCTTGAACCGCGACGATTACCACCACGAACAAGCATCGAGCGGTTGCCCAATGCATGGACCCGACGGGGAAAGTGTGGGCTGGTATTAAAGGTCTTTCACCGGCTGGTTTGGAATTCAATTCGAGTCGCCGTCTCCCCCGGTTAGTGGGAAACTATGGCGAGGTTCACCACGATGCAACTCCATGTGATGTTTTAAAGGTTCAACTAAAATATGGATAAGTCAACTGGATATGGTTATATTATTGTCTGTTAGACTCAAGTGTGTGCAGTAGTTCAGGTGCAAACCTAGAGTAAAGAAACAGGTCTAAAACTGACAGCTCATTTATGTCATTTAGTACTCCTTATCTTAAGTGTGAGCTTTCCGCAACTAAACATCCCAGCTCCAGCCAAAAAGGCCTTGCATACCCTTGGTGTCTTTATTTTCAGTTGGACAGGTAAGTCTAGCTGAGTACATTCCCGTACTCAGGGTTTATCCCGTTTGTTGCAGATGGACAGGTCTACTTTTGCTATTGTAAGCACTGCCTCTACCCGGTGGAAGGTGATGAGGAGTAGGCTCCGGGCAGGGTCATCTAGAAGCTTCCCTTTTCTTTTGCTGGTCTAAGACTTCTAGTGGCACATTATCTAAAAAGGGAAGAGTGAGTTGTGTGAGTGGGTTTTATCAAACAATGTTTATTTGGACCACATGTGTGGTGGTCGTGCTTTAAACTATTTCAGCTTCCGCACTTTTAAACTCGGTATTGTAATAACTCCGTTTTAAATTCGCACTCTGATACTTTAAATTCGGTTCCGTTTCTCTGTGTTGTATCTTTACGAATGTAATTCCTGAACAATGCGATCCTGTATGTTGTACGGTGATAGAAATCTGTCGAGATTTTCGGACTATCGGGGTTATATGGGTTCAAGTATGAGTCGAAGTCAGATGGATTTGACTAAGACGGTACTTGAGCTCTTATAATCAGGACGGTTCCGCCACAATCGCTTCCTTCGTAGGTGTGCTAGGAATGGTTTTTTCCCTGACCATTCTTTTGAGCAGCCGGCCCAACACTGGTATTCTTCCTACTTCACTAACCCCAGTGTTGGACCGTATGCTCACCATATGTCTTTTCATTGATATAGGTAAAACGATTGGAGAACGTTTGGTTGGTGGATTCCGGGTGTTCGAGGCACATGACCGGAAACGCCAAGTGGTTCTCCAGTCTTAGTCCGGTCGCCGGAAAGGAGTATATCACCTTCGGCGACAACAACAAAGGTAAGGTGCTATCTCGTGGGTCTGTGCGAGTTAATGAGCACTTTGTGTTGCGCGATGTTGCTCTTGTTTCTAACTTGCATTTTAACCTTCTTTCCGTTTCGCAACTCTTTGACGATGACTATGAGATTCGTTTTTAACCGAATCTCAGTCGTATTTTGGATCCTCAGGGCAATCTTGTGTGTTTGATTTCGCCCTTTGGAAAAGTCTTTCGTGCGAATTTCTCGGAGACTTTTGGTACTTCTCGTTGTCTTGTGGCTGGACCCTCCTCTTCTGATCTTTGGAAGTGGCATAGGAGACTTGGACATTTGAGCTTCGACATGCTTGCAAGGCTTAGTTCACTTGGCCTAATCTAAGGATTGCCCAAGTTATCTATGGAGAAGGATCTTGTTTGCCACTCTTGTAGACACGGGAAGATGGTTGCCGCTCCCCACCATCCAGTTACTCAGATCATGACCAAGCGCCCTAGAGAGCTTTTGCATATGGACCTTGTTGGTCCGGCTCGGGTGAGCTCGGTTGGGGGGAAGTGGTATGTGCTTGTTGTTGTTGATGACTTTTCGAGATATTCGTGGGTTTTCTTTTTAGCTGAGAAAACCAAGACTTTCTCCTTTGCTCGAAATCTGATTTTGCGTCTTCAGAATGAGTTCCCTTTGAACTCTATGCGAGCAATTCGGAGTGATAATGGTTCCGAATTCAAGAATTCAGACTTTGAGAAGTTTTGTGACTCTTTTGGGTTTGAGCATCAGTTTTCTTCCCCCTACACACCGCCTCAGAATGGTGTTGTAGAAAGGAAGAATCAGACCCTTGTAGAGATGGCCAGGACGATGCTCGATGAGCATAGGACTCCTAGGCGATATTGGGCCGAAGCCATGAACACTGCATGCTATATTTCCAATCGCATTTTTCTTCGAGCTTTCTTGAAAAAGACCTCTTATGAGTTGCGTTTTGGAAAACTACCCAAAGTGAGCTATTTTCGAGTTTTTGGTTGCCATTGTTTTATACTCAAAAAGGGCAACTTGGACAAGTTTGAGTCTCGTTCTTCTGACGGTGTGTTTTTGGGTTATGGCACTCACGCTCGAGCTTATCGTGTACTTAACCTTGACACTAACCGAGTCATGGAGACATCCGATGTCACCTTCGACGAGACCATGGTTTGTCCTTCTTCTCATTTTGAGCGTGCAGGTGATCATGAGGTTGGTGAACCTCTTTTTGATGATGAAGAAGAAGGTGCTGAAGGGATAGATGACCCAGCACCTCCTCCACCTGCTGAGCCGCAAAGAGCGGCCTCTACGACGACACATGGCCCCGACACATCGTCTTCCTGGGGGCCGTGGGATCCGCTACCTCGAGCGGTACCCTTTGTACCCGAGGAGGCACCAGCTGCTGTTGAGGAGGAGGCCACTTCGGCAAGGGAGGTGCCACGACACATTCAGCGCCAACACCCGCCTCAGCAGATGATCGGCAGCATCGACGAACGCGTCACCCGGTCAAGGCAAATTTCTCACTTTGCTCATTCTGCATTTGTTGCTGATTTTGAACCCCGGGATGTTGGACACGCTTTGATGGATCCTGATTGGGTCAATACCATGCATGAGGAGCTTGAGAACTTTGAGAGAAATCGGGTTTGGGTTCTAGTGTCTCCACCTTCTAAGTGTCATCCAATTGGGACAAAATGGGTTTTCAAAAACAAACAGGGAGAACATGGCCATGTTGTGAGAAACAAGGCCAGACTCGTAGCCCAGGGATATAGTCAGAAGGAGGGGATAGACTATGAGGAGACATTTGCTCCTGTAGCACGTTTGGAGGCTATTAGGATACTCTTGGCTTTTGCTGCAACCAAAGGTTTCAAACTTTTTCAAATGGATGTCAAGAGTGCCTTCTTAAACGGCTACATTGAAGAGGAGGTGTATGTTAGACAACCCCCCGGTTTCGAAAATCCCAAGTTTCCAAACCATGTCTTTAAACTTCACAAAGCTTTGTATGGTTTGAAACAAGCCCCTAGAGCCTGGTATGATAGGTTGAAAACCTTTTTGCTTGCTAAGGGTTTTAAAATGGGATGTGTAGATAAAACGCTCTTTCTCCTCAAGCAAGGCACTGATACTCTCTTGGTCCAAATTTACGTGGATGATATCATTTTCGGTGGTTCTTCTCACGCTTTGGTTGCCAAGTTTGCAGATATTATGAGCAAGGAGTTCGAGATGAGCATGATGGGCGAGTTGACGTTTTTCCTCGGGTTGCAAATCAAGCAAACCCGGGAAGGAACGTTTGTGCACCAGGGCAAGTACACCAGAGATATCCTGAAGAAGTTCGACATGGGTGAGGCCAAGCCTCTTCCAACACCCATGGCGACCACGACGGCCCTGGATGCGGACAAGGAGGGAGAAGCAGTGGACCAGAAGGAGTACCAGAGTATGATGGGGTCGCTGCTGTACCTGACGGCGACGCGCCCGGACATCCAGTTCGCGGTGTGCCTCTGCGCGCGCTTTCAGGCGTCGTCGCGCACCTCTCACCGTCAGGCGATCAAGCGCATTATGAGGTACTTATCCTTCTCTCCAGAATTCGGGATCTGGTATTCTGCTTCCTCCACCCTTTCCCTTTGCGGTTATTCCGATGCCGATTTTGCTGGTTGCCGTATTGATCGCAAGTCCACTTTTGGGACTTGCCAGTTTATTGGTTCTTCTCTTGTTTCGTGGTCCTCTCGCAAGCATTCTAGCGTCGCCCAGTCTACCACAGAGGCTGAGTATGTTGCTGCGGCTAGCTGCTGTTCCCAGTTACTCTGGATGATGGCTACTTTGCGTGATTTTGGTCTAAGCTTTTCTCGTGTTCCATTGCTTTGTGACAGCACGAGTGCGATTAGCGTTGCTAAGAACCCCGTGCTGCACTCGAAGACCAAACACATTGATGTGCGCTTTCATTTTCTGCGAGACCACCATGAGAAGGGTGATATCGACCTTCGCCATGTCGATACTCATCATCAGGTTGCTGATATTTTTACCAAGCCTTTGGACCAATCAACCTTTAATCGGTTGAGAGGTGAGCTTGGTGTGTGTTTCCCCTTTTAGATGGGGGAAACATTTTGGATTTTGTATGATACACTGACTTTTTGTTTTAAGTTGTTTTTGGCTTCTTTTTTTATTTCTTCATGCATTTTTTTCATTTTAGCATACACTTTTACATTCTGAGCTTCATATGTATAATCTGAAGAATGTAACTATGCTCTGTGTAGTTCTTGCTCCGATGCTTTATGTTGATGCTGTAGCTTATGCTCTTTCTGATCACTAGTCCATACTATGAGCTGAGCTATTTTTGAATGGTGAATTTGATAATGAACTTAAAGCTTGACAATATTCACCATTGAGATATGCAACTAGCGTGTGTAGGATGTGTTGAGGTCATTCCTGCTTTTCATATATGCTAGGTTGCTATGTCTCTAGTGTTGAGTCATACACTTGCTTGGTATGTCATATACTGTTTAAAATCTGAACCAAGTTAAGTGAATTGAAAAGATCGAGATGGGTTTGCTTGTTAACACCTCACAGTTTCGAGACTGTTTCTCATTGCACTTTGAGTTAAACTTGAGCTGTGTAGTGTATGACCGAAACTGTTGCTTTAAGCTTCTGATTGCTTATGCATAGGCTTCGCACAGTTGAAAAGTTAGGCAATAACAAGCATTCAACCTCTCGCAGTCACATGTTGTTTTCTGAACTTGTGTAATTTCACCGCTGCAACTCCGATTAAAATTTGAAATCACAAGTAAATTCCTAAATTGGTATCAGCATGATGATTGAACTGTGCTAGGGGTAGTTCACTTGGTATACATGCTTAGCACATTTGACTTCCTATCCATACATGTCTTGTGCTATTTTGATGGTGAATACCTTCTTCGGCTTAAAACTACTCACATGTTCATATTTCATTCTTAGTGATCAGCTTGAGCCTTTGCTAGCATTCTGTGCATTTTTCTGAGTCATTGGATTTGAACTCTATAGAGCATCCTTGCACTCTTTTGAATATACTCCTGAAGCTCCTAACTTGCATTTTGCCTCATTTGCATTTTGAAAGGGGAGAAATCTGCGTATTGGCACTTTTTGTTGGTGCATTTTCTGAGGGGGAGTCTTATTTCTTGATAAGTGCATTTTCAACTAAGGGGGAGAAATTGCAAATCATTACCCTCCGTTTCAGCTAAGGGGGAGTCTTCCTGGTTGTTTGCACTATTCGAGGGGGAGGTTGTTTCCGGTTGAGTCTTTGACATTTTCAATTGGTTTGGAGCGGTTTGCTAGTTGCGTTGAGCCTTAGCCTCTTTCTTAAGGGACTAGCATTTGCTTTTCAGATTTTCAATTCGTGTCGAACTCTTTTTGGTAACAATCGGTATCGAGCTTTCTTTGCTAGTTGTGTTGAGCCTCTGTGCCTCTATCTTGAGGGACTAGCATTTTGCTTGGATATTTTTGAGTGAGATTTGCTAGCGGTGTTGAGCCTGTTCTACCTCTTCTTGAGGGCTAGCTTTGCTTTGCTTATTTGCGTCGAGCCGTTGCCCATGTCTTTGGGGACCAAGTTCTTTCGCTCTTTCCACTTGACCTTCTTCGGCTTTGCTATGCTTTTGGGTCATTTGGTCGAGTTCTCTCTTCTCCTTCTTCCTTCTTCTCTTTCTATTATGATTTGTGTTGATAGTTGACAATGCACTCATCAAGGGGGAGATTGCGGATACATGGGTGTATGCCGGGTCTCTGAGTGATGAGTGATTGTCAACTGGGATGATGCGCATGTTCTTTGGCTTGTGTTGTGCAGGTGTCGAGCACGGATGCAGTGATCGAAGGCGAGGTGAAGGTCAAGTAGAGACGTGCCGTGCTGATGGACCGGGAGTGGCGAAGGGCGGACGTGAGGCTTGGACTGAGGGACCAGAGGCCCGGGGATCAGTTGTGGTGGCTGGCAGCCTATGGCAGCTACAAGTGAAGACTTGCGGTCATGTGTTGCCTGAGTCATTGTTGACACTTCTTAATGCAACCACTAGAACTAGACTATGGAGCCTAATCCCCGGCAGCGGCACCAGAGATGCTTGTTGACACCAGAAGTGGCAAACGGATATACCGCAAGCGCATGGTAATCAAATGTAGCTTTTCACCAGGAGTATTCCAGGTATCGTATTTCCACAGGGAACGTGAAGTGGATTAACTAGAGGCAGGGTCGTCAAAGGATGATCAAAAGGTATATGATAACTGGGATAGAGAGGTCTTCCTAATATCAATATCTGGTACTGGTTTTCTAAGAGTACTGAGGTTCACCACCTCATTCCTTACTGGGGGCGAAGGACGAAACAGTAGTTGATTAAAAGGTTTTCCACCTAACAACTACTGAGGCGGCAATGCTGCTACCCAACTATTATTTTCAACTTGCCTACAACACTTGAGAGGAACTCCAAGCACTGGCTGTGTCTGTCACCCTACCACCAGGCGTCTACACAAGTGCGACAAGAAGTCCACAATGGCAAGATATAGCCTAGACACCACGTCTACACTAATCTTACTACTCTAAAGCTAAGCTTAATAGGCCTAGAGCACTTCAACAAAGTAAAGCAATGTGCCAAGTAAAAGAACTATAAACTTAAATTACCAGACCAGAATATTAAATACTAGAAGGACTCAGATGTAACAATAACAAGAAGAATCGCATCCGCTGAGGCGCACCATGGAGAAGACTCCCGACAGGCCGGGACTCCTCCGTGGAACTCCTCACTCCGTTCCCTCTCTTCTAACACTAAAGCTACTAAGTAGGCTTTCTCTCCTTGGATGCATACAAATGAAGAGTGTTGACGCAAAAAACGACGCTCTGCGCCAGGCACACAGCAAGCCGGAGAAGCTGGCTTCAAAATGTGGCCCGGGTGCTCAGAAGTCCGGTGCGTGCCAGTCAGTTTGACCTGCAACTAACAAGGGAGATGAACCGTTAAATACAAAGCTGGAACGTGCCGGGTATGACCAAACAGTTCCAAGATGTACGGCCCTGAAGCCACTTACGACGACACATAGCTACGAAAGCTATCTGCCAACAGGTTTAAAGGTTATTCGGCAATATGAGCGGAGCTATGTGAATAACAGGTTGCCGAACACGTTTGTGTGAAAATCGTACTTGCGTGATGTATTATATATAAATTAAAACTTAACCAATCTCGATTGTACAACCGAGTTGGGGTCCATGGAGATTGAACATACAAGCTAGGCGTGACCAAGCTAATCCAAGGCCTGCGCCTGCCGCACGACACCTAGCCTCATCATAGGTCAAACACACCTAACATGCATGAACCCTCACCACGTGGCAATCCAGACACGATCCAATTCGGCTATTGCGACCAATAGATCTACTGCGTGACAGACCTTTCGATGATAAGCGTGAAAGAACAGAGCAGATCTATAAAGATGGAGCCGAACCGGACGGTATCTAGACTGGGCAAAAGTGTTATGATGAGATAAACGTAACAAAACACATAACACAGGGTAACTTAATGAATCTATCAGATTGCCAAATCTAACAGAGCCGATAACTATCTTTACTCATGTCTCAATCCGCCGCACGATACAAGACATAAACAAAGACCTCCCGTCATAAGCTTAAATCCGCCGCACGATACTAAGCTTAACGTACGAGACTACTTGCACCACGTCTAAATCCGCCGCACGATACTAGACATGATAACAAGGTTGCCAGGACTTACGGAGGTCGACGGATCGATGGCCCCTCTCGAAGAACACGACGACACGACTTGGACTCGAAGACGGCGCGGGGCCGGGGTTGGTTGTATTGGTTGTGAACAGCTCTTTACAATAGCCGAGGGCTTATATTTATACCCGTGGGCTGATAACTCTCGACTAACCGACGTACGGGACTTGTCTAACAATAGCAACTAAATACAGGGAATATTAAAATACATAGACTCTAATTTTCCTTATTTCTAGAGTCTTGGCGTTGAAAGTCTTTCGGCCGACGTATCTCTTCTTCGTTCTGACTTGACCGGCAATGCTCCGCGGTATATAAGTCAGACACGTATATGGACATGATATCTGGCCAACCATATATATACGGACATGACATATATGCTTGTTGTTTCTATCGTGATATGCATTTGGACATCCTTGCTTATTCCACATAAAATAGCTCCCTTTTCTTTTATGCACATCCTTCATCGCTCAGCGGCATATATCCATATATCAACCGAACAGGAATAAATATGGTCAATCTCCCGAATTCATGCTGAGTATAATAATCCTTCCCTTCTCTAATTCTTTCTTGATGTATATACATGCACGGTAGTTCAATTGAAGCTCCAGACCAGGTGGTGACGTCCTTCACCTTGCACGTGAGACTTGCCATATATTAATTAAACCGAACAGCCAACCATGAAGTCTGATGATCATGTGCATATGCATATATCTCCTTTATAATCTTCTAGCTTTCCTC
Source organism: Coix lacryma-jobi var. lacryma-jobi (assembly GCA_009763385.1). Taxonomy (NCBI): domain Eukaryota; kingdom Viridiplantae; phylum Streptophyta; class Magnoliopsida; order Poales; family Poaceae; genus Coix; species Coix lacryma-jobi. The sequence goes on along the minus strand of CM019824.1, from coordinate 79,299,113 downwards.
GTCTCTCGCAAAGAGGCCTCAAGCCCTTTTTCCTCAAAATAATATTATCTGGCCGATATGCTGGTACCCATTGATTAGGAGATTTCCTTGCTCTTGACGTATATCTCGCGACTCCTTGCCGAATAGCTACCCCTTGCCGAATATCATACAAGCTTCCTTATTCGGCAACGATGATGAGTATATTTTTCCGGTCTTCAACTTAATATTGTTCAAATCATCGGCTTTCTTCCGTAGATCTCTTCTAGCAATATAATTACCAAATTCTGGTGTTAACACAGGCCCCCCTAGTTCGGAGTATGAATTCTCATGCTTCGAACTATTTCAATCTGATAGTCTTCGTCAAAGAGCCGAGAAACTCACCAGCAACAATAACGTGATCTCACCATATTTTCACAACCCTATAAAACAATAAATCTCCAATACACGTGGAAATAGGTTAATAGCAAATGCATATGTGTATAAATATAATAGTTTCTCATTTTGATGTTGATCAGAAGATGCTGCAATGCCAATTATATCTCAAGAGTATCACATTGATAACTAAGATTTCTCTTAAATTTGAATAAAATGGTATTCTAGCTATCCTTCTTTCTTTTCAACTATGGGGCTTTTAGTTTTGACCAAGTCTATTAGTAAATTATAAAACAAAACAAAAACAGAATTGCTCATCCTTTATTCCTCGAACACTCTTCTCCTGGAGTTTTTATTTTCTTCTCGGTTTCGGCGAACACTTGTTCGTCATTTTTATTTCCGAGTACGAAAGATATCACACAATATTGCAAAGTCAAAAATCTGGACTATAAGGAGATACAAGTCATAAACTTAGATCAAGAGGTGCGAGTAAATATTTTATTTTCTACATATCATTCTCTCTAGTCATTTTAAAATACATGAGGCTACTGGACCTTTGGTCATCTTTTATTTTATTTGGCGATCACGTGACCGTCAATTTTTTTTTTTTTCTAACTCAGTTCTGGCGGACACGTGTCCGTCGTTTTTATTTCTGAGCTTTTCCCTTTTTTGGAGCAAAAATAGCCTCATATACTTTAATCAAAGAAAGAATGTACACACAAAATATTATTAATTATATTGCAAATCTTGATCTTGGGAATATGACTATAATCTCACTAGAAGTCACAATAGTTTGACAAAGCCCAATATGACACTTAAGCAAATTTTATTTTATGAACTCTCCAGAATTAAAGTACGTCTCAGAATAATGTCATAGCAAATTCTATTTCCACTCGTATTTTACAATCACTTTTAGACAAAGTTTAAACTTTATGCAACCCACAAGTTTCAAAGATTTCTAGATAAACATTATACCACTAAACCCAAATTTAGAGAAATCAAAGCTATAAATTAGACACGGGTGAAACATAAAACAGAGCATCTATTTATCATTTCAACAACGGATAAACTAAAAATATTTATATCACATATTTATAGAGCAGAATTATTCACACGTAACAGGAAAAGCGAGGAATAAAGAATTATATTCAAGCATGTACCTCTTTCTGCTTCTCCATATTGGGTCGACGAATATCCTAATGATTTCTTTATTTTGAGGTCGGCCGTTAGAACCCGAGGCTTTTAGTTTGAGAATACTGACGAATTTTCTTCCGGTCAATCAAATAGGCTCATCTTATAAAATACTTCATCCAGTTTGATACCTCAGCCCTTGACCACCTCAGCGTAGCAACAACATAGCCGATGCCCATGAATCAGGTAAATTTTGTAGCGGATATCAACTGGTCCCTCAAAATAAATTAATCCCGTCAGCCTGGCTTGCTCCAATCTGATGTAGTAATGTTGCTGGTAACAGCCTGGATATATGTATAGTCGAACCAATCTAATGCTACTGAAGCAATCTGAATTTGCGCTTGATTTCAGACTATCAATCTGCTTCAGCCGATTGAGATGACATCTTGGAACAGTAAATACAATCGGCTGTTGACATATCTTATCTTATAACTCGAGTCTTTTGCTGAATAGCTGATTCCACCTTAACAGTCATCCCATGTAGATTAGTCTTGGCACTTGCACTTGCATGGACTGGGCACAATCCTGCTGATGGTGAAGCCGATCGATCCACTTTGTTGCATGCTACCGTATCTATCAGCTGATACGTCTCAACTTGATTTCGTCAGGCTACTCGAAAAGTGATAGGCCCCCCGGGCGTAGTCATGGTGGCGCGAATAATGGCTCTCTGGGGTCCTTCTTGCTCTCATCGGGGATATCACTGCCAAATAAGTCACTTTGGTCAAAAATATTTGAGCCGACTGCACACCTGAACCCCTCTTGCAAATGGTCGGCCGTTGTAACTCGAGGATCTGCGTCCTCCTGTAGAGATACGGACGCTTCGCTATTAGCCAATTAGGAGCTGACCTCCCGAGCATCGGCTCTTTCCTTGCCTATTGGCCACATATGACAAGCCAATAATAGCAGAAGCATGGTTGCTTCACGTTATTTGCATGAGACTAACTGAAAACAGCATCATGCATATGAATTCCTTTTCTACATATATTGGCTATGGCGACGATCTTTCCTATACGCCCTCCCTTGATAGCCAAACATGCAAAGTATTTCATTTTTATACCTCATGGATTTCAATCGCACCAATTTTTGATTGCTCCACCTAACCGACCCATTCAGTTCTATCGGTCTTTATTGGCTTCATATAATCAGCGGCTTACTTCTGAAGAAATCTCATTGATGTATCAGGAAATAATATCTGGCCATCCATTTATTTTAGCCGATTAGAAGCTGGCCCCCCAGTCTTTATATTATAATCAGCCAGATAATAATCATGAGTATGACCTCTTTCTCTTTGACGTGGCTTCATAGGTAAAGGTGCTCGGTGCCAAAGCTATTTATGGATGGATCAGAACGCTCCGCGCGCCTATTTGATGATCAGCTTTCATCTTCTGTGACTGCTAGATACTCTATTATTTGCTCTCTGTTGGATGTTGACGCACAGACAAGAATCAATGAAGGAGCAGCCGACAGAAGGAGCATACGTCTGTAGCCATCAGGTAACTAGGACGGTGACGTGTTTGATCTCTCTAAACCGATGGCTGATAATACTTCTGACTATATGAGCACGGCTGATGCAGAATCATCCGGCTGTCTTGAATATAACTGGCCGTTGGCTAGCCAACAATTCTCCAGCTGATTCTTGAAGCACTTATTGGAAAAGAACCTAGCTCCATGAATATCTAATGATGAATATATGTAGCAGACCAGCAATATGTAGGCTACTATTAGCCGATCGATCTCCATCGGCTGTCAGGTTGTTAACTTCTTTTTGTGTTTCCGACACAACCTTCCATGATGCACTTCTCTTTCTACCGGCAGATCGTAAATAGTTGAAGTGCTGACATTAGCTGGTTATTCTTCAGATCACCTTTGCAAGGGCTGCCCAGATGACAGTTGTAGATTTCCATTGCTGATATTTTCCAAGCTGATATCCTCTTTCAACAACCGAGTCTTCTTCTTCCTGTATCTTTGCATCAGTCAACAAATTTAGCCGATTGTGGTCGCATCTATTTTACATAGCCGATCGCGCGCTCCCTATGTGTCCAAACTCTGTACGTCGCACACGATCGGCAGCCCTACCTGAGTCAGTCATATCGCTTTTGATAACCAGATGGCTCCATTACCCGATGCATCAACTGGATCGGAAACTAAACTGGCTCCCTGGCTGATCTCTGTATACCTTGAAGTTGATAGAGATAATGAACGGATGGACCTCTGTCCACCTTGTCAATCAAACTATCCAACGACAGTTTTGTAGAGTAGTAAATATGTATTCTTGCAGGTAGCTAGCCATTCGCCGGTCACCCATTCTCGCTCAACTGGAGTGTGCGTCGAATGGTCTCTATGCTATCGTGCTTGGTCAACGTATTCATCAATTAGCACGTGAATCTTCTTCTCAGCGTTCTCGACATCTCCGCCGAGCATAATGGCTTGGTAGAAAACATTGGGCCGATTATACCTGCCAACTATTTTCAGCAAACGATCGGCTGTTTCAGATCAAGTAGAAACCTCATACAGTCATATATTGAAGGCCGACGAACCCTGAGTTGTATCACTGAATTCATAGTAATTCATTCTGTTCCGAATTTCAGCAAAACACTTTCCTTTGTCTGAATACTTAGACCGAACAATTAAGGGTCTTCCTGCTCGGTCATTCACAAGAATTTCAGAGACAACCCTTTCTTAATCAATAAAATGCGATCTCATAAAAGATCCATCAGCTTAAAGGCCCACTCGTCATCGGCTGACAGAATACCTTGATGGCGGTGAAGGACCAGCTATTAAGGGGCACGGTTCTTACTATCTGGTTTATTAGCCTTGCATCTGCACTTCAGATAATTCAACTACTCCATTCATCTAATCAATTAAGAATTGCTTCTTGGCTACTGATTCCTTGTTGACAGCCAAGTTTGATCACAGTACGCATACTCATGCATATTCCATAATTATCTTGCTGCATGGATCATCTTGCAGTATGCATACGTATATATCTTCTATAATTATCTAGCCGATCCTCCTTTTGTTGTAAAACCAATATTAAGCATGAAAGAAGATCAGCTTGCTAAACCTCGTTGACACGTGCTGCGGCATCCAAAGCCCACACGCTTTCTGTCCGTATTTTGCCGATTCCATGCTGGATGTTAATACAACCATCCCATAAGTCGAATCGGCAATTGTTCCACCATGATCAGGAAGCTAGTAAAATAATTATAAAGGCTCTGACTTCCAATCAAAGGATTGTGGTCCCACCGAGCGTGCCAAAAAGTGTGTTGACGCAAAAAACGACGCTCTGCGCCAGGCACACAGCAAGCCGGAGAAGCTGGCTTCAAAATGTGGCCCGGGTGCTCAGAAGTCCGGTGCGTGCCAGTCAGTTTGACCTGCAACTAACAAGGGAGATGAACCGTTAAATACAAAGCTGGAACGTGCCGGGTATGACCAGACAGTTCCAAGATGTACGGCCCTGAAGCCACTTACGACGACACATAGCTACGAAAGCTATCTGCCAACAGGTTTAAAGGTTATTCGGCAATATGAGCGGAGCTATGTGAATAACAGGTTGCCGAACATGTTTGTGTGAAAATCGTACTTGCGTGATGTATTATATATAAATTAAAACTTAACCAATCTCGATTGTACAACCGAGTTGGGGTCCATGGAGATTGAACATACAAGCTAGGCGTGACCAAGCTAATCCAAGGCCTGCGCCTGCCGCACGACACCTAGCCTCATCATAGGTCAAACACACCTAACATGCATGAACCCTCACCACGTGGCAATCCAGACACGATCCAATTCGGCTATTGCGACCAATAGATCTACTGCGTGACAGACCTTTCGATGATAAGCGTGAAAGAACAGAGCAGATCTATAAAGATGGAGCCGAACCGGACGGTATCTAGACTGGGCAAAAGTGTTATGATGAGATAAACGTAACAAAACACATAACACAGGGTAACTTAATGAATCTATCAGATTGCCAAATCTAACAGAGCCGATAACTATCTTTACTCATGTCTCAATCCGCCGCACGATACAAGACATAAACAAAGACCTCCCGTCATAAGCTTAAATCCGCCGCACGATACTAAGCTTAACGTACGAGACTACTTGCACCACGTCTAAATCCGCCGCATGATACTAGACATGATAACAAGGTTGCCGGGACTTACGGAGGTCGACGGATCGATGGCCCCTCTCGAAGAACACGACGACACGACTTGGACTCGAAGACGGCGCGGGGCCGGGGTTGGTTGTATTGGTTGTGAACAGCTCTTTACAATAGCCGAGGGCTTATATTTATACCCGTGGGCTGATAACTCTCGACTAACCGACGTACGGGACTTGTCTAACAATAGCAACTAAATACAGGGAATATTAAAATACATAGACTCTAATTTTCCTTATTTCTAGAGTCTTGGCGTTGAAAGTCTTTCGGCCGACGTATCTCTTCTTCGTTCTGACTTGACCGGCAATGCTCCGCGGTATATAAGTCAGACACGTATATGGACATGATATCTGGCCAACCATATATATACGGACATGACATATATGCTTGTTGTTTCTATCGTGATATGCATTTGGACATCCTTGCTTATTCCACATAAAATAGCTCCCTTTTCTTTTATGCACATCCTTCATCGCTCAGCGGCATATATCCATATATCAACCGAACAGGAATAAATATGGTCAATCTCCCGAATTCATGCTGAGTATAATAATCCTTCCCTTCTCTAATTCTTTCTTGATGTATATACATGCACGGTAGTTCAATTGAAGCTCCAGACCAGTTGGTGACGTCCTTCACCTTGCACGTGAGACTTGCCATATATTAATTAAACCGAACAGCCAACCATGAAGTCTGATGATCATGTGCATATGCATATATCTCCTTTATAATCTTCTAGCTTTCCTCGTCTCTCGCAAAGAGGCCTCAAGCCCTTTTTCCTCAAAATAATATTATCTGGCCGATATGCTGGTACCCATTGATTAGGAGATTTCCTTGCTCTTGACGTATATCTCGTGACTCCTTGCCGAATAGCTACCCCTTGCCGAATATCATACAAGCTTCCTTATTCGGCAACGATGATGAGTATATTTTTCCGGTCTTCAACTTAATATTGTTCAAATCATCGGCTTTCTTCCGTAGATCTCTTCTAGCAATATAATTACCAAATTCTGGTGTTAACAAAGAGCTCTAGGGGGGTATTTATAGCTTGGAGGTGGAGTAGCGGCTACTCCGGTGCCACGTCAGCGATCCGCGTGCTCTCCTTCCTTGGCCATTGGATCAAACCGCCATAGTAACCGTCATGGATGGATGGCCAGGATATTGTTCACGTGTGAAACATGTGCAAGCAACTGACTTTGGATGGGATTCACCCCGGGGTCAGCCGACCCCAGCCAATGACAGGTGGGCCCACCACTTTGCTTCTAGAAGGCGCTGATGTCACCAGGCTGAACAGTGTAGCCAGGGCCCACCAAGGGGAGATCGGCCGACCCCCCTATGATAGGGCTGGCCCACCATCTTTTCTCCCTTGGTGACCCCACATGTCATGGAGCAAGTCTTGTGAAGTTGGTTGCATTTGGTTTCGGTGTGGACCCATGAATCCATGTGCTTCTCATCTTGCACCATTGAGTAAAAGCACATGTTTGATCCAAGGGAGGATATTGGCCTGAGCATGCTTTTCTTGGATCGTGCCATGTCACCTTGGCCGAGGTGGCCACCAAGGTGGGGTCCGCCGACCCCCTTGGTGGGCCCACCTGGCCTCATTTTGTTCATTTTGGCAACTCCTACATGTTGACAAGCTAAGAGTACAAGTGGAACTTATTAGTGATAAATATGCTCATGATATGCTATACTTCCTTGAAACCGAGGTTTGTTGACGGTATTTTGGTAAGGTAAAACATGCTATAACTTCCGTCAACAAGATCCCCCACACTTGAATCTTTGCTCGTCCTCGAGTAAAGGTTAGAGAAAGTGAACAAGAGATTATTACATACTTAAAATGATAATGATCATAAAGCATCATTCCTAACATAGTTTATACAAATGGGTTATGTGGTGCTGTCTATCATATATCCTTTAGATGTTGAGAAAAGGAACAAATCTCAAAGCAAAGTCATCTCCCTGAATTCTTGTTCTTGGTACTTAGAGTTTTTAGGACAGTTTGAAAGGAAAACACATAGTTCATGCTTACTCCTCATATAGTACTCTCAAGACACTCTTATAGGTGTTTGGTTCCTCACCAAGGCATAGCATGTGATTGCCTTATTTTTGTTTTATCCTAATCTATCAGGCTTATGTGGAGCTTGGTAGGGATAAAAAAGTAGCATACTTGTTTTGCATATGTTGTAAAGTCAAAACAAGGATCCAAGGAGAAGAATGTCATAATCCTAGATCAAGATGTGCATGTGTGTGGAAAGTATGTGGACTAGAATGCTCCTTTAACATAATCTCTCTCTACTTTATTTTACCTTGAGACATGGCTTGCATTTTTCAACAATGGACCTTCATGTGTCCATATATATATATATATATATTTTTAGTGGACCTTCATGTGTCCAATTTTTTTTTACTGGACCTTCAAGTGTCCACATTTTTTTTCTTTTGCTTAACCTTAATGTCTCTTTTTTTTACTAACTAGAGTTAGAGAGAGAGATATTGTAGAACTTTAATGTACGGAGCATCTATAGAGTGGAAATGAATGGCATGTGCAGGCATACTTCCAGTGTAGAAGTTGCATATGTAGATGGTGTGTACGTGATCTTGATCTTGGGATTATGACAAAATTCTCGACTAGGGTCAACAAGGTTTGACCAAAGTCAAGACAAAAACAAGTAGCATGTGTGTAAAAGGTTTTGATCATATATGCATATGTAATGGTTTTGGTAGGTATTTCTCACTATAGAGGAGTAAATGATACTATGGTTTTGAGATATTTTCAAAAACAAATCTCTAAGCACCTTAAACAAAAACAGATTTGAGTCTTAAGTCAAGATTTATCTCACTTTTAACAACAACTTAGTCAATACGGTTTCCTAATTCAGTTTACCCATGAGTATAAACATATGTAAGAACATGGTTTTATGTCATTAACATTCTTAGCATATCATAACTCAAGTCACTTTGTAGCTTTTTATTTTATTTTATTCCGAATATGGAATGATTGTGAAACTGCTTGAACCGAGAGGAGAAAGGGGAAACGAACCAGACAGCAGTGTTGAGCTTACTGTGCAGAGGTGAGCTGGTGGGCCCAGGTCACCATGGTGGGGTCGGCCGACCCCACCAAATGGTGGTTTTCGTTGCCATTTGCCTTTTTCTCCATTCAGTTTTACATCTGCAAAAACACTTTTCAAAAATTCAAGGAAACGGGGGTCGCCCGACCCCCTTACTTACCTCTGTTTTGTGCACTGCAGTGTGTCAGGCTGTGCTCAACAGTTCAGTGTGATCCAAAGATGAAATCTGGGGGTCGTCCGACCCCCCCCCCCCACACTTGAATTTTTCCATAAATGAACTCTGAACATGACGCAAAGGTAAAATGCAAAGCGCTCTACTGGTGGCAAACACACCAGTAGAGACGAGATATATTTTATTTATTCTCTAAGAAGGGAAATACAATGGAAATTTAAAAGGGAAATTCAAAAGAAATAAATCTAAGATGAAACTTGGAAATTCGAAAATAAATCTAACATGGAACTTTATTCTAATCTAAGCTAAACTATCTATGGATACGGGGGGTCTAGGAGGTCATCCCGCCCCAAAGCCCTAGCGAAGCGTTTGAGCTTCGCAGAGGTGCTAATCCTAAGATGGCGAAAGTCATCTTCTAAGTCTTTATTCGCCATCTTCAACTCTGACACCGTCTCCTCCAACACCCTGTTCCTTGTTTGCAGGGTGGAGGTGACGTGCATCAGCCTCTCCAGATCTGTTTTTTCATCTTCTTCCTTGAATTGTCCCGGTGGCCCCTTGATCGATGGAGGGTCCATCCTCCGCCGAATAGAAGCCTGGACTCCAGGGACTCCCGCAGCTCGCCCTTCTCTTCCGTGTTGAGAGAAGGGATGACCACCTTCCCTCGGCCATGCTCACCGGCCATGATCCGATGGGTCTTCCAGAACGTGGGCCTTGACGGGGAGTACGACGAAGTGTACTCCGTACTCCCCGTTGTCGTGGTGATTGCGCGCGGGTTGTCCTCCGGCGGGGCCTTCCCCTTCAGCGCGAGTTGGCGTGTGGTCGGCCTAGTCGGCGTGATGGAGCGGCCGGGGGATTTCCTGATCCCCCTTCTCAGAGTCAGCGAGCGGGACGATGCCGCCGCGCGAGATGATGGACGGGGGTTGGTCGGCCGACCCCTGGTGGGATCGGGCGACCCCGCCACCGGCTCGACCAACCCCCCTGGTGGAGGTTCCATGGCCAGCAGCACCGCATTGATCACGTTGATCGCGAGGGCCTGCTCTAGATCTTCGGTTAGGGCCCGTTGTGGCGTGGGTGTTGCAGGGCGCGTGGGCTTGCTAGTGGGTGCCATGGCTAGTGCTTTAGGTCGCGGTGGAGAGTGCAGGGAAGGCTAGGAGGCTCTGGCCTTGCGTGGAATTGCGAGTAGGAGAAAGAAGGAGATGGGTGCACGGTTAAATAGCAGCTGCAGATGACTACGATGCCAATTTTCACGGGATCGCCGCGGAAAACTCATAACTTCACAGAGTCCGTCGCACCGCCGTTCCAATCCCGTAAGGTAGGGATCGGCCGACCCCATCGGTTTTGGATTTGGGGTTTATCTCCAGCGGTTGTTATCCCCTTGCCGCGGTGAACTCATCTGCGAGTCGAACCTCCCCAAAGTGGGGTCGCCCGAACCCCTTGATGGGTGTCCAGCGCGGTCACGTACCCGGCTCGAGACCATCTACGCGATTGTGCAACCCTTGTTGCAGGTGGGCCCCATATAGGGATCGCCCGACCCCCTAACTGGGGTCTATGGGCCCCACCTCAAAGACTAAGGTAAGTCTAGCCTATCCCTTCTCGAAACCATGAAGTGGCATTTCTCCTAGTTCAAGATCAAGGGCTTTTCTTGACAGCATTGTAAGACACGGTCCAGATTCTCTAAGTAGTGATCAAAGGTTGTTCCATAGACTGAAAAGTCGTCCATGAAAACTTCCATGATTTCTTCTATCATATCTGAGAAGATGGACATCATGCACCTCTGAAATGAAGCAGGGGCATTGCACAGGCCAAATGACATGCGCCTGTATGCATATGTCCCATAGGGGCATGTGAACGTGGTCTTACTTTGGTCGTCGGGATGGATTGGAATTTGATGGTACCCCGAATACCCATCAAGGAAACAAAAGAAGGAATGTTTGGCTAGCCGTTCCAACATCTCATCGATGAATGGCAACGAAAAGTGGTCTTTCTTTGTGGCATTGTTAAGTTTTCGGTAGTCTATGCACATTCTCCATCCCGTGACGGTTCGTTGTGGAATCAATTCGTTGTTTTGATTTTTAACGACCGTCATCCCTCCTTTCTTAGGAACTACTTGGACGGGGCTGACCCACTCGCTGTTTGGAACAGGGTAGATTATGCCCGCGTGCAAGAGCTTCAAGACCTCCTTCTTTACTACTTCTCTCATCGCATTGTTGAGCCTCCTTTGTGGCTCTCTAGAAGGTGTAGCATCGGGTTCGATCGGAATGCGATGTGTGCAAAGAGCGGGACTAATTCCCTTGAGATCTTGCAACGAATATCCTAAGACGGATCGGTGTTTTTCTAGGATGGTGATGAGTTTAGAAACTTCTTCCGTTGTAAGTCGATCACTAAGGATCACGAGAGTCTCTCTGTCACCATTAAGGAAGGCATACTTAAGCCCAGAAGGAAGTGGCTTAAGCTCTATAGAGGGTTTTGGTGGAGGTTCAAACTCATCCAAGTCTAACGGTTCATCTAAATCAATGTCTTCTTGGATAAAGTCATGGGCGTCTTCTTCTAGATTGGGTTGAGAAGTTTCTAGTGAAGACATCGACATCACCTCCTCTATTGGATCAGGCTCGGGTTTTGGTTCGGCTATCGAATTAACGGAGCCGGCAAAAGGAACTGAAAGATCTAGATCCTTCCCAAGGTGACCCTTAAGGCTCCCTTCACGAAATCCCTCAATGAATCTCATGAGTGGGTGCCCAATTAACAAGTCGACTTCGTCTACGTCAAAGACATAGAAGGTTGCGAGGAAGCTAACCTTGTTAGTTGTGATAGAAATATTTTGTGCAATCCCGCAACTCTCGACCAATTTTCCAGAAGGAAGCTTAAGGAATTTATTGGTCGGGTTTAGCGGTTCCTCACCTAGGAGTGTTAACATCAACGATTTAGACATTAAATTTACTCCTACAACGGGATCATAGAGGGAATCTACAGCCGTCTTGTTTATGGCACACGGTATGGATGTGAAACAGGACAGAAGCTTAACGACATCTGATGATGCTTCAGCCTCCCTGAACCATTCGTTGCTCATAATAGACATGAGCTCTTGGGCAGTCGCCTTAAGGTAACTTGCCTCAAACTGGGTTGGTGTAACGTCCCGCCTCCACGCGGTCGGGCCCACTTTCATCTGGCAGCTTTTCTAGGACATAGACTTCCCTCACAGACCAACACCAGTCTTTTCTGCGCACTTTGTCCTCACTCGTGCGCACCCGGGAAGAACTTCCCGGTCGGTCACCCATCCCTAAATTTCTCTAGGCCAAGCACGCTTAACTTTAGAGTTCTTTGGAGATGGGCTTCCGAAAAAGAAGTTGCAACTTGTTGGTATGAGTATCCTATTATTCCTATTAAGCCTTGGGCCGGGATGTTACAGTTGGCATGTGGTTATTAGGAGCTCTACGGGCTGTGGATCTCTTCTGCACAGGTTGTTTCGAGACATTGCCATAATCGGCAAAGAGATCTGTCTCGATATTTAGAGGATAATCCAAAGGATGAATTACTTCTTCCTTTGGAGGAGTAGGTGGTTGTGCTTCAGGTCTGACAGCTTGGGGTATAGGTAAAGGAGTTTCAGCTGTCGTGGTTTCATCCCTAGGAGTTTGATCTTCCTCTATAGTTTCACCATGGTCATCGGTGTAGGGGATGTTCTTGAGAATGGTCGCAAGGACTTCCTTACCTTCACTAATGGGTAAATGGAGAAAAGCTCCTTTAGAGGCTAAATCAAGGAATTGTGCGGAGTTTTGGCTAAGACCGAGATAGAAATGTTGCATAAGGGTTGGCTCGGTTATAGCTAAATCTGGGCCAGAGGATGCTAAGTCTGTAAGTCGTACCCAGGCCGCACCTAGAGATTCCTTCTCGTCTTGTTTGAAGTTTAGCACATCTCTACGAAGACGAGCTACGCGGGATATGAGAAAGTACGTTAAGCAGAACATGGCTTGCAGTTTCTCCCATTCTCCGTTTACACTACCAACGTAGCGAGTATACCAGCGTCTAGATTTTCCCGTTAACGAGAACGAAAATAGCTTCCACTTAAGAGTGACTCGCCTCATTCCTTGGATGTGAATACACGAACAAAGTTGTTCGAAATCACGTAGGTGGGTATAAGGATTCTCATCTACATCTCCTGAAAAGGGATTCTCCTGAACCATCGCTATGAGGCTGGGGCGAAGCTCAAAGCGAACTGCCAAAATGGCATGAGATGAACTAGGCGGCTCCAACTCAGCGCCCGATGGAGCAGCCTAGTCAAAAAGGGTTGTTTGATCCATATTCATTTATGAAATAAAAGTTCTAATCAAACTACGATAACTTTAACGACTTTGTTCTAGCTAACACAGCTACCGTTCCCCGGCAACGGCGCCAGAAAAGCTTGTTGACACTTCTTAATGCAACCACTAGAACTAGACTATGGAGCCTAATCCCCGGCAGCGGCACCAGAGATGCTTGTTGACACCAGAAGTGGCAAACGGATATACCGCAAGCGCACGGTAGTCAAATGTAGCTTTTCACCGGGAGTATTCCAGGTATCGTATTTCCACAGGGAACGTGAAGTGGATTAACTAGAGGTAGGGTCGTCAAAGGATGATCAAAGGGTATATGATAACTGGGATAGAGAGGTCTTCCTAATATCAATATCTGGTACTGGTTTTCTAAGAGTACTGAGGTTCACCACCTCATTCCTTACTGGGGGCGAAGGACGAAACAGTAGTTGATTAAAAGGTTTTCCACCTAACAACTACTGAGGCGGCAATGCTGCTACCCAACTATTATTTTCAACTTGCCTACAACACTTGAGAGGAACTCCAAGCACTGGCTGTGTCTGTCATCCTACCACCAGGCGTCTACACAAGTGCGACAAGAAGTCCACACTGGCAAGATATAGCCTAGACACCACGTCTACACTAATCTTACTACTCTAAAGCTAAGCTTAATAGGCCTAGAGCACTTCAACAAAGTAAAGCAATGTGCCAAGTAAAAGAACTGTAAACTTAAATAACCAGACCAGAATATTAAATACTAGAAGGACTCAGATGTAACACTTACAAGAAGAATCGCATCCGCTGAGGCGCACCTTGGAGAAGACTCCCGACAGGCCGGGACTCCTCCGTGGAACTCCTCACTCCCTTCCCTCTCTTCTAACACTAAAGCTACTAAGTAGGCTTTCTCTCCTTGGATGCATACAAATGAAGAGCTCTAGGGGTGTATTTATAGCTTGGAGGTGGAGTAGCGGCTACTCCGGTGCCACGTCAGCGATCCGCGTGCTCTCCTTCCTTGGCCATTGGATCAAACCGCCATAGTAACCATCATGGATGGATGGCCAGGATATTGTTCACGTGTGAAACATGTGCAAGAAACCGACTTTGGATGAGATTCACCCCGGGGTCGGCCGACCCCAGCCAATGACAGGTGGGCCCACCACTTTGCTTCTAGAAGGTGCTGATGTCACCAGGCTGAACAGTGTAGCCAGGGCCCACCAAGGGGGGATCGGCCGACCCCCCTATGACAGGGCTGGCCCACCATCTTTTCTCCCTTGGTGACTCCACATGTCATGGAGCAAGTCTTGTGAAGTTGGTTGCATTTGGTTTCGGTTTGGACCCATGAATCCATGTGCTTCTCATCTTGCACCATTGAGTAAAAGTGTAAGTGCATCTAGCCCTTAGTGGGTTTTGGTGAATTGAATGACAACTCAACTAAAGGTCTAACAAGTTTGCTAAGTGTATTAAAGGTTCAACAAAAGTAGCAAACTTGATGGTACTCCACATTGTGTTGAAATAAAGGCCAAAACTGTGTATTGTTGTTGTATGGAAAGATTATGGAAACAATCTAGTTCAAGCAAAAGACAACAATGCTACTGGAATTAATGAGATGGCTTCTATGTTGTGGGATATCATAGCATCATGAGAAAGCAAGCATATTTGACAAGTGACAAATGAGACATGAGGTGATGACTTGGATTGGTCTCAATAATGGCTTGCTTTTCATGAACAAGAAGAGTTTGATAGTGAAATAGCTTTGATCAAGGATGAAGAATGAATCAAGAATGCATAAGTGAGGAAATACCAAGCAAAGCTGAAATGACAAAGGACACAACTCATATTGGATATAAGTCGGTCTCTACTTTGGTTTGCTTGTATGGATAAAGATTTGGGAAATCACTTTGCATTGTTTTGATCAAGCTAGAAGTATGAAGATAGATTGAAGTGAGTGTTGAGTGTCAAGCCAAAACGGAGAGAATATAAGGAACCGTGAATTGGCTTGACCATATTGATGTTGATTCATATATGACACTCTATGTGAAGCTTGATTGATCTCAACATTCATATCTATAAGATGTTCAAGCAAGGATCACAATATTGAAGAAATGATTATTCAATGGATGCTTAATGTGATGTGACTTGAGTATGGCTTGATAGGGTGAAGATAGCAAGGAAAGGTCTTCGAGGTACTAAGCGAAGGTGAAGGTCAAGGAGACTGAGGTACTATGGCTAGGGTGAAGAAGAGAGTACTTGCATTGAGTCGAGGTACTAATCGAGCTATGAGGAGTCATATTATGTTGAGGATCAAATCATTAGCGGAGGTGACTTGAAGCCATGGACTAAACTCATATGTGTTGGAAAGATTCAAGTCACAAGCTCAAGGGTGTGTTTACTCAAAGAGATGAGACAAGGATGATTGCAAACCTTTATGAAGTGATATTGAGAAAGAGGATAGTATAAGAAATGGTGGAACCCCCAATTACAAAGAAAAGCGGCATCCAGCTCAAAGGCGTTTAAATTCTTTTATGCTTTTAATTTGAGTTTAGGAAAAGCCGTACTATTAAGGGGGACACAATGCTCTAGCTTATATGTGCAACTAAGTGCTCAAAAGTTCCACCAAACCATCCTCAAAAACAAGCCACAACAGCAAGTTTTCCTTTCCTCATTCTTGGCTGTTTGTGTCAGAGCAGAAGTGCTGCTCTGCGAGCAGAAGTTCTGCTCGAGCAGAAGTTCTGCTCTGAGAGCAGAAGTGCCGGGCCGCGGTACTGCCGGGCTAGGGCCGGCACTGCCGCGACTTAATGTTACTGTTGGACAGCAGGGGGTATATCCTTTGTCTCCCTGCCTCTCCCAACGGTTATCTCGACCATTCTCCTCCCAAGTGCGACTAGAGCAGCTCTCTCTCTCCCTAACTCTCCATTGGAGCCCCTCAAGCTTCTCCTTTGCTTCCCTTGCAAATCCATGCGAGTTTGACCCTCCAAACTGCATTAGAGAGCTCCCCAAACTGTTCTACAACTCCTAGAGCACTTGGTTCGCGTTGAAGCCGGTGGATTGTGTTTATTACTCTTGGAGCAAGGCTCCTAGCCGGCTAGGCGTTGCTCGGAAGCTTCCAACTTGGTTGTGGCAGCTCCGGGAAGTTTGTTATCACCCTCTACATCTAGTAAGAACCCTCATCTCAAGAGACTTGCTCTCTTGACTTGAGAACGAGGACAAGGTTGAAAGAGACCATAGCCTTTGTGGCTTCCTCAACAACGTGGACATATGCAAGCCTTGGTGGCGAGCTGAACCACGGGATAAATACCTTGTCTCTATTGTGTTCTTGTTGTTTGTATTGCTCTCCACTTTCATTTGTGGTGATTTTAGGGTTTGGTGCCGATCTACTCACTTGTACATTTCTGCATACATTCAAGTGGTGAAATAGGTTCAACTCTACCCTAGGAAGCTCAGTAATTTACTCGATCTATTTTCCCCTTGGTAGATTTTGAACTGCAGGCTCGGGCAGTGTTGGCGCGGCAGTACCGGGCTGAGGCCGGCAGTGCCGGGGTGCGGCAGTTCCGGGCTTAGGGCGGTAGTGCCGGGCATCTCTAACAAAGTTTTGAGCTGTGATTTTAAACAGGCCTATTCACCCCCCCCCCCCTCTAGGCGACATCAAGGTCCTTTCAATTGGTATCAGAGCCTGGGCTCTCATTTACGGGCTTAACCGCCTTGAGAGACGATGTCGACAAGTGAGAAAGTATCTCTAGAACTTTTACTTTCCGATGGCTCAAATTATGCATCTTGGTCCGCTAGTGTGCTTACTATTTTTAGGACCATGGGTCCTCATATCGAGCGGATTGTTGATGTAAGCATTTCACCTCCTAGTGATGATTTGACCTATCTATCTAAAGAGGAAGTGAAATGCTTACAATACAATGCTCAAGCCTCTAATGTCTTATTTAGTGCTTTGAGTGAAGATGTTTTTGATGCCGTCATATTTGGAGATGGTGAACCGCTTGAGGATGCTCATGTCATTTGGACCACGCTTAAAGAAAGATATGACAAGTCCAAATGTGATGAGAAGTTGCTCTCATTGGAGGAGTCACTTGAGGAGTGCTCAACTTCACCAACAATTGAAGAGCCTCAAGTGATTCTCCCAAAAGGCCTAAGTGATCATGGCACAACCACTCCCTCACCGACATATGTGGAAGGTAATGAAATGGTTGGTGAGAACAAGGATTATACATGTGGTGCTTCTACTTCCTATAGTTCTTGTGAGGCTAACATTTTGAAGGAAGAAGAAGCTTGTGATCGGTGGAGGCCAATTGATGAATCCACCTCACCAAGATGCTCAACTCTCTATGCCACTTCTCATATGGGTCTCATGGCAAATGAAGAGAAGAATGTGGCAAGTGAGAGTGAGAGTTCAAGTGAGAATGGTAGTGAGAGTGAAGATGAGAGTGATAATGATGAGGTCACTCAACACCTTGCTCATCTAAGCAAGAAAGACAAGTTGATGGTGCTCAAGCTCATGGAGAAAATTAGTGAGCAAGAAGAGTCACTTCACAAGCAAGAAGAGTTTCTTGTCAAAAAGATCAAATGCTTGGAGAAGTTGACCAAAAAGCATGAAAAGCTAAAGTGCTCTCATGCTATTTTGGTCGAAAGGTATGAAAACTTGTCAATTGAGCAAACTCGTACTATTATCTCTCTATCTTGTGTTGCTCAATTAGAAGATGAGAATTATATGCTCAAGGACAAGTTGGAAAGGCTTACTAGCAAGTATGAGACTTTGCAAGAAAGTCATGATGGGCTCTTGTGCTCTCATGAGAAGCTTATGGATTCTCATATCATGCTAGAAATCAGTCATGAGGTTGTGGTAACATCGGTAAAATCCTTCCAACCTCACAAGTGCACATGTACACAAGTTCAAATTGATTTATCTCATGCTAACCCTTGTTGTTCGCAAGGAAATACGTCTTGTGTTGAGAATGTGCTTGTAGAGTCTTGTGATGACCTCATTGTGCAAGAGAATGATGAACTTAAAGAAGAGGTTGCAAGGCTCAAGGACTTGATTCAATTGAAGGGCAAGTGCATTGCTCAACCTTCTCAAGATAACCGTGAAGACATGGTGAAGAAGCTTGAGAAGGGATCAACTGCAGCATGCATGAAACTCCATCAACAAGGTCACAAGTCCGACAATGGCAAAGCCAAGGAGCATGTTGGAAAAGTGTATTTTGTCCATAGTGCGGAAGTGCCGCGCCCACCCACGGAAGTGCCGCGACGCGGTAGTGCCGCGCACAAACGCGGAAGTGCCGCACTTGGGCAAAACAGAAAAGCTCCCAAGGCCACCAAGAAAGAAGAGAAGGGCATGAGCAAGATTCAAGAGAAGAACAATATGGATCATGTCAAGTGCTCCAACATGGGACACAATGCCTCGATGTGTTCCAACAAGGTTGATGACCAAGCCACACTTCCAAACAAGAAGACAAGAAGAAGTAAGATGAAGTGTTATGAGTGCAATGAGAAGGGTCATGAAAGTGCATCATGCCCCTACATGAAGGACAAAGGCTTGATATCATCAAGAAAGAAGCCTAGTAGCAAGGTAGCAAGCAAATTGCAAGAAAACCAGGCTAAGAATAACAAGACACGCCTATGCTACACTTGTAGAGGAAAGGGACATTTAAGTATGGATTGTCCCATGGGTAACACTCCTAAGCTCAACTCATCAATTGATTTAAACTTGCTTAGGAGACCCAAAAATGACACTTGTGCTAGAAAGGTGATTGGTTCACCACATACTAGCACAAAGGCCATTTGGGTGCCTAAGTCTCTTGTGACTAACCTTGATGGACCCATCTTGGTATGGGTACCAAATTGTGCTTAGTAAGTGTTGTAGGTACTTGAAGGTGATATGAAGCCTTGGGGTGCTTGAGCAAGTCTTATTGAAAATATCATCTCAAGCTATCAATCTTATTCATATTGACTTTTCTATCAAGATTGACCCAAGGATGAATTGATGGATATATCTCTAACTTCATAATCATCTCGGTAACAAGTACCTAACCCTTGCTAGCTAGCCACTTGACTTGTGTAGTCTCTAGTAGTTCACAAATATGTGTATGTTTGTGAAATATTAGGAGTGGCTAGAGTACTTTGAGTTCAAATGAATCATCTTTCATATGATGCTTTTAATGGCTCTCTAGTAGAGCAAGATCTTATTCATGTTGTAGGTAATGAGGAACCACTTTGTGAGACAATCAAGAAAATGCCCATTGGTGATATAAGACCACAAGAAGTTCTGGGTACAAAGATAGGAGATCCTCAAGCTACTATTGCACCAAATTCCGCTGACATCTCTGATATGGTGGTGCCATGCCTCAGAGCGGCAGTGCCGCGCCTCAGAGCGGCAGTGCCGCCCCTATGCAGATAGTAGTGGCTGAGATAAGTCCAAGCAATGGATGAAGTCTACAACATGATGATAAGCAAAGTGAAGATGAAGAAGCCACCTCATCCATTATGTTTTAAGAAGGGTGGTAACATCTAAATCTCAAGTGCAATTTATTTCAAATCTTATCTCTTTGTGTCTTGTGTAGTCACTTAGGGAAAGAAACCACTTGAGGATATGTATTGGTTGTTGGTTATGAAAGAAAAGTATGATTGGAATTTCACAACAAGCAACATACATGACTTGGTGTTCTTTGTGGACCTTAAACCAAGAATTTCAAGAAAGCTCAAGTAGAAGCACTTATCACTCAAATCTCAAGAACTCTCTACTTAATGAAATCTTGTCATATGGTAGATTGGCAAATTCTCATTCTCATCTTATGGCCATCTACATGCTCAAATGGTTGTGAGTAATTCTTGGCATAAGTTAAATTTGATTATTCTATTGTTGCCATGACCTAGACATAGAGTAAAATTCCATGTTCTTAAATGAATAGAGTGCTATGTGAGAAATTCAAATACTTAAAGCACTTATAAAAGGGGGAATTTACTCTATGACTAGAGTTGTGAGACTAACCATTTCTCTAAGTGATTTATGTAGTCTCACTAAATGAGAATGTGTTTCTCAAATGGAGTGTGCTATCATATCAATGTCATCAATCCAAAACTATGTGATGTGTTCTCTCTAGTTAATTTTGGGTTGATTCGTCTATGATTAGCCACTCACCATAATATGGCTTAAATCTGCCCCCTGGACTTAAATGACCAACCATACACATTCACACTTCCATTACTCAAAAGAGTGTGCATGTGGCATTAAGGGAGATTTAGTCCATGTTATGAAGTTTCTCTATTTTGGTAGCCCATTTGCCTTCCACACATAAAGGGTTACTAAATGAGAAACTTGTGCTTGTGCTACTAATACCTCTTGTGTTGAGCTTATTCATAGGAAATCAATAAGAAGAGGTTGTGCTTAATCATTTGGATGCATCACAAGCCTAAAGGTTACTCTTCACCTAAAGCAAGATGAGGTTGGTAGAAGTTGGAGTGTGTTGACTCACTCTCAAGATGTGGAGGCTCCTCATGTTGAAGATAATCTACAACCTACTGCTGATGTGCGAGCAGCAGTGCCGCTCAGCAGGCAGCACTGCCGGGCCACGAGCAGCACTGCCGGGCCACGGGCAGCACTGCCGGGCCACGGGCAGCACTGCCGGGCCACGAGCAGCACTGCCGGGCCATGAGCAGCACTGCTGCACACCTCCACACACAGCAGCTGTCAACCGTCCATTTTGTGGACCTAGAGCATGATGTTGAGGTTGAGTTGGATATGCTATATTAGAAGAATTCACAAGACTTCAATCATTGATAAGAGGACTGAATGAAATCTGAAATTTTGAGTTAGCTGCTTTCAAGCATGGATTTGGAGGTTCAAACACTGATGAATTGACCTGAAACTTTGTGAGCATGCTATATATATCTAGTACTTGTTGTTGTACAGTTGGGATGCAGTTTGGTTTAGAAGAAAATCAGTTTCAGTTGAATTTTGTCAGCCTCAGCACTGCAATTTCAGACTTGAGCAGTTTTGGTAGAAAATAGATTTGACTGATCAAATGGAATCCAAATGGGCTGGAATTTTGACAGCAGTTAGAGGACTCATAGATGAACATTTCTACCAAATTTCATGTATATTGGCTTAATGGTCTGAGAGATATGAATTTTTCTCCAAGGAAGACAGAATCTGAAAAGTTGGATTGCAAGCAGCTTGAAGGAGTTTGAAATGAGTTTGAACATAGTGTAGACTTCTCCTTTGACCTCATTGTTGATGTGCATAGGTGTGCTTTGTGTACTCTTGTATGCACAAATTGAAGGGGAGTTTACTTTCTATCTCATGAGACAAAATGCTCTCTCTCAAGCTCATATTGTGTAATCTCAAACATTGGAGAAAGAAGAACTTCAAAGGAGGATGGATAGTTCCAATGGAATCTTTGAGTGCTCCAAAGATTATTCTTGGAGGTCTCAGTCTTTATAAACTGAATGCTCCTAGTTTTGTCATCGGATGCCCCAATCCTTTGGAGGAACTATATTTATGTGAGATGGAGAAAAGAAGTAAAGATTGGATGTTCATTGCTAATTCTTCATCTAAAGCTCATCAAGTCACATGGATCCATCCCTTTAATCACCCAGGATCTCGTCAACAAGAGTGGTAACTCCTAGTTCACAATTTGCAAATTTCATGAACTTTACCATTTGCTTTCTATGTGAGTTGCTTTAGGTAGAGAAAGAACTAGGAACCTAATGTGGATCTTGGATGATCACAAGAGCTTTAATTCACCATGAATCATCAAGTGAAAAAGTATGGCCATCCATATCATCAAGTCTCACTTATGATGGTCACATCAATGAAAATCTATGTGGTGATCTATCTACCTAAGTGGTGGTATGTTCTCTTTGGCATAATTTCAATTGTTGCAAATTTGGTGTGCCTTGACCAAGGTATAGGATGAACTCCTCTAGACTCTTAAACTGATTCAAGTGCATTTCACAAGTAATTCGAGTACTTGATGCACATATTAAGGGGGAGTCTATTCTATGTCTTGTGTCTTTTGAGACTAACATTTTCTTCTAAGTGAACTTGTGTAGTCTCTTGGTGAGAATGAGTTTCTCATGGGTATGCTACATTAACTCAATCCAAATTGGTAAAGTTATCTCTCATATTCATTTGGATTGCAATTTTAACCCTTATGTAGCTACTCTCCATAATATAGCTTAAATTCCCTTCTTTAGACTTAATTGAACAAAAGTGCATATGTTTTGCTTTCCACATACATATGTATCCACTATCAAATAAGGGGGATTTAGTTTATGTTATGAGGTTTTGCAATTAGTGATCCACATGCTTTCCACATTCAAATGGTCACTAGTTGTAAAACTATAGCTTGTGCAATTTAATGCTATCTCTTGTCTCCGTGAGCATTCCCTAGGTCGACATCTAGGTGATATTATGAGATACAAGCATCCATTCCTATTGGCATCAACTTGTGAAGATTCCTTCCATTGGTGTCAAACTATGAAGATCATATTTCAATTGATATTGGTGGATAATCTTTCAATTGGTATATCAAGAAATATGTCTTCAATTGGTATCTCAAAATGACAACAAGAGCTAGCAATGGACTCTCAACCGAAATCAAGCACAAGTTTGTGATATCTCCTTGAAGATGATGAAAAAGGGAGATGGGCACAAATGAGATCTTGTTGTTTAAAGAAGTGCCAAGCCCATCAAAGCACTAAATTCAAAATCATCATCATGGTGGAGATTATGAGGCTTAGAACAAAGGTATATCACTCTATGAACATTTGTATTACCTTTGTGCATCTAGGCCCTTACATGCTAGAGTGTGCATGTGTATGCAATATTTTGAGTCACACCATGAGTTTGTTCTTATGGTGACGATTAGAAAATGAGTTAGATATTTGGTTGATACCTCTTGTGGTGATTATGTGAGTTTGTCTCATGTTATGTCACCTATGTGAGGTATGAGCTAAATATGCTAACCTCTTGAGAATCTTGACTTAAAGTGTTGCATACTTTGTTTGGTAGAAAAACATAGAAGAGAAATCATATATGCTAAACTTTTACCTACCTCTAGCCCTCACTTGTCTACCATCATTTCTTCCTTTTGGTGGAGAGATCCTTTTTGGAGATTAATGCCAAAGGGGGAGAAATTTTGGGGGACATTGTAAGGGAAGAGAGATTGATATTGATATGAGGATGGAAAGGGGTAAAGGAGAGGCATATAAGATTTTTCAAAATTATGTGGTGTGTGCAAGGATAGTTTAAATTGATGCTCTTGATAGGGACAATTTATGCTAGTGTGTGACATTCATGCCTTGAGTGCTTGTGCTTGTTTCTCTAGTGTTGGTCAGGCAAGTGCGGCAGTGCCGCTCTCTAGTGCGGCAGTGCCGCTCTCTGCTGGCTAGCAATCTCTGAGTGCATGAACTGTCTCATGAGCATCACGGTTATCATGTTGACACCTTGCACCCCACGAATGCTAAGATATATGAGAGTTCTCACACTTTTCCTTAAATATGTGCACTTGGCATTTGAGGCCAAAAATTGAATTCCTTTCAATGCACACATTAAGGGGGAGCTCACTATATCATAGGATTCAAAATCTTATTATTTATCAATCTCTTGTAAGCTTTAGTTGTGTTGTCATCAATCACCAAAAAGGGGGAGATTGTAAGTGCATCTAGCCCTTAGTGGGTTTTGGTGAATTGAATGACAACTCAACTAAAGGTCTAACAAGTTTGCTAAGTGTATTAAAGGTTCAACAAAAGTAGCAAACTTGATGGTACTCCACATTGTGTTGAAATAAAGGCCAAAACTGTGTATTGTTGTTGTATGGAAAGATTATGGAAACAATCTAGTTCAAGCAAAAGACAACAATGCTACTGGAATTAATGAGATGGCTTCTATGTTGTGGGATATCATAGCATCATGAGAAAGCAAGCATATTTGACAAGTGACAAATGAGACATGAGGTGATGACTTGGATTGGTCTCAATAATGGCTTGCTTTTCATGAACAAGAAGAGTTTGATAGTGAAATAGCTTTGATCAAGGATGAAGAATGAATCAAGAATGCATAAGTGAGGAAATACCAAGCAAAGCTGAAATGACAAAGGACACAACTCATATTGGATATAAGTCGGTCTCTACTTTGGTTTGCTTGTATGGATAAAGATTTGGGAAATCACTTTGCATTGTTTTGATCAAGCTAGAAGTATGAAGATAGATTGAAGTGAGTGTTGAGTGTCAAGCCAAAACGGAGAGAATATAAGGAACCGTGAATTGGCTTGACCATATTGATGTTGATTCATATATGACACTCTATGTGAAGCTTGATTGATCTCAACATTCATATCTATAAGATGTTCAAGCAAGGATCACAATATTGAAGAAATGATTATTCAATGGATGCTTAATGTGATGTGACTTGAGTATGGCTTGATAGGGTGAAGATAGCAAGGAAAGGTCTTCGAGGTACTAAGCGAAGGTGAAGGTCAAGGAGACTGAGGTACTATGGCTAGGGTGAAGAAGAGAGTACTTGCATTGAGTCGAGGTACTAATCGAGCTATGAGGAGTCATATTATGTTGAGGATCAAATCATTAGCGGAGGTGACTTGAAGCCATGGACTAAACTCATATGTGTTGGAAAGATTCAAGTCACAAGCTCAAGGGTGTGTTTACTCAAAGAGATGAGACAAGGATGATTGCAAACCTTTATGAAGTGATATTGAGAAAGAGGATAGTATAAGAAATGGTGGAACCCCCAATTACAAAGAAAAGCGGCATCCAGCTCAAAGGCGTTTAAATTCTTTTATGCTTTTAATTTGAGTTTAGGAAAAGCCGTACTATTAAGGGGGACACAATGCTCTAGCTTATATGTGCAACTAAGTGCTCAAAAGTTCCACCAAACCATCCTCAAAAACAAGCCACAACAGCAAGTTTTCCTTTCCTCATTCTTGGCTGTTTGTGTCAGAGCAGAAGTGCTGCTCTGCGAGCAGAAGTTCTGCTCGAGCAGAAGTTCTGCTCTGAGAGCAGAAGTGCCGGGCCGCGGTACTGCCGGGCTAGGGCCGGCACTGCCGCGACTTAATGTTACTGTTGGACAGCAGGGGGTATATCCTTTGTCTCCCTGCCTCTCCCAACGGTTATCTCGACCATTCTCCTCCCAAGTGCGACCAGAGCAGCTCTCTCTCTCCCTAACTCTCCATTGGAGCCCCTCAAGCTTCTCCTTTGCTTCCCTTGCAAATCCATGAGAGTTTGACCCTCCAAACTGCATTAGAGAGCTCCCCAAACTGTTCTACAACTCCTAGAGCACTTGGTTCGCGTTGAAGCCGGTGGATTGTGTTTATTACTCTTGGAGCAAGGCTCCTAGCCGGCTAGGCGTTGCTCGGAAGCTTCCAACTTGGTTGTGGCAGCTCCGGGAAGTTTGTTATCACCCTCTACATCTAGTAAGAACCCTCATCTCAAGAGACTTGCTCTCTTGACTTGAGAACGAGGACAAGGTTGAAAGAGACCATAGCCTTTGTGGCTTCCTCAACAACGTGGACATAGGCAAGCCTTGGTGGCGAGCTGAACCACGGGATAAATACCTTGTCTCTATTGTGTTCTTGTTGTTTGTATTGCTCTCCACTTTCATTTGTGGTGATTTTAGGGTTTGGTGCCGATCTACTCACTTGTACATTTCTGCATACATTCAAGTGGTGAAATAGGTTCAACTCTACCCTAGGAAGCTCAGTAATTTACTCGATCTATTTTCCCCTTGGTAGATTTTGAACTGCAGGCTCGGGCAGTGTTGGCGCGGCAGTACCGGGCTGAGGCCGGCAGTGCCGGGGTGCGGCAGTTCCGGGCTTAGGGCGGTAGTGCCGGGCATCTCTAACAAAGTTTTGAGCTGTGATTTTAAACAGGCCTATTCACCCCCCCCCCTCTAGGCGACATCAAGGTCCTTTCAAAAAGCACATGTTTGATCCAAGGGATGATATTGGCCTGAGCATGCTTCTCTTGGATCGTGCCATGTCACCTTGGCCGAGGTGGCCACCAAGGTGGGGTCGGCCGACCCCCTTGGTGGGCCCACCTGGCCACATTTTGTTCATTTTGGCATCTCCTACATGTTCACAATCTAAGAGTACAAGTGGAACTTATTAGTGATAAATATGCTCATGATATGCTATACTTCCTTGAAACCGAGGCTTGTTGACGGTATTTTGGTAAGGTAAAACATGCTATAACTTCCGTCAACAGTCATGGACTTGGGGAGATGTGTCGGTGGACGGGGTGCACGGGAGGTGCATCCCAGCCACGACGTCGGTTTGGTGGTAGAGCTAGGGAAAAACCATCGGGTGGACAGTTTCCAGGTTTGGGCCTCAAAACCTGGGTGTGGATGGTTTCCGAGTTTGGCCACAAAACTCGGGCTGAGGACGGTTTCCAGGTTTGGGCCTCAAAACCTGGGCGCTGAGGGTTTGCTGAGTTTGGCCTCAAAACTCAGAGGCTGGTGGGCTGGTTTCCCGGTTTGGGCCTCAAAACCGGGGGTTGGCTGGAAAAGGCTGGTTTCCCGGTTTGGGCCACAAAACCGGGGGTGCAGAGCGAGGGCGGCACGTGGCGGCAATCAGGAGGTTGCGTCGAGGCAACGCTACGAGTTGTGCGAGCGTGGCCGTCGGATACACCTACCACCGAGTTGGTCCAGAATAACCTTAGGGTTTAGCTGGCTCGCTCTGTAAGTAGTTAGGGGTAGAGTGGGAATTAGGAATAGGTTAGAGTTAGGATAAATAGGGGGAGACACCCACCTCCCCATTTATCTCAGTTAGTCTTCCTGTCATTTGCTCTTGGCTTCTAGGGTTTTCCTGCTCTCCCAATCCCCTGTTGTAGCTAGCTGAGATCCGCAGAGAACCATACCTCTGTGTACTGGAGATTTTGAGGAAGTGAGGCCGTAACCTCACTGTTGTAGCGTGTGGTAGCCAAACGGTTGCAGATCGATGTGTTGATTCGCGTTTTTGTTCGTGTTCTTCGCGTTCTTTGTTTCTCCGTGATTTTCCCGTCACTCAATCTCTCTCTCCCGTGCGTCTTTGCGAAATCCGTTTGAATCAACTTGTTCGTATTTGAAAGGAGATCATTTCCACCGAAGGAATTCATCTATCTCCCTACGAGCAAGTAGATCGGGTTGATTTCGTTTTCGTGGCGCTTTTCGGTTCATCCTCCTCCCCTTCTGATTTCCCGGTGATTGACTCAATTTGAGCGGATGATTTCTTGGGGATAGTCTCCTAACTACTCCGTGATCATCCTCTCCAAGTTTGGGAACATGGGATTTTGATTTGAATCGATTTGGGGAAGATTTGGGTGAAGGGCGATCAAAGTCGCCCTCCCTGAGTGACCGCGGACAGTCCGCCACTCAGGGCACGGACAATCCGCACGTCGGGGCTGGTTCAGTCCAGCCGCGGCCAGTCCCTGTTGGTTTTGGCTCGGGTCACCGACGGACAGTCCGCCGTGCTAAAGCGCGGACAGTCCGGGACCGAGCAGGGGGACTTCAGCAGTAGTGTGTTTTTGCTGACTTGACCGACGGACAGTCCGCCACCAGAGCGCGGACAGTCCGCAGTAGGGGCGGACAGTCCGAGACCCCAGGGTTGGACAGTCCGGGAATTGCCTGAAGCTTCCGGTTTGGTGCGTTTGCTCTCCCGGCTTGTTCGCTTGGTTTCCGGACTTCTCGTTTGGCCTTGTAGTTGACCAAGGAACCTCTCTAGGTATCTTTGCTACTTGTTAGCATCGGTATTTGGGGACTTCCTGACGTAGCCGTCTATCTACGTTAGGGACTTGGTTTTTGGGGTCGTGTTCGAGCCGGAGCTTTTGGAGTTTGGTGTGCTATCTCTTTGTGGTGCTCCGCTGTGATCCTAGGGATCATCCACCCTCTTCCAAGGGTCGTGAGCATCACGGTTTCGGTCGCCGTTTCTCGGGGTTGATTTTGGGACATTTGGCCAAAGTTTCGAGAGAAATTTTTGAGCTCCCATTCACCCCCCCCCCTCTAGTCGCCTTGCTAGTGCTTTCTCGGTCCTTCAACATGCTTGCCTAAATAACCATTCCATGAATAAAATTGATAAAATCTGCTTAAAAATGTTGAAACCATAATAAGATTTGAAATATGTCATGCAAATGCTATTGTTATGGTTTGAATAACTAGTCTTATCTAAGTTGTAGCTTTTGTGGGTTGCACATGCTTTAACTGAAATCATGCTTAGTGAATAAAGTTAGTAAGAAATGGAGTAATTTTTAAACTTGCTAAGGTGAAATTAGGACCTAATCTGGAGGATTTCTTTTAAAAATTATGAAAACCTTGCTAAAAGTTCCTCCTAGATTTTATCCCATCCCACCACCAGCCAAATATTTGTTAGTCAAAATTCTTAGCCTACCTATAACTCCACATATCATTCTTTAGAAATAGGAGAGGCTACATTTTGGCCTAAGTGAGGATTTAAACACCATTGAGTGAATGAGTGAATCTTGGAGGACTTAAGCAAGTTGTTATCTTTTGAAAACATTGAAAAACCTCCAGACAAAATCCTAGTCAAACCTAAGCAAGATAAAAGTTTCCTATCTACTAATTTATTTCACTCTTGCATGTTTGAAGTGAAAAGCTATAAGCCCCACATTGCTATGATTAATGATATATACTAAGTTATTTCTCACTATACAATATGCACTTGTATACATCTTAAGTTGCTATCTTTTTCATGCTCAATGCTTAAACCGCATTGTTGCTCGAGGACGAGCAACAGGTTAGCTTGGGGGAGCTTGTTGATGGTCCTTAAACACCTGTTTTACCATCAACATTTTACCCTAACGTTCACCAAAAAGGCATGAAATGTAGTCAAATAGGTTTCAAACTAACCAAATTCCACATGTCCATAGATTTTTATTTGATTGCAGGATTTGGATCAAATTTGGAGAATGGACCCACCAGGAGACGAGCCCACTCAGCAGGGCCCAAATGGGCCTAAGTGAGGTGGCGCCCGCCACATGGAGAGGCCCAACTTCCCTCCTTGCCACGTCACCGATTCATGTGACCTTCCCAAGGCCAAATCTTAGCCCTTGGTCACTAGGTCAGTGGCATCGGACAGCTCAGGAGGGAGTGGCGTGGATCAAGACCAAATGACGGTTACTTGGACATGCAACCGACCTAACCACCGCCTCTCTGGAGCTCCTGGATGCCGTTGAAGCAAGGGCGGTGCATCCAACGGTGATGGGGGTGGCGGCCGCCACCTAGGGCTGGCGCCCGCCACTAGGGTTTGCCCTTGGTCGGCTGGCTGCCCCCTATAAATACCCCCCTCACTCCACAAGGCTATAAATACCCCCCTGAGGCTTCACTTCAAAGTACCACAACCAAGCAACACACAAGCAAGGGAAGCAAGGCTAGAGCCAGAGAGCTGATAGCTTAGGGTTTAGCCAAGCTTAGGCAAGTAGGTAGCTAGTAGAGCAAGGCATCTTTGCCCTCGCGGAAGCGCTGCTCAAGGCTTAGCTCAAGAGTAGAGGCGTGCGAGTGATCAGTCCTGGAGCTGGGAAGAGTCTTCCTTCATCTCCAGTTCAGGTTTTGCTCTTGTTACTCAAGCACTTTATTATATTCTATTTCATCATTTCAAGTATTACTTTATTCTACTTATCAGTATTGAGTGGTATACTTGATTGATTGCTTGAGTGCCTAGCTATCCTACAGATCAATTCACTTAGCCATAGTAGTTAATCTCTAGTGAGCTTAGTGTTTGATCTTTGCCAATAGGTTGCTTAGTTAGTTTAGTGTTTATCTTATTAAGTCAAGTATTTGCTCTGACGTCCGCATGGGTGTCTCTATTCAAAGCTAGGGTAGAGATAGTTAGAATATAGTTAAGCGTGGTGCTTAGTTATAGACTTACCTTCAGATACGGCTGGACCCCGGATAGCTGTGGTAGCAAGCAGGTGGTGACAGCCCTGTGCGCCTTGAATTCCACCACATAGTTGGCCCAGTTTAACAGTAAGGCTCGTTGTGCTAGCGTTCAACCTAAGTCAGTGGTAAAGGCTAGTACGCCTCGATACATGATAAGATAGGAATAAAACTTTACTTAACTAGGTTACTTTATTGACATTTGCCTGTCTTGCTTCATAGTTATCTTGCTTCGTGGTCATCTAGGAGTAGTTATTAGTTAGTAGTTAGTTATCTTAGTTACCCTTAATTATCCCATTCTATCTATCTATTTAGTTATCCACCTTACCTTACCATCCATTTCATCCTTACCTATCCACCCACATATTCTTTCTAGCCTTTCATCATCTCCTCTCTCCTTTCCCTTTTCTTATTCTTCGAATCTCATCCCCTCCTTGACTCGACTCATACACCACCCTAGCCTTCTTTGGGATCAAATAAATCGACACCTGGTACTCCCAGGGAAGTGCTACTACGATAGTTCTGTGCGCTTGCAGAATCTCCTCCTAGTAGATTGCATTCTCGCTAGTTAGTTCCTACTAGTGTCGGGACTGACAACCCCGCGTGGCATTAGTAGATAGCTACTTTAGCTACCCTATCCTAGGTGTAGTTAAGAACTGCCAACAGGGACTAGCTTGGTGGCAACCAAGTGAACCTCGGGAGAAAAATCACCGTGTCAACTTCGTGTTCATCTTCTCGGTGGTTTGCAAACGCCATTCACTAGCTTGTATTTACTTGTTCATATACTTGTGCTAGTGTAGATTGCTCTTGTGCTTCTAGTTAGCTTGTGTAGCTTGTTAGTTACATTCTTTGCTTGTGTAGCATAGAGTTGATCCCATGAGTGACTAGTTGACTTGTAGTCTTGCTAGTCACATTACTTAGTTTGTGTAGCTAAGTTGAGATCTCTAATTTAGCTTGTGTAGCCTTGTTATTGAGCATTGCTAGTGAGTTTAGGCTTTGTGCTTTTGCTTAGTGGCATGTGTAGGAGCTCCCCGATTGATTGAGTACTAGTTGCTTAGGTTTGTGTAACCTTGCAAGCTACAATTATTTAGGTGAGCTCTAGCTAGCCCGACACCTTATTTGCTTTGTTTAGGATCTTTTGTAAGGTGTCATAGAGTATAAGTAGAGGGGTGTAGTCTTGGCTAGACCAATAGTTTTAATTCCGCATTTGTTTCGGTTAGCTGGTGCGATTATTTTTAGAAAGGACTATTCACCCCCCCTCTAGTCCGCCATATCGACCCTTCACATGGTTTGTCCTTCTTCTCGTTTTGAGAGTGCAGGTGATCATGAGGTTGGTGAGCCTCTTTTTGATGATGAGGACGAGGGTGCTGAAGGGATAGATGGTCCAGCACCACCACCACCTGCTGTGCCACAAGCGTCGGCCCCTACTACGACGACTCATGGCCCCAACCCGTCTTCGTCGACTACTTGGGGGCCGTGGGATCCGCCACCTCGAGCGGTACCTTTTGTACCCGAGGAGGCGCCAGCTGCTGTTGAGGGGGAGATTTCCTCAATTCGGGAGGCGCCACGACACATCCAGCGCCAACACCCGCCTCAACAGATGATCGACAGCATCGGCGAACGTGTCACTCGGTCTAGGTCACAACAAATCTCTCACTTTGCTCATTCTGCATTTGTTGCTGATTTTGAACCCCGAGATGTTGGACATGCTTTATCTGATCCAAATTGGGTCAATGCCATGCATGTGGAGTTAGAAAATTTTGAAAGAAGTCGGGTTTGGGTTTTGGTTTCACCTCCTCCTGAGTGTCACCCTATTGGTACAAAATGGGTTTTCCAAAACAAACAAGGAGAGGATGGCCATGTTGTGAGAAACAAGGCCAGACTTGTAGTCCAGGGGTATAGCCAGAAGGAGGGGATAGACTATGAGGAAACTTTTGCTCTTGTAGCTCGTTTGGAGGCAATTAGGATACTCTTGGCTTTTGCTGCATCCAAAGGCTTTAAACTTTTTCAAATGGATGTCAAGAGTGCCTTCTTAAACGGCTACATAGAAGAAGAGGTGTTTGTGATACAACCCCCCGGTTTCGAATATCCCAAGTTTCCAAACCATGTTTTCAAACATCACAAAGCTTTATATGGTTTGAAACAAGCCCCTAGAGCCTGGTATGATAGGTCGAAAACCTTTTTGCTTGCTAAGGGTTTTAAAATGGGATGTGTGGATAAAACGCTTTTTCTCCTCAAGCAAGGCAATGACACTCTCTTGATCCAGATTTACGTGGATGATATCATTTTCGGTGGTTCTTCTCACGCTTTGGTTGCCAAGTTTGCAGACACTATGAGCAGGGAGTTTGAGATGAGCATGATGGGCGAGTTGACGTTTTTCCTTGGGTTGCAAATCAAGCAATCTCGAGAGGGAACGTTTGTGCACCAGGGTAAGTATACCAAGGATATCCTGAAGAAATTCGATATGGGTGAGGCCATGCCTCTTCCAACACCCATGTCGACCACGACGGCTCTGGATGCGGATGTGGATGGAGGAGTTGTGGACCAGAAGGAGTACCGGAGTATGATCGGGTCGCTGCTGTACCTGACGGCGACACGCCCGGACATCCAGTTCGCGGTGTGTCTGTGTGCACGATTTCAGTCGTCGCCGGGCACATCTCACCATCAGGTGGTCAAGCGCGTTATGAGGTATTTATGCTTCACTCCTGAGTTTGGGATTTGGTATTCTGCTTCTTCCACCCTCTCCCTTTGTGGTTATTCGGATGCTGATTTTGCTGGTTGCCGACTTGATCGCAAGTCCACTTCTGGGACTTGTCAGTTTATTGGTTCTTCTCTTGTATCGTGGTCTTCTCGCAAGCAGTCTAGTGTCGCCCAGTCTACCACAGAGGCTGAGTATGTTGCTGCGGCTTGTTGTTGTTCCAGTTGCTTTGGATGATGGCCACTTTGCGTGATTTTGGTCTGAGCTTTTCACATGTTCCTTTGCTTTGTGACAGCACGAGTGCTATTAGCGTTGCTAAGAACCCCGTGCTGCATTCTAAGACCAAACACATTGATGTGCGCTTTCATTTCTTGCGAGACCACTATGAGAAGGGTGATATCGACCTTCACCATGTCGATACTCATCATCAGTTGGCTGATATTTTCACCAAGCCTTTAGACCAATCAACTTTTGCTAGATTGAGAGGTGAGCTTGGTGTGTGTTTCCCCTTTTAGATGGGGGAAACATTTTGGTTCATGTATTATAGACTGACTCTTTTTCTTTCAATTGGTTTCATCATGCATCTTTGCATTTCATCTTGCTTATTTACATTCAGAGCTTCATGTATATGATCTTTAGAATATGAATATGCTCTGTATAGTGTATGCTCCGATGCTTTATGATGGTGCTTGTAGCTTATGCTCTTTCTGATCACTGATACATGTTGTGAGCTGAGCTATTTTGTAAATGGTGAACTTGCTTGATGAACATAAAACTTGAAACTATTCACCATGGAGATATGCAACTAGCATGTGCATAATATGATTGAAATCACTTGTGCTTTTCATATATGCTAGGTTGCTATGTCTCTAGTTCTGAGTAATTCACTTGCTTGGTATTTCATATTCTGTTTTAAATTTGAACCAAGTGATGTGAATTGGAAAGATCGAGATGGGATTGCTTGTTAGCACATCACAGTATCGAGACTATCTCTCATTGCACTCTGAGTTAAACTTGAGCTGTCTAGTGTATGACCGAAACTATTGCTTTAAGCTTCTGATTGCTTCTGCATAGGCTTCGCACAGTTGAAAAGTTTGGCAATGACAAGCTTTTAACCTCTCGCAATCACATGCTGAAATTTGAACTTGTGTAACTTAACCGCTGCAACTCCGATAAAATTTGAATACACAAGTCTATGTTTCATTCTATAGCATGACGATTGAACCTTGCTAGGGGTAGTTCACCTAGTATACATGTTTAGCACTTGTTTGACTTCCTGTCTATACATGTTTAATGCTATTTTGATGGTGAATACATTTTTGGCTGAAAACTGCTCATTCTGCTCCAATGTTCCGATTTCGTATTTGGTGATCAGTTTGAGCTTTTGCTAGCATTCTGTGCATATTGTTGAGTCATTGGATCAGTATTTTGTCAAGCATCTTCTCATCCTATCGACTATATTCCTGAAGCTGCTAACTTGCATTTTGACTCATATGCATTTGGAGGGGAGACACTTGATCGTGCATTTTCAACTAAGGGGGAGAATTTTTCCAAATCATAAGGGGGAGAAATTCTCTCAAATCGAAAGATCAACTAAGGGGGAGACTTCCTTGTTGTGTGCGCTATTAGAGGGGGAGTTTGAGTTGGCTCGGATTTTGAGAATTTTGGTTTTTCCAATTGGTTCGGAGCATTTTTTAGTAGCTAGTTGTGTTGAGCCCTTGCCTCTTTCTTGAGGGACTAGCGCTTTTGCCTTTGTGCTCTTCAGTTGGTATCGAGCTTTCTCGCTAGTGGTGTTGAGCCTGTTCTGCCTCTTCTTGAGGGCTAGCTCTATTCTGCTTGCATTTCAATTAGTATTTAAATTGGTGTCATGTTTTCTCGCTAGTGGTGTTGAGCCTGTTCTACCTCTTCTTGAGGGATAGCTTTGGTTTGCTTGGTTGCGTCGAGCCGTTGCCCATGTCTTTGGGGACCAAGTTGTCTTGCTATTTCCACTTGACCTTCTTCGGCTTTGCTATGTTTTTGGGTCATTTGGTCAAGTTCTCTCTCCTCTATTCCATTATGATTTGTGTTGGTCGTTGACAATGCACTCATCAAGGGGGAGATTGCGGATACATGGGTGTATGCCGAGTCTCGAGTGATGAGTGATTGTCAACTGGGATAATGTGCATGTTCTTTGGCTTGTGTTGTGTAGGTGTCCAGCACGGATACAAAGATGGAAGGCAAGGTGAAGGTCAAGTAGAGACATGCCGTGCCGATGGACCGAGAGTGGCGAAGGGCAAACGTGAGGCTTGGACTGAGGGACCGGTGGCCTGAGGATCAGCTGCGGTCGCTGACAGCTTGGGACAGCGACGAGCGAAGACTTGCGGGCACGGTGTTGCTCGGGTCGAGGACTTGGGGACATGTGTCGGTGGACGGGGTGCACGGGCGGTGCATCCCCTCTATGGCTCGGTTTGGTGGTTGAGCCATAGAAAAACCACCGATTGGACGGTTTCCAGGTTTGGGCCTAAAAACCTGGGTGCGGCCAGTTTCCAAGTTTGGGCCACAAAACTTAGGCTGAGGACGGTTTCCAGGTTTGGGCTTCAAAACCTAGGCGTTGCCGGTTTCTGAGTTTGGGCCACAAAACTCAGGCGATGGACGGCTAGTTTCCCGGTTTTGAGAACATATATGATGAATGATTGACTTTGATGAGGAAGGTTTGAGGCTTTTACCCAGTTGAGTCTATATATAGTTATGCACTTATTGTTATGACTAACCGGTGGCGTTGAGTTGTGGTGTTTCTGTGTTGGTGTGCGTGTGCAACATGTGTCTCTTGGTTGTGTTGATGTGCAGGTGTTGAGCTCGGATACAGTGGTCTATGGCGAGGTGAAGGTCAAGTAGAGACGTGTCGTGCCGACGGACCGGGAGCGGTGAAGGATGGGCGTGCCGTGCGGCGGACGTGCCATGCCGATGTACCCAGAGCGGTGAAGGGCGGACGTGAGGCTTGGACTGACGCACGGAGAAGCCAGAGGACCAGCTGTGGTAGCTGGCACGTGGCATCGGCGAGCGAGAGCACATGGGGATGTGCAATGCATCGGCCGAGTCAGGAGGAAGACGATGGCGTCGTGGCACTTGGCGAGAGGTCGGACATGGGCTTGCGTGCGGTGCAAGTGCCGTTGGCCAAGTCAAGAAGGAAGGCGAAGGCGTTGTGCCCGGCATGGAGGCTGGACATGCATCGGCGTGGTCGGGGTGTGCGAAACACATCCCGTCTACGGCGCGGGTTCGGTAGCTGAGCCTCAAAAAGCTACCTCAACGGTTTCCAGGTTTGGGCCTCAAAACCTGGGCTCACGGGTTTCTGAGTTTGGGCCTCAAAACTCGGGGTGGACGGTTTCCAGGTTTGGGCCTCAAAACCTGGGCTGGCGGGTTTCCTAGTTTGGGCCTCAAAACCGGGGGAAGGTCCAAAAGAATGGTCGACGCGTGGCGGCATGGAGAGGCTGGCGCGGCGGCAAAGCTATCCACGAGGAGGCGCGGTGGTCGACGGTGGCGGCACGTGGCGGCATCCTGGAGCTTGCGTCGAGGCGAAGCGAAGGATGAGAAGGCGCGTGGCCGTCGGATGGAAACTATCAAGTCTGGACGGTTTTACCCCTAGGGGGTATTTGGGTTGAGTGCTTCATGTGAGGGCTTTTTGGTCTTCGGACATGCGCCTATATATATGAAGGGGGCTGGTTAGGGCAGCCATCCTTGGTAGGCACCACTCTCATTTTGTTGTTGTGAGAGGAGGTTTGGGTGAGGAAGAGAGGAGTGGCTCTTGTTCTTGAGCTTTTTGCCATCCGAGCTTTGTTGTTGGGAGGAGTGGCTTGTAACCCAACATCGTGTGCTACACAATTCATCATCCCGTAGCAATCCAAGGATCAATTTCTAACTCCTCTTGTGTTGGCTGAAATTTGGATCGATTCGCGTTTTTGTTCTTCGCGTTTTGGTTTTTCCCTTCTCGGAGATTTGCTTTGTTTTCCCTCTCCGAGCAATGATTTGCGATTCCGTTTGAATCAGATTGTTCTATGTCGTGAGCTCCTTCTTTCCACCGAAGGATTTCTCCTCTAACCTCATGAGCACATAGATCGGGTCGAAATCGCGTTCGTTCTTCGTTCTTCCCCTTTTCTAGTGTTCTTCCGATTTCTCATGGATTAGTTGGTTTGGAGCAATGATATCCTAGGATTAGCTTCCCAACACGTAGAAGAACACTTGGGATAAGTTTGGTTGCAGCCCCTTTCGATTTGGTGAAGACCCAATCGATTTTGGTTTTGTCCCAAGCTGTTTTTGGGTTTTCTAGACAGTGGCGGACTGTCCGGGACTTATCCCCGGACTGTCCGGGGGTTGGGGCCATTCACGGGCAGCGAGGTCGCTGTTTTCATTTTTGAACAGCGGACTGTCCGGGACTCATTCCCGGACTGTCTCGGGTTCAATAGCGGACAATCCGCGACTGCATAGTTTTGCTGATTTCGTCCGTATCTTTTGCATACGAGCTCCGATTTGTGATCCGTTTGTTGCGTTGGTTTCCTAACTTCTTAAGGATCATTCCAAAGTACTTTTTCCACCATTGGTAAAAGTATTTTTGGTCGGACACTTCCTTCTTCTCCATAGGAGTTAAGTGTTCCGCTTTCGAAGTTTCATTTGTTCTAGCGGCCGTATCTTTTGCGTTCGAGCTCCGATTTGAGATCTGTCTGTTGCATTAGTTTCCTAACTTCATAAGGATCTTTCCAAGGTGCTTTTGCCACTAGTTGGCCTAAGTAGTTTTGGTCGAACACTTTTCTCTTCTCCATAGGAGTGGGGTGTTCCGTTATCGGAAGTTCGATTGTTCTAGGAGCTTGCTTGTGCAGTTTTGCCCCGTTGCTTTGGTGCTTTGTTTTGGGGGTTCTTCGGTAGTTCCGCTGTACCTCTAGGACATCTCCTAGGGTATCCACCTATTCATCGGTCCTGAACTCACCGGTTGTTTGAGTCTTCGCTTTTGGGGTGATTTTCTGGGACAAGGGCCATCATTTCTCGAGAAGAAATTTGAGGCTCCCATTCACCCCCCTCTGGTCGCCAATTCGGTCCTTCAATTGGTATCGGAGCCAGTTAAGGATCTCTCTACCTTAACCGGTTCCGGATCCGCGAAGGTGACCTTTTGAGAGCGGTTGTGTTTCCGAGTTTTGTTCGTCGAGGTGTTTGAGCTTTTGTTTGCCTAACACTAACGGTGCTTTTGAAAGTGGCACCAAGATCTTCTTCAAGTATGTCTTTGTCTTTTGGGTTGAATGTTTCCAAGGATGACATCTTGGGAAGAAGGAGGAGTGCAGTTGATGAGAGGGATCGCGAGGTGAACAATCTGCTGAACCTTCTACGACATGATGAGCTTTCACCAGAGGATCTCCTACGTCAACTTGGCAAGGCCAAGAGAGGTACACTTGCTTGTGGTCTTGTGGCTTTGCACAACTTATATGAGGCTTGCTCTAAGGATGATGAGCTTTGTGATACCTTGCGTAGAAAGGTATAAAAATTAAAATGCTCCATTGCTAAGTTGGAGTCTAGTGCCTCTTTGCCTTGCACCTCTTGTAATGACATGGTTAGGAAGAATGATGAGCTAGGCCTTTCTCTTGCTAGCTTAAAATCTGAGAATGAATTGCTGAAATCAAATGCTTCCAAACCATGTTTAGTTTGCATTGACTTGCGCAAGGATCTTGATTGTGCTAAAACTGATTTAGCCTTGCTTAAGTCAAATGCTTTGTTACCATGTGTTTCTTGTGAGTCTTTGCTTGCTGAAATTAATAAATTAAAATTGACTCACACCACATGTGTATATGAACTTCAGCATGCTAGGGCTGAAATTGATGAGATAAATTCTAGGCCTTGTAGTTCATGCTCTTTAAATAAAGATGCTTGCCATGCCTCTAGTGCTATTCATGATTCTTTGCTTGATGTGAATGGTGATGTTTCTTCCACCGATTTCATTTGCACTTCATGCATTGATTTGGAAAAAGAGGTTTTGGCTTTGAGGGTTTTGCGCGATGATATGAGCGCCAAGTTGGTTGAGCACAATGATATGAGTGCCAACCTTGAGAAAGAGATTGAAATCTTGCGTACCACATATGCCGAGTGCATTGAAAAGGAGACGAAAAACTTGAGAAACACTCCTTGTGGTACTTGTGATAGCCTCATGTTTGAAAATGAGGTTTTAGCCAAAAGATGCAAGAGTCTTTGTGCTAAGTCTTTTGAGTCACACATTTCTTGCAACTCCGATGTTGGTTTTTCCACGTCTGCATCTTTGCAACCGGAGTTGAGTTCTTGTGTTGCGCGTGAGTCTTTTGACGGTAGCACTTGTGCCAAGGTTTCGGATAGCTCTTTCATAGCTACTCCTAACCTTGTTGTTTCTTCGAGTGATGTCCAAGGGACTTCTCTTGACAAAGGTGTTTCTCACATTTTTGGGACTCGTGCTCCCAATCCGGTTTTCCATTGCACCTTTTGCAAGAAGGATGGACACTCATTCGATTTTTGTTTCCGCCGTGTCAAACACGAGTAGCGTATTCGAGCTAAGGCTTTTAGGAAGCCGCGTAGCCTTTCCCATGGCACGTGTGCTCCTAGTGTTGGCAGCAAGTTGGTTGTTGATGCTTCTTGTTCTAAGACCCAAGGGACTTCTCACGTGTCGGAGAATGGTGTGCCTTCCAGTAGGCCTTTGTATCATTGCTCTTTTTGTGAGAAAGATGGGCATCAAGAAAGCTTTTGCTATCGGCGTGCCAAATGCTTGCGCCAAGCTCGCTCTTCTAGGGAGATGGTGGTTCATAGCCCTTCCCATGGCATGAACGCTTGTGCTCCTAGTAAGAAGCCCCTCTTTGTTGATGGGTTTTATGACTCCTTTTCTAGTGGGTTAGGTCATGATCGTGGAGATGCCTCTAGTGCTTCTTCTCTTGGTCCACGTCATGCTTTTCGTGGTGCTTCTATTGGTTCTTCTACAAAAACCTTGGAAGATGTTTGCCTCTTTTCCCGTGGCACGACTCGTTCTTCTCCTCGAGTTGTCCTTTTGAGGAATGCTTCCAAGGCTGTTTCACAATTGCATTTGAACCGACTTTTACATCATGCTAACCCACATGATAAGTTGAGATTTGTGACCAAGTCTTGGGTTCCCAAGTACATGCTTGCTAACCCTTCGGGATCCAAGACTCGGGTTACTTTGTCCTCTTGTGTGTACATATGAGGACGCGAGGTGGAGAACATGCGCCTGATGGAGCTTGATCGTTTAGATGTGATCAAGCTTTGATGGTTCTCTACACCCCGCTTAGATTTGCCTCCAAAGAGGCTTTTGTAGCTCGGTGAGCCTTCTTATACACTCATACCTTGTACATCCATGATCTATTTCTTGAGGTATGAGATGGTCTATCATGTGCTCACTTGTATAGTTCTTGCATGTACATTTTCTTTTGTATCATGTTTTGCTTTAGTCGAGCATGTGCTATCTTGTATATCATGTCATGCTAGTCTTTCGTATAGTTTGGTGGAGCAGCCACTTTTCATGCTAGTTTGTGATCCTCTTGAACATTATGCCATGCTTTATCATACTTTACCATGAGCCTTACTTGTAGAGGTATGATGTTCATTAGGTATCACCTTTCAGGTGCTAGTTTTGTGTAGTTACATGTATCCTGTTGATATGATTAGTTGGAGCATTAGCCTTTCCATAATTTTATCATGTTACATGCTTTTGGATCTATTGCTATCATTATCTTGCATTGTAGCATGTGTTGAGGTTTAGGCTGTGTTTGGGTTGATCATGTCTTTAGGTTGCATTTTGCTCTACAGTGCTTTATCCTGTTGCATGGTAGTTTTGACTAGTTTGAGTTCAGATCTCCTTGCGGTATCTTTCATAGGTAGATCTCTTTTTGTTGAGAGCTCACCTTATGCTTATTATGTGACTAACCGTTTTCGTGGAGACCTTGAGGTCACACTAGACGAGACGATGCCTTGTGTTCTCTTCTGCTTTTGAATTTGCAGGAGAGCACGAGCCTGGAGAGGGCATTTCGGCTCACGGACCTGATCCCACTTCTTCCACAACTTGGGGTTCCGTTCAAGAAGCATCTCCTACACGCACTAGCTGCACCTGTGGGAGCGACAACATCAGGCGAGAGGGAGACGACTTCAGCGAGGCAGGCGCCCCGGAGTTCAGCAGATTCAGGCGTCCCCTCGGGTATCACACCAGCAGGCGGTCATGCGCTTCATGAGGTACCTCCGACACACTTCTGAGTTCGGGTTTTGGTACTCTTCTTCCTTGACCTCTTTTTGCTGTGTGGTCTTTTCGATGTGGATTTTGCTGGTAGTCGCTTGAGTGTTTCCTGGCTCTTCGCTTGTGAGTTTGATGTGTGTTTCCCTTTTAGTTGGGGAAGCATTTTGCCTGTTGTATCTTAGATGGATTTCTCTGATACCCTTTTGTTTTGGGTTTTCTTTTTTAGGCTAGTTTTGCTTTGTCTTTGATAGACTAGCTTTTGCATGCATTTCATCATGTACTTTAGTGCATCTTAGAGCTTCATGTTTAGAGCAATGAGAATGAGATTATGCTCTTTTTGGTATGCCCTGTTTATTCATGATGATGCTTGTAGCTTAGGCTCTTTTTGATCACTTGA
Organism: Coix lacryma-jobi var. lacryma-jobi; assembly: GCA_009763385.1. Taxonomy (NCBI): domain Eukaryota; kingdom Viridiplantae; phylum Streptophyta; class Magnoliopsida; order Poales; family Poaceae; genus Coix; species Coix lacryma-jobi. Next base: position 79,257,685 of record CM019824.1, on the reverse strand, counting down.
TACATGTTATGAGCTAAGCTATTTTTGGCAAATGGTGAACTTGACTAATCAACTATGAAACGTTTAATTTGTTCACCATTGAGAGTGGCATCTAGCACGGGTAGGATGTGTTGAGATCACTTGTGCTATCTTTTGTATGCTAGGTTGCTATGTCTCTTGCACTGAGTCATTCACTTGCTTTGATTGTTCAAATTTACCTTGTGCTTAAAATTTGATCCAAGTCTAGTGAAATGAAAAGATCGAGATGGGATTGCATGTGTTAGCACCTCACGGTATCGAGACTGTTTCTCATTGCACAATTGAGTTAAACTTGAGCCGTGTAGTGTAAGACCAAAACCGGTGCTTTAAGCTTCCGATTGCTTTTGTTGCATAGGCTTAGCCCGGTTGAAAAGTTAGGCAATGACCTTGCTTTCAACCTCTCGCAATCACATGCTTTTAATTTGAACTTATGTTAATACCGCTGCAAATTCTGATAAAAATTTGAAAATAACACAAGTTTATGCTTCATTCTATTGCATGATGATTGAACTTTGCTAGGGGTAGTTCACCTTTTATACTTGAGTTAGCACTTGCTCGATTTCCTGTCTATTCATGCTAAGTGCTATTTTAGTGGTGAACTTCTTTTCAAATGGCTTAAAACTGCTCATATGCTCTATTGTTCATATTTCGTATTCATTTGATCAGTTTGAGCCTTTGTTAGCATTTGTATTGATTGCTACACTTTCAGGGCAGCACCCTTTTGAGCATCTTTTCATTCTGATTGCTATACACTTGAAGCTGTAGCATTGTGCATATCATGCATTTTTAGCTTAGTGTACATATCCCCCAGCTCTGACACTCTTTGTGGTCTTTTTCAATGCCTTTCACTACCCCCATATGCTTTTGGTTGATGACTTATCTTGTGTTTGTGTCAACTTTATGGAAAAATGTTAAAACCCCTCAGCATGTTCGCTTTTGTCAAGGGGAGAAGCTGTTTGCAAGGGGGAGTTTGAGTGTTGGCTCAAAGGGGAGAGTCATGCATTTTGGGGAGAGCTTTGAGCTAGGGGGAGTTTAGCTCATTTATGTTCTTCTTGAATTGGTATAGCTCTATTATGTATTTCAATTGGTATCCTTCATTGTGAGCTTTGTTGCATAGCCTTTGTGTGTAGGCTTGCTTTCAGGGGGAGTCGCTTTTGTCTTGCTGCTTCTCCGCGTGCTCCGAGTGTTTGTGCTCCATTTAGTTTTGAGCTTCTCCTTGTGTTTTTCTTAGTCGGTATCGAGCCTGCTAGTCGTGTTGAGTTGTTTTTGCCTCTCTTTTGAAGGACTAGCAGTTTTTGCTTGGTATTTTTGATTTGTATGGAGCCTTCAGCTAGTTGTGTCGAGCCACTTCTGCCTCTATCTTGAGGAACTAGCTGTCTTCACCAATTTTTGGCTGTTTGTGATTGATATCGAGTCTGCTAGTTGTGTTGAGCCTCTGTGCCTCTCTCTTGAGGGACTATCAGTTTTTGCATTCTAATGCATTGTTTCAGCCTCAATTGGTATCGAGCCTTGAGCTAGTGGTGTTGAGCCTTTTCTGCCTCTTCTTGATGGCTAGCTCATGTATGACTTGGTTGCGTTGAGCCGTTGCCCATGTCTTTGGGAACCAAGTCTTTCGCTCTATGTGATCGAGTTTTGCTCTTTGTTGAGTTGTTGCTCCGATACTTTGCTTGGTTGCATTTAGCCGTTGCCCATGTCTTTGGGGACCAAGTTTTCTGTTTTGGTATCTCAAACCATCTCTTGTGCCAAGTTTTTGTCATTTCAATCATCAAGGGGGAGAAATTTTGAAACCCAAGAACCCAAGAAGTAAACTTAAATTTCGAAACCCAAGTGAATAAGTACCTTGGATTCTTTTGTGATCCAAGTGGATAAGTACCTCGGTTTCTTTTGTGATGATTGTTTGACAATTTTATTTGAGATTGGTTTTTGAGTGCCTTTTGGGATTCATGAACTCTTATCTTCTCTTGTCTCTTCGGTTGTGTGGAGGCTTTGCCCGCTTTTCCCGTTTCTTTCGGGACCGAGAGCTTTTATTTGGAGTCTTCATGATCCTTCCTCATATCAAGTGACCTTGTGTTTGCTTTTGCTTGGCTTTTGGGCACTTGAATGAGGCTTGCCTTCAAACCCTTCCTTTGTGGTTTATTTTTAGTCAATGCATTCATCAAGGGGGAGATTGAGAACATATATGATGAATGATTGACTTTGATGAGGAAGGTTTGAGGCTTTTACCCGGTTGAGTCTATATCTAGTTATGCACTTATTGTTATGACTAACCGGTGGCGTTGAGTTGTGGTGTTTCTGTGTTGGTGTGCGTGTGCAACATGTGTCTCTTGGTTGTGTTGATGTGCAGGTGTTGAGCTCGGATACAGTGGTCTATGGTGAGGTGAAGGTCAAGTAAAGACGTGTCGTGCCGACGGACCGGGAGCGGTGAAGGATGGGCGTGTCGTGCGGCGGACGTGCCATGCCGATGTACCCAGAGCGGTGAAGGGCGGACGTGAGGCTTGGACTCACGGACCGAGAGGCCAGAGGACCAGCTGTGGTAGCTAGCACGTGGCATCGGCGAACGAGAGCACATGGGGATGTGCAATGCATCAGCTGAGTCGGGAGGAAGACGATGGCGTCGTGGCACTTGGCGGGAAGTCGGACATGGGCTTGCGTGCGGCACAAGTGCCGTCGGCCGAGTCAAGAAGGAAGGCGAAGGCGTTGTGCCTGACGTGGAGGCTGGACATGCATCGGCGTGGTCGGGGTGTGCGAACCACATCCCGTCTGTGGCGCGGGATCGGTAGCTGAGCCTCAAAAAGCTACCTCGACGGTTTCCAAGTTTGGGCCTCAAAACCTGGGCTCACGGGTTTCCGAGTTTGGGTCTCAAAACTTGGGGTGGACGGTTTCCAGGTTTGGGCCTCAAAACATGGGCTGGCAGGTTTCCTGGTTTGGGCCTCAAAACCGGGGGAAGGTCCAAAAGGACGGTCGACGCGTGGCGGCGTGGAGAGGCTGGCGCGGCGGCGAAGCTATCCACGAGGAGGCGCGGTGGTCGACGGTGGCGGCACGTGGCGGCATCCTGGGTTGCGTCGAGGCGAAGCGAAGGATGAGAAGGCGCGTGGCCGTCGGATGGAAACTGTCAAGTCTGGACGGTTTTACCCCTACGGGGTATTTGGGTTGAGTGCTTCATGTGAGGGTGCTTTGGTCTTCGGACGTGCGCCTATATATATGAAGGGGGCTGGTTAGGGCAGCCATCCTTGGTAGGCACCACTCTCATTTTGTTGTTGTGAGAGGAGGTTTGGGTGAGGAAGAGAGGAGTGGCTCTTGTTCTTCAGCTTTTTGCCATCCGAGCTTTGTTGTTGCGAGGAGTGGCTTGTAGCTCAACATCGTGTGCTACACAATTCATCATCCCGTAGCAATCCAAGGATCAATTTCTTACTCCTCTTGTGTTGGCTGAAATTTGGATCGATTCGCGTTTTTGTTCTTCGCGTTTTGGTTTTTCCCTTCTCGGAGATTTGCTTCGTTCTCCCTCGCCGAGCGATGATTTGCGATTCCGTTTGAATCAGATTGTTCTATGTCGTGATCTCCTTCTTTCCACTGAAGGATTTCCCCTCTAACCTCACGAGCACATAGATCGGGTCGAAATCGCGTTCGTTCTTCGTTCTTCCCTCTTTTTCTAGTGTTCTTCCGATTTCTCATGGATTAGTTGGTTTGGAGCAATGATATCCTAGGATTAGCTTCCCAACACGTAGAAGAACACTTGGGAGAAGTTTGGTTGCAGCCCCGTTCAATTTGGTGAAGACCCAATCGATTTTGGTTTTGTCCCGAGCTGTTTTTGGGCTTTCTGGACAGTGGCGGACTGTCTGGGACTTCTCCCCGGACTGTCCGGGGGTCGGGGCTGTTCACGGGCAGCGAGGTCGCTGTTTTCATTTTTGAACGGCGGACTGTCTGGGACTCATTCCCGGACTGTCCGGGGTTCAATAGCGGACAGTCCGCGATTCACTAGCGGACAGTCCGCGACTGCACAGTTTTGCTGATTTCGTCCGTATCTTTTGCATACGAGCTCCAATTTATAATCCGTTTGTTGCGTTAGTTTCCTAACTTCTTAAGGATCATTCCAAAGTACTTTTGCCAGCATTGGTCAAAGTATTTTTGGTCGGACACTTCCTTCTTCTCCATAGGAGTTAAGTGTTCCGCTTTCGGAGTTTCGTTTGTTCTAGCGGCCGTATCTTTTGCGTTCGAGCTCCGATTTGAGATCCGTCTGTTGCGTTAGTTTCCTAACTTCATAAGGATCTTTCCAAGGTGATTTTGCAACTAGTTGGCCTAAGTAGTTATGGTCGAAAACTTTCCTCTTCTCCATAGGAGTGGGGTGTTCCGTTATCGGAAGTTCGATTGTTCTAGGAGCTTGCTTGTGCAGTTTTGCCCCGTTGCTTTGGTGCTTGTTGGTATTTCTTAGCATCGCTACTAAGAATAGAGTTTTAATCTATCCCCGGCAACGGCGCCAGAAACGCTTGTTAACACTTCTTAACGTAACCACTAGAACTAGACTATGGAGCCTAACCCCAGCAACGGCGCTAGAAGTGTCTTGGTGGTAAAACTATTAACTATTGGATAGTTCCACAAGCGCACAGAATATACCGATGTAGCACTTCAACCGGGAGTATTCCAAGGTATCATTATTTATTTTATCCCAAAGGAAAGCAAGCTAGGAAAGATGTAGAGAGAGGAAAGATAGATCCTTTAGTCTTACTATAATCTATTATCAATTAGAGAAGCAAAAGGGTATAAGTGGATATAATGGAGGATAGATAGATAAGATAAATAAATTAAGCAAAGAGTATATGATATGAAATATAGCTTTAGTAGAGTTAGCTAGGTGGGAGGACAACGAGTGAGTATAAAGTACTCCTATGTTTCTACCTTTACTCCTATGAACTAATCCTAATTAAATAGATGACTTAACTAGATTGACGCTTTGCTACTTGTGTGAGAGGGATAAACGAGAGAGTAAAGCGATAGAAGGTTGTTCACCTAACCCAGTACTCAAGCGGATATTTGGCTTATGGACGCCTTACCTTTTAAGAACTAGCCTGAGTTCACGTGAGGGGATCTAGGTAGCCAGGCAAAATCTGTCACCTTTTGCCCATGTGCCCCTACTGTCCGTGCAAGCCAGCGGTAGTCAAAGATAAGATAAAGTATGAGCACCACGCTCACACTTATCTACACCTTTAGCTATCGATCAAAATAGCTAAGGCCCCTATCCTAGGATAGGACGATGACGCACACACAAGAAGCTATTTAAAGGAAATCAATCTAACTAAGACAACTATAGAACTAAGATAAGCACACAACAAGACTGTATAAATATAGACTTGTACTAAGTAAATACTTAAATAAATACTTGGAAAGTAAATACTTAAGTAAATGCAAAGTAAAGTAAAGAAAGAATAATATATTAAATAAATAAAGTCTTACAAAAGAAGAAAGATACAAGGGCTATACTAGACTCCCAGAAGACGACTCCGGAGACCCGAACTTCGCCCGACTCGACTCTAACTCCCACTCTAGACTAACTACTACTACTCTTGCTTGATCTCCCTTGAGAGTGGAGATGTGTGAGATCTCTTGGTGTGTGTAGAATGAGAGGGTGAAGGCCTCTATTTATAGTGGAGGTGGAGTAGGGGCTACTCCGGCGCCATGTCAGCGATCTGTGTGCCCATCCTCTCTTCACCCTTGGATCCACCGTCATAGCAACCGACCATGATGAATGGCTTGGATATTCTTCACGTGTCAAACATGCACTGTGCCACTGACTTGGATGAGGGTCACCATGGGGTCGGCCGACCCCTGTCTCTGACATGTGGGCCCGGGGTACATCTTCTAGAAGGTGCTGATGTCACCCTGATGAATAGTGCTGCTGGGTCCCACCAAGGGGGGATCGGCCGACGCCCCTATGACAGGGCTGGCCCACCTTCTTCTCTCCCTTGGTGACCCCACATGTCATGGAGCAAGTCTTGTGAAGTTGGTTGCATTTGGTTTTCGGTGTGGACCCATGAATCCATGTGCTTCTCATCTTGCACCATTGAGCAAAAGCACATGCTTGATCCAATGGTTGATATTGGCTTGAACATGCTTCTCTTGGATCATGCCATGTCACCATGGCCGAGGTGGCCCAAAGGTGGGGTCGCTCGATCCCCTTGGTGGGCCCACCTAGCCTCATTTTGTTCATTTTGCTATCTCCTACAAGTTCTCAAGCTAAGAGTACAAGTGGAACTTATTAGTGATAAATATGCTCATGATATGCTATTCTTCCTTGAAACCGAGGCCTATTGACGGTATTTTGATAATGTAAAACATGCTATAACTTCCGTCAACAAGATCCCCCAAGCTTAACCTTTGCTCGTCCCGAGCAAACAATCAAACTTGGCCTCGATGGATCAGTATTGTTACTATGCATCACATTTCAAGAGTACCATGTTCACAACAAAGTTCTTCTCTTTGAATGGAAAAATTAGCTATGTAAATCACCCATATTACCCTAGTACTCTATGGGGCTTATGGCTTTTCCTTTGTCTTAGGTGGTTGAAAGATAGAACAGTTTGACTTCAGCACTAACTTTCTTGTTTTTAGCAAGTTTCATACCGGAGGTTTTGCAATATTTTTCAAAAGAAAGACTTAATGTTCCTCATATGGTTCTCTCATGTCGCTCAAATGGTGTATGATTCCTCACCAAGGCATATGATAAGTGTTGCCTTCTTTATTTCATCCTACTTCTAAACAGACTTATGTGTCGCTCAAGGTAGAGATGAAAGAAGATGGCATACTTACTTGTATTTTGTTGCGAAGTCAAAGCTCGGATCCTTGAAGAGAAGTGTCATACTCCCAGATCAAGATGTGTAAGTGTGTGGTGTATGGTGGACTAGATTGCTTCTTTATTTGATAAGATCTATCTCTCTATATTTTTTTTTCTCTTTTCTAATGAGACATGGCTAGCATTTTTTTTCTTCTTTTTTTTGTTTTTTTCATGAACTTTTACTTGTCCATCTCTTTTTTTCATCTTTATTTTGCCTAGCCTTTTGAGCCTCATCTACTAAATATAATTGAGAGAGATTTCCTAACACTTGGAGTATGAAGCAACCTATTTGGTGGAAATGAAAGGCATGTTTTTGCGTACTTCCAGTGTAGAAGCAGCATGTATATGAGGTGTGTACGTGATCTTGATCTTAGGAGCATGAAAAGTCTCTTAACAAGGGTCAACAAGACTTAACAACACTCAATACAAAGCAAATAGCCTATGTAGAAGGTTTGTAAACATGTAAAGCATATATGGTTGTGGTAGGAATTTATCACCATTGAGAAACAATTAAGATTTTGATTATTTTAAGAATAAATTCTCCGGTAATCTATCATGCTTAGAACAATATTATAGTAGCTCTTGTCTCACTATATCATGTCTCACAACAACTTAGACTTAGTTCTAGCACTTGCAACCCACAAAGTTTTCAGGTTCATGATGGTTTAAATGAGCTAAGTGATCCATACTTAGAGAAATACTAAGTTGTAAACTAGGCACTAGAGAAACATTAGCAAGGCAACTAGTCATCATTTCCATGGGGAAGATAGACATATATGAGACATATGTGCTAAGGGGAATACTAAGCAAATATTTTTGGTATTTTTTTTAAATGCAATGAGAAAACTAATTGAAACGTAAATAACTTAAGATACAGGACTTACCTTGGTGGGGGAGAGGATCTCCCCCAAGCTTGGTTCTTGCCTACTGTGGTGGTGGATAATGCTGGTACCACCCGGCCCAACGTCGTGCTTCTTCTTCTTATATGGCCTGCAAGAGTTGGGCGTTTTGTTGTGCAAGAAGCAATGTTGCCTCTTGTTCGATGTTCATCGCACCCATGTTGTCTATGAGCTCGTCCATCGGCGTCCTTTGATGTTGCCTTCCTCTGCCCCATGGGCGAGGAGTGTCTTGAGAGCGAGGAGTGTCCTGTGAGCGAGGAGGCCTCCCCAAAGACCCTGAAATGTCCATAGAGGCTGCCTCATCTCCCTTCTCAACTTCTTCAGCCTGATGTGAAGGTCCGCCTTGTTCCATTTGAGTAGCACGGGACGCTCTCCTTGTCCTCCTGCTAGTACCTGCAACTTTTGGGGTTCTTTCCTCGGGGTCCAAATCAAAGGTTAGCGTACGAAGCGCATACAATCGAAGTCCCTCACAAGGGAGAGTGATTTCGACTGTATGCCTTGGATAAATCATTATTAGTTCACCCTTGGGACCCCTTTTTAGTACATTGCAACCAATAAATACACTTTCTTCCAATACATCTCTCACGGTTTTAATGTACTCAAAAGTTTGGGATTCTAGTGCACCCAAAGCTTCGGCTATGCGTGTGATGAATGATGTGAAGTATATGGGTTTCCTAGGCTTTATGTAGCTAAGCCAATAGTTCACTACATTTTAACATGTGAAACTTTAACCTTGTTAACCATGGCAGAAAGTAGTTTTAGCTCATCATCACTTACCAAAGCTCCTCTCATGCCAGGGAAAGGAGTGGTGAACAGCCAGTAGTGCATGAAACGTAAAGTTGGGTTATGAATTTTGTGTGGTGAGGGGTTGGAACAATCACTAGAGCCAGTAATGGCATACCAGAAAGCATTCTTGTCATAATGAAAAGCATGGTCTACATCAAGTCATATTCCATCCCAAACATTCGAAATGCTATCCCATCATTATTCACTTTTAACGTGCATAAAAACTCAATGGTTAAGTTATTTATGCCAAATTCAAGAATTTCAAAGAATCCTCCCCAACCAATGGTATTGAAAATAGCATAAAATTCTGAATCCATACCTGTTTCTTGCAAGAGGGCCGGATCAATGACACTTGTGTGTGAGAAACTACTCTCACTAAGAGTGAAGAATTTCCCCATCTCTTCGGCATTTAGCCTGAGGCCACTCTCGGTCTCCATTACTCTAGCCGGGGGAATGAAGGGTACTAGCTCACTTCTTTCCACCTCTCTCCTCTCATGAGCACTAGCATGGTGAGGTTCTTGGGATGAACTCTCACCCTTGTTGGACTTTTTGAAATGGGAGGCAAGCAACTTCTTCATCTTACTACAGTATAAGTTACCAACCTTCTACTACTACTATGAAATGAAGACTATTTTTGGGTTTTTGGTTTTTGGATGGCTACTACTAAGCTAAGCTTGAGAATGAACTTGCAACTAAGGAAGGAAAGGAAGAACTTGTGAGCTCGAGATGGTTCTGGTGGTTTTGGTGTGGAGTTGAGCTCACAATGCAGGGGTATATATAGGGGAAGAAGGGCAAGTGGTGACTAACCATAGCATGGGTCGGCCGACCCCCCTTCTTGGCACTTTCAAATTTGCTTTTGCTTTAGCCAGGGGACATGTCTAAAGTGAGTAAATACATTTTCAGGATGGGCCAACACATGGGTCGGCCGACCCCCCTACATGTCCCCTCAAACTTTAAACTTTGTGCCATCATGTGTCTAGTAAAGATGTAACTATGTTTGGTCCAAAGTTGACACAGATTTCTGAGATTCCCTTGCCTAGTGTTTGGTGAAAGGGAAAAGATGAATGGCCAAAGTGGAGACATGTCTAAAGTGATTCCCATGGACCATGAGAGCACTAAGACATGCCTTTGGCTGGTTGTTGTGGTCCCATGAGCATCCAACATAAAGAGGAACATCTCATGCTTAAAGAGTAAAGTAAAGGACCCTTTTCTTTTCAGATGTTGGCTTTGGTGATATGCATGATGTTCATGAGCATGCTGAGTGGAATGTAGCAGGGTGCAGGAGGGCACCATGGTGGGATCGGGCGATCCCACCTTGGATGCTCCTTGAGCACCAAAGTGTTGGGTCATACTCAAGGTACAAAGCCAAGATAGAGAATGTGCCAGTGGGCCCACTAGTGGGGTCGGCCGACCCCACCTTGGGGTGGTCCCACGGCTCAGATGTGTTGCAAGTTATTGTCAAGGTGTTACTAGCATGGAAATTTATTTTGTCGAAATGAAAAAATGCAGAATTAAACTAAGTATGCAATTGAAGAGAAATGCAAGAATTGAAATGCATGAAAAGTTAAATATGAGATAACTACTGATTTACCTTATCAGCAAGGGCTCCATGTTTCAGGTCCGTAGAGCAGGACCTCTTCGTCTTGTCATTCATTGGGTGCTTCGGTCGGTCCCGGAGATGGAGACCGTGGTTGCACCTCGTCGGCGAGTTCTTCTTTTACTTCGGCCTTGTTGGCTGACTCGCGCTTTTTCTTGTTCCTGCGGCGTGGGTGACGACGACGATGGTTGTTGTCTCGAGGTTCTTTGCCCTTCACCTGTATGTTAGCTTTATAACCGTTGAATGGACACTTTACCTTATATTTCGGGAATTGGAGGTGAAGTTGGCTGGATCCCACGTAGATGACGGCGTTAACCGTATTGAGGAACGACCTTCCCAGGATGATCGCGACGTCTAGATTGGATCCCATGTCCAATATAAGGAAATCGACGGGGACGTAGCTGCTTTGGACATTGATGAGAATGTCCATCGCTAGTCCCTCGGGGAACCGTAGCGTCTGATCGGCCAGCTGTAAACGAACAAATGTAGGGAGCAAAGGTCCCCCTAGTAAGTTATCATATGTTACCATGGACATGATGTTGACACTCGATCCAAGGTCGCAGAAGGCGTCGTGGAAGACTTGTGGCCTAATCTGGCAGGTGATGGTCGGCAGGCCTGGATCTTCCTTCTTTGTGATGAAGGGTGGATCAAGTAGATAACCCCAGTTTGACCGGAGCGGAGGCTTACCGTACCTCGTAGTAACTAATTTTACACCCTCTATTGGATCCTCAGGTTTCCCCGGGATCTTACCTTGCTCGCAGGATGGGACAGCTGCTGCTAATTGAGCTAATTGTGTTTCTAGCATTTTATTAAAGCTTAATTGATTTTTCATAGCAGAATTAAAGCTATCCATTTTCTCATTTATATTTTCAAGAATCTTATCATTAGCCATCATCTTTTTATTAATACTATCATTTATTTTAGATTGGCCTAAGACAAGATCTCTTAAAGAAGGTTGGTTATTATAAGAATTATTGAAATTATTGCTATAACCGTTACCTTGATTTTGGTAGAAGGGGCGCGAGTTCCATCCTTGTTGTTGTTGTTGTTGGGGCCGGAACCCGTTGTTGTTGGCGTTGTTGATGAAGCTCACTTCCTCCTTCGTCTCGGGACAATTATTTCCCAAATGGTCATTGCCTCCGCATACCTCGCGCCATTGGTCGGCTTCGACGGCTCGTGCGGTTGCATAAGGTTGAACGACCTCTTGTTCCCTCTTGGAACTTTCTTCTACTTTCTTCATCAGGAGGTCCATCTTCGCGCAGAGCATGTCCACCTCATTGAGAGCATGAACACCTCTCTTCTTTGGCTGAAGACGTTCCTCATTCCAACCTTGGTTGGTAACCATCTTCTCTATGAGGTCCTTGGCATCTCTCACATTGTGTTGTAAGAATGCCCCTCCAGCGGCTGCATCTAGGTGACTACGGGCCATACCGGTCAGGCCATGGTAGAAACCTTGGATGATGAGCCACTCCTCTATCCCATGATGAGGACATGCGTGAATGTACTCTTGTAGACGTTCCCATGCTTCAGGAATCGTCTCATCAGCTTGTTGCTGGAAGCTGGAAATCTTTCCACGAAGGGCGCTAGTCTTGCCCATCGGGAAGAACTTCTTGAGAAACGCATTGGCGCACTCCTCCCAAGTGTTGGCTTCACTCTTGTTGGCGTAGAACCATTGCTTCGCCTTTCCCAATAACGAGAACGGGAAAAGACGAAGATGGATGGCGTCTGCAGATACATTCTTCATAGTGAAGGTACCACATACCTCCAAGAAGTGTTGGAGATGGGCGTTGGCATCCTCATGCGGCTTCCCACAGAATGGATTGGCTTGCACCATGTTGATGAGAGCCGACATGAGCTCGAAAGTCGCATCCCCCAAGTTAAGCTGTGGACCCGTGGCGACATTGTCGGCCGACGGCGCAGAGTACTCGGAGATGGTCTTTTGGGCCATGGCTTCTCTTCTAGCTGGTGCAGAAACTTCCTCCTCGAACGGATTCTGGTTCGAGATGAACCTCTGTGGTGGAACTTGACGAAGTCTAGTCCTCCTCAACAACTGCTCGGGATTTTCAACGAAGTTTGACGGCAGTTGGAAACCGCTCATACACCTACTAGTTTCACGATAATGGAAAGAAACTAGACAGGTGAGGGGTTAGCCCCTATACTAATTGATAACTGATAAATAGCAGACTCCGGATTCACTCTCTAAACTCCTAGGCGGTTGCTTTCCGCGACAACGGCGCCAGAAATGCTTGTTGGTATTTCTTAGCGTCGCTACTAAGAATAGAGTTTTAATCTATCCCCGGCAACGGCGCCAGAAATGCTTGTTAACACTTCTTAACGTAACCACTAGAACTAGACTATGGAGCCTAACCCCAGCAACGGCGCTAGAAGTGTCTTGGTGGTAAAACTATTGACTATTGGATAGTTCCGCAAGCGCATAGAATATACCGATGTAGCACTTCACCCGGGAGTATTCCAAGGTATCGTTATTTATTTTATCCCAAAGGAAAGCAAGCTAGGAAAGATGTAGAGAGAGGAAAGATAGATCCTTTAGTCTTACTATAATCTATTATCAATTAGAGAAGCAAAAGGGTATAAGTGGATATAATGGAGGATAGATAGATAAGATAAATAAATTAAGCAAAGAGTATATGATATGAAAGATAGCTTTAGTAGAGTTAGCTAGGTGGGAGGACAACGAGTGAGTATAAAGTACTCCTATGTTTCTACCTTTACTCCTATGAACTAATCCTAATTAAATAGATGACTTAACTAGATTGACGCCTTGCTACTTGTGTGAGAGGGATAAAGGAGAGAGTAAAGCGATAGAAGGTTGTTCACCTAACCCAGTACTCAAGCGGGGGCTTATGGACGCCTTACCTTTTAAGCACTAGCCTGAGTTCACGTGAGGGGATCTAGGTAGCCAGGCAAAATCTGTCACCTTTTGCCCATGCGCCCCTACTGTCCGTGCAAGCCAGCAGTAGTCAAAGATAAGATAAAGTATGAGCACCACGCTCACACTTATCTACACCTTTAGCTATCGATCAAAATAGCTAAAGCCCCTATCCTAGGATAGGACGATGACGCACACACAAGAAGCTATTTAAAGGAAATCAATCTAACTAAGACAACTATAGAACTAAGATAAGCACACAACAAGACTGTATAAATATAGACTTGTACTAAGTAAATACTTAAATAAATACTTGGAAAGTAAATACTTAAGTAAATGCAAAGTAAAGTAAAGAAAGAATAATATATTAAATAAATAAAGTCTTACAAAAGAAGAAAGATACAAGGGCTATACCAGACTCCCAGAAGACGACTCCGGAGACCCGAGCTTCGCCCGACTCGACTCTAACTCCCACTCTAGACTAACTACTACTACTCTTGCTTGATCTCCCTTGAGAGTGGAGATGTGTGAGATCTCTTGGTGTGTGTAGAATGAGAGGGTGAAGGCCTCTATTTATAGTGGAGGTGGAGTAGGGGCTACTCCGGCGCCACGTCAGCGATCCGTGTGCCCATCCTCTCTTCACCCTTGGATCCACCGTCATAGCAACCGACCTTGATGAATGGCTTGGATATTCTTCACGTGTCAAACATGCACTTTGCCACCGACTTGGATGAGGGTCACCATGGGGTCGGCCGACCCCTGTCTCTGACATGTGGGCCCGGGGTACATTTTCTAGAAGGTGCTGATGTCACCCTAATGAATAGTGCTGTAGGTCCCACCAAGGGGGGATCGGCCGACCCCCCTATGACAGGGCTGGCTCACCTTCTTCTCTCCCTTGGTGACCCCACATGTCATGGAGCAAGTCTTGTGAAGTTGGTTGCATTTGGTTTTCGGTGTGGACCCATGAATCCATGTGCTTCTCATCTTGCACCATTGAGCACAAGCACATGCTTGATCCAATGGTTGATATTGGCTTGAACATGCTTCTCTTGGATCATGCCATGTCACCATGGCCGAGGTGGCCCAAAGGTGGGGTCGCCCGACCCCATTGGTGGGCCCACCTGGCCTCATTTTGTTCATTTTGCCATCTCCTACAAGTTCACAAGCTAAGAGTACAAGTGGAACTTATTAGTGATAAATATGCTCATGATATGCTATTCTTCCTTGAAACCGAGGCCTGTTGACGGTATTTTGATAAGGTAAAACATGCTATAACTTCCGACAACAGTGCTTCATTTTGGGGGTTCTTCGGTAGTTCCGCTGTACCTCTAGGACATCTCCTAGGGTATCCACCTATTCGTAGGTCGTGAACTCACCGGTTGTTTGAGTCTTCGCTTTTGGGTGATTTTCTGGGACAAGGGCCATCATTTCTCGAGAAGAAATTTGAGGCTCCCATTCACCCCCCCTCTGGTCGCCAATTCGGTCCTTCAGGTTTGGGCGTCAAAAACGGGGGTTGTTTGTGAAGGCTGGTTTCCCGGTTTGGGCCTCAAAACCGGGGGCGAAGTCTAGGAAAAGGACAAGCAGAGCGGTGGCGACATGTGACGGCAATTGGTGAGGTTGCGTCGAGGCAACGCTACCAGTTGTGCGGGCGTGGCCGTCGGATCACCATTATCTTGGAGTTGGTCCAGGATAGCCTTAGGGTTTGGCTGGTTCGCTCTGTAAATAACTAGGGGTAGAGTGGGAATTAGAATTAGGATAAGTAGAGGGAGACACCCACCTCCCATCCCATCTCAGTCATTTGTTGTTTGCCTTATAGGTTTTCCTGCTCTCCCAATCCTCTGCTGTAGCAAACTGAGATCCACAGAGAAGACAATCATACCTCTGTGTTCGTGAGATTTTGAGGAAGTGAGACCGTAATCTCACAGTTGTAGCGTGTGGTAGCCACACGGTTGCAAATTCGTGGTTGTGATTCGCATTTTCGTGTTGTTCTTCGTGGGTTGCTTTTCTCCACGATTTCCCCGTTGATCGATCTCCTTCATCATTGCGTATTTTGCGATTCCGTTTGAACTGATTTGTTCTAGGTCGTGAGGCGCATCTTTCCACCGAAGGAATTTATCTCTAACCTCACGAGCTAGTAGATCGGTCGATTTTCGTTTTGAATCAAGTTTTGTCTCCTTTGCCCCGAATTCTTCCGATTCACCGATTTGGAGTTAGGTTCGAGCCATGATCTCTTTGGGATAGCTCACTAACCTCCTTGGAACTCCTCATACCAAGTCTAAGCCTCAGTGTTTTTGATTCGGAGGAGATCGGGTTGAATTCGCGGAAGAACAGTGCAGTTTCGGGGGCATCGGACGCTGACGTCGGGAGCATCGGATGTTGTGTTCTTCACATCGGATGCATCCAATGCCACGTGTCATCTGACACTGTTTTCTAAGGAGCATCGGACGCTGACCATCGGCGCCTCCGTTGCCATCGGAGCGTCCGAGGGTTGAACATCGGAAGCTAGTGCTTCACTGTAGCCAGCTTCTGATGCCTATGCAGTAAGGTCAGACTTGGCCTTTCTGCATCGGACGCTTCCGACGCCTGACCATCGGAAGCTGCCAGCATCCGATGCAGGTTCTTCTGCACTGTTTCGTTCGCAGTTTGTTCGTCCATTGTCGGTTTTGATTTCCGGCTTTTGTGTTAGGTCTCTAGAGTTGTGTAGTGTCCCGCTGTGCTTCTTGGAAGCATCCACCCTACATCTAGGGTCGTGGACACTTGCAAGCTCTAGGTTTGCTTTTGGGGGTTCTTTCATGGGACAGTGGCAACAAGTTTCTGAAAAGAAATTTGAAGCTCCCATTCACCCCTCTCTGGTCGCTTTCTGGTAGCACTTTCAGTCCTTTAGAAGTCAGAAAGAAAAGCATGGAAGCAATAGACAAAGTTGACCCTCCAACCAACCTCACAGAGTTGCAGTCGCTGCTTGGCAAGATTAATTTTGTAAGAAGATTTATATCTAACTTATCGGAAAGAATTTTGCCTTTTTCTCCGTTTCTCAAGCTTAAGAAAGATAAAAAATTTGTGTGGGGTGACGTACAACAGAAAGCTTTTGATGAAATTAAAGAATACATGAAGTCACCACCGGTGTTGGTACCTCCACAGCTTGGTAAATCTTTCAAGTTGTACGTGGTGGCCGATAGCCTAACGATACGATCAGCCCTCATACAAGAATTTAAGGGAAAAGAAAGAGTAATAGCTTACCTTAGCCGAAAGCTGTTAGACCCAGAGACGAGGTATTCGGCTACAGAGAAACTTTGTTTATGTGTGTATTACTCGTGTACCAAGTTTAGGCACTACTTATTAAATGCCGAATGTGTGATAGTTTCTGAATTTGATGTGATAAAACATATGTTGTCAATGCCTATTTTAAATGGAAGGATCGGCAAGTGGATTTTAGCACTGTCGGAATTTGATTTAAGGTACGAATCGGCAAAGGCAGTAAAACGTCAGGCTATTGCCGATTTTTTACTCATCATCGTGATCCTTCTGCTAACATGGTAAATATTGCACCTTGGACTTTGTTTTTCGATGGCTCATCTTGTACTAAAGGTGGTGGTGCTGGTATTTTCTTGATTTCTCCACGAGGGTTGATTTTTAAATATGCTGTCCCCATTGAGTTTTATGTTACTAACAATCAAGTAGAGTATGAAGCATTGCCCAGAGGGCTTCGGCTTCTTGTGGAAATAAAAGCTGTTGCTGTCGAAATTTTTGGGGATTCTGAGTTGGTCATCAACCAACTAACCGGTCAATATGAGTGTAGGAGTGATATATTAAGAGAGTATTATGAAGAATGTCAAGAGCTTTTGAAGTATTTTCAGGTAGCAACTTTACATCATATCCCTAGGGGCATAATGGAGAAGCGAATAAATTAGCTCAAGCTGCTTCTGGATATCGGGAAAACCAAGAGATTCTTGCTTTGGATGAGGATCGTATGGTTGATGACTACAGAGAAGAAATTGCCGATTATTTGAAAAATCCATCACAAAAGGTTTCCCGAAAGCTCAGGTATAAGGCTCTCAAGTTTATACTTCTTGATGATCAGTTATACTATAAATCTATAGATGGAGTGCTCCTCAAGTGTTTAAGTCAATAAGAAGCCAAAAAGCTGATGTATGAAGTGCATGAAGGGTTATGTGGTGCACATCAATCGGCTTACCGAATGAAATGGGTAATAAGAAGGACTGGTTATTTTTGGCCAACTATGCTCGAGGATTGTTTTGAATATTATAAAGGATGTCAAGACTGTCAGAGATTCGCCAATATTCAAAGAGTTCCAGCATCGGCTATGAATCTAACTATCAAGTCGTGGCCGTTCAGGGGATGGGCTATAGATTTGATTGGTCAAATTCATCCTCCTTCTAGCAAAGGACATAAGTTCGTATTGTTGGCTACAGATTACTTTACCAAATGGGTTGAGGCTATACCTTTGAAGAAGGTAACTGTGACAGAACCGACCAATTTATAAGAGCACAAGTGCGAAAACCACTGCCGGAGCAGCTGAATTGGCACACTTGAGCCCATATAAACCCGGTAGTCCAGAAATCTCGAAGGATTTCAAACTTTTCCAACATCTCAACCAAGATCGCATGGTCAAGCAAATACAAATCATGTCCACGGAGCTTTGCAGCGGAAATAATATTACAATAGAGTTCACAAATAATAATACAAGTTGAGTTCCATTTAATTTAGAAGAAACAAAATAGCTTTGAAATGAATATCATAACATAGGTTGAAATACTTTGCTAGCCTGAGTGACATCCTCCAACAACAGCATAAGAGAAGAAGTATGGAACTGCCGAGCCCACCGGCACTGGCCAGCTTCTTTCGGCAGGCCTAACCTTCACCTGCAACAAGGTGGGATAAACCCTGAGTACTCGAATGTACTCAGCTAGACTTACTCGTCATAAACCAGAAATAAATGACACCAAGGAGTATGCAAGGCTGTATCTGGGGTTGGCTATACTTATCTTTTTGCATAAAAGCATTTTCATTATTAAATAATCATCATTAGAGTATTAGCAGTTAATTTTATGTAATCAACCTGATTAACTAGATTTGCACCTGATCTAGAGCAATCACTTGGCTAATTAATGAAGCAAGAGTGACTATTTCATCAATAGCCTTTCAGATTCCACATCATAACCATCTTTAGTTCCATAAGTTCTACGGGCGATGATCTACAGTCAATTACTCACTGTCCAGGAGCGATGGCCATTATAATCGATTCCTACCCAGCTGGGGATAAAATGTCTCACACTTGCCCGATCACACCTCTCCAGGTAGCCGTCGGCTGCCACTCAGGAGATTCGAGAACACAATTCGCGGGACGGCCATGGGCCCTTCTACACCGGGGGTTATCTCTGTGCCAGGTCGCTCAAGCTATAGCTGCCCATGGTCATGCCAGGTCGATCAGGCCCTGCCTGCCCTCGGACCATGATAGGTTGCTCAGAATAGTTGCCCACAGTACAACTGAGGCCCTGGGTGTTAGGTGTCAACATCTCCATCACCGGCTCGAATAACCTTACTCGGCTTCACGGGAGGTACTCGGACCTACTCCGTTAAGTGATTGACGCGTTCAATTTGACTGAAAGGACATTCCCGAACGGGTCCTATGCGACACAGACGAGAGACTACTAGCACACAGAACCCATGTCGTGCTGCTCTTACATCCCGCCTCTGTCTCAAATTAATTATCACATGGTTATCTCCATGATAGCACCAGGCTAGTCATGATCAGTATCCATCTACTGCGGGAGACAGGAAATCATCCGACTTTTACTGGTCTAAGCAGGGTAAGCAGATAACGGCCTAGACTTAACAGGGATATCAAGATAATAACTGTGGTGGACAAGGTATGTTAATAATGCAGCAACGGTAGCAATCAATTCCTATAACTTAATGCAACAATCAATATATTGACTCGATTGCATTTATAAAAGAATGGTAGGAGACTTAGAATGCTCCGGGGCTTGCCTGGGAAACAACACTTATGCTAGTGTTAGTTGGCACCACTTCGGAAACATCGCCGCTCCAGGAACTTGTGGTTCACCAACACCATCATCTCCAGGTGATCGCCAAACCATCATCCTGATGTCTGGCTCCATCACGACGTCCTCCGCTCGACGTTCTTCCATCTAGCGAACCTAGGTATGAGATGCACAATGCATATGTATGAATGCTCCCGAAGTAATATATTAAGCAAGCATAAGCACATAGCACAAGTAACTACTAGCAAACACTGAGCACAAGAACTAATAACAAGCATTCATCAAGGTTTCACATAAGCAATCGGGATAACTTAGCACACCTCTAAGCGCATTTCACAAACAAGTAATAGAGCACAAACACCACTCCGAATGATAGGACAGCAGTCCTCTCTTTTAACTGTAACTCAAGCTACAGATCTCCAAACAAGGTGAGATAAGGCTTTCTGGAAAGCTAACTCAATTGTCTACAACTTTGTTATTCACCATAAGAGCAAATTTGTAACACCCGGAGTTACGAATAAAACCGAGGTAAAGCATATGTGGGCCCAGGGGGTCCCAAATCCACATATACCACAAAATGTATATCATTACAGCACGAACAACGTTTAATTAACTTATTACATCACGTGAGATTGTTCTTCACATCGGCCAACGGCCCATTGTTACAACGGTAGCGTAGACGTGACATCACTCCACAGGGACACCGACTGGGGGTACGCCATCCTCAGAAGTCCGGCACATCTTCTGGATACTCCTCGTACTCTCCTTCATCTGGTACCCATCCGGGATTTTTATGTGAACCAACGACAAGCGTCAGCTCACCATGCTCAGCAAGTACAACTACGGGTAATGCAAGGCTCAAAAGGTTGACCGGGTTGACTGCGATTAGCATTTTATCTTAAACATATTTTAATACTATCCTTTCATTACTAGTATGTGATCCCTGTTGTCCCACATGGTATGATCATAAATATGTTAACAAGAGGCAAGCCACAAACCACCAACATACCCCACCATGAACCACTTATAAAGGATCCGAGCCGCTCGTATCCGTGAGCACGGCTGATATATCAGGTTTACACTCTGCAGAGGTTGTACACTTTCACCTTAGGCCGTGATTCCCATATGCCGGGGAGAGCCAATCCCACATTACCTCCTCTATGGAAGTACGGCAGGGTTTCACTACGTAGTCTTTCACTAGCTACCCTAACAAGTAGTAGCCGCAAGGTTTCGGCTTCCAGGCGAATGGAGGTCCCCTTCAAGATGGCACACCTGACAGCCGACCAGTACACATCTTGACAGGCAAGGAAGCCATTCTTTAACCCGGTTCCCCCCTCTAGCGCCTTTCGGTAACTACTACAAGCTAGAGAAAGTCTAGTTACACAACTAAGATCAGAGCCATATAATACCCAAGGTTGCACGGGATCTCTCGGGTGGTCGCTTTAAAAGATAGTCCCTGGGGTGGGTCACTGAGCAACACCAGGCTCCAGTGCCCTGAACGTGGTTAAAAAGCCTCTTTTAACATTTGTTCCATAGTCATTAATCAGTATTAAACAATTAGCATTTATATAGCGCTTAGCATTTCTAATCATATTGTGCAAAACCCTCCCATAGGTTCAAGGTATACAGTTTCAGGAAACTAGTATGATCCTATGGTTCATCATATTAGACACATGCATAATGATTTACTAGGTCTTGCATTAAATAGGTAACAAGGAAACCGTGGGTTGTACTTGCCTTGGTCACACGCTTGGTCCTGGTACTGCTCCTGCGAAGCCTGCTCCTCCAACACGTCACCGTCTGGACTCGATATAGAATCACCAATCATAGCATCCAGACAGTCATTACATGCAAACAAAAATATATATTTATTAGAACAGTACATCAATCAGTACTAAAATAAGATAAAAAGCTTCTAAAACTATTCTACGCATTTCTACGAACACCTGAGCGCAAGAATCACTCTAATCGGAGTTTTAAATCAAAAGCTATGTTGAAAACAAGGTGCAAATGGCATTTCTGTAAATAAACCGAACTTGATTTTGAATTAAAACAATTAAAACCTGATTTTCTATGCGATATGGACGGCGGGTTCTATATACGGAAACTACAGGGGCTAAACCGAAAGAAAACAGGACTGAAAAGAAAGTATCTTGAATTGGACAGGACTGCGGGTTGATTAATAGAAAGCTCGGGGGCTTTTTCGCAAAAGCGGCTGCGGCTGCCGCGCTGGCGCCGACACGACGCCACGCGGCGCGATGGGATTGGGCGGGTCCACCAGCTGGCGGTGGACCGCGAGCAGGGCGCGGGTGCACGTGCCGGTGAACCCGGCGCATACCCCTTCGGGATATGCTCTAATCCTGGCCGTCCGCACCGATCGGACGGCGCAGGGCGGCTCGGCGAGAGAGCGCGGCGGCGGGAGCGGTGGTGCGAACGCCGGCGAGCGGCGGCGCCATGCGAGGGGCTCGGGAACTCGCCGTTCCGGCGTTCCCGACCTTGGTTGGCCACGCGGATAGCACCGGAGTGAAGCGGGGGCCACGGCGAACACGACTGTGGGCTCGGCTTCGGCGGAGGGACTCACCGCAGCGACGAACGGCGGCGGGGAGACCTGCGAAAGGGAAAAAGGCTCGGGGGTGAGCTCTGGTTGCGCAAGCACCAAAAAGAAGGGCACCAAAGCCACACGGGCGGTCGCGGCGTCACCTTCGGCGGTTCGGGGAGGTGCTAGGGCGGTCGGCGGGACCTCGGCTCGGCGGCAGAGAGGGTGGGGAGAGCGGGGTGGCGAGGGAGAGGGCGAGGGGCCACGCCCGAGGCTTTATAGGGCTCGGGTGGACGGCGAGGAGTCGGAGGAGTCCACCGGGGCTTCATGGAAGCCGGAGTGGCCTTGAATGCCACTCCCGGGCGGTTACGGGAGAGGGAGGGGGTGCGGCGGCGGCGGGAGCTCGGCCGTCGCGAGGTAGGGGAAAGGGCGCGTGGCTGACAGGTGGGGCCGGGGTGTCAGCGGGGAGAGCGGGGCGCGGCGCTTGCGCGAGCAGGCCGGCGCGGGCGAGCGACCGAGCGGCTGGGCCGCGAGCGCGCGAGGGGAAAGGGGAAGCGGGCCGCGCGGCTGGGCTGGCTGCGCGCGGGGCGAGCAGGCCGACTGGGCCGGCGGGAAAGGAAGGGGAGGGGGAGAGGGAGGCGCTGCGGGCTTGGGCCGCATCGCCGGCTGGGCCAAAAGGGTGAGGGAGGGGTGGATAGAAAAAGAAAAGCCTTTTCTTTTATTTACCTTTTGAAAACTTGTCCAAATTCAAATCAAATTTGAATTTGAACCACTCAACACTATTCCTACACTCAAGCAAAATATTATGCCCCAGCATGAATGCAACAAAAATGTTTTTTTTACGCCCCAACTAACTTTATTAATTCACCAAAAATTATTATTTAAGCTCTATGTTTCATGGAAACAAATAAATGAATTCATATTAAATTCTATTTTCTCAAAAGCGATTTTTCAGGGTGTCACAAACCTACCCCCCTTAGGATGAATCTCGTCCTCGAGATTCGGAAGATAGAAAAAGATTGGGATACTCTGATCTTAGATCCTCTTCTCTTTCCCAAGTGGCCTCGTCCTCAGAGTGTCGATTCCACTGAACCCTACACATCCTGATTATCTTGCTCCGAGTAATTTTCTCTGCGGTATCCAAGATTTTGATAGGATATTCTGCATAGGTAAGATCTCCCTTGATGTCCAATTCCTCCAAAGGTAACTGTTCTTCAGGTACTCGCAAACATTTCTTTAACTGCGATACATGAAACACATTATGTACCCCTGAAAGACTTTCTGGCAACTCAAGCTGATAAGCCACTTCGCCTCTTCTATCTAAGATTTTGAACGGTCCCACATATCTGGGTGCTAGCTTGCCTTTGGCATGAAACCTCTTGGTTCCTCTCATAGGTGATACTTTTAGATACACATAATTCCCGATTTCAAACTCCAGATTTCGTCTTCTGTTATCTGCATAACTTTTCTGCCTTGACTGAGCTATTTTCAGATTCTGCCTAATTATATGAACTTGATTTTCTGCCTCTTTTAAAACTTCTGGTCCAAAAACTTGACTTTCACCCGTTTGGTTCCAGAACAAAGGAGTTCGACACTGCCTTCCGTATAGTGCCTCAAAAGGTGACATCTTTAAACTTTTCTGATAGCCGTTGTTATACGAAAACTCTGCATAAGCCAAACTCTTGTCCCAACTGATTCCATACTGAAGTGCACATGCTCGTAACATATCCTCGAGAATCTGATTCGTTCTTTCTGTCTGCCCATCAGTCTGCGGATGATATGCTGAGCTGAAGTTGAGCTTGGTTCCTAGTGATTCATGTAACTTCTGCCAAAACTGAGATGTAAACTGAGTTCCTCTATCAGACACGATCTTCTTAGGAACTCCATGCAAACATACTATCCTCTCCATATAAAGCTCTGCTAGCTTAGCTCTGGTGTAAGTGGTTTTGACAGGAAGGAAATGTGCCACTTTGGTTAACCGATCCACTATTACCCATATTGAATCATAACCTTTCTGAGTACGGGGTAAGCCCACAATGAAATCCATTCCCACTTCTTCCCACTTCCATTCTGGAATTTTCATGGGTTGAAGCAGTCCTGCGGGTCTTTGATGTTCTGCTTTAACTCTTTGACACGTATCACAGGTTGCAACATATTCAGCTATTTCCCTTTTCATACCATACCACCAATACTTTTCTCTCAGATCTAGGTACATCTTTGTACTGCCTGGATGAATTGAGTATGCTGAGTTATGAGCTTCACTAAGAATCATATCCTTGACCGACTTGATATCCGGCACACAGATTTTCTTACCATGCCACACCGTCCCTTGTTCATCCATTCTGAAACCAGGTGATTTGCCAACTACTATGCGTTCTGCAATGGCTATGATGTCCTCATCCTTCAACTGACCTTTACGAATTTCTTGTTCAAGAACAGGTTCCACTTCTAACTCCACGGTGTGTGCAACAACTGCTAGGTTCAACTTCCCAAATTCCTTTGCTAACTCTGCCGGAAACTGAGATGCATTAACCATATTCGCATAGCTTCTCCGACTAAGAGCGTCTGCCACAACATTTGCTTTTCCTGGATGATAGTGTACTTCGAGATCATAATCCTTGATCAATTCCAACCATCTTCTTTGCCTCAAATTCAGATCTGACTGAGTAAAGATATACTTTAAGCTCTTATGATCAGTGTAAATCTCACACTTGTGACCTATCAGATAGTGTCTCCATATTTTCAAGGCATGCACAACTGCGGCCAGTTCTAGATCATGAGTCGGGTAGTTAAGTTCATGCTTTCTTAGCTGCCGTGACGCATATGCCACTACCTTGCCATCTTGCATAAGAACACATCCCAAACCTTGCCTGGATGCATCACAGTATATCGAGAAACTTCTGGTGAGATCTGGCAGAACTAACACTGGTGCGGTTGTCAACCTCTTCTTTAACTTCTCGAAATTTTCTTGACATTTTTCTGACCAGACAAACTTAGCATTTTTCTCTAGCAAAGCGGTCATTGGCTTGGCAAGCCTGGAAAACCCTTCTATGAATCTTCGGTAGTATCCGGCCATACCCAGAAAACTACGAATCTCACTGACATCCTTGGGTGGATTCCAACTCAACACATCTTGAACTTTCTTCGGGTCCACTGCTACTCCACCATTAGAGATAACATGCCCAAGAAAGGATACTTCCTTTAACCAAAACTCACACTTGCTCAACTTAGCATATAACTCATTCTCCCTGAGCTTTTGCAACACTAGCCTCAGATGTTCCTCGTGTTCCTCTTCATTCTTGGAATACACCAAAATGTCATCTATAAAAACCACAACGAACTTGTCCAGATATTCCATGAATACATTGTTCATTAGGTACATGAAGTAAGCCGGTGCATTGGTCAAACCAAAAGACATCACTGTGAACTCATACAAACCATAACGGGTGGTGAAAGCAGTCTTTGGTATGTCTGACGCTCGAATTCTCAACTGGTGATATCCAGATCGAAGATCTATCTTAGAGAAAACACATGCTCCTCTCAACTGATCAAACAAGTCATCAATCCGAGGCAAAGGATACTTATTCTTTATGGTCACTTCATTCAAGGATCTGTAATCTATGCACATCCTTTGAGTCCCATCTTTCTTCTCTACGAACAACACCGGTGCTCCCCAAGGTGAGGAACTAGGTCGAACATAACCCTTATCCTGCAACTCTCTTATTTGTTTCTTTAGCTCTTCTAACTCATTAACACCCATTCTATAAGGTCTTTTTGCTATTGGTGCAGTGCCAGGTAAAAGATCTATTATAAATTCAATTTCACGTTCAGGTGGCATACCTGGCAGATCGTCGGGAAAAACATCCGGGAATTCTCTGACTATTGGAAAATCATCAGTCGTTGATCCCTTAATCTGATTCACTTGGCATACTTCAAGAGTTGGTGACACTGCCTTGCACTCTATTACTTCTCCCTCTGAAGTTTTCAGTTGTACGGTTCTTGATGCACAGTGAATGACTGCATCATGTTTTGTCAACCAATCCATACCCAGAATGACATCGATCCCATATGTGTTTAACACCATCAGATCGGATAAAAAGTCTACCCCCCTTATGTTAACCTTAACTTTTGGGCAACGCAAGCTTGCTCTCATTTCACCACCTGGTGAACTAACAAGCATGGCCTTGTCCATGGTATGCATGAGTAGTGTATGCCTCTTCACAAAGTGTGCAGATATAAAAGAATGCGATGCTCCGGAATCGAACAAAACTAAAGCAGAGTGGGAGTTAACTAGAAACGTACCGATCACAACATCTGGGGCGCCCTGAGCTGACTCTGTTGTCACATGGTTCACCCTGCCACGAGCATAGTTCTGCTGACCTGGACGGCTTGGCGTGTGGGTGTTGAGCTTCTGGTTGCTTTGGGATCCTTGTCCCGTCTTCTTAGGACAATGGTAGGAGAGATGCCCAACGTCACCACAGACGAAACACTTGTTGTTTGTTGGAGTGGCCGGTGTGTTGGGTGAGCTCTTCACTGGTGTTCCACCAGTCTGTCCCTGGCGAGGGGTCTGTGCACGACTCTGATTTTGTTGAGTCTGCTGAGGAGTCCTCTGCTGGTTCTGGTTGCGCTGGTCATTGCCCGATTGCCCATACTGCCTCTGCTGGTTGCCGTACCCCGTAGAAAAACGCGGACGGCTGCTGCTTCCGGACTACTGGTTCTGAAACTTTCTCTTCTTGGCGTCCATATCACGCCTCTTTCCTTCAATTACCAACGCCTTATCAACCATCTGCTGAAAGTTGGCGAAGGTGTGAGAGAGTAGCTGATACTGGATTCCATCATTCAAGCCTTCCATGAAAAGCTCCTGCTTATCAAGGTCTTCTTCAATGTCCCGAGGTGCATAGCGGGAGAGCTGTGTAAACTTGTCCTTATACTCGCTAACAGACATGCTTCCTTGCTTCAGAGCTAAGAACTCCTTTCTCTTCAAACGTACTGTTCCCGCCGGCACATGATGCGTGCGGAAACTGTCGCGAAACTCTTGCCACGTGATCTGGTTGGGGTTGGGGTGCGCTTGTTGGTAGGTCTCCCACCAATCAAGAGCGGCTCCTTGGAGTTGCCCCGATGCATACAAGACCTTCTCGCGGTCGTTGCATTGCGCGATCTCCAACTGGCGTCCAACTGCCCGGAGCCAGTCATCCGCCTGAAGTGGATCTGGGGAGTGGTCGAAGGTAGGCGGATGTCCCTTCATGAACTCGCCTCGCTTATCTCTAACTTGAGGTGGAGGTGGGGGTGGATGATTCTGGTTGTTCTGGATGGCATTGGTCATCTGTTGCATGAGCTGTGTCTGCATAGCCAGGAGTTGTTCTATTGACACATTGGGAGGTGGTGGTGGTGGGTTTCCTGCTCCAGGGGTTCTCCTGGTGTCAACCATCTGTAACATATGTATAGGCCTCATAAGCTCTTTTGTATTGTATGATTAAGCACTGACGGAGATATAGATAACAAAAGAAAACTGCTCGAGAAAACTGATCCAGGAAAAGATGATATAGAACCCATCGTTATTATTATTATCACATTAAGAGTACTAAGATGGTGTGGACATGCCCCACACTCATCTCAATCATGCAAAGATCCAAATCATTACATGATCATCAACACAAGCATTAAAACATGTTATTAAACTCAAGGTTCATCCAAGACTCGACAAAAAGACACTGACTCAAACTCGCGTAACTGTCGATCTGGCCTGATCTAGGATGAGGCTCCTATGGGTCGTAGCTCGTGCGGGTGCAGGTGCAACTCGGATGGTGCCTCTTGCGCTGAATGACGATAGCAGGGTCCCTCGCTGTGGTGACTGGCAGGGTGTCCTGCGGCTGGACTCCACGTCGCACCTGGCGCTCGAGGGAGTCGATCCGACGCTGCAACCTCTCCGTCTCAATCCATAGAGTCCTCTGATCCATCATAGCACGATCCAGGGCTGTGTTGAGAGCGACCACCAGGGGTACTGTCGCAATCAACCAAGCACTCTCATGCTGCTGCACCCGTGCAACATCACAGCCGTCGTCCAAGGTACGGCGTCGAGGGAAGTAGCGGTCGTCATCCTGCTGGATGGTCGGAAACAACCTGTCGCGGAAGACAAGGCAAGCCTGCCTAGCTGCATCCTCCACGCCGAACTCACGGGCGAGGGTCGGGCTCAGAGCGCAGATGACGTCATGAACAACCCAAGTCTTGTCCTCCTCGTCCCAAGTCTTCACGAACGCCTTCGTGACCCAGTAGCCGGTGTGCTCTGGGTGGGTGTACGACCGGCTGCGGTACTCCACTGTGGTACGACGAGGCCCGTAGTGCAGGTCGACGAGCTTCAGGAGCTTGGGGTGGTAGAAGTCGTCGCCCTCCTCGGTGGTGCGGGTCTTCCGGATCCAGGTGGGATCCTCGTCCTGGACGTGGTACTCGGGAGTCCTCGAACCACTGTCGTCGCTGTCGTCGTGCGAGTTGCTGGAGTCGGAGCTGGAGTGGTCGTCGGAAGAGTCGTCGGAGGAGTGGTCGTCGGACGAGTCTCCGGAGTTGTCGCTGGGGTCTCCACCTGCAGCCTGCTGCTGCTCCTCGGGCTCCTCCTCGGCCTCCTGCCTCTGCTGACGGAACAGACGGAGGTACTCGGCGCGGGTCGGTGCACGTCCTCCGGTGCTCTTGCGAGCGGTCTGCTTGGTCCGTGCCATCTACAAATTTTAAATAAGAGTCAGGTACGGTAAAAAGTTTTATGAAAGACAGAGGAGTACTGGAAATTTTATAAATTACAAAAAGCAATAAAATTTTGGAATTACTCCTAGGAAAAGGGGTGTCCAGTCTATCTAGGGTAGCGTCCTACAGTCAATTCGGCTCTGATATCAATTTGTAACACCCGGAGTTACGAATAAAACCGAGGTAAAGCATATGTGGGCCCAGGGGGTCCCAAATCCACATATACCACAAAATGTATATCATTACAACACGAACAACGTTTAATTAACTTATTACATCATGTGAGATTGTTCTTCACATCGGCCAACGGCCCATTGTTACAACGGTAGCGTAGACGTGACATCACTCCACAGGGACACCGACTGGGGGTACGCCATCCTCAGAAGTCCGGCACATCTTCTGGATACTCCTCGTACTCTCCTTCATCTGGTACCCATCCGGGATTTTTATGTGAACCAACGACAAGCGTCAGCTCACCATGCTCAGCAAGTACAACTACGGGTAATGCAAGGCTCAAAAGGTTGACCGGGTTGACTGCGATTAGCATTTTATCTTAAACATATTTTAATACTATCCTTTCATTACTAGTATGTGATCCCTGTTGTCCCACATGGTATGATCATAAATATGTTAACAAGAGGCAAGCCACAAACCACCAACATACCCCACCATGAACCACTTATAAAGGATCCGAGCCGCTCGTATCCGTGAGCACGGCTGATATATCAGGTTTACACTCTGCAGAGGTTGTACACTTTCACCTTAGGCCGTGATTCCCATATGCCGGGGAGAGCCAATCCCACATTACCTCCTCTATGGAAGTACGGCAGGGTTTCACTACGTAGTCTTTCACTAGCTACCCTAACAAGTAGTAGCCGCAAGGTTTCGGCTTCCAGGCGAATGGAGGCCCCCTTCAAGATGGCACACCTGACAGCCGACCAGTACACATCTTGACAGGCAAGGAAGCCATTCTTTAACCTGGTTCCCCCCTCTAGCGCCTTTCGGTAACTACTACAAGCTAGAGAAAGTCTAGTTACACAACTAAGATCAGAGCCATATAATACCCAAGGTTGCACGGGATCTCCCGGATGGTCGCTTTAAAAGATAGTCCCTGGGGTGGGTCACTGAGCAACACCAGGCTCCAGTGCCCTGAACGTGGTTAAAAAGCCTCTTTTAACATTTGTTCCATAGTCATTAATCAGTATTAAACAATTAGCATTTATATAGCGCTTAGCATTTCTAATCATATTGTGCAAAACCCTCCCATAGGTTCAAGGTATACAGTTTCAGGAAACTAGTATGATCCTATGGTTCATCATATTAGACACATGCATAATGATTTACTAGGTCTTGCATTAAATAGGTAACAAGGAAACCGTGGGTTGTACTTGCCTTGGTCACACGCTTGGTCCTGGTACTGCTCCTGCGAAGCCTGCTCCTCAAACACGTCACCGTCTGGACTCGATATAGAATCACCAATCATAGCATCCAGACAGTCATTACATGCAAACAAAAATATATATTTATTAGAACAGTACATCAATCAGTACTAAAATAAGATAAAAAGCTTCTAAAACTATTCTACGCATTTCTACGAACACGTGAGCGCAAGAATCACTCTAATCGGAGTTTTAAATCAAAAGCTATGTTGAAAACAAGGTGCAAATGGCATTTCTGTAAATAAACCGAACTTGATTTTGAATTAAAACAATTAAAACCTGATTTTCTATGCGGTATGGACGGCGGGTTCTATATACGGAAACTACAGGGGCTAAACCGAAAGAAAACAGGACTGAAAAGAAAGTATCTTGAATTGGACAGGACTGCGGGTTGATTAACAGAAAGCTCGGGGGCTTTTTCGCAAAAGCGGCTGCGGCTGCCGCGCTGGCGCCGACACGACGCCACGCGGCGCGATGGGATTGGGCGGGTCCACCAGCTGGCGGTGGACCGCGAGCAGGGCGCGGGTGCACGGGCCGGTGAACCCGGCGCATACCCCTTCGGGATATGCTCTAATCCTGGCCGTCCGCACCGATCGGACGGCGCAGGGCGGCTCGGCGAGAGAGCGCGGCGGCGGGAGCGGTGGTGCGAACGCCGGCGAGCGGCAGCGCCATGCGAGGGGCTCGGGAACTCGCCGTTCCGGCGTTCCCGACCTTGGTTGGCCACGCGGATAGCACCGGAGTGAAGCGGGGGCCACGGCGAACACGACTGCGGGCTCGGCTTCGGCGGAGGGACTCACCGCAGCGACGAACGGCGGCGGGGAGACCTGCGAAAGGGAAAAAGGCTCGGGGGTGAGCTCTGGTTGCGCAAGCACCAAAAAGAAGGGCACCAAAGCCACACGGGCGGTCGCGGCGTCACCTTCGGCGGTTCGGGGAGGTGCTAGGGCGGTCGGCGGGACCTCGGCTCGGCGGCAGAGAGGGTGGGGAGAGCTGGGTGGCGAGGGAGAGGGCGAGGGGCCACGCCCGAGGCTTTATAGGGCTCGGGTGGACGGCGAGGAGTCGGAGGAGTCCACCGGGGCTTCATGGAAGCCGGAGTGGCCTTGAATGCCACTCCCGGGCGGTTACGGGAGAGGGAGGGGGTGCGGCGGCGGCGGGAGCTCGGCCGTCGCGAGGTAGGGGAAAGGGCGCGTGGCTGACAGGTGGGGCCGGGGTGTCAGCGGGGAGAGCGGGGCGCGGGCGCGGCGCTTGCGCGAGCAGGCCGGCGCGGGCGAGCGACCGAGCGGCTGGGCCGCGAGCGCGCGAGGGGAAAGGGGAAGCGGGCCGCGCGGCTGGGCTGGCTGCGCGCGGGGCGAGCAGGCCGACTGGGCCGGCGGGAAAGGAAGGGGAGGGGGAGAGGGAGGCGCTGCGGGCTTGGGCCGCATCGCCGGCTGGGCCAAAAGGGTGAGGGAGGGGTGGATAGAAAAAGAAAAGCCTTTTCTTTTATTTACCTTTTGAAAACTTATCCAAATTCAAATCAAATTTGAATTTGAACCACTCAACACTATTCCTACACTCAAGCAAAATATTATGCCCCAGCATGAATGCAACAAAAATGTTTTTTTTTACGCCCCAACTAACTTTATTAATTCACCAAAAATTATTATTTAAGCTCTATGTTTCATGGAAACAAATAAATGAATTCATATTAAATTCTATTTTCTCAAAAGCGATTTTTCAGGGTGTCACAAAATTCAAAGGTTATCTAACTCAAAAACAGATAAATATGCAGCTCTGTCCAACTGTTGGACAGCAGGACAGACAGAGCTTCAGAGAAGCATAACTCAAGATACAAACATCACATGAGCATGCAATTAGACATTCTAGAAAGCTTACAAGATTATCTAAATCTTTATTATCGTTAGCTCAAGGTGAATCAATCATTAACAAGGTCAAACAACATGATTAGTGCAGCTCTGTCCATGCTTGGACAGAACTAGCCACACATCAACACCAGTAACTTAGGACACCCATAACTAAAGATCTATAATACCTGGGAACTTGCCCATAGACTCTTTAGAAAGATTATTAAGTTGTCTACAAATCATCTATAATCATCTCAAGATGATTCACAAGTTAACAAGGGCTAATTAGTATAATTAGGCAGCTCTGTCCAGACTTTGGACAGATTTACCCACCTGCACTAAAACAGCTATAACTCAAGTTATAAATATCCAGTGAACATGAGCTAAGATAATTTAGAAAGCTTATGAAAATCACTACAACTCGTTTATAAGCACCTAAGCATGAATCATAACATAACTAGGTGTAACAAGCCAAACATTCAGATCTGAACAGAATGTAGGCAAAACTTGACAGCATTCTTACAACAGCCATATCTCTTAAACTATTAAGACTATGGTCATGCAATTTGGTGACAAGCTAGATTGAGATGTTATCTACAACTTTTGTATAGAGCACACCCACAGAAAATATCATTTAGATCACGAACTAACCACCACAACAGAAACTGGACTTTTAGCCATTTCAGCAAAACTAAACATACACGCAGAAGCCAAGTAATTAAACCACCACTAGAGTTATACAACTCTAAATGACACAACAAGATATTCTGGAAAGCTTATGAAATTTCCTACAAATTATATTTAAACACCTCAGCATGATTCGCTAGTTAACATGGTGAAACAATTGCATTCATAGAATCCGATCTATGCATAAACAGAGAGCAACCATTTCTGAAACTGAACTTAGAGCAGCCATAACTCATAATCCATTTGACCAAAAATCGTGAAACTTTAACACAAGCTAGATATGTAAGTTATCTAGAACTTTGCTATAGACAAGTTTCACAGAAAACATCATTTACAAGGGGCGACTATTTAAGCCCTTTAAACTGTCCAAAACATCCCGAAATGAAACATAGTGAGAAGATAAATCTAAAACTCTATGCTTGCACAACATCTGGCCATAATAAAATTATCCAAGCTATAACAACATCATAGGAAGGCAGTGGAACCACCTTTTCTATTTCTACATGCCAACATTTGCCACAATTCATTTTAATCCATTTAATGAGCTGAGAACAAGATAAATTCATAACTAATTCATACATGCACTACAAATCCTGAAATTTTAATCATAGCACACACATCACATGACAAGCCTACCATACAAATTTCACAGCAAACTAAGTAATACAACAGCAGATATGATTTTCTCCCTATTTAAACCTATTTAACACAAATCAATCCTCACAGCAGAAACTTTGCACTAACACACATTATTTTATACATTCATTGGACAGATCTACTCACAAAGATTCCAAAAGTGATTACTTGCAATTTTTGGACAAACACACAATTTATTATGCATTTTACCAATTTGCATCAGATTTGCTAATTAATTAAAAACGAAAAACAAAAACTGTTTTTCATTTGAGCCCTCTAGATCTGCGCAAAATATTTAAGGACTAATTAGTAAATCTAATGATTCCTACAAAGAGTTTCAGCCTCTAATCTATATCCTTTCACCATTGTTTCACGGAGAAATGACGAGAAAGAGGCCGGCTCTCTGCTGGTTGCTCGAGGGGGAATGGCGCTAGGGTTGGGGCTCTAGCTGCTGGGCTGCTGGCTTGCTGCCCTTGGCGCTGCTGGCGCAGAGCGCTCGCCCAGCTGTCCCTGCGGCTGCTGCAAGCAGTGACCTGCTGCCCAGGGCCGGACAGAGGTGCGACCTGCAGACGGCGCAGCCTTAGGGAATCGGAAACGAGCGCTGGAAAAAAAAACAGCGCGGGGTGGAGGAGCGCCTGCTCGCAAGGAAGGAGAGGGGGAGCGCCAGGGAGAGGGGAGCTTGCTGCTGCTCGCTATGGGGAGGAAGAAGCAGTCGGCCATGGAGGGGAGAGCGGGGAGAGGGAGCGCAAGGGAGAAGAAGAAAGAAGGGAGCCAGGGGACCGAAGGGGAGGCGGCGTTTTTTTTTTATTTTTGTCGGAGGGAACAGGGGAGCGACCTCGGGGAGGCGCTGGTCGGCCACGGGAATATGTGAAGAAATTTCTTTCCTGTTTTGTTTTGGCAAGTTTCTAGAAACTTTCACTCACATTTCAAAATTATGAACACTGCTGAAACGGACTCCGATTTCGACGAAACTAATTTTGTTGTCGTCGTCTCGCTGAATACTCCGACTTTAGTTAAAGGCACTTGGTCAGATTCCCAACGGTTTGCCCGGTAACGATCGTCGACGGCAGCTTCGCGGCGACCGAAATTCCAATTTCGCAGTACAAACTTAACTGTTTTCTGGAACTTGAAAACTGCAATGTACTCCACCTTGCGAGCTCGTTTTCAGCATTTTTGGCACCGATCTAGGTCTCGGCCATAAAACGAAAATTGTTCCTCTCGATCTGTACTACAACTTTCCTTTAAGGCGCACTGCCATGCGGACATCCGAAAATACCATTCAACGCCAGTCAAAGTAGTCACCCGGTATGATCCGAATTAGGTTTTCTCGCCGTTCGGAACATTTTCTGCCCATCTGCTCAACTCGGAACTTTCATAACTTTTGACTGTGAGTTCATATATAGTTGATCGGGCATAACTGCAACACTTGGTTGAACCCGAATGATTTTGTTCAGTTAATCGGCCATTACAGACAAGGCTGCGACTCGTCATTTCATGTGACTTTTTGACTCCAAACTTCACGAAACTTTTTCACCATTTACTATAGACAGGAACTGAGGTGGGTCACATGAAAAATCCAGGTTTCGCATAAATCCTGAATATTCATAATTTGGCGATCATTATTAACTGGCTCCATTAACTATTTTCCCGAGTAATTTAAACGGAGGTTTTGCCTCTGAGATTGATCCTGATGCTTCAGTCATCACTGACTATCCTTGAATTTAGTTCTTCATCGTCGCTTGATATGCTAGGTCTGTGCTTAACTGACTGCTTAACTGACGGTGAACACCTGGGGTGTTACAGCCCTTCCCCTTAAAAGAATCTTGTCCCCAGATTCTAGACGAAAGACTTTTCAAGGGAAGAGAAGCATAGCACTCATCCTTAATCACATGCTATTAACAGCTCAAGATACTGACTTATCGACAGAACAGAAACTGCTAGGAACAGAACAACTTTCCGATCTTCCATGTCATTATCCGGTTACTAGCTCTTGTCAGAAGAATTTTCTTCATTGATTCCCATTGAACAATGAGGTGCACTTAAGACATCACTGTCAGGTTGACGGAGAAACCAAAATCGCATTGCTACATTGGGAGGAATCCCAAATTAATATTACTGCCAATATTGGATCTTCGTCTGATTGAGACTATACAAATATCATCCTTCGAGACTAGGAGAAACTCACTGACTGCAACCACTATCTATACTACTGTGAATGTCAGATCAATCAGATAGCAATCAATGGAAAGCCACATAAGGTTACATGTGTGCAATTCTCTTTCTCTGATGATAACACTGTATTATCTGAATCTGATAAGAGAGCGGTGAATGTGATAGCTGACTCTACTAATTCCACGTTTTCACATATTCTTCTTTACTGAAATTCTTAAGCTGTGACAGTGACTCAGGTTAAATTTGATGCAACCTCTTGGGTAAAAATACCAAAGTTACTGAATCTCTGTACTACTAGCAAATCAACATCATTCTTCATCATGGTGTAGTTGCAACTCAGTGGAACTGGATTGTTGAACTACTTGGGTCATAGAGCGATTTTCTCAATTTCACTCAGCGATGCATGAACATAATCTGAAATCTGCCGACTGACACTCAACTGCCATCAATCTGCACTTCTAAGAGTTGATTTTTGGTAGGACACCTTGACTGCTCAAGAATAAGAGACTGATTCTGAATGTCCATTCTAGATTTATCCAATATAATCTGGAATAACCCTTTCATAGTACTCAAATGTATTAACAGGCAGTCCTTATGCGAGGCACAATTTTGACTGAGTTTCTAGGCTGGCGTACTGTCTTGTATTACCATTAAAATTTCTCCAGGATAGAGTTAGCTGGAACATGTCAGGGACTTGGATGTACGAGTGCCACAACAAAATCAGTTGGTTACAGACTTCTGGCATAACATTGTTCTGTGAGACATTGCCTTCATAGCTACCAAAGAGTCATTTCTGAACTAGAGATTAGCTTTGAAATGACCGAACTAATCAGTTGTCTCTCAACACTAAAAACTCCAAGGTTTTAGCTTTTACGGCAAGCACGGTCGAATATCAATGCACATGGTCATCATCCAAATCAGTAGAGAATCAGACACATCTGAGAAGATTGGGCTGACTACAAGATCATCGTGCAAATATATGCATCAAGCTTAGACAGAAAACTTCTGGACCTTCGGGATCTGGTTAAATAACACATCATTTCTGTTGCTCATCCTTCAGCTGATACTTGCCCACTTTTAAGAATTATGTGCCACTTGTTTCATTATGACCATATACGATGCTCACTCTTTGTTGTTGATCAAACAAAGTCCTTTGTCTACCACCTCTTACAGTCTGTTATTGCTTTTATCTTTGACCGATTCTTGAAAGGTCATCCTTCTTGCCATTTTCAGAAAGAAATATTGCCACATCTGAGCCGACATAAGGATTTTTCTGAAGGAATATAGGAGATAACAAGGAGGAAGCTTCATGAAAGATAACACATTGGCGTTGTTCTATAATAGATCTTGATTATAACCCACGGTACCAGCGCGTGCCGAGCAGCACAAACTTGTGTCGGCCGCCACAAGAGGCTCTCGGTTTCGTCGCGGCACCATTAGTTCTTAACCAAGACACTATTACCGAATCCACAACCAGTGAGGAATCCCACATGATGCAGATAAATCTTGCATGGATAGGCATCACATGCAAGACATAAGCTAGCAAAACAAGGATGATGACAAGGTTTGGAAATCAACAAGGAGGTGATTTCAAGGATAAACATGGCACAAGACAACAAGGATTCGTCTGGTGCACATCAAGGTCATGACAAGACGAAAGATTTCATGAACTTGATTTGGCCAAGCAGCAACAAAAGCAACCGAGGGGTACATGGGTTTAGGCATGATCTCTACCAGGGGCAAGACAACTATGGTCAAAGGCTGAGGTTAACAGGAACTAAACTTGGTTAGTCAAACAAACAAAGGTCGTTACAACAAAAGGGTACCAAACAACTATGGCTTTGGCAGCACTTAAGACCAAACTTGGGTCTACAGGTTGGTTAGAGGCATGGCTACACCACAAGCATAGGCATACCATGGTTGGGCATCTAGGATTTGAAGAGGTTGAGTAGCGCTAACTGGTCCAACAAAAGGCATGGATAGGCCTAGGTATAGGTCTTCGGCACAAGCATTCCAAACCAACTAAACTAGGCACACAAACACAGGCCTATAAGCAACAAGGGTTCAACTAAAGGCATCTCGGAAGGTCAAGAGGGCTTGGGCATGACCCTAACCGAAGGCTGACAACCCACTCATGTACTCACCGAGGACAAGGTTGACTAACCAAGGCACCACTTAGATAACAGCACATCTACCCACAGCCTTAACAAGCATTTGGAACACACAACCAATCAGCTAAGGCAACCAACACTAACCACCAAGCTCAAACTAGGCAAGCATCTATCTATAGCACGCAAGCAAACATATACATGCAAACATGGTGAACAGGTGTTGTCATTATTTTATTTCCTATTTACTAGATTGGAGCACAACTTAGTATCTAGAAGCAAACATACCAAGCAAACTAGGGCATACTTGCTTCTTAACTATAACAGTTTGCGGCTTTAAGTTAACTCACTTATCTAGCATATGAAGCTATCAGTCAAGCAACAAACTCATGCATAGTCTACATTCCAAGAAGAAATAAACAGACACTAGGGAACAACAACTAACAAGCAACATGCAACAACTTGATTTTAGGGTACAATCAAGCGTAATCAACAGTTTAAACATTCTAATCATGTTAGAAAAGCTATCATTGCAGCCACATAAATTAGTTGCAAGCTTTTAGTTTTACAAGCATATGACTAGCAAAGATTAGCGCTAGGTTAGAGAGCAATTATAAAGCATGGTGCACATAAAAACATAATTCTAGGCATAACCATGTATGAAAAATAGTTTGTATACATCTTAAACATGTTAGACAGTTCATGATTAACCCAAATTAAGTTTCTTACATGCACTTAATAATTTACCTACTTTACCAAGGTGAGACAGAGCTGTTTCAGTCTACTCCTAGAGAATTCTAGGAAGATTATGGCATGTCACTTCATGCATTTAGTAGGCTATTACTAGCATTGCAATATAATTGAGCAAGTAAAACAACCTACACAATTCTAGTAAGCAATCATGCTGAAAACAACTTAAACAGGTTGAAACTATTTAATGTTGTTAAACAACAAGTTTTACAATTTCCTTGCAGCAACATGACACTAGTGGGGTATGAAAACTAGTTTCGCAAACATTTACTTCATATAAGTCTAGTTCTCATGTTTGCAAGAACATAAGCCTGAACAGAATTTCATTATTATAGCATGAAAAGCAACTAAACAACAGGTTTTAGTACATTCCTTGCTAAAGTATACTAAAGCTAAACAAAACTAGAATTACATGTTTAGGAAGCACTTAGCGTACCCAAACAAAACTGCAAACAACAGTCTTAAACAACAAGTTTTATTTGTTTCTTTAGATGGAGCATTTCAAAACAAAACTAACTTAATTGGCTTCACCCAAGGGGAGTTTCGTAGCTTAAAACATTGAACCTACAAGCTTTGCACAGTTTTGCCACACAAGCAGGATAACATTGCACAAGCCATTTAGTTACTACAAGACATTGCAACATAGGGGAAACTTTTAATCATTAGAAGCTTATTGTCTAACTACTCTTCTAACATACAAGAAGCAGAGCAAGACACCACACCATCATGATGAGCAAGACCACACACAATCATGACGAGCTAGCAGGGTTATCTAAACAACATCATACAGGTATTTATTTCTAGTCTAAACAAGCAATCACTTATTTAGCTAACATGAAAGCACTCATATGAAACATTGCACACCCTACCAACCATCAAGAACAAGACCATACTACATCTAATCCGGGCAACATATAACACCAGACAGAAGATTTATTTCCAACTTTTACAGGCAAGCTAGCACATCCTATTGAAGCACTAGTTCATAACAACTTTACCATTACATGAACAAGGGTGGGGAAGCATTTGTATGCTCAAACAACTATCAAGTTTTATGGTTACATTAGTCACACTTGACAACAAGTTGTTTATTATTAGAACAAGGGTGAGAGAAGCATGTTCATGAGCAATGCATAACAAGATGTATGCTCATCCTATACGTCCTTTCAAATTGCCAGCCTGAGGCGACAATCACGTTCTAGGTCGGTGGCATAACACGCACTCTCGATATAACTAGTCGTCCACTATGCATACACATTCGAGGTTAGCGTACCTGCAGAAAATCTCATTTCAGCCCATTCCCACAACAGATATAAATACATTGCAGGAATTTAAATCTAGATACTATCTCAGGTGCATACCCAGTATACACGTAAGTAGTATATGCACCCATCAGAAAAGTATTACTCCCACAATTAATACCTTCAC
Organism: Coix lacryma-jobi var. lacryma-jobi; assembly: GCA_009763385.1. Taxonomy (NCBI): domain Eukaryota; kingdom Viridiplantae; phylum Streptophyta; class Magnoliopsida; order Poales; family Poaceae; genus Coix; species Coix lacryma-jobi. The sequence continues at coordinate 79,218,320 of CM019824.1, read as the reverse complement.
CCGTATTCGTGTACTTACGAGTACAGGTTCCAGTACCAAACTAGCACTTCCCTAGACCAATGGTTGTTTGGTCATGCTCTCACAACTCACACTTACCTGAGCGTAGGTGCGACGTTGCATAAAATAAATTCAACTACCCCACATATATGAGTACATCATATGTGAGGGCTACCTCCAACATTATACCACAGGGTAGCATAGTGCGGTCATTTACACGTACCTTTTGAGTCGACGTGTCGTTGCAAGAAAGTAAAACCCCCAAAGTTAGTATTACTTAACTAAGGCACCTGAAAGTCCTAGTTGGGCATACCTGGAGGTTGTCGCTAGGACATAGTTTACAAATTAAGTATTGACAAACTTGCCTACTAGCTAAAGATTTTTAGATAAAATAGGCTTTTCAAAACAAAACTTTGTTTTAAAACCATGCACATGACAGTATTATGCTTAACCTTGCTTCGATACCAGCTGTGAACGAACCGACCAATTTATAAGAGCACAAGTGCGAAAACCTCTGTCGGAGCAGCTGAATTGGCACACTTGAGCCCATATAAACCCGGTAGTCCAGAAATCTCGAAGGATTTCAAACTTTTCCAACATCTCAACCAAGATCGCATGGTCAAGCAAATACAAATCATGTCCACGGAGCTTTGGAGCGGAAATAATATTACAATAGAGTTCACAAATAATAATACAAGTTGAGTTCCATTTAATTTAGAAGAAACAACATAGCTTTGAAATGAATATCATAACATAGGTTGAAATACTTTGCTAGCTTGAGTGACATCCTCCAACAACAGCATAAGAGAAGAAGTATGGAACTGCCGAGCCCACCGGCACTGGCCATCTCGTTTCGGCAGGCCTAACCTTCACCTACAACAAGGTGGGATAAACCCTGAGTACTCGAATGTACTCAGCTAGACTTACCCGTCATAAACCAGAAATAAATGACACCAAGGAGTATGCAAGGCTGTATCTAGGGTTGGCTATACTTACCTTTTTGCACAAAAGTATTTTCATTATTAAATAATCATCATTAGAGTATTAGCAGTTAATTTTATGTAATCAACCTGATTAACGAGATTTGCACCTGATCTAGAGCAATCACTTGGCTAATTAATAAAGCAAGAGTGACTATTTCATCAATAGCCTTTCAGATTCCACATCATAACCATCTTTAGTTCCATAAGTTCTACGGGCGATGATCTACAGTCAATTACTCACTGTCCAGGAGCGATGACGATTATAATCGATTCCTACCCAGCTGGGGATAAAATGTCTCACACTCGCCCGATCACACCTCGCCACGTTGTCGTTGGCTGCAACTCAGGAGATTCGAGAACACAATTCGCGGGACGGCCATGGGCCCTTCTACACCGGGGGTTATCTCTGTGGCAGGTCGCTCAAGCTATAGCTGCCCACGGTCATGCCAGGTCGATCAGGCCCTGCCTGCCCTACGACCATGCCAGGTTGCTCAGAATAGTTGCCCACGGTACAGCTGAGGCCATGGGTGTTAGGCGTCAACATCTCCATCACCGGCTCGAATAACCTTACTCAGCTTCACGGGAGGTACTCAGACCTACTCCGTTAAGTGATTGACGCGTTCAATTTGACTGAAGGGACATTCCCGAACGGGTCCTATGCGACACAGACGGGAGACTACTAGCACACAGAACCCATGTCCTGCTGCTCTTACATCCCGCCTCTGTCTCAAATTAATTATCACATGGTTATCTCCATGATAGCACTAGGCTAGTAATGATCAGTATCCATCTACTGCGGGAGACAGGAAATCACCCGACTTTTACCGGTCTAGATATGTAAGTTATCTACAACTTTGCTATAGACAAGTTTCATAGAAAACATCATTTACAAGGGGCGACTATTTAAGCCCTATAAACTGTCCAAAACATCCCGAAATGAAACATAGTGAGAAGATAAATCTAAAAGTCTATGCTTGCACAACATCTGGCCATAATAAAATTATCCAAGCTATATCAACATCATAGGAAGGCAGCAGAACAACCTTTTATATTTCTACATGCAAACATTTGCCACAATTCATTTTAATCCATTTAATGAGCTGAGAACAAGATAAATTCATAACTAATTCATACATGCACTACAAATCCTGAAATTTTAATCATAGCACACACATCACATGACAAGCCTACCATAAAAATTTCACAGCAAACTAAGCAATACAACAACAGATATGATTTTCTCCCTATTTAAACCTATTTAACACAAATCAATCCTCACAGCACAAACTTTGCACTAACACACATTATTTTATACATTCACTGGACAGATCTACTCACAAGGATTCCAAAAGTGCTCACTTGCAATTTTTGAACAAACACACAATTTATTATGCATTTTACCAATTTGCATCAGATTTGCTAATCAATTAAAAACGAAAAACAAAAACTGTTTTTCATTTGAGCCCTCCAGATCTGCACAAAACATTTAAGGACTAATTAGTAAATCTAATGAGTCAAGCAACTTTACATAAAAATACCTACAAAGAGTTTCAGCCTCTAATCTATACCCTTTCACCATTGTTTCACGGAGAAACGACGGGAAGGAGGCCGGCTCTCTGCTGGTTGCTCGAGGGGGAATGGCGCTAGGGTTGGGGCTCTGGCTGCTGGGCTGCTGGCTTGCTGCCCTTGGCGCTGCTGGCGCAGAGCGCTCGCACCTGCTGTCCCTGCGGCTGCTGCAAGCAGCGACCTGCTGCCCAGGGCCGGACAGAGCCGCGACCTGCAGACGGCGTGGCCTCAGGGAACCGGAAACGAGCGCTGGAAAAAAAACAGCGCGGGGAGGAGGAGCGCCTTCTCGCCAGGAAGGAGAGGGGAAGCGCCAGGGAGAGGGGAGCTTGCTGCTGCTCGCTATGGGGAGGAAGAAGCAGCCGGCCATGGAGGGAGAGCGGGGAGAGGGAGCGCAAGCGAGAAGAAGAAAGAAGGGAGCCGGGGAACCGAAGGGGAGCCGACGTTTTTTTTTGTCGGAGGCAACAGGGGAGCGACCTCGGGGAGGCGCTGGTCGGCCACGGGAATATGCGAAGAAATTTCTTTCCTCTTTTGGCAAGTTTCTGGAAACTTTCAGTCACATTTCAAAATTATGAACACCGCTGAAACGGACTCCGATTTCGACGAAACTAATTTTGTTGTCGTCGTCTCACCGAATACTCCGACTTTCGTTAAAGGCACTTGGTCAGATTCCCAACGGTTTGCCCGGTAACGATCGTCGACGGCAGCTTCACGGCGACCGAAATTCCAATTTCGCAGTACAAACTTAACTGTTTTCCGGAACCTGAAAACTGCATTGTACTCCACCTTGCGAGCTCGTTTTCAGCATTTTTGGCACCGATCTAGGTCTCGGCCATAAAACGAAAATTGTTCCTCTCGATCTGTACTACAACTTTCGTTTAAGGCGCACTGACATGCGAACATCCGAAAATACCGTTCAATGCCGGTCAAAGTAGTCACGGGGTAGGATCTGAATTAGGTTTTCTCGCTGGTCGGAACATTTTCTGGCCATCTGCTCAACTCGGAACTTTCATAACTTTTGACTGTGAGTTCATATATAGTTGATCGGGCATAACTGCAACACTTGGTTGAACCCGAATGATTTTGTTCAGTTAATCGGCCATTACAGACAAGGCTGCGACTCGTCATTTCATGTGACTTTTTGATTCCAAACTTCACGAAACTTTTTCACCAGTTACTATAGACAGGAACTGAGGTGGGTCACATGAAAAATCCAGGTTTCGCATAAATCCTGAATATTCATAATTTGGCGATAATTATTAACTGGCTCCATTAACTATTTTGCCGAGTAATTTAAACGGAGGTTCTGCCTCTGAGATTGATCCTGACGCTTCAGTCATCACTGACTATCCTTGAATTTAGTTCTTCATCGTCGCTTGATATGCTAGGTCTGTGCTTAACTGACTGCTCAACTAACGGCGAACACCTGGGGTGTTACAGTAACGTCAGAAAACATGATCAATTTTGTTAAGGAACATATAGTTCACAGGTTCGGGATCGCTCAAACTATAACAATAGATCAAGGGACTCAGTTTACATCATCCGAATTTTGTGATTTTGCTGAAGAAATGAGGATCAATTTGTATAATTCTTCTCCTTATTATGCACAGGCCAATGGTCAGGCTGAAGCGTCAAATAAAATTATGATTAAGATTATCCAGAAGAAGGTTGATGAAAAGCCGAAGAAGTGGCATTCGGTTCTTAACGAAGCTTTGTGGGGTTACCGAATGGCTTGTCACGGGTCTACTCAAGCATCTCCTTACGAGTTGGTTTATGGGCATTGTGCTGTGTTACCGTGGGAGTTACAATCAGGTTCAAGACGAGTTACATTACAAAATGATTTGAAGAGAGAAGATTATAAAGGTTTGATGACGGATGAATTAGAAGATTGGCATTTAGTTCGTCTCAAGGCATTGGAAAACATAGAGAAAAATAAATTACGTGTTGCCAAATATTACAATAAGAAAATTAAAGAGAAACACTTTGTAGAAGGGGATTTGGTTTGGAAGGTTATATTGCCGATCGGGATGAAAGATAAAGCGTTCGGTAAATGGTCTCCAAATTGGGAAGGTCCTTTTCGGGTAGTGAGGAGCGTGCCTGGTAATGCATATATCTTGAAGACTTTGTTCGGGGAAGAGTTCTCCAGAGCTATTAATGGGAGATTTCTTAAGAGGTTTCATCCCAGCGTGGAAGTCGGTGCATGAGCAGATTCAAGAATGTTTGTACGCAAAAAATAGCCGATGTAAAACATCGCCTTTAGCAGAAAAATGCTCCAAGAGGTTTGAGAATAGCCGGCATGACATGTGTCGGGTTTAGAGCAAAATATCAATCTAACCGAATAAGGATAATATCATGCAGGAATTCTGCTTTCGGTAATTCAGAGAAGGAAAAATAGGAATCACAAACAAATATTTCACAGATGCAAGTGTTTCACAAAAGAGAGCAGTTTTATTACGAAAACTCCTAAGTACAGACTATTCATCAAACAATCCGTTCAAGATAGATCGGGCGTCAGTGGCCTGGGCGAGTACGGTCGCATGATCCTCGTAGCTTTCCAGAAGATCTTCGATGTTCTCGACGTTTTCTGGAAGCTCGTCGCCGCGGAAGCCGGTTGGCATGGTGGAGAAATCCTCACACACCTGGGTGGACATCGCCGCCAGCCCTAAGGCGATGCCGTGGTGTACGCCGTGAATGATGGCTTGATCGACACAGCTGTCCGCATCATCAAGGCGCGCCTCCACGGTTTCCCCTAGGCGTTCACCTTCTCGGCCACCCTGGTTGCCGCAATCTTAAGGCAGTCGACCTCTGCAGACAATGCTGGACAGGAAAAAGGATACATCAAGCTAACAAGTTCAATTAGAAGAAGGGAAATCAGGCGAGAATTTCACTGACCTGTGATAGCATCGCAGAGTTGCTTCCGCTGATCCTCCCAATCATGCTGGTCGATGCCGTATTGCTTGGAAACTTTGCCCAGTTCCTCTCGGGCCTTGTCCCTCTCCTCCTTGAAGCGGCGGGCGTCACGGTGACTCCACCAATCGGAGTAGTAGGAGTCTGAGGAAGAATCTGGGGAATCAGAGGGTTTAGAGGAAACGGATGATGGGGTTCCTGGTTGAGGATGAGGATGGCTTTGACTGGTGGAGATGAATCTTATCCTAGTAAGTAAGAAGAAAATCAAAATCCAGACGGAAGATGGACAAGAAAGTAGAACTGCAAGGGGGCAAAGAAACCGATTCTCACCCACGGCGCCGGCGTTGCGGTGCTCTGCTTCCCCTTCGGTGGGACGCTTGCCGCGATCATCGCCATTCGCCATTGCTATGGAGGTTAGGGTTTTCTTCTGGATTGAATCGAGCAAAAAATATGAAGAGGCGGAGGCAAGAATGCTTAACTGTAGGTGGCAATCGAGGCTGACGAAAGGGGTTTATTTATAAGCCGAAAAAGGAGTCGTGGCGAGTTCCACGGGGTAGTGGAGCAAGAATGCCAAGCGACGAAGTAGGGTTTTTCCCTCTCGGCTGGGCCGTTACTGGACTGGACCAGGCTCGTTTAAGTCGAACGTCATTCGGCTATATCCTTGGTTCTTTGAGTCAGGGTTCGTTCGGCTATCAGAAGATGAGGACAATCGGCTACATCTTAATAGGAAAAAATTAAGGGAAAAAGCCTATTGCTTTCTCAGACAAATAAAGTCATGGAAGCACAAAGATAGTTTTGCGGAGACAGAGTATATTACACTTAGTTTATTACAAGTTCAATGTCTACTCATTCAGAAGCTGATTAATTGCCTTTATAGCCTCGGTCCTGATTCGGCTAACATTGTTTAGCACTTTCTGGTCTTCATCTTCAGAGCTCTGGATCTTGGATAGCTTGGTTTTGATTTGCCGATCTTCTTTGAGGGCCGAAGTCATCCTTAGTGAAGCTGCTTCTATGTCCTTCGGCAAATCAGCTATATGAGCCCTGTGAGACTGAATTTTGGCATTCAGTTCGGTTAGCTGAGCTTCTAACCTGCCCTTTTCCTCCTCCATGGCTTTCAACTCGGGCTCCAAGGTTGCCAGGGAATTTCTTGCAGTTTGGATGTAAGAATGCAAATCTTTAAGCTCCAGCTTCTTTGAAGACCTATCATTCCGCAAGATAGCCCTAGATGACATGTTCTTGGTTTTCCTTCTTACCACACCAATAAAGTTATCAAGGCAGGCTGCAGACTCTAGGGGGGTCAAAAGAGCAGGGGGGATATCTTCATTAATAAGTTCAAGAATGTCTCTTATCTGATATGCATCCTGAATGAAATTGACGATGTCTTTATTCAATAGAATGGTCACCTCCCTCAGCCGAGCTTGATTTTCTATTGATAGAGTACGTTGAGAAGTATTTTATTCACCCTTCTCAGTGATATAATCTTCAACAGGGAAGGAATAACTCGTGGTCGGCTCGGTGGTTTTCTTCTAAAAAAGGGGAAAGAAGCGTTAGCCGATTGAATGAATTTGTTAAAAATAATATAGTTTGAAACAAAACTTTACCTGCTGAGCTGATTGGTCATCAGGATGGGTTGTATCCTGGCTTGCTCGGGTACTCGATTGAATATTCAGAGGAAGAGGGCTTAGAGCATGATCAGGAGAAGGTTCTTCTGCCAGCTGATTTAAAATTTCATCTGTTTCAAGTAATGATATGAGTATGAGGAGAGATGTGACAAAAGAAAAGGGGTTAGCCGAATGTGTTACCTATAGTCTCATCGGCTTCATGAATTTTTGAACCTTCAGCTTCTTGAGTTTTTGGGATTTCAGCATCCTGAATTTCTTCGATTTCAATAGAAACTCCAAGAGATGGTTCTATAGTTGATGAGGTGCCACCTAATTTGGGAATTTTAACCTGTGGCTGCAATAGAAGCGATGGAATATGGAAGTGGTCAGATTTATTGCCGAATAAGGTTACTAACTTAACACAGAATGAAGGATTCATACCTTAGGAGATAATTTAGCCCTTTTGGTCCTTGGTTTCCTGGGTAAAGAGACACTCTCAAGTCCTTTTCTTTTGCCCTCTCCTCCTGAAGGTGCAGTAGTTGAAGTTGCAGGAATTTTCATGAAAGTTTTCAAGTTTGGAGCATTAAAACCCAGGGCAGGATTGGGTCTAGCCAAATAATATTGGATTACTTTGACGGGGGGTGTAGGCTCAAAATCCTGTGTATAGCTAAATGTTAAGGTGAGGAGTGAATTCAAGAGCGGAAAATGATGAGTATAATGAAATTACCTCACTATCAGAAGCAAAATCAGGTTGCAAGTTTTGACATAGGGAGTGGACTAATACATTGAAGATATGAGCGTGCCATTCTTCCCACCAAGAAGTAAAGAAAGGATGAGTAGTATCTACTATCCTAAATGGAGATGGTTCATATGTTGGCAGCTCCCATCCTAATTCAAAGACTTTTTTGGCCGCTATCCCTTCTGTGATTACTTCCCTGGGCTTTATTAGTGTTGAGAAGAAAGGTCTTGGGGGCAATTGACCACATCCTAATTGTCTGGCCACCATGTTTGGATAATAAAATTCATAGGTGGACTGCACTAATCTTCCATGATGAAATTCGGCTGGCAGAATGCAAGGTTTGATAAAAGAGTTTAAGATATCACTGGATGTTTTGTTTGCACAGCCGAATTCATAGTTAAACTTGTAAGGAAGAGTCAGATCTTCATTCTCTCTGTAAGGAAGCCAAAGTATATTGTCAAAACCATTGAAGAACAGCTTAAAGAGATGACCAATGTCTATGTCAATCCATGAAATAAATAGCGCGCTAAAATGACGCTATAGCGGCGCTATAGCGTCCTGGAGCAGCTGCCGCGACGATATCGCCCATATATGCGCTATTCACGCTTTTGCCGCTAAAGCGCACTTTAGCGCCGCTAAACACGTTTAGCGCCATAGCGCCGCTAATCCAGCGCTATCCTGGGATGGTGGCTGGACCAAAAAAACCGGCCCATCTACGACCCAACTACGGCGCTATAGCGTTTCAGCGCGCTAACCCTAGCCCTCTCCCTCGCGACACTCCACTGTCCTCTCCTCTCCCTCACGGCGGCGGCGGCGATAGGTAGGCTAGGCGGCTCACCGGCTCGCGACGACGGCGGGTGAGGGACGGCGGGAGGCCAAGCGACGGCTGCTAAGGGACGGCAGGAGGCAACGCTACAACGGCGGCTGGGCAGCTGGGCGATGACGGTGACTGTGGTACTTGTCGGTGTTTGTTGACTGGCAACTCGTCTTGAGTAATCTCAGACGATTTGTTCGGTGGGGATCGGCGTTCGTAGGACTCGGCGAGTACACAGGGACAGCGATTTATACTGGTTCAGGCCGCTAAATAGCGTAATACCTTACGTCCAGTGCGGCGTGTGCCTTGTGTATTGTTATGATTCAATGTTCCATTGTCCAGGATCTGCGCCCGACTCCCCTTATATATCCGAGTGAGCCTCAGCGTAGACCGAGTCCTAGCCGGTTACAATAGTGGAGTCCTATTCTAATTACAGGACTTCCTTTTACAACTCGGCTGAGATACAAACGAGAGTCCTAAACCCAGTATACTTCGTAACAAGTCTTCGGATCTCCCGTGTCGCCCGGGATTAGTCGGAGTAATCATCTACTGATGACATTTCTGGCATCCTAGTCCGTCAAGCCCCCGAGCTCTTCATCATTTCTTCACAACGTTATCTTCTAATTTCTTCTTGAGAATCTCCGAGTAATGTCTTTGAGAAATCTTGAAGTGCTCTGAGAGTAAAGAAGTTCCATGGTGTGCGCTTTTTACAAAAAGTGCACCCATAGGGTGTAGCCCCCGAGCCTCTTGTTATTTATAATAACTTTGAGGATCTTTGGAGCCTTTTCCGAGTAAATCTTGAACAAGAAAAAACATTTCCTTTATAGATTATACCCTGCAGCCCCCGAGCCTGAGTTTCGAGTACCATAGTAGTCGGTTCTCGGGGTCTTCTAAATGAAGTCATCAAGTAATCTATTAAGGTCTTGAGGAGTCGGAACATGACACCAATCTCTTGCTAAAACCGTCCGAGTAATAATTGTTCAGCTTCAGGTGGGTAATGTTTTCAACAAACATCCCGTATCACCCCCCACTGAATAAAAAATTACCACGAGGCCAGCAATTATTGACAAGTGACTATTCCAACTGTGCGTAATAAATGTCTTTTGTCGTTTTCTGCAACTGCAAACTTTTGTCGTCTTCGTCTTGAAGCGCTTGTGAGAATCAGCTCTGTTACCCATGCCGAGCTTCACATGCACCACAGTACATTGGTTGAATTATTGGTCCAGCGGTCACTCTTGTTGATGAACCATGTCCATAGACCAAGGAGGAACCGCCTATAAATACCCTGCCTGGGAAACAAAGAGCTCATATCCTTCGGGGGTGTAGAACTTCTTATTAGTTCCATGGGTATTGTAATAGCAGTAGCTGAGATAAGCGAGCCCCCGGGTGTCTTCCTTCTATAGAATAGATGAAGTGCCCAGAAGAAATCTTGTGAAAGGACCATCCGTTAGGGTGGTTTCCAAGTGGTCGCAAGCAGAGGGACATAGAGGTGCGCCTAGAAGAACTCTTGTGACTACCACTCGTAGATAACCTCAGAGTCACAGGTTGTCAAAAGGGGCGGCGAGGGTGATGGTCTTCCCCGAGTTCCTTGAGTACTGGGGTAGTACCAAAGACCCACCTTGGGATGCACTGAAAAGATAGTGTCTACCCAAGGTTCTGTGTCTGCTTTACTGCGTCTCACTGAACCCGGTCCTTGGTGTAATAGGCATCAGGGCTATGTACCTTGAATTCACTAGAGTAGCGTTTTACACCTTGATTGTACTTCCGATGAAAGTTGCTGTATCTCAAGATGTTTCCGTGCATCTCTGTTGTAATTCCGAGTAATAATAATAAAGATCCGGGTACTTGGAAAATTTTCTGAATCCTCTGTCTTGTTGTCCGAGTACTAAATGTATCTTACGGAAGGAAAACTTGTCTGTTTACTGTTCCTGTTCTCTATCTCTGACGCCGTCTGACACGTGTTCCCAGCCGTTAGGGTTACAGATGTTGCCATGACGCCGTTTAGCAAAGCCGAACGGTTATCAAAACAGATCTATAATAAGCCGCCACCGGGCTTGAGTTTTCCTCACGCTTTCATCAAGCCATTGTCTTCAGAGTCTAGAAATTCCTTAGCCATCTCTTGGTGAATGCGTAGAAAATCTCTCGTTACCAACATGGGTCCCAAGAGGCAGTCTGCAGGAGACAAGAAGAAGCCTAAGATCACCACCACCGGAAAGCCTAAGCATCCGAACCCGCCAACTGATGTTTTGGCGTGGAAGAAACCAGACACCACCCTAGCGGAACTGGCCTTCTTGGAGCAGCAAGGATTGCTACGGGCACAACCACTGGATGGATGGAGGGTACCCATTGATCATCGCGCTCCTGCTCCCAACACCACGGAGATCGTGATGTTCAAGTCCTTCGTGGAGCGGGGATTGGGACTTCCTGCTTCTGATTTCTTCCGCGGCTTGCTACATTACTATGGTTTGACTCTGAACCATATTACTCCCAATGCGGTTCTTCATATTGCAATCTTCGCCCATCTATGTGAGGCTTTTCTGGGGATATGTCCCTCCTTTACCCTCTTCCGCTACTTTTTCTGGTTTAAGTGTCAACCTAGTGACGCTAATACCGAAGTAGTCAGAGGGGCTAGTCTTCAGGTTAGATTGGAGGTAGCCAATCAATATATAACTGTTGAGTTGTCGGAGTCGGTAAAAGACTGGGCTGCTGGGTTGTTCTATATGGGTAACCCACCCCCAGCTCTTCATCGTCACGATGGATGGCCACCGCAGAAGTGCCGTGAATGGAAGGAGAAGCTCTCAATTGAAGAAGTAGGGGCTATCCAACCCCTCCTCATGATGATAGATGCTTTGATAATCGATGGACTGACCGGGTATACTGTCGTTCAAGACTTTGTTGCCCGGCGCATCCACCCGCTTCAGCAGCGAGCCAACTTTGGGTTCGAATATCTTGGTAAGAACGACCCGGGTCGCCACGCTATTGAGCAATTAGCAGACTTCGAAGTCCTCTAGAGAGTGAACCGGCTGCTTAAGAGCCGTGAACGTCTTGCTCCAGTGATGACGTCCTTCTCCACCATTAATCCTCCTCCTCCGGTAAGTACTTAGCTTGTCATGTCGTCGAGGTTCTGAATATATTCATGTGACCTGACTAGATATCCTTTTGTCTTATAGGGTCAGGGGAGAGATAACAATGATTGTCCACCCCTGCCTCCGGCGACTGAAGAAGGCGGAGGCATAGCTTTGGAGGGTCCTATCCGAAGTGAGGACCTTCCAAACCAACCAAACTATCCTGCCAATTTGGATTGGCTTGACACAGACTCGACTGATTCTAATGTCGTGCTCGTAGACCCAGAAGCAGGGAGTAGCCGGAAGAGGTCACCGACTCCTCAACTAGAAGTCGGGGGACCCGTCCTTAAGAAGGCTCGCACTGGTAATCGCCATGCTTGCCGAAAAGTTCTTTTATCTAAAGAATTGTCTGATAAGCACTATAAGCCGGGTGCTCCGGGTAAGGGAAAACCCGAGTACTTTATAGCTCTTTTGAGTGTTGATAATCTCATATCTTATGTATGTCTGAGAACATATATGATGAATGATTGACTTTGATGAGGAAGGTTTGAGGCTTTTACCCGGTTGAGTCTATATCTAGCTATGCGCTTATTGTTTATGACTAACCGGTGGCGTGAGTTGTGTGGTGTTTGAAAGGTCCTAAATGGCTAGAGGGGGGGTGAATAGCCTATAAAAATTTCTACAACAACACTTAAACAAACTAGTTAGACAACTAAATGAACAATAATGTATATCACTACACAAGATAAGATAATGTAACTAACAACAAGGTATAATATTAACTTGCAAGAAAGTATCAAATGTAAGTACGAGAGATAGAGGTGTGTATACCGATCCGGCAAGAGATTAATAAATGAATATCAAAGAATACCACGGAGACAAGTTGACACAATAATTTTTCCTCCGAGGTTCACTTGCTTGCCGGCAAGCTACGTCCCCGTTGTAGCGATACACCCACTTGGAGGTTCACGCGCTAATAGGCATCACACGCCTAACCCTCAATAGGGTGCCGCACAACCAACACAAGATGGGGATCCACAAGCTACGAGCAATCCACTAGAGTTACCTTTGGCGCTCCGCCGGGGAAGGTACAAGAAACCCCTTACAAATCACCGGGAGATGGCCACGAACAATCACCACTCGTGCCTAATCTCCTCCGCTGCTCCAAGCCGTCTAGGTGGCGGCAACCACCAAGAGTAATAAGAATATCTGCAGCAATCACAATCGCCAAGTGCCACTAGATGCAAACTCACAAGCAAATGCACTTGGATCTCTCGATCTCACTTGGATTCGCACTAACAAGCAAAGAGATCGGAGGGAGGGATTAGATCTTGCTCAAGAGGATGTTCAAGAAGTCAGAGAGTCAAGAAGAACCCCCAAAAGGCGGCCACGGACAATATATAGGGCAGGGAGGGCGGCGGCCCGAACCCTACCTTTCTGCGCTTGGTCGGTAGTACCGACCCCTCCTGGGCGGTAGTACCGACAGAGTCAAACTAGCCGTTTAACACACGTCCCGCTGATTTAGGCGAGGCACCGACCCCTGGTCGGTTCCTCCGAGGTCGGTAGTACCGAGGTAATGGCGGTACTACCGGCAAGCCAGTTTCGAAAACAACAGAGAGCCTCGCGAAAAACCAGCCACTACCGACCTTGCGTCGGTACCACCGTGGGCGGTAGTACCGAGGTAATGGCGGTACTACCGGCAAGCCTTTTTCAGAAACTTACAGAGAGCCTCGCGAAACTCCTCAGGGCCACGATACCACCGACCAACCGGTCGGTACCACCGCCGGCGGTAGTACCGAGGTAATAGCGGTACCACCGCCAGGCCAAAAACGCCCCATTACAGAGAAGGCTGCACGCAGCACCTATGGGCGGTACCACCGACCACCCTGGTCGGTACCACCGACCATACACAGAAAATTCCATTTTCTTCTCTGTTTTGATCCAAACCAACTCCAACAACTTCTCCTTTGTAAATGTGCTAACACCAACAAGTGTACAACAACAAGTGCATGTGTGTTAGCATTTTCACAAACATATTCAAAGGATTCGAGTTAGCGCACTAGGTCCTAATGCATATGCATGTATGAATTCACCTAGTGGCACTTGATAACCGTGATCACCGAGATATTCCCCTCTTAATAGTACGGCTATCTATCCTAAATGCACTCACACCCTCTATGGTGTCTTGAGTGCCAAAACAAATTCCTATTTATACCTTTGCCTTGATCTCCATAGGATTTTGTTTTTCTCTTCTTCTTCTCCCAAATGTGGAGCACTTGATCTGACTTTTGGTCATCACCACCAATACCATGACATCATTTGGCTCCCGTACTTGGAATGTACCAACCTAGCTCATAAACACTTCATGACAAGGTTAGTACTCTAGGTGTCATCAATTATCCAAAACCAAACAAGGACTTTCAATCTCCCCCTTTTTGGTAATTGATGACAACCTTTCACAAAGATATATGTTTGAAAATTTGAGTCACCACTTTGTTAGTATTAGCTCCCCCTACATATGTGCTATAGTGTTTGGTTCAAGTTCGGCACATATGCATAGATATAAAATGTGGGAGAGTAATACTCTCAAATGATGCTAAGGTATAAAGAATGGACCTTTGAAGCGTGATACCAATCGGAGTTGCCAATGTACACCATCCTTAGCATCTTGATTAGCTAGACTTACAAAAACACTAGATACCTTATGAGATCAACATTATATAAAAGGTTCTAGTACCGCTTTGCAAAAACGGATTACATCTAGCTACCACTTATGCATGCTAGTTCACAGATCATCATTCAAAATTTATTTCTAGCATACATCACCCAAGCATGGATATTGAATTTAAATTGTTTACAATGCAATCACTCATATGAATATGCACATTCAAATGCAACAATAAGTTCATGAGCTTGCTCCCCCGACTTATACGCTCAAATTTTAATTTATCCTCCCATATCCTCCCTTTGTTATATATATGTAGCTTAACCATTTCTCCCCCTTTGTCATTAAGTACCATAAAAGGCACACCAATTTTAGTAGGAGTTAAGTTAATCAATAGGGTGATCAGGTTTGGTTCAACCTAGCAAACAAACATAAGACATTTAACACGGTTTGCTCTAGAGTAAGCTTCTTCACACATCTTTCGATGGTTATCTTACTCACGTCGGTTAAACCCTTGAATGCTTGTTTCCAAGATCAAACACTAGGTTCACAAGCCCATAAACATGTCATATGCTACCACTAGATCATATCAAACATAGAAGCAATAGTGATACCATATGTACATCCAAAGTATTTTATTTTCATGAATGAGCCTATACGATGCAAGGAATGACTAAATGCACTAAACATATCCTTAGCAAGAATGAATGTCATGCCAAACAATTTTACCTTTGCTTTGTCGAAGGAGAGGCATGTCATATAATGGAGGGTGCATCAACTCATATTTGAGAAATCAAGTATATTCAATTCATTCCTTAGCTTGCAAAATCTCTTTTCATCAAGTGGCTTGGTGAATATATCGGCAAGTTGATCATCGGTACCAACATTCTCAATTGAAATATCACCCTTTTGTTGATGGTCTCTTATGAAGTGATGGCGAATGTCAATGTGCTTTGTTCTTGAATGTTGTACTGGATTGTTGGTGAGCTTCACTGCACTCTCATTGTCACATAGCAATGGTACTTGTTTGAATTTAACTCCAAAGTCATCCAAAGTTGCTTTCATCCAAAGTAATTGAGCACAACAACTTCCTGCGGATATGTATTCTGCTTCGGCGGTTGAAAGTGCAACACTGTTTTGCTTTTTCGATGACCATGATACAAGTGATCTTCCAAGTAATTGACATGTGCCTGATGTGCTTTTTCTATCAACTTTGCATCCTGCGTAGTCGGAGTCCGAATATCCTATCAACTCAAAGTTTGACCCCTTGGGATACCACAATCCAACATTTTGTGTATGCTTCAAATATCTCAATATTCTTTTAGTTGTCTTCAAGTGACTCTCTCTTGGTGAAGCTTGAAATCTTGCACACATGCATACACTAAACATGACGTCCGGCCTAGAAGCGGTCACATAGAGTAAGCTTCCAATCATAGACCGATACAACTTTTGATCCACCATGTTGCCACTAGCATCACTATCCAAATGTCCATTTGTTCCCATAGGTGTACTAATAGCTTTTGCATCATTTAGACCAAACTTCTTGAGCATATCTTTGATGTACTTGCCTTGACTCACAAAAGTGCCATTCTTCATTTGCTTGATTTGAAGACCAAGGAAGTAACTAAGCTCTCCAATCATAGACATCTCAAACTCATTTGCCATCATATTCCCAAACTCTTCACAAAACTCTTGGTTGGTTGACCCAAAGATAATATCATCAACATATATTTGCAACACAAACAAGTCTTTGCCAATCTTCTTGGTGAAGAGAGTAGTATCAACCTTGCCCATCTTGAACCCTTTAGAGAGTAGGAAATCTCTCAACCTCTCGTACCATGCTCTTGGTGCTTGCTTCAAACCATACAACGCCTTTTTGAGCTTGTAAACATGGTTGGGCTTCTTGTCATCTTCAAAACCGGGAGGTTGTTCTACAAATACTAACTCATTGATATACCCATTGAGAAAAGCACTTTTGACATCCATTTGATATAACTTGATATTATGAGCACATGCATAAGCCAATAGAATTCTAATTGCTTCCATTCTTGCAACCGGTGCATATGTTTCTCCAAAATCAAGACCTTCAACTTGAGTATAACCTTGAGCTACCAATCTTGCTTTGTTTCTTACTACTATCCCATTTTGATCTTGCTTATTTCGAAATACCCATTTGGTTCCAATTACATTGTAATTCTTTGGTCTCTCAACAAGTTCCCAAACTTGGTTGCGGGTGAAGTTGTTTAGCTCTTCATGCATAGCGTTTACCCAATCAACATCCATCAATGCATCTTCTATCTTGGTTGGCTCGAACGATGACACAAAAGAAAAATGCTCACAAAATGATGCCAATCTTGATCTTGTTTGCACACCACTTCTAATATCCCCAACAATTTGATCTATGGGATGATCTCTTGCAATACTTGTTGGTTGGAGGATTTGCACTTGACTGCTTGGTTGAGATGAACTAGCTTGTTGATCTTCACTAGCACTTGATTGATCATGAGAAACACTAGCTTGACTTGCATCAACTTGCACATTTGAGGAGAACATTTGGTCATCTTCATTATCATCCACTTGTCTTGGCCTAATATCACCAATATCCATATTCTTCATTGCATTAGCCAATTGAGTGCCTCTCACATCATTAAGATTTTCATTTCCATCTTGAGAGCCCTTAGTTTCATCAAATTCAACATCATGCACTTCTTCAATAATACCACTAGCCAAGTTCCAAACTCTATATGCTTTGCTTGTTGTTGAATATCCAAGTAAGAATCCTTCATCACATTTCTTCTCAAATTTGCTCAATCTTGCACCTTTCTTCAATATGTAACATTTGCAACCAAAAACTCTAAAGTAAGCAATATTTGGCTTTCTTCCATTTAATAGCTCATATGGTGTCGTCTCTAGCATGCCATGGCAATAGAGACGGTTGCTACAGTAGCAAGCCGTATTGATAGCTTCGGCCCAAAAAGAATGACTGACATTGTATTCACTGAGCATAGACCTTGCCATATCAATCAAAGTTCTGTTCTTCCTTTCAACAATCCCATTTGATTGAGGAGTATACTTGGGAGAGAATTGATGTCTCATGCCAAAGTCATCACACAACTCATCAATTCTTGTATTCTTAAATTCACTCCCATTGTCACTTCTAACTTTCTTGATTGTTGTTTCAAACTCATTCTGACATTTCTTGACAAAAGTTTTGAAGATATCAAAAGTTTCACTTTTATCACTAAGAAAGAAGACCCATGTGTATCTAGTGTAATCATCCACTATCACAAAGCCATATTTACTTCCACCGATGCTAGTGTATGTTGTTGGTCCAAATAAATCCATGTGCAATAACTCAAATGCTTTGCTAGTACTCATTATGCTTTTCTTAGGATGGGAGTTACCAACTTGTTTGCCAGCTTGACAAGAGCTACAAAGTTTATCTTTCTCAAAAGTGACATCTTTCAAGCCTCTAACTAAATCATGCTTCACTATTTTGTTTAACTGTTTCATTCCAACATGACCAAGCCTTCTATGCCATAACCAACCCAAACCAGATTTAGTGAACAAGCATGTTGACAGTTGGGTTTCACTAGCATTGAAATCAACCAAGTATAGGTTCTCATATCTAAATCCTTTGAATATCAAATTAGAACCATCTACACTTATGATTTCTACATCATCAACTCCAAAAATGCATTTGAAACCAAGATCACACAACTGAGCGACTGACAGTAAATTGAAGTTCAAACTCTCAACTAGCAACACATTGGAAATACTCATGTCATTTGATATTGCAATCTTACCAAGCCCTTTAACCTTGCCTTTGCCATTGTCACCAAAAGTGATAGAATCAAAACCATGATTGTCACTTGAATTGATTGAATTGAACATTCTTGAATCCCCGGTCATATGTTGAGTGCACCCACTATCAAGCACCCAATGCCTCCCTCCGGCTTTATAGTTGACCTACAAGAACAAATCAATCCTTTTTAGGTACCCAAACCTTTTTGGGTCCTCCAAGATTAGTGACCAAACCCTTTGGTACCCAAATAGCTTTCTTCTTTGAGCCCACAATTGGTGTACCAATGAATTTAGCTTTTATGCCATTAACACCCTTGGTAAGCAAATAACAAGAATCAAATTTAATAGAGGATACATTAGCGTTCTTGTTCTTGTTCTTGCAATATCGCTCTACGTGCCCACTTTGCTTGCATCTAGTGCAAAACCGACCATTGCTCTTCACAAATCTAGTCTTGTGAGTAGCAAAAGCCGCCTTGCCATTCTTGGGGGAATAGCCCAATCCCTCTTTGTTGAGAGAAAAACGTTGGCTACCCAAGCACTTAAGCAAGCGGGCCTCACCACCATAGGCTTTACCTAAGGCGTGAGTGAGCTCATTTACCTCCTTCTTCAATGTCTCATTTTCAACCATGAGTGAGGCATCACAAGTGAAGCCATCATCCATAGATGAAGTAGTAGTGGTAGATGATGAGCTACATGAGGGGTTAGTAGCAGCAACAATAATAGGCTTATAGAAAGATTCATCAATTATATCACAAGCTATGCCTATGTCACATGTTTTAACCACTTTTTCAGTTTTAGCTTGATCAACAAGTGAGGAGTGAGCTTCCTTAAGCTTAGTGTGAGCATTGCCAAGCTCCTCATGGGCTTCCACCAGCCTCTCATGAGTAGCATTGAGCTCCTCAAAGGATTGCTCAAGAGCTTTTAGTCTCTTTTGCAATTCTTTGCACTCCTTTCTCTTTTTATCAAAATGTTCTCTAGCATCATCAAGCATTTCAATTAATTCATCTTTAGTGGGTTCATCATCATCACTATCATCACTATCACTCTCATCATCATCAGATAGTACCTTTGTGGCCTTAGCCATGAAGCATGATGGAGTATCGAAGATTGAAGGCTTGTTGTTGATAGCAATACTTGCAAGTGCTTTCTTCTTGCTTGTCTTGTGATCTTCATTATCACTATCTTCATCACTATCACTTGTGGAAGCATCACTATCCCAAGTGACCATGTATGATTGCCCCTTCTTCTTCTTCGTGTAACTCTTCTTTTCTTTCTTCTCCCTCTTCTTGTCCTTCTTGTTGTCATTGTCATCATTTTCACTGTTGTATGGGCATTGAGCAATGAGATGGTCCTTGCTACCGCACTTGAAGCACCTTCTTGGTTCATCCTTATTCTTGTATGATGTCTTCTTCCTTCTTGCCCGGTAGCCCTTCTTCTTCATGAATTTTCCAAATCTTTTAACAAATAAGGCCATCTCTTCATCTTCATCATCACTAGCATTGGAGCAATCATCTTCACTTGATTCTTCCTTCTTTGCTTTTCCCTTGCTCTTGGTCTTGGATGATGATGTTGTGGCTTTGAATGCCACACTTTTCTTCTTTTCATCCTTCTTCTCTTCTTCTTCATTTTCCTCTCTATATGTGTCATCGGTCATCACATCTCCAAGTACTTGGTTTGGTGTCATTGTGTCCAAACCACTTCTTACTAGCAAAGTAACCAACATACCAAACCTCTTTGGGAGGCATCTCAAGAACTTGTGTGAGAAGTCCTTGTCCTTCACTTCTTCCCCAAGTGCCTTTAGATCATTGACTAGCACTTGTAGCCTATTGAACATCTCCGGCACACTTTCATCTTCCTTCATCTTGAAGCTTGCAAACTTCTCCTTGAGAATATAAGCCTTTGCTCCCTTGACTGCTTGAGTGCCCTCATATGACTCTTCTAGTTTCTTCCATGCCTCATTAGCCAGTTCCATGCCCTTGATTTGCTCAAACACATTTGCATCAATAGCATCATGAATAGCACTGAGAGCAATATCATTGTTTTGCATCTTCTCTTCTTCGGCATTGGTGAGATGCTCTGGATCGACTATCTCAATCTTTGTTTCTACCACACTCCAAATTTTTCTATTGATTGACTTGATGTGAGTAGTCATCTTTGCCTTCCAATAACTGTAATTTGTGCCATCAAATTGGGGTGGCCTTTTGGTGTTTTTGATATGAGCCATTTTGACACCGAAGGTTGTTAAGCCTCAAATAAACGGTGACCTTGCTCTGATACCAATTGAAAGGTCCTAAATGGCTAGAGGGGGGGTGAATAGCCTATAAAAATTTCTACAACAACACTTAAACAAACTAGTTAGACAACTAAATGAACAATAATGTATATCACTACACAAGATAAGATAATGTAACTAACAACAAGGTATAATATTAACTAGCAAGAAAGTATCAAATGTAAGTACGAGAGATAGAGGTGTGTATACCGATCCGGCAAGAGATTAATAAATGAATATCAAAGAATACCACGGAGACAAGTTGACACAATAATTTTTCCTCCGAGGTTCACTTGCTTGCCGGCAAGCTACGTCCCCGTTGTAGCGATACACCCACTTGGAGGTTCACGCGCTAATAGGCATCACACGCCTAACCCTCAATAGGGTGCCGCACAACCAACACAAGATGGGGATCCACAAGCTACGAGCAATCCACTAGAGTTACCTTTGGCGCTCCGCCGGGGAAGGTACAAGAAACCCCTTACAAATCACCGGGAGATGGCCACGAACAATCACCACTCGTGCCTAATCTCCTCCGCTGCTCCAAGCCGTCTAGGTGGCGGCAACCACCAAGAGTAATAAGAATATCTGCAGCAATCACAATCGCCAAGTGCCACTAGATGCAAACTCACAAGCAAATGCACTTGGATCTCTCGATCTCACTTGGATTCGCACTAACAAGCAAAGAGATCGGAGGGAGGGATTAGATCTTGCTCAAGAGGATGTTCAAGAAGTCAGAGAGTCAAGAAGAACCCCCAAAAGGCGGCCACGGACAATATATAGGGCAGGGAGGGCGGCGGCCCGAACCCTACCTTTCTGCGCTTGGTCGGTAGTACCGACCCCTCCTGCGCGGTAGTACCGACAGAGTCAAACTAGCCGTTTAACACACGTCCCGCTGATTTAGGCGAGGCACCGACCCCTGGTCGGTTCCTCCGAGGTCGGTAGTACCGAGGTAATGGCGGTACTACCGGCAAGCCATTTTCGAAAACAACAGAGAGCCTCGCGAAAAACCAGCCACTACCGACCTTGCGTCGGTACCACCGTGGGCGGTAGTACCGAGGTAATGGCGGTACTACCGGCAAGCCTTTTTCAGAAACTTACAGAGAGCCTCGCGAAACTCCTCAGGGCCACGATACCACCGACCAACCGGTCGGTACCACCGCCGGCGGTAGTACCGAGGTAATAGCGGTACCACCGCCAGGCCAAAAACGCCCCATTACAGAGAAGGCTGCACGCAGCACCTATGGGCGGTACCACCGACCACCCTGGTCGGTACCACCGACCATACACAGAAAATTCCATTTTCTTCTCTGTTTTGATCCAAACCAACTCCAACAACTTCTCCTTTGTAAATGTGCTAACACCAACAAGTGTACAACAACAAGTGCATGTGTGTTAGCATTTTCACAAACATATTCAAAGGATTCGAGTTAGCGCACTAGGTCCTAATGCATATGCATGTATGAATTCACCTAGTGGCACTTGATAACCGTGATCACCGAGATATTCCCCTCTTAATAGTACGGCTATCTATCCTAAATGCACTCACACCCTCTATGGTGTCTTGAGTGCCAAAACAAATTCCTATTTATACCTTTGCCTTGATCTCCATAGGATTTTGTTTTTCTCTTCTTCTTCTCCCAAATGTGGAGCACTTGATCTGACTTTTGGTCATCACCACCAATACCATGACATCATTTGGCTCCCGTACTTGGAATGTACCAACCTAGCTCATAAACACTTCATGACAAGGTTAGTACTCTAGGTGTCATCAATTATCCAAAACCAAACAAGGACTTTCAGTGTTTCTGTGTTGGTGTGCGTGTGCGACATGTGTCTCTTGGCTGTGTTGATGTGCAGGTGTGGAGCTCGGATACAGTGGTCTATGGTGAGGTGAAGGTCAAGTAGAGACGTGCCGTGTCGACGGACCGGGAGCGGTGAAGGATGGGCGTGCCGTGCGGCGGACGTGCCATGCTGATGTACCCAGAGCGGTGAAGGGCGGACGTGAGGCTTGGACTGATGGACCAGAGGGCCAGAGGACCAGCTGTGGTAGCTGGCACGTGGCATCGGCGAGCAGGAGCACATGGGGATGTGCGGTGCATCGGCCGAGTCAGGAGGAAGGCGCTGGAGCCGTGTCACTTGGCGGGAGGTCGGACACGGGCTTGCGTGTGGCGTAAGTGCCGTCGGCCAAGTCAAGAAGGAAGGCGAAGGCGTTGTGCCCGGCATGGAGGCTGGACATGCATCGGCATCGGTGCCGGTGGTCGGGGTGTGCGAACCACATCCCGTCTACGGTGCGGGTTCGGTAGCTGAGCCTCAAAAAGCTACCATCGACGGTTTCCAGGTTTGGGCCTCAAAACCTGGGCTTGCGGGTTTCTGAGTTTGGGCCTCAAAACTCGGGGCGGACGGATTCCCGGTTTGGGCCTCAAAACCAGGGGTTGGTACGAAAGGACGGTCGACGCGTGGCGGCACCGAGAGGCTTGCGTTGCGGCGAAGCTATTGGTGAGAAGGCGCGGCGGTCGACGGTGGCGGCACGTGGCGGCATCAGGGAGGTCGCGTCGAGGCGAAGCTACCGGATGTGCGGGCGTGGCCGTCGGATCGAAACTGTCATGTCTAGACGGTTTTACCCCTGGGGGGTATTTGGGACGAGTGCTTAATGTAAGGGCGTTTTGGTCTTCGGACGTGCGCCTATATATATGAAGGGGGCTGCTAGGGCAGCCGCCATCCTTGGGGGAATTCTTGGTGGTGTCTCTCTCATTTTCTTCCTGTGAGAGAAGGCTAGAGTTTGGGGAGAGTTGGCTCTTGTTCTTGAGCTTTTCGCCATCCAAGCTTTGATTTGCTGGAGTGGCTTGTAGCACGACACCGAGTGCTTAACGAATCATCCATTCCTCTGAGTCCAAGGATCAAATTCGTGCCTTGATTTGTCTTGCGATTTTGTTCTTCGCGTTTGCACGTTTTCCCCTCTTTCGTTCTTCACGAGAATTCTTGTTTCGAGGGAAGATTCACAAATCCGTTTGAACCATCTTGTGTAGCTTCGTGAGAGTCTTCTTTCTACCGAAGGAATTTCTCTAATACCTCACGAACTCACAGATCGGGCGGTTTTAGTTTTGGGATAGAGTTCCTGCCCGTTCCTCACCGTTTTCTTCGATTCACCGATTTGGAGTTAGGTTCGAGCCATGATCTCTTAGGAGTAGCTCACTAACATCCTTGTGATCCCTCACACGAAGTTAGAGCCCCAGTGCTTTTGATTTGAGGGAGATCGGGTCGATTCGGTGGACGAACAGGGGACTGGTCGGGGTGACCGGACGCTGCCTCATAGCGACCGGACGCACCGAGCCAGAGTCCGGTCGTTGAACACCCGTGCTGTCCAGTTCGCGCGTGGTGACCGGACGCTGACTGGGATTCGACCGGACGCACCTCCACGCAGAGTCCGGTCCAACACAGAGAGCTCCCGAAACGAGTTTCTGTGGACCGGACGCGTCCGATCGTTCCTGACCGGACGCACCTCAGAGTCCGGTCAATGCTGTCAGAAAGCGTTTTGTGCGACCGGACGCTAGGGTTTCGCTGACCGGACGCACTGAAGGCACTGTTCATTGCCCCCTCGGTGCTTGACCGGACACTCAGTTGTAACGACCGGACGCTTGTTCACCGTGAGTCCGGTCGTGCACAGAGAGCTCCCAGAACCCAGTTCAGCTGACCGGACGCGTCCGGTGCCTATCGACCGGACGCACCAGTGAGTCCGGTCAGTGCTGACAGAACGCGTTTTCGACCGTATGTTTTACGTTCGAGCTCCGATTTGAGATCCGCTTTTTGCGTTGGATTCCCGACTCTGTGCTCTACAGAAACCGGGCTTCCCGCTTTGCGAGATTGCCTGAATCCCCCTCGCGTTGCTTGGGGGAGGTTGAGGTTACCCAAACTCCATCCTGTCACTACTTGACTTGCGTGGATTTGGAAGAGGGAGCTTTTGTGGTGTCCCGCTGTGTTCCTAGGGAACATCCACCCATACTCTTGGGTCGAGGATATCACGTGTGTCGGCTTTGCTCTTGGGGTTGATTTTGTTCGGACAGAGGCCATAATTTCTGAGAAGAAATTTTAGGCTCCCATTCACCCCCCCTCTGGTCGCCTTGCTTTAGCTTTTTCGGTCCTTCAATTGGTATCGGAGCCAGTTAAGGATCTCTCTACCTTAACCAGTTCCGGATCCGCGAAGGCGACCTTTTGAGAGCGGTGTTGTTTCCGACTTTGCTTGTCGTGGTGTTGAGCTTGTGTTTTGGCTAACACTAACGGTGCTTTTCGAGATGGCACCAAGTTCTTCTTCCAGTGTGTCTTTGTCCTTAGGTTTGAGTCTTGGACATGTGATCGAGGATGACATTTTGACAAGAAGGAGGAGTACGGCTCTTGAGGCGGAACGTGAGGTGGAAGCTTTGCTGGACTTCCTAGGAGATGATGAGCATTCAACGGAGGATCATATACGTGAACTTGGCAAGGCCAAGAAAGGTACACTTCTCGCTAGTCTTGAGATTTTGTCCCAACGATTTGAAGCTTGTTGTGATGATAACCTGAGATATGATGAGCTTTGTGATACCTTGCATAGAAAGATCAATAAATTGAAATGCTCCATCACTAGGTTAAAATGTGGCCTTTTTCATTGGAAGTCTAGTGCATCTTTACCTTGCACCTCTTGTAGTGACATGGTTAGGAAGAATGATGAGCTATGCTTTTCTCTTGCTAGCTTAGAATCTGAAAATGAAACATTAAAATCAAATGCTTCCATACCATGTCTTGTTTGCTTTGACTTGCGCAAGGACCTTGTTTATGCTAAATCTGAAATAGCCTTGCTTAGGTCAAAAGCTTCTTTGCCATGTGGTTCTTGTGAGTTTTTGCATGCTGAAATTGATAAACTAAAATTGACTCACACCACATGTGTAGATGAACTTGAGCATGCTAGGGCTGAAATTATTGAGATAAATGCTAGGCCTTGTAGCTCATGCTCTTTGAATAAAGATGCTTGCCATACTTCTTGTGCTAACCATGATTCTTTGCTTGATGTGAATGGTGATGTTTCTTCCACCGATTTCATTTGCACATCATGCATTGATTTAGAAAAAGAAGTTTTGGCTTTGAAGGTTTTGCGCGATGATATGAGCGCTAATTTGGTTGAGCACAATGATATGAGTGTCAACCTTGAGAGGGAAGTTGAGCTCTTGCGTACCACATATGCCGAGTGCATAAAAGAGGAGATGGAGAATCTAAAAAACACTCCTTGTGGTACTTGTGATCGCCTCATGTTTGAGAATGAGGTTTTAGCCAAAAGGTGCAAGAGCCTTTGTGCTAAGTCGTTTGAGTCACGCATTTCTTCCAACTCTGATGTTGATGTTTCCAAGTCTGCATCTTTGCAACCGGAGTTGAGTTCTTGTGTTGCGCGTGAGTCTGTTGACGATAGCACTAGTGTCAAGGTTTCGGATAGCTCTTTCATAGCTACTCCTAACCTTGCTGCTTCTTCGAGTGATGTCCAAGGGACCTCTCTTGACAAGGGTGCTTCTAATATTTTTGGGACTCGTCCTCCCAATCCGGTTTTTCATTGCACCTTTTGCAAGAAGGAGGGACATTCGCTCGATTTTTGTTTTCGCCGTGTCAAGCACGAACGGCAAATTCGAGCTAAGGCTTTTAGGAAGCCGCGTAGCCTTTCCCATGGCACGTGTGCTCCTAGCATTGGCACCAAGTTGGTGGTTGATGCTTCTTGTTCTAAGCCCCAAGGGACTTCTCACTTGTCGGAGAATGGTGTGCCTCCCGGTAGGCCTTTGTACCATTGCTCTTTTTGTGAGAAAGATGGGCATCAAGAAAGCTTCTGCTATTGGCGAGCCAAACGCTTGCGCCAAGCTCGCTCTTCTAGGAAGATGGTGATTCATAGCCCGTCTCATGGCATGAACACTTGTGCTCCTAGTAAGAAGCCCATTTTTGTTGATGGGATTTATGACTCCTTCTCTAGTGGGATAGGTCATGGTCGTGGACATGCTTCTAGTGCTTCTTCTCTTCGCCCACGTCATGCTGTTCATGATGCTTCTATTGGTTCTTCTACAAAGACCTTGGAAGATGTTTGCCTCTTTTCCCGTGGTACGACTCGTTCTTCTCCTCGAGTTGTCCTTTTGAGGAATGCTTCCAAGGGTGTTTCTCAATTGTATTTGAACCAACATTTGCATCATGCTAACCCACATGATAAGTTGAGATTTGTGACCAAGTCCTGGATTCCCAAGTACATGCTTGCTAACACTTCGGGATCCAAGACTCGGGTTACATTGTCCTCTTGTGTGTAGATATGAGGACGCGGGGTGGAGAACATGCGCATGATGGAGCTTGATCTTTTAGATGTGATCAAGATTTGATGGTTCTCTACACCCCGCCTAGATTTGCCTCCAAAGAGGTTTTTGCTACTCGGTGAGCATTCTTTTACACTCATACCTTGTACATCCATGTTCTGTGCCTTGTGGTATGAGTTGGTCTTTTATGTGCTCACTTGTATAGTTGTTACATGTACATTTTCTTTTGTATCATGTTGTGCTTTAGTCTAGCATGTGCTATCTTGTATATCATGTCATGCTAGCTTTGTGTATAGCTTTGGTGGTTAATCCACTTTTCATGCTAGTCTGTGATCCTCATGAACATTATGTCATACTTTACTTTATTCCTCCATGAGCTTTACATGTATAGGTATGATGTTCATTAGGTGTCACTTTTCAAGTGCTAGTTTTGGTTAGCTACATGTATCCTGTTGATATGATTAGTTTGAGCATTAGCCTTTCCTCAATTTTATCATGTTACATGCTTTTGGATCTATTGCTATCATTTTCTTGCATTGTAGCATGTGTTGAGACCTAGGCTATGTTTGGGTTGATCATGTCTTTAGGCTGCATTTTGCTCCATAGTGCTTTATCCTGGTGCATGGTAGTCTTGTCTAGTTTGGACTCATATCTCCTTGCGGTATCATTCATAGGTAGGCCTCTTTTGTTGAGTGTTCACCTTATGCTTTCATGTGACTAACCGTTTTCGTGGAGATCTTGAGGTCACACTAGACGAGACAATGCCTTGTGTTTTCTTCTGCTTTTGAGTGTGTAGGAGAACAGGAGCCTGGAGAGAGCATTTCGGCTCACGGACCCGATCCCACTTCTTCCATGACTTGGGGTTCCATT
This sequence comes from Coix lacryma-jobi var. lacryma-jobi, assembly GCA_009763385.1. Taxonomy (NCBI): domain Eukaryota; kingdom Viridiplantae; phylum Streptophyta; class Magnoliopsida; order Poales; family Poaceae; genus Coix; species Coix lacryma-jobi. The sequence continues at coordinate 79,190,729 of CM019824.1, read as the reverse complement.
CGAGCAGCTCTCCAGCGAGCACTAGCAGCACCTGTGCGAGCGACAACATCAGGCAAGGGGGAGACGACTTCGGCGAGGCAGGCGCCCCGGAGTTCAGCAGATTCATGCGTCCCCTCGGGTATCACACCAGCAGGCGGTCATCCGCTTCATGAGGTACCTCCGACACACTCCTGAGTTCGGTTTTTGGTACTCTTCTTCCTTGACCTCTTTTTGCTGTGTGGTCTTTTCGATGTGGATTTTGCTGGCTGTCGCTTGAGCGTTTCTTGGCTCTTCTCTTATGAGTCTGGTGTGTGTTTCCCTTTTAGTTGGGGAAGCATTTTGCTTGTTGTATCTTAGTTGGTCTTCTCCGATACCCTTTTCCTTTGGGTTTTCCTTTTTAGGCTAGTTTTGATTTGTCTTTGATAGACTAGCTTTTGCATGCATTTCATCATGTACATTTTGCATTTTAGAGCTTCATGTATATAATAATGAAAATGAGACTATGCTCTCTTTGGTATGCCCTGGTTATTCATGATGATGCTTGTAGCTTAGGCTCCTTTTGATCACTTGATACATGTTATGAGCTAAGCTATTTTTGCAAATGGTGAACTTGTTTAATCAACTATGAAACCTTTAATTTGTTCACCATTGAGATTGACAACTAGCATGGGTAGGACGTGTTGAGATCACTTGTACTATCTTTTGTATGCTAGGTTGCTATGTCTCTTGCATTGAGTCTTTCACTTGCTTGGATTGCATATTTACCTTGTGCTTAAAATTTGATCCAAGTCTAAGTGAAATGAAAAGATCGAGATGGGTTTGCATGTGTCAGCACATCACGGTATCGAGACTGTTTCTCATTGCACATTTGAGTTAAACTTGAGCCGTGTAGTGTAAGACCGAAACCGGTGCTTTAAGCTTCTGATTGCTTTTCTTGCATAGGCTTAGCCCGGTTGAAAAGTTAGGCAATGACCATGTTTTCAACCTCTCGCAATCACATGCTTTTAATTTGAACTTGTGTTAATACCGCTACAAATTCCGATAAAATTTGAAAAATAACACAAGTCTATGCTTTACTCTATTGCATGATGATTGAACTTTGCTAGGGGTAGTTCACCTTTTATACTTGAGTTAGCACTTGGTTGATTTCCTGTCTATCCATGCTAAGTGCTATTTTAGTGGTGAACTCCTTTTCAAATGGCTTAAAACTGCTCATGCGCTTAATTGTTCATATTTCGTATTCATTTGATCAGTTTGAGCCTTTGCTAGCATTTGTATTGATTGCTATACTTTCAGGGCAGCACCCTATTGAGCATCTTTTCATTCTGATTGCTATACACTTGAAGCTGTTGCATTGTGCATATCATGCATTTTTAGCTTAGTGTACATACCCCCAGCTCCGATACACTTTGTGGTCTCTTTCAGTGCTTTTCATTGCCCCCATATACTTTTGGTTGATGACTTGTCTTGTGTTTGTGTCAATTTTGTGAAAAATGTCAAAACCCCTCAGCATGTTCCCTTTTGTCAAGGGGGAGAAGCTGTTTTGAAGGGGGAGCTTGAGTGTTGGCACAAAGGGGAGAGTCATGCATTTTGGGGAGAGCTTTGAGCAAGGGGGAGTTTAGCTCTTTTATGTTTTTCTTCACTCGGTTTAGCTCTTTTATGTGTCTCAATTGGTATCCATCTCTTGGTATGGAATGCAATTGGTGTCATGAGTTTTGTGCATAGCTTTTGTGTATAGGCTTGCTTTCAGGGGGAGTCGCTTTTGTCTTGCTGCTTCTCCGCGTGCTCCGAGTGTTTGTGCTCCATTTAGTGTTGAGCCTCTCTTGTGGTTTTTCTCAGTCGGTATCGAGCCTGCTAGTCGTGTTGAGCCATTTTTGCCTCTGTCTAGAGGGACTAGCAGTTGTTGCTTGGTATTTTCGATTGGTATGGACCCTTCAGCTAGTTGCGTCGAGCCTATGTGCGTCCGTCTTGAGGAACTAGCTGTTTTCACCAATTCTTGGCTGTTTGTGATCAGTTTTGCATTCTTATGCGTTGATTCAGCCTCAATTGGTATTGAGCCTTGAGCTAGTGGTGTTGAGCCATTTTTCGCGCGTGGTGACCGGACGCTGACTGGGATTCGACCGGACGCACCTCCACGCAGAGTCCGGTCCAACACAGAGAGCTCCCGAAACGAGTTTCTGTGGACCGGACGCGTCCGATCGTTCCTGACCGGACGCACCTCCGAGTCCGGTCAATGCTGTCAGAAAGCGTTTTGTGCGACCGGACGCTAGGGTTTCGCTGACCGGACGCACTGAAGGCACTGTTCATTGCCCCCTCGGTGCTTGACCGGACACTCAGTTGTAACGACCGGACGCTTGTTCACCGTGAGTCCGGTCGTGAACAGAGAGCTCCCAGAACGCAGTTCAGCTGACCGGACGCGTCCGGTGCCTATCGACCGGACGCACCAGTGAGTCCGGTCAGTGGTGACAGAACGCGTTTTCGACCGTATGTTTTGCGTTCGAGCTCCGATTTGAGATCCGCTTTTTGCGTTGGATTCCCGACTCTGTGCTCTACAGAAACCGGGCTTCCCGCTTTGCGAGATTGCCTGAATCCCCCTCGCGTTGCTCGGGGGAGGTTGAGGTTACCCAAACTCCATCCTGTCACTAGTTGACTTGCGTGGATTTGGAAGAGGGAGCTTTTGTGGTGTCCCGCTATGTTCCTAGGGAACATCCACCCATACTCTTGGGTCGAGGACATCACGTGTGTCGGCTTTGCTCTTGGGGTTGATTTTGTTGGGACAGAGGCCATAATTTCTGAGAAGAAATTTTAGGCTCCCATTCACCCCCCCCCTCTGGTCGCCTTGCTTTAGCTTTTTTGGTCCTTCAATGTCGCTGTACCAGATGCTAGGACAACGCAAAGGACTGCAAGCAACGTGGTGTCTGAGAAGCTTCCGACTTCAGACCCACTTCTGGGACAGCCGCTCTTGAAGCTACCAAAGCCTTTGAAGCTCGTCAAGTAAGTTTTCAATTTTGTAGAGTGTACGCAGAGTTCTGACACTGATATGTACACTTGTCTTCTTGCACGAAGGCAAAACCGAGTGCAATAGCCTCGAGCACCGTTCCTGATTCTCAGGCGGTAGAGGAGTCGGAGCCGCTAGCCAAGGATGACTCCAGCGCGCCGCCAACACTCAGTCAGGTAGATGCGCTGCCTGGCTCTTCTCCATCCAAGTCTCGGGCCGATGCTGCTCCTGACACGGATACTCTTCCATTGCCTCAGGTTGGTTGGCCATACTCCATTTTTTGTTCCCCCGCTCAGTTGGAGTTTGACCGAGTGTGGAGTAACTGGTTTTTTCGTACACGACAGCCAGATGAGCCTACCCTAGACATGGTCTTGATGAAGATACATGCAGAGGGCTCAGCTTGTGAGCAGGGTGGATCTTTAGATGCACCCGAGTCCTCGCACCAAGGAGCTACGCTTGACGTCTCTGGGTATGATTAGGATCTTACTCGGCTGAGGGAATTGAAGGACCAGGTGAAGGCTCCCTTTGAAGCTCTTCACCAATTTATTGAGGTAAGAGTCTCAATCTTTTCTTGTTGTACTGTAACCTCATCCGGGTACTGACAATATTATTATATTGTAGTCCTTTGACTTCAAGGTTAGAGATCAAGTCACCCGGATCCACCAGGAGCTGTCTCATGAAAACCAAGAGCTCCGGGACTATATTGCTCAAGACCAGATTACCCAGAAGGTAGCCACTCAAGTTCTGCATAGTCATATCAATGAACTCCAAGGCAACCTCGAGGAAGTGGTAGCGGAGCGTGACGCTGCTAACAACCGGGAAGTTGGGCTGATAGCCAAGTCAACTGCCATGGAACAGAAGTTGAAGGAGCTCAAGAAGAGTTCCAAAAAACAGCTTGAAGGTTTACTTGGAGTTTCTATGTCGCTTTACTCCATAATAGTAGTCGGATGTTATGATAACTGACTGTTGTGTATGCAGATGCGAATAAGCTGGCTTCCGGGTGGCAGAATGCCTTCAATCAGAAACAGGAGGAGCTTGAAGAGGTATTTGCTAACGCGCAGAGTACTCTTCAAGAAGCCAAATTGATGTGTGAGGGTGCTGACCGGGACCTTCTGCAGGCTTTGATGTCTATGAAGGAGTCACAAGATTCCCTGATGGCTTTGGAGCATGTTGTCGAGCTCTTGCTCAATATGATTCTGGCGCCAGCAGGAGTCGAGGAGTCTTTGATTGAATGGGCCAAGGCTGCTCCTGAGTGGCTGGCGCAATACATCAAAGACATGTCGATCTCCGTGGTGCAGGGTCTGATGGCGACGCTGCGGCTACATCTGCCGTCCTTTGACCTGTCCGCTCCGATGACCCTTCCTGAGGACAAAGGTGACGAGGACCTTGCGGCAATGGAAGAGGAGGTGAAGGCCGCCGCGGAGGAGTACTCACAAATATTAGATCTTGTAGAGTAGTCTAGACTCCTCAGTCTCTGCAGCTTGTATCTCCTGAAATCGACTATTATAAGATATCAAAAATATTGGTTACTTTTGAATCTTGTGAATTGTATATATGTCCAACTCCATATTGCGGCAAATTTCTTTGGCAATGGGTTGAGTTTATTTGTTGTGGATGTATGACCAGGCGTCTGATTAGACGAGTCTATCCGAGTGCTCGCTAGCACTTTAGTTTGGGTCATGTGACTTTGTTTCTCTAACCATTGAGTAGAGAACTTAGTCTTGCCCGAGTACTACTCTTAGTACCCTTGTTCAAGGGATAACAATGATCAAGCACCTCTTGAAGGACCGTAGCATTGGTTCCTTCTGGGTGAATCATATCCTCTTGATGATCGCAGCTTGAGTGCGAAGGTAGGTGGACCTCTGTCCAGGATGTATGTAACAAGGTGAGTACTGTCTCACCTTGTTACGCCTTATAGGAACTAGTCTCCACTATGGTGGATTCCATATTCGCTATAGGCTGATAGCCGGGTGTTAAGCCGTACTACCTTGTGAGTTGTATTGAGCTCGAAGCTCGTAACTCAGTCTAGTTTCCACTGAACCAATCTATCCGAGTAATATTGTGACAGAACCGACCAATTTATACCAGATTAAGCACCGAATCGCTGCTTGCGCAGAGACTACAAGTACTTAAGCTCGTATAAACCCGGTAGTCTGGAAATCTCGAAGGATTTCAAGTCATTCAACTTTAACTAAGATCGTAATAGATTAGCATACATGTCCACGACCTACATTCAGTTCGCATATAGTTCAAATACATCGGAGTTCAACAGTTATTACAAACCATAGTTTGAATTCAAAAGCGGAAGCAACATAGTTTTGAAACACAAGTCCGTAGTTCACAATACGGTGCCATATGCCTAATCAGTCCACAAAAGCATCAGGGAAGATAAGGATTGACCATGCCCATGGTCTAGTCACTGCCCTCGACGGGATATAGACAGTTCTCGCAATAGCCGAAGAAGCATTGCCCATCTACAACAACAAGGGATAAAACCCTGAGTACGAGAAGGTACTCAGCTAGACTTACCCGTCATAAACCAGAAATAAACAACACCAAGGATTATGCAAGGCTGTATCTGGGGTTGGCCACACTTACCTTTTTGCATAAAAGCATTTTATTATTAAATAATCATCATTAGAGTATTAGTAGTCACTTTTGTGTAATCAGCCTGATTATCTAGATTTGCACCTGATCTAGAGCAAACACTTGACTACTTAATCAAGCAAGAGTGACTATTTCATTAATAGCCTTTCAGATTCACCAACCATAACTATCATTAATTCCATATATTACTACGGTAACACATGCTCAGTCAAGTTACTCACTAACCAGGAGCGATGGCGATTATAATCGATTCCTACCAGCTGGGGACAAAATGTCGCACACTCGTCCGACACACCCTGCCAGGTGGCCGTTGGCGACCACTTCAGGAGGTTCGAGAACCCAAATCGCGGGACGGCCATGGACCCTTCTACACCGAGGGTTATCTCAATGCCAGGTCGCTCAAGCTATTAACTGCCCACGGTCATGCCAGGTCGATCAGGCCCTGCCTGCCCTCGGACCATGCCAGGTCGATCAGAATAGTTGCCCACGGTACATGTAAGGCCCTGGGTGTTAGGCGTCAACGTCTCCATCACCGGCTCGAAAAACCTTACTCGGCTTTACGGGAGGTACTCCGACCTACTCCGTTAAGTGATTGACGCGTTCAAAATGACTGAGGTGTGCCTTCGTCGGGTCCTAATCGACACAGACGGGAGACTACTAGCACACAGAACCCGTGTCCTGCTGCTCCTACATCCCGCCCGGTCTCAGATTAATTATCACATGGTTATTTCCATGATAGCACGAGGCTAGTCATGATCAGTATCCACCTATATGCGGGAAACAGGAAATCACCCGACTTTTACCGGTCTAAGCAGGCTAAGCATATACGAGCCTAGACCTAAACAGGGATATCAAGATATATTGCAGGTGGACAAGGATAAGTAATAATGCATCAACGGTAGCAATCAATTCCTATAACCTAATGCAACATCCACCATCAGGTTAATTAGAAAACATTTGCAAACCGTAGGAGTTAGAATGCTCCGGGGCTTGCCTCGCTCGAAGTCGGCGGGGCGGTGATCACGGCACTCCGGCAGATCCTCCGCGTCTCCTTCCGGAATCCTCTCCTCGGGTGTCTCCTCCGGACGCTGCTCCTCCGGCGTCTCCTGGGCTTCCACTACCGATCCTGCATGATGCGGTACATGAATGAATAACATGAATGCACATGAGATGCATGGTGATGCAACATGGAGTAACAATTCAGGAGATAAGCATATGTCATCTACTGTTACTCACTTACTTAATTTAACATACTACTTACTAAGTCTTGTTGTCACCACATCAAAGTTGCTTAACGGGTTTATTACCCTCTAATTATTTGTAGAATTAAATCTAGTTAAATAGGCCTATAACAGTAACCTATCCTAGACAGCTTCACAAAAATCTATAAAAATTACTGGAGATTAACAACACTTAATCTAATCCTCTGTCCAAATTTCACCCCATTTGGACCTAGACTCTACCCCCTATGAAAAAGACAAATTCTATCATGAAAAGGTGCTTTGAACTACACCCCCTAGCACAAAGTATCAAACAACAAATTTCATAATTTTCTTCTGAACTTCTTAGCACAAGAGCAGTCAGTAAAAATTACCAAGCTCATACTCTTCAAATTTTAATTACTACAAAATAAACAAGAAAACAGCATTTAATCATTTTAATTACTACTGCCAAATTATTTCACAGAGCATCCTCATTTTACATTTTTCCCAGAAACTATTCCTCAACACAAACCTAACAAAACAAGAATCACATTTTTCTGAGATAACTACAATTTACTATGCATTTAACAAGATTTCAGCCTAAACATGAATTAAATATAACTACACAGAAAATCACCACAAACTGGACATATTATATTTTTCATGCATAGACCTCAACATAACAAACCTAACAAAACTTGTTTCACCTTTTTAGCATTTATATTTCACAAGATATGAATTAAACAAGCATTATAACAATTTCTGAAAACTATTTAACAAAACCTGAAAAACATTCAAACAGAAAACTGCTACGGGTACCCGAACTAGTGCACACAGACAACACCAGACTCGCTGACACGCGGGTCCCCGAGTCAAACTGACCCCACCTGTCATCCCCACCGAGACAGGGGAGGAGTTGACCACGGCGGAGCTCACCGACGGCGAACTCCCCGGCGAAACCAACCCCACCGGCGAACTCCCCTCAACCTTCCGCACCCGTCGGTACCCCTATCTAGCCCGGCGCATGCTCGGATAGAGCTCGCCATCGACGATGGCAGACACGGCGGCGCGGGCGAGCTACGTCGGCCGGCTCCGGCCACGACGAGCTAAACGGACTCCCGAATCCTACTCCGGCGACCTTCGTAAACCTAACCCGAGGCTCAGAAGCCCGGGCGCAAGCTCCGAGCACCCATGTCCACGGCGGTGCCACTCCGGCGACCTTGGCAAGCGGCGGACGACGGCGTACTCGCGCTTCCGGACCCTAATCGGCCTAACCGTCACCACCACTAGCTCCAGCATACCGAGGCGATTCAAGAACGCTAGCTAGGGCAGATGGTTGAGCTCGGGAAGAGGGTTGGCCACGGCGGACCGAGCGCGCCGGCCATGGCGGTCATGGCGGACGGCGGCGTTCCGCGGGCTCCTAACCCTAATCGGCTAAACCATCACCCTCTACCTCCTCCTCGGACCTCACTAACTCCTAAACGAGCGCTAGGGTGACACGGAACCACGGGACGGAGGCCGGCCACGGCGGACCGAGCTCGGCGGTCGTGGCGGCCATGGCGGCGGCTCATCCCGAGGCTCACCTAGGCTTCCTACAGGGTGCTAAGGGTAGCACGGGGTGTGGGGGCTCACAGTGAAGCTTGGTGGTTGGATGGATGGTCGGCGCGGCGGCAGGACGGCGGCGGCTTTCCCCTTTTCCACTCGGGCTCCGGCGAGAGGACGAGAGCGAGAGCAGGAGAGGGAAGAGGAGCGCGGCGACAGAATGGAGGGAGGAGTTCGGACACGCGAGGCGGGGCTGGCTTTGCCGCTTGCCACGCCGCGCGCGGACGCTGGCTTGGCCGGCCGTCGATCGCCACGCGGCGGCCGAGTCCTGGTATCAAACAACAAATTTCATAATTTTCTTCTGAACTTCTTAGCACAAGAGCAGTCAGTAAAAATTACCAAGCTCATACTCTTCAAATTTTAATTACTACAAAATAAACAAGAAAACAGCATTTAATCATTTTAATTACTACTGCCAAATTATTTCACAGAGCATCCTCATTTTACATTTTTCCCAGAAACTATTCCTCAACACAAACCTAACAAAACAAGAATCACATTTTTCTGAGATAACTACAATTTACTATGCATTTAACAAGATTTCAGCCTAAACATGAATTAAATATAACTACACAAAAAATCACCACAAACTGGACATATTATATTTTTCATGCATAGACCTCAACATAACAAACCTAACAAAACTTGTTTCACCTTTTTAGCATTTATATTTCACAAGATATGAATTAAACAAGCATTATAACAATTTCTGAAAACTATTTAACAAAACCTGAAAAACATTCAAAGAGAAAACTGCTACGGGTACCCGAACTAGTGCACACAGACAACACCAGACTCGCTGACACGCGGGTCCCCGAGTCAAACTGACCCCACCTGTCATCCCCACCGAGACAGGGGAGGAGTTGACCACGGCGGAGCTCACCGACGGCGAACTCCCCGGCGAAACCAACCCCACCGGCGAACTCCCCTCAACCTTCCGCACCCGTCGGTACCCCTATCTAGCCCGGCGCATGCTCGGATAGAGCTCGCCATCGACGATGGCAGACACGGCGGCGCGGGCGAGCTACGTCGGCCGGCTCCGGCCACGACGAGCTAAACGGGCTCCCGAATCCTACTCCGGCGACCTTCGTAAACCTAACCCGAGGCTCAGAAGCCCGGGCGCAAGCTCCGAGCACCCATGTCCACGGCGGTGCCACTCCGGCGACCTTGGCAAGCGGCGGACGACGGCGTACTCGCGCTTCCGGACCCTAATCGGCCTAACCGTCACCACCACTAGCTCCAGCATACCGAGGCGATTCAAGAACGCTAGCTAGGGCAGATGGTTGAGCTCGGGAAGAGGGTTGGCCACGGCGGACCGAGCGCGCCGGCCATGGCGGTCATGGCGGACGGCGGCGTTCCGCGGGCTCCTAACCCTAATCGGCTAAACCATCACCCTCTACCTCCTCCTCGGACCTCACTAACCCCTAAACGAGCGCTAGGGTGACACGGAACCACGGGACGGAGGCCGGCCACGGCGGACCGAGCTCGGCGGTCGTGGCGGCCATGGCGGCGGCTCATCCCGAGGCTCACCTAGGCTTCCTACAGGGTGCTAAGGGTAGCACGAGGTGTGGGGGCTCACGGTGAAGCTTGGTGGTTGGATGGATGGTCGGCGCGGCGGCAGGACGGCGGCGGCTTTCCCCTTTTCCACTCGGGCTCCGGCGAGAGGACGAGAGCGAGAGCAGGAGAGGGAAGAGGAGCGCGGCGACAGAATGGAGGGAGGAGTTCGGACACGCGAGGCGGGGCTGGCTTTGCCGCTTGCCACGCCGCGCGCGGACGCTGGCTTGGCCGGCCGTCGAGCGCCACGCGGCGGCCGAGTCCTGGTATCAAACAACAAATTTCATAATTTTCTTCTGAACTTCTTAGCACAAGAGCAGTCAGTAAAAATTACCAAGCTCATACTCTTCAAATTTTAATTACTACAAAATAAACAAGAAAACAGCATTTAATCATTTTAATTACTACTGCCAAATTATTTCACAGAGCATCCTCATTTTACATTTTTCCCAGAAACTATTCCTCAACACAAACCTAACAAAACAAGAATCACATTTTTCTGAGATAACTACAATTTACTATGCATTTAACAAGATTTCAGCCTAAACATGAATTAAATATAACTACACAAAAAATCACCACAAACTGGACATATTATATTTTTCATGCATAGACCTCAACATAACAAACCTAACAAAACTTGTTTCACCTTTTTAGCATTTATATTTCACAAGATATGAATTAAACAAGCATTATAACAATTTCTGAAAACTATTTAACAAAACCTGAAAAACATTCAAACACAAAACTGCTACGGGTACCCGAACTAGTGCACACAGACAACACCAGACTCGCTGACACGCGGGTCCCCGAGTCAAACTGACCCCACCTGTCATCCCCACCGAGACAGGGGAGGAGTTGACCACGGCGGAGCTCACCGACGGCGAACTCCCCGGCGAAACCAACCCCACCGGCGAACTCCCCTCAACCTTCCGCACCCGTCGGTACCCCTATCTAGCCCGGCGCATGCTCGGATAGAGCTCGCCGTCGACGATGGCGGACACGGCGGCGCGGGCGAGCTACGTCGGCCGGCTCCGGCCACGACGAGCTAAACGGGCTCCCGAATCCTACTCTGGCGACCTTCGTAAACCTAACCCGAGGCTCAGAAGCCCGGGCGCAAGCTCCGAGCACCCATGTCCACGGCGGTGCCACTCCGGCGACCTTGGCAAGCGGCGGACGACGGCGTACTCGCGCTTCCGGACCCTAATCGGCCTAACCGTCACCACCACTAGCTCCAGCATACCGAGGCGATTCAAGAACGCTAGCTAGGGCAGATGGTTGAGCTCGGGAAGAGGGTTGGCCACGGCGGACCGAGCGCGCCGGCCATGGCGGTCATGGCGGACGGCGGCGTTCCGCGGGCTCCTAACCCTAATCGGCTAAACCATCACCCTCTACCTCCTCCTCGGACCTCACTAACCCCTAAACGAGCGCTAGGGTGACACGGAACCACGGGACGGAGGCCGGCCACGGCGGACCGAGCTCGGCGGTCGTGGCGGCCATGGCGGCGGCTCATCCCGAGGCTCACCTAGGCTTCCTACAGGGTGCTAAGGGTAGCACGGGGTGTGGGGGCTCACGGTGAAGCTTGGTGGTTGGATGGATGGTCGGCGCGGCGGCAGGACGGCGGCGGCTTTCCCCTTTTCCACTCGGGCTCCGGCGAGAGGACGAGAGCGAGAGCAGGAGAGGGAAGAGGAGCGCGGCGACAGAATGGAGGGAGGAGTTCGGACACGCGAGGCGGGGCAGGCTTTGCCGCTTGCCACGCCGCGCGCGGACGCTGGCTTGGCCGGCCGTCGAGCGCCACGCGGCGGCCGAGTCCTGGCGCGGTCGGCCACGACGCCGCGCGCGCGCCGGCACGGCACGGACCGGCCCGAGTTCAGCGCCATCAGGCCGACTGACGGCCAGTTTTTTGCACGCGATTAACTCCTAATCCGCTCGGTGAAACGCTAAACCACTTGCTCCTTTACTTAGAGCTACATGTCAGCTACAACTTTGGTTACAAGATTGGTCTCTGGTTCGGCCTAGATTGCTCCCGAGAAAGCTCCAAAGTTGGCTCCACGAAACTGTTTGGTCAGTTAGAGACTTAGAAAATTTTCTAAGTCTAAACTCCCTCAAATCTGCCTTGTGGGTCCCAAAACACCTTGCTAAACCCATTTTCATGGGTTGGGCCTTAAACAACTTTTGTTCTATACTAAATTCTACACACTTTTGGTTAAGGGCCCACAGCCATGCAAAGCTTCTATCAAGAAGGTCTTAGTTAGTCAAACAAAAGGACTCCTAGGGCTCTATCAAGGCAACTAGGGTTAGAGACTTGGTTAGCCAAAATGACCAACATAAACCTAGCTTCATTTTGACTCCCCAACAAGGTCCAACTACTTAGAAGACTTAAGCACTCCACTAACAAGACAAACAAGCATTCCAACAAGCAGAGCATCATATGAGCACACATGAAATGACACTTAAAAAGAAAGAATGCAATATGAGATGATGATGCTTTATGCTCATGAGATGTCAAGTTATGCATTTAGGGTTGCTTAACACCTAGGGTGTTACAAATATGATATATTAGTCGGAGGTAATCCCTGCTATTGCAGAGACTGTTATGCGACTGAATAGTCGTGATGAGCTGTAGAAAATAGCCTGGATAAAAAAGTTCTTTATGGCTTATGAACTTCAAACTTTATTAATATTCGACTAATAAATACAATTTCCGTGAGTCAGTATTGTAGCGTAGTCCTTAAGTATGGAATTTCTTCAAGTGCTCAATATTCCATGAATTTGGCAATGGAGATCCATCTTCAGTGACTAGCTCAAATGACCCGGGTCTTGTTACTTTGGATACAATATAAGGACCTTCCCATGGACTCATGAGCTTGTGACGTCCAACGGTGTTCTGAATTTTTTTCAACACCATGTCGCCTACTTGGAAGGTGCGGTGATGGACGTTTTTATCATAATAGCGCCTCATCCCTTGAAGGTATCTTGCTGACTGGAAGAGTGCGGGCTTCTTCAAGGCTGTCGACTTCTAACCGCCTGGTATCATCAGCTTCGCCCTCGTTGTACTGCTCTGTTCGTGGAGAGTTCCATATTAAGTCAGCCGGTAAGATTGCCTCAGTACCATATACCAGGAAGAAAGGTGTTTGGCCTCTTGCCCGACTTCGTTGTGTTCGTACCCCCAAGACTACCTTAGGCAATTCTTCAATCCACTTTCTGCCGTGATCTTTTAGCAGGTCAAACAGCCTTGGTTTTAACCCAGCAAGGATCAGGGCGTTTGCTCTTTCAACTTGGCCATTAGACTGTGGGTGAAGTACTGATGCGTAGTCTATTTTGACTCCACAGTTGCTAGCCCATGTTTTGAATTCAATAGCCGTGAAAGGGGATCCAAGGTCAGTGATGATTCTGTGCGGCATCCCGAAGCGGAGAAAGATGCTCTGCATGAACTGTACTGACTTAGAGGCGTTGAACTTGACCAGGGGCATGTACTCGATCCACTTTGTGAACTTGTCAATTGCAACATAGATGTACTCGAATCCGCCAGGAGCACGCTTGAGAGGACCCACTATATCGAGTCCCCAGCATGAGAAAGGCCATGATGGAGGGATGCATATCAGTTCATGGGCGGGTACATGCTGCTGTTTGGCAAAGAACTGGCATGATTGACAGCGACGGACTAAGTCTTCTATGTCTTTCAAGGCTGAGGGCCAATAGTACCCTGATCTGAAAATCTTTCTGACTAGTGTCCTTGAAGCTGCGTGATTACCACAGCACCCAGAGTGGACTTCATTCAGGATTTCCTTGCCTTCTTCTGGTGTAATACACTTGAGGAGGACCCCTGATGAAGCTCCGCGTTGATACAGCTTGTCCCCGACTAGAACATAGTTTTTGCTACGCCTGGTGACTTGCTCTGCAGCAGTTTTGTCACTTGGTAGCTTATGCTCTTTGAAATAATCAATGAAAACTCGTGTCCAGTCGGATGCTAGAGATAGGACTTGGGTTGCGGGTTCTGGCTCGAGCTCCTCTTTCTCTTGGATTGAAGGTTTGGATAACTTGTGTACGAATGTACCACTGGGAACTTGTGCTCTGTCGAAACCCAATTTTGCAAGTATATCTGCTGCCACGTTGAGATCCCGGGTAACATGAATGAGTTCCAGTCCTGCAAAGTGTTTTTCCAGCTTGCGTACTTCAGCACAATAGGCGTTCATTGTTTCCTTGGTACAGTCCCAGTCTTTATTAACTTGGTGAATAACCAGAGAAGAATCGCCATAGGCTAATAGCCGCTTGATGCCCAGAGTGACTGCTAGTCTAAGTTCGTGGAGCAGTGCCTCATACTCCGCTTCATTGTTGGTGGCTGGCCATAGTATTTGTAGGACGTATTTGAGCTGTTTGCCGGCGGGTGATACAAGAAGGACTCCGGCTCCTGCTCCTCCGAGTTTTAAGGACCTGTCGAAGTACATCTTCCAATGGTCGGGAATAGCGTTGTCTTTAGTCTGCTGTATTTCAGTCCATTCAGCGACAAAATCAGCTAGAGCCTGAGACTTGATAGCTTTCCTTGGAGTGAACTTGATGTTGAGTGCCCCTAATTCAACTGCCCACTTATAAATCCTTCCAGTAGCGTCACGGTTGTGCAGGATTTCTCCTAAAGGAAAATCTGTAACTACCGTGATTTCATGAGCCTCGAAGTAGTGCCGCAGCTTTCTTGAGGATATAAGTAACGCATAGAGCAGTTTTTGTACTTGCGGGTACCTGACCTTCGAGTCAGAGAGTACCTCGCTGATGTAGTAAACTGGTCGCTGGGTATTGTAGATGTGCTTGTCGTCTTTGCGCTCCACTATGATTGCGGTACTCACAACGTGTGTGGTGGCTGCAATATACAGCATCATCGGTTCCCTGGGCTCTGGCGGCGTCAGCATGGGTGAATTGGTAAGGTAGCCTTTGAGTTGTTCAAAGGCCCTGTCCGCTTCTTCCGTCCACTGAAATTTATCACCGGCTTTGAGTAATTTGAAGAAAGGTAATCCCCTTTCTCCGAGTCGCGAGATAAATCGATTTAACGCAGCCATGCACCCGGTGAGCTTCTGAACATCACGGACAGAGGTAGGCGGCTTCATGCTGATGATAGTTGTGATCTGCTTTTGACTCGCCTCGATGCCTCAATGACTAACGAGAAATCCGAGTAACTATCCTGAGGGTACTCCGAAGACGCATTTGGTTGGATTAAGCCTCCATTGATACGTGCGTAATCGGTTGAAGGTTTCCTCTAGGTCTGAAATCAGGGTAGTCGGATCCTTTGTTTTTATGACCACGTCGTCAACATAAGCTTCTGCATTGCGGCCGATCTGATCGCCTAGACAATCTTGGATGGCATGTTGATAAGTAGCCCCCGCGTTCTTCAATCCGAAGGACATGGTTTTGTAGCAGTATGCCCCGAAAGGAGTAATGAACGATGTTTTGGGTTGGTCCTCTTCTTTGAGAGAAATCTGATGGTACCCGGAGTAACAATCTAGAAAAGATAACAAAGCGGAACCTGCGGTGGCATCAACTATTTGATCTATCCTTGGTAGTCCGAAAGGATCCTTTGGACAATGCCTGTTGAGATCTGTGTAGTCGACACACATGCGCCACTCGGCAGAGTTCTTCTTCTTGACTAGTACTGGGTTAGCTAACCACTCGGGGTGAAGGATTTCTCTGATGAATCTGGCCGCGAGTAGCTTGGCTATTTCCTTCTTGATTGCCTCTTTCTTTTCTGGTGAGAACCGTCGTAATCTTTGCTTGATGGGTCTAGAGCCTTCCTTTAACTCCAATTTGTGCTTAGCCAAGTTCCTTGGGACCCCAGGCATGTCTGCCGGCTTCCAAGCAAATATGTCTTTGTTTGCTCTAAGGAACTTGCTGAGCGCGAGTTCCTATTCTTTAGATAGGCGAGCGCTGATGACCGCTGTCTTGGAGGGATCACCGGTTTCCAGATCAATGCTTTTTGTCAGGACTGCTGCTGATGGTTGGATAGTACCCGCCTTCTTGGTTGGGATTTCTGAATCTCCAGGCTTGGGATTATGCACCATCTGAGCGAGTTCTTGTAGCTCCCGGGTGAGTTCAGCTTTTTCAGCGATTTGGACAGCCTCTGTGTCACAATCAAATGATCGCTTCAAGTCACCTCTAAAAGATACGATTCCTTTAGGACCCGACATCTTCAGGAGAAGGTACGGGTAGTGAGGTACTGCCATGAACTTGGCAATAGCTGGTCGTCCAAATATGGCGTGGTATGAAGATTCGAAGTCGGCTACCTCGAAACTGATGTACTCAGTCCGATAATTGATATGAGTTCCAAAAGTGATGGGTAGTATGATTCTCCCAAGTGGTACAACCGCCTTTCCGGGTACTATGCCGTAGAAGGGGGCACTTGATGGTGTGAGCTATGTTGCGAGATCCAGATTCATCTTGCGTATGGTGCTTGCGAAAATGACGTTGAGTCCTGCCCCACCGTCGATGAGTACTCTACTCAGCGTAAACCCGGCAACCGTGGGATCCAGGACTAGAGGGTAGTGCCCTGCGTTGGAGATGCTGGTCCATTGGTCTGCTCGGGAGAAGCTGATCGGGTGCTCAGACCAGTCGAGGTACTTGGGAGTCACCGGTTCCGTAGACATGATCTCCCGCAGTGAAAGCTTCTAGAGCCTCTTACTGTCGCTGGTGGTAACTCCCCCGAAAATGACATTGATTGTCCCTTTGGGGTGTTGGAAACCACCGTTGTCCTGCGGAGGGTCCTCAGCTATCTTCTTGCCTTTGTCCTTCTTGTTTTTGTTGAAGTCAGAATTCAAGCCTCGCTCCTTGAGCTGTCGGCAGTGCCTTGCTTGATGTCCACTCTTCGGATGGAAAGGGCATGGTCCGTCGAGCAAGTCATCAAAGATGTATGGCTTGTTTCCCTTCTTCTGGGGCTCCATGGCAGCAACAGTATTGTCTCCTGCCCTTTTCCAGGTGTTTTGCTGTGGTGCCTGGTTGCCTCTCTGGTTGTTCCCTCGATCACCCTGCGTGATTCTATCGAGGAAACGCTCCTGTGTGCATTCTTCTGTCGCCATCATGGAGTTTACGGCCCGATGGAACTCGTCAGCGGTGGTCGGGTCCTGTTTGCTGAAATCTTTGTAATTGTACCTTTTGCAAATGCCATTGCCAAATAGGTCAATTACTTCTCTGTCTGTGATGTCGAATACTGTAGAGCGGATTTCTGAGAATCGCCTATAGTACTCCCGCATTGACTCATTTTTCCGTTCCTTGCAGGTTCTGAGCTTAGTCCTCGGGTCTGATCTCTCTGGGACACCAGCAAAGTTTTCAACGAAGATACGATGCAGTTGTTCCCAGGAGTCGATGGACTTGGGTTTAAGCCTATCAAACCAATCAAGCGGCATTGTCTCTAGAGCCATTGGGAGGTAGAGTGCTTTGACGTCGTTGCTTCCACCAGCTAGCTCGACTGCCTGAGCGTACAGCCTGAGCCACCGTTTAGGTTTTGTCTTCCCGTCGTATTTTGAGTAATTCCCGGGTTTGAATTTGCGCGGGAACAAGACTGTCCGGAGCCTTTGGGAAAAGCAGGGGAAGCGATCAACTGCGTCGGATGCTGCAACTGCGACTCCTCTATATGAAGATTTAGCTCCTCCCTCGGCTTGGTCAGGTAATCGGTGGCCCAGACGACTCCCTGCTGGGACTTGACCGAGTCGCTCTTGAACAGGCCGCCTTTGGCTCGGGTGGGATGAAGCTTGCTCATCGGCTAGAGACTCAAGGCTCCATCCCCGAAGTTGTAGCGCAGTAGTCTGAAGCATGACCAATCGTCGCTCTTCCTCAGGGGTGTGATTGTCTTTGGCTCCCATCTCTATGGCTAGAGCCATGATGTTCTCGTAGGGTGTCTGGAAAACCTTGTGACCAGCGACCCTCATAAACTCGGGCTCAAGGTTACGGGAGCAATCGGTTCGTCGACGATTGTGCTCGTTCTGTGACTGATTCTCCTGGTCACGTTGAGCACGAGCTCGATCTTCCACGTCTTCCTCTAGACGTCTCCGAGTGTTATATTCCGCGAGTCGTGCATTATAGCGGTCGACTGCCTCCTTGCGGTGATTTGCACGCCTTCTGCGAGCTTCTTTTGCTTGATTCTTTCTAATTCTCTCGGCTTTTAAGGACTCTATTTCGGCGGGTCCTTCAGGATCATTGTCAGATATCATACTTGGAGTTTTGTCATCCTGGAAGATATCTGGAGGGGTCGGTGGTCGTAGAGATGACTGATGCCCCGCCATGAAGACTTCACGAGTGTAGTTCTGGTTTGGCGATCCTGGCGTAACCGATTCCAAACTAGAGGTGCCGGAGATTAGTTCTGTTGAGGTGTCGAGTTCCTCAAGGGGGAGCTGATGTCCGTACGGGTATGGAAGTTGCTGATCGATTGTGCCAACCAACCTAGCCGGAGCTGGCTGTATTGGCCAATGAACGATATTACCCTCCTCGGTAGAGCTGAAGACGAGTCCTTGCTGAGCTCCTGTCAAAGGTATCTCTTGATACTCTTTGAACTTTGAGTCAACTAGGTCTTGGAAGTCTTGTGCTGAGTTCCGTAGTCCAAAGATGATGCCATATTTGATCTCTGGGTCCTTTTCGTTTTCTGAATTTGAGTTCGAGTAGGAGTCGGGTGCTTCAAGTTAGCTCTCGGAATCTCGTGGATCTTGAACTGCGAGGTTTGCTAGGCTCTGAGCGAGATCATCCATCTTTGGCGTAGCTTGCACTTCTGGATCAATGTGAAGTTGTCGATGCAGCTTTCCTTGATCATCCGCGATGCAAGTCCATGAGCCAAAAATGAAAATTGATCCCGCCGAGAACATGTTGTCGTGGTCCGCCGGGCTCTTGGTTATCGAATCGCCGAAAGCCCCTACCTGGCGCGCCAGCTGTCGGTGTTTGTTGACCGGCAACTCGTCTTGAGTAATCTCAGACGATTTGTTCGGTGGGGATCGGCGTTCGTAGGACTCGGCGAGTACACAGGGACAGCGATTTATACTGGTTCAGGCCGCTAAATAGCGTAATACCTTACGTCCAGTGCGGCGTGTGCCTTGTGTATTGTTATGATTCAATGTTCCATTGTCCAAGATCTGCGCCCGACTCCCCTTATATATCCGAGTGAGCCTCAGCGTAGACCGAGTCCTAGCCGGTTACAACAGTGGAGTCCTATTCTAATTACAGGACTTCCTTTTACAACTCGGCTGAGATACAAACGAGAGTCCTAAACCCAGTATACTTCGTAACAAGTCTTCGGATCTCCCGTGTCGCCCGGGATTAGTCAGAGTAATCATCTACTGATGACATCTCTGACATCCTGGTCCGTCAGTACTGGTACCCTTACCGCACTTGGAGCTGCCAACGAGTACGTGGAGTTTCTGCGATGGACGATTTACCTCGTCAAGTGACGCCCAAGCTCAACAATGTCGAGCCCTGATGGAAGTGCACCGAGGCCAACCCTAGGCAAGTTCTTTTTCCCCTGTTCTTGTCCCCCATTCTTCTATACAGTAATTACAGTGAAGTGAATCAGTGATGGACTGAGGTCATTACCTGTTACTCAAGAATCAGTGAACGAGTGAAGAGAATCAGTGATGGAAGTGCTTGTTTAGTCAAAATTAATATTTTAGTACTATCAGTGTCAAGTGTCAAATTGGTCTATTACCCACTTACTCTGTTAGTCTGTTCTGTTGTATTGCAATTTGCCAATCAACTAGTTATCTCAGTTAGTTTCAGTTCTGTTCTGTCAACTAGTTATATCAATGTCAGTTAGTTTGTTAATAATTCTGTCAACTTTGTATTGTAGGCTTATCCAGCACTGCATCCACAGGCAACCAAAACCAAACAAATGAAGCTGTTGTTGAACCATCTGACCCAGCCTGGAAGCACTGCACAATGCTAGATGTGAACAAGAAAAATTCTCTCAACTGCAACTATTGTGGGAACACTTATAATGGTGGAATTACTAGAATCAAATACCACCTTGGTAAAGTTCCTAAATGTGGTGTGGCAAAGTGCACTAAAGTTCCATCTGATGTGCAAAAAGAAATGGTACATTTGTTGTCGAAGAAGTTGGATAGCAAGGAAAAGAAGAGATAGGAGAAGGAAGAGGATAGAGCAGAAGTTGATTTGTCCCATTCTGAAGGAGAGCACAGTGATGGAGAAGGAAATTCAGTTATTCTGTTGAAGAAGGTGAGTAGGAAAGGTGCTTCTTCAGGTGGCCCCCTTGATAAGTTCTGTAAACTAACACCAGAAGAAGTAGTGGCTGCAAGGAAGGGCAAATCTATTTCTAAAAATAAGGTTCAGTCCAGGCTGTCTACTGAAAGAAGAGAAGAGAAGAGGGACAGGGCATGTGAGTACATCTGTCAGTTCTTTTATGAAGCAGGTATCCCACATAACACTGTCACACTTCCTAGCTTTGATCTTATGCTTGAGGCTATTGGAGACTTTGGCAGGAACTTGAGAGGGCCAAGTCCATATGAGATGAGTGGAAAATTTTTACAGAAAAGGAAAAGGAAAGTGCAGGAGCTATTGAAGTCTCACCAGGAATCCTAGGAGCTAAATGGATGTTCAGTTATGACAAATGCTTGGACAGACAAAAGAGGCAGAGGTGTGATGAATTTGGTAGTTCATAGTGCATATGGTGTTTGTTTTCTGGATTCAGTGGATTGTTCAGCTGTGAAGAAAGATGGCAGATACATCTTTGAATTGGTTGATAGATGTATTGAGGAAATAGGGGTGGAAAATGTAGTTCAAGTTCTAACTGACAATGCAAGACCAAATGAGGCAGCTGCAAGTCTGTTGAAAGCAAAGCACCCCTCTATTTTCTGGACAGGTTGTGCTGCCCATATTGTTTACCTCATGCTAGAAGACATAGGCAAGATGCCAAGAGTTGCAGCAACAACTAGCAAAGCAAAGTGCTTGACTGTTTTTCTTTATGACCATACTAGAGTTTTGGACCTTATGAGGAAGTATCTTTCTAGAGATTTGGTGAGCTGTGGTGTTACAAGGTTTGCTACAGCTTATCTCAACTTGAAGAGCTTGCTGGAAAACAAGAAGCAACTGCAGAGGCTATTTAGGGAAGATGAACTCAATGAACTAGGCTACCTAAAGAGTGCCAAAGGGAAGAAAGCACACAAGATTGTAACATCTGAGACTTTCTGGAAAGGAGTTGAGACTGCTGTTAATTACTTTGAGGCATTAGCTATTGTGTTGAGGAGAATGGACAGTGATGTGCCAGCAATGGGGTTCTTGTATGGGTATGTAGCAGAGGCTAAGAATGAAATTTGTAGAAGGTTTAACAATGACAAGAAAAAGTTTGAGGAAGTTTTTCAGTACATTGACAAAAGGTGGGAGAGTAAGCTAAAGACACCATTACATAGGGCTCGTTACTACTTGAACCCCTTCTACTATTATCAAAACAAGAGGACTATAGAGGAGAATGAGTCATTTAGAGAAGGTGTAATAACCTGCATCACAAAGCTTGTTCCAAATGAAGAGACTCAAGACAAAATTATTGAAGAGCTGCAAAAGTTCCAAGATGCAGAAGGATCATTTGGCAAAGATATTGCTAAAAGGCAGTGCACAAATATTCATTTTGATCCAGGTATGAAAAATTGCCCTCTGTTTATTAACCTCACCAATATGGTATATAAAATTTAAATTAATAACTTATCTTTTGTCTTTCATTCTTTCTAATTTAGCTAAGTGGTGGCTGAACCATGGAAGTAGTGCACCAAACCTTAGAAAGCTAGCTGCTAGGATCTTATGTTTGACATGCAGTTCATCAGCTTGTGAGAGATGTTGGAGTTCATTTGAACAAGTATGAATCTGACCCCTATGTCATTTATTTGCATTTAAGCAATTCTTCATTCTCATTCATCTTTCAGGTCATTTATCTAATCCATATGAATCTAATCCTTAGATAATTTATCTGATCCCTATGCAGGTCCACACAAAGAGAAGAAATAGGCTTCTTCATGATAGAATGAGAGATCTTGTCTTTGTCAAGTTCAACTCAAAACTGAGGCAAAAGAAGGACAACAAAGAGAAAGATCCTCTTGAGAAACCTGTTCTTGATGCTTTAGAAGACGAAGACAATGAATGGATCACTGGCATTGAGCCAACAGAGGAAGATCCAGAGCAGGAGGGACAAACTGGATCATCATCACAGGGAGTTGCAGCTGCACCTCATAGAGAAGAAACAAGGAGAGGAGGTAACAGGAACGGGAAAAGGAAGAGGTTGATACCTACTTCTTTTGAGGATGAAGAGCTATCTGCTCCATCTTCTGATGGAGAAGATGACAATGAAATGCCATCTTATTTTATTTCTGAACATGGTTCAGATTCAGAAGCTCAAAGTGACTGATGAAGCGATGAGGAGTTGAGGACCTACCAAATGTTTGCATTTACAATTGTGTCTTGTCGTGGTGAACTGCTTATGTCGTTATTTGCTTATGCACTTGTTATCTTCTGGTTATGCAGTATTGCACTCATGTTAGTTATGTATGAAACTATGAAAAACTTGTGATTTGTGAAATATGTTGCCTGTATGAACTTGTGGCCATTTATTTTAATTTGTGTTTGTCTGTAAACGAATATCGCGCTATAGCGTTGAAATAGCACCGCTATAGCGTCCACACCTACATTACGCTATAGCATCTATCGGTCGCTATAGCGTTCCTATAGCGCCGCTATAACGTGCGCAATAGCGCAAATAGCGTCTGGATGAGGCTCCCGTGAAATTAAATAGCCCGCGATTCATAACTTTGATGTCAATACTAATAGATGATGCTGCTTCTCCATAAGACTGACAGGCTTTGACCTTGGTTGTGTTGCCTTCAGCATAGTTAATTGAAGGGAAACTCAGATTAAGAAGGCTCACGGAGGCTATCTGATGCATATATAGTTGGAGCCACATCAGAACCAACCACCAGGGACCATTCACGCAGGAAATTTCTCCACCTAAGCGCATCTGGAGAGTGATCTGATGCATCATATGATAGACAGACCCCAAGAGATATTTGCCTAGTGGGATTTGAGTACCTGCAGATAAGTCTTTAGCCATCACCATATGGTTCAGGGTGGGTTCATTGGATTTTCCACACAAGATGAATCTGCATAGCCACATATTCATGAAGGCTTTCAGCTCTTTGTCAGAGATAGTGCCAGATGACTCCATATAAGTCTGGATGTATTTAGTACATCCACATCCAGAGCTCACAACTCTTTGATTACTTTTGTTCTTGTACTTGTAAGGATACACTGGTAGTATCACATTCAGGTCGATCATCATAAAAACATCAGCTAAGGTAATTGTCATCATACCATGGCCGAAGATGAAAGCATTGATGGCGTCAGACCAAAAGTGGGAAGCTGCTATCAGAAGAGAGTCGTTTCTGGGTGTTTCTGATAAAGATAATTCTAGGCAATGGCCAATGTCTTGATTCTCCCAGTGGCTGCTACTTTTTTCCAACATCCTCCGGTACCAATTTTGCCATCCGGCAATTGGGGGAAACGACCAGTTCTTGAAGGTGCTCGGCCATTGGTTCAACGGAGTGATTCTAGATTTGAAAGGGATTCTTTGGGTTTCCCTCTCAATAATCTCCGTTGGGTCAGGATTTCCCATTGGGCCAAGAAGGTAGGAGTCAGGATTGGCAGCATAGGGAATCAGAATCTGGTTCTTGTATTCCTTCGGAGAATGGCAAAATTGGAGAAGAAAGTGAGCCAAAAGAGGGACAAAATTAGCAGGAAATTACCGAATTTGTGAGAATGAATGAGGTTTACCTCTGGGATCTCGTCCTGAGTCGCCATTAGGAATTAGAGGTTGCGTCGGGGCTTGAATTTCTTGAGCAGCGGCTACGGTGTCGAAAAGTGTAAACCTAGAAGAGGGAAGAAGCTTGCAGACAATTTCGAAATAAAATGACTTTTATCCCGAAATTCAGGGGGCATGTGTTAACACCGGATTTTCGCACGCATAAGGAGATGATAGATGGGCCAATGTGCGGAGATGGGCGTATGAGGCATTCGGCAAGTATCCATGCGATCGGCTAATTTCCAAGGATTCGACAACTGTTTATGCGGTCGGCTATTCTGAGAAAAGGGGGTTTCCGTTGAAGCGACGGAAGCAAGAGCCGATCGGGCAACAAAATTGTGACAATTAAGGCAATGAAGATTCCGAAGGGAGTCGAAGGCCAAAAATGTTGTATTTTCCTTTAACGTTTCATAGTCGTGTCCTCTTAGGACTTATATTGTGTCCAGGGTATAAATATAAACCCTTGACTATTGTAAAAAGGGTTCACAACCACATCAATATAAACCGGCCCCGTGCCATCTTCGAGTCCTTTCTCGTGTCGTTGAGTTCTTCGAGAGGAAGCATCGATCCATCGACCTCCGTAAGTTCCGACAACCTTGCTATCATGTCTAGTATCATGCGGTGGATTTAGATCTGATGCAAGTAGTCTTGTTTGTTTCCAATGGTCGTGTGGCGGATCTCTGTTAACAATCAAGAAATCTTTGCTTATGCTTTGCTTATGAGTAAATACCGTGCGGCAGACGTTTACTTGATATGTTTAGCAAAAGTGAGATAGTTATCGGCTCTATTAGATTCGGCAAGATCTAGTAGATTCATTAAGTTACCATGTGTTGCATGATTTAATTAATTTTGTAACACTCTTTTGCCCAATCTAGATTGACTTTGTTCGGCCTTTCTTTATGAGTTTATTTATGTTCCAATAACTGTTTTTTTCATGATATCCCTTATAAATTGCATAATCATGATGGCCGAATTAATTTCTAATCTAGATTGTTACATGTTGTGGGTTCATACATGTCAATCACGCTTGAGTCTCGATAAAACTAGGTATCATGCGGCAGATGTAGGTTTTAGATTGGTTTGATCGTGTTTGTTTGCATGTTCCTTCTTCATGGATCCCAATTCAGCTAGTTTGCTGAGCTTGGTTATACGTCGATTTATGATTTATTTTCACTTGTTCAAACATGTCTTTTTCATGCACGTGCATTCGACAATCGACTGTTTACGTATGTTCATGTTTAGAGTTAGCCGAATGACCTTTAAACCTGTTGGCAGACAGCTTCCATAGATGTATGTCGTCGTAAGTGGCTTCAGGGCCATAAATATGGAACAGTCCGGTTTCGCCCGGCATGTTCCAGCTTTGTATTTGACAACTTTTCCCTTGTTAGTTTTTTTCAGGTCAAATTGACTGGCACGCTTTTGGATCTCAAAACACCCGTGCACCCGATTGAAGCTACGCTTTTCAGCTTGCTGTGTGTCTGGCGCGGAACGTCATTTTTTGCGTCAACAGGTTGCATAGTATCCCGTTGTGCTTCTAGGAAGCATCCACCCCATTTCTAGGTTCGTGGATACTAGCAAGCCCGTGTCTTGCTTCTGGGGTGACTTTCTAGGACAAGGGCTATAAGTTTCTGAAAAGAGATTTAAAGCTCTCATTCACCCCCCCCTCTGTCCGCCTTTGTGTAGCACTTTTAGTCCTTCAATTGGTATCAGAGCAGGTTAAGGATCTTCCACCTTAGCCGGTTCTAGATCCATAGAAGGCGACTTGGATCGCGACATGGGCAAACCGCCATTTTTCGATGGGACGAACTATGCGTATTGGAAGATACGCATGTCAGCCTATCTTCAGAGCATGGGTGCTTCTGTCTGGGATATTTGCAACAAGGCCGATTACGTGGTTTTGGCTGCTTGTGCTACTCACCAGCAAATCGATGAGCACGATGCCAATAGCCGAGCCCGTAATGCTCTTTTCACCTATTTGAGCATGTCTGAGTTTGATCGCGTTTCTCATCTCACCATGGCTCGGGAGATTTGGGCTAGTCTCATGCATTTTCATGAGGGCACCACTCAAGTTAAAACCCGTCTCTACGTGTTGCATAAGCATGAGTATGAGAACTTTCGACACAGGCCTGGCGAGAGCATAGAAAGCTTATTCGCTCGCTTTGAGGGGGAAGTATGTTGCTTTGATTGGAGAGGTGGATGAGCTTAGGGCTAGAGCCTCGTTGCTTGGTGCGTGCATGTCTTGTGCAGGCTTGCAATCCGAGTTGGCAGAGAAGAATGCCAAGATTGTATCTCTTGAGAAGGCCAGCTCGGGTAGCACTTTTGTGTCTAGGTGCACTTTGTGTGAGGGTTTAGAGATGGAGATTGCGAATGTGAAGCATGACAAGATGCAAACCGAGGAAGAAAACACATACCTTCGAACCATCTTGTCATGGGTGTCTTGTGGTGAGCCGCAGCTTGGGATGATGATTGCCCAGTTTAATCGTGCTGCTGGAGGTCCTGGTGTAGGCTTTGCTCAGGGGATGGAGAGTGCTGCTTCTTTTGGCAAGGTTGGAGAGTTTAGTGGTCTTAACCCGAGTGAGAAGCCCAACTCCACCACTACTCCGAAGCTAACCAAGATACCACCCAAAGAGCCCTTCAAGCCTAACACCAAGGATGAGGTGTTTGTAGAACCTCCAAAAGCTCCACACAAGAGACAGACATGGGATCCAAAGCCAAACCACCTAAGGAACAAGCTAGACACAATGCCACCAATCCAAGAGGAGCTCATGCCACATAAAGGCCAAGTGATCCACACCCACTACTGTGAGTACCAACAACCCCCTATGAGAGCGGTGAGGTACCATTGTGAGCATTGTGTGAGAGATGGACACTTGAGGGAGTTTTCCTTTCGGTGCAAGAGAGAGGAGCGTCGTGCAAGGGAGATGAACAATGCGGACATGTACCATCCTTTCCATGATGTACATGTGCCGAATGTTCAGAGGAGAGCTAGTAGGCCTAGAGGTCAAATGCCTCAAGGTCCTAGGCCGCAAGGAGAAGATGCCCGATGGGATCCTACTTTTGTAGGCTATGGACCCTGTGGCGGTGGCTCTGTTGTTGAGCATTACCCCCCACCGCATTTTGGCTATCACGGTGAGAACTCTTTCCCTAGCGGATCATGTTTTCCTGTGCGTGGTGATCGCTTTCCCCGTAGGCGTGCTAGGAATGTTTTTTCTACTAACCGTTCTTTTGAGCAGCCGGCCCAACACTGGTACACTTCCCATTTTACTCACCCCAGAGTTGGACCGTTTGCTCACCCTATGTCTTTTTATTGACGTTGGTAAAATGATTGGAGGACATTTTGAAGGACCGAGAAAGCAATAGCAAGGCGACCAGAGGGGGGGGTGAATGGGAGCTCAAAAATTTCTCTCGAAACTTTGGCCTATTGTCCCCAAAATCAACCCCCGAAAATTTCGATTGAAACCGCGATGCCCACGACCCTCGAAAGAGGGTGGATGATCCCAAGGATCACAGCGAGGCACCACAAAGCGATAGCAAAACAAACGCCTAAGGTACCGGCACAAGTTCGACCCTCAAAAACCAAGTCTCGAACGTAGATAGACGGCTACGTCGAGAAATCCCCAAATACCGATGCTAACAAGTAGCAAAGATAACTATAGAGGTTCCTTGGTCAACTACAAGGCCAAACGAGAAGTCCAAAAACCAAGCGAGGAAGCCGGGAGAGCAAACGCACAAAACCGGAAGCTTCAGGCAATTCCCGGACTGTCCGGACCTGGGGTCCCGGACTGTCCGCCCCTACTGCGGACTGTCTGCGACTTGGTGGCAGACTGTCCGTCGGCCGAATGGACCAAATAGCAACGTTGCTGAAAGTCCCCTGCTCGGCTCCCGGACTGTCCGCGAGTTAGACCGGCGGACTGTCCGCAGGTCACTCCAGACCAAAAACTCCCGAGCCGCGCAGCCACTAAACAGGCTGGAGCCCGACCCCCGGACCGTCCGCGCCCTTGGTGGCGGACTGTCCGCGGATGAACAGAGAAGGCGATTTTGATCGCCCCTCTCACGAATCCTCTCAAATCTGAATCAAAACTCAATCCCACGTTCCCAAACTTGGAGAAGATGATCACGAGGTAGTTAGGAGACTATCCCCAAGAAATCATCCGCTCAAATCTACTCAAACACCAGGAAATCAAAAGGGGAGGAGAATGAATCGAAAAAGCACCACGAAAACGAAATCAACCCGATCTACTTGTTCGTGAGGAGTTAGATGAATTCCTTTGGTCGAAATGACCTCCTCACTATAAAGAACAAGTTGATTCAAACGGATTTCGCAAAGACGCAGTAGAGAGGGAGATCGAGTGACGGGAAAATCGTGGAGAAACGAAGAACACGAAGAACATGAACCGAAACGCGAATCAAGTCATCGACCTGCAACCGTGTGGCTACCACACGCTACAACAGTGAGGTTACGACCTCACTTCCTCAAAATCTCCAGTACACAGAGGTATGGTTCTCTGCGGATCTCAACTAGCTACAGCAGGGGATTGGGAGAGCAGGAAACCCTAGAAGCAAAGAGCAAATGACTGAGATAGATGGGGAGGTGGGTGTCTCCCCCTACTTATCCTAATTCTAACTATTCCTAATTCCCACTCTACCCCTAACTACTTACATAGCAAACCAGCTAAACCCTAAGGTTATTCTGGACCAACTTGTGGTATATGGTGATCTGACGGCCGCACCCGCACAACTCGTAGCGTTGTCTCGACGCAACCTCCCGATTGCCGCCACGTGCCGCCACCGCTCTCGTCCTTTTCACGGACTCCGCCCCCGGTTTTGTGGCCGAAACCGGGAAACCAGGCCTTCACGTCCACCCCCAGTTTTGAGGCCCAAACCGGGAAACCAGCCTCCAAGTCCATCCCCTGGTTTTGAGGCCGAAACCAGGAAACCCGCCAGCGCCTAGGTTTTGAGGCCCAAACCTGGAAACCGTCCTCAGCCCGAGTTTTGTGGTCCAAACTCGGAAACCCGCAGCACGCTCAGGTTTTGTGGCCCAAACCTAGAAACCGTCCATCCGATGGTTTTTCTCTGGCTCTACCACCAAACCAAAGCTGTAGAAGGGATGCACCGCCCGTGCACCCCGTCCACCGACACGTGTCCCCAGGTCCTCGACCCAGGCAACACCATGTCCCACAAGTCTTCGCTCGTCGCTGTCCCAGGCTGCCAGCCACCACAGCTGATCCTCAGGCCACCAGTCCCTCAGTCCAATCCTCACGTCCGCCCTTCATCGCTCCCGGTCCGTCGGCACGACACGTCTCTACTTGACCTTCACCTTGCCCTCGATCACTGTCTCTGTGCTCGACACCTGCACAACACAAGCCAAAGAACCTGCGATCAAACTCGTTGACAATCACTCATCACTCGAGACTCGGCATACACCCATGTATCCGTAATCTCCCCCTTGATGAGTGCATTGTCAACTACACACAAATCATAATGGAAATAGATGGAGGAAGAAGGAGAAGAGAGAACTCGACCAAATGACCCAAAAGCATAGCAAAGTCGAAGAATGTCAAGTGGAAAGAGCAAGACAACTTGGTCCCCAAAGACATGGGCAACGGCTCGACGCAACCAAGCAAAGCAAAGCTAGCCCTCAAGAAGAGGTAGAACAGGCTCAACAACACTAGCAAATACCAATTGAAAAATCAAAGCTAAATGCTAGTCCCTCAAGACAGAGGCACAGAGGCTCAACACGACTAGCAGAAAGCTCGACATCATCTAAAAAGCTCGAAACCAATTGAACCCAACTGAAGCGAAGATGCGACTGCTAGTCCCTCAAGATAGAGGTAAAAGCTCAACACAACTAGCAAAGCGCTCCGAACCAATTGGAAATTTCAGAAAATTTATCACAAGCAAACTCCCCCTTGCAAGGTGCACACAACCGATTCCTCTCCCCTTTGTAAATGGGAGGCATGATTTGTCCAAATTCTCCTCCTTAGTTGAAAATGCACCATCAAGCAAAAGGAATCGAAAGCAGTTTTCTCCCCCTCAGAAAATGCACCATCAAAAGTGCCAACAAGAGAAGTTCTCCCCCTTCCAAAATGTATACGAGTCAAGATGCATGTTAGCAGCTTCAGGAATATAGTCAAGAAAATGCAAGGATGCTCTAAACAGTATAACTCCAACGACTCACTGAAAAGCATACAAGCTAGCAAAGGCTCAAACTGATCATCAAATACGAAATATGAACATGAGAGCACAGTGAGCAGTTTTTAGCCAAAAAGGTATTCACCATTAAAATAGCACACAACATGTATAGACAGGAAATCAGACAAGTGCTAAACATGTATACAAGGTGATCTACCCCTAGCACAGTTCAATCATCATGCTATAGAATGAAACATAGTCTTGTGTATCCAAATTTTATCGGAGTTGCAGCGGTAAAGATTACAAAAGTTCAGAATTTAGCATGTGATTGCGAGAGGTTGAAAGCTTGTCATTGCCTAACTTTTCAACTGTGCGAAGCCTATGCAGAAGCAATCAGAAGCTTAAAGCAACAGTTTCGGTCATACACTACACAGCTCAAGTTTAACTCAAAGTGCAATGAGAAACAGTCTCGAAACTGTGATGTGTTGACAAGCAATCCCATCTTGATCTTTTCAATTCACTTAAAACTTGGTTCAGATTTTATTGACAGAATATGAATAGACCAAGCAAGTGACAGACTCAGAACTAGAGACATAGCAACCTAGCATATAAGAAAAGTACGAGTGAATTCAACACATCCTACACATGCTAGTTGCATATCTCAATGGTGAACATTTTCAAGTTTTATGTTTGTTAAGCAGATTCACCATTCAAAAATAGCTCAGCTCACAACATGTATTAGTGATCAGAAAGAGCATAAGCTACTAGCATCAACATATAGCATCGGAGCACACTAAACAGAGCATGATTACATTTTAAAGATTATATACATGAAGCTCAGAATGTAAAAGCGTATGCTGAAATGCAAACGAAAAACAAAACAACGAGAAAATAGTCAGACTATGATACAAGATCAAAAATGTTTCCCCATCTAAAAGGGGAAACACACACCAAGCTCACCCCTCAACCGATTAAAGGTTGATTCGTCCAACGGCTTGGTGAAAATATCAGCCAACTGATGATGAGTATCGACATGGCGAAGGTCGATATCACCCTTCTCATAGTGGTCTTGTAGAAAATGAAAGCGCACATCAATGTGTTTGGTCTTCGAGTGAAGCACGGGGTTCTTAGCAACGCTAATAACACTCGTGCTGTCACAAAGCAAAGGAACACGAGAAAAGCTCAGACCAAAATCACGCAAAGTGGCCATCATCCAAAGCAACTGGGAACAGCAGCTAGCCGCAGCAACATACTCAGCCTTCGTGGTAGACTGGGTGACACTAAACTGCTTGCGAGAAAACAACGATACAAGAGAACAACCAATAAACTGGCAAGTCCCAGAGGTGGACTTGCGCTCAATGCAACAACCAGCAAAATCGGCATCAGAATAACCGCAAAGGGAGAGGGTGGAGGAAGCTGAATACCAAATCCCGAACTCAGGTGTGAAACGAAGGTACCTGAAAATGCGCTTGACCGCCTGACGGTGAGAAGTGCGCGGCGATGCTTGAAAGCGCGCACACGGACACACCGCGAACTGGATGTCCGGGCATGTTGCCGTCAGGTAGAGCAGCGACCCGATCATGCTTCGGTACTCCTTTTGGTCCACAGCTTCTCCATCCTTGTCCGCATCCAGGGCCGTCATGGTCGACATGGGTGTTGGAAGAGGCTTGGCCTCACCCATATCGAACCTCTTTAGCAAGTCCTTGGTATACTTGCCCTGTTGCACAAACGTCCCTTCTCGGGATTGCTTAATTTGCAATCCGAGAAAGAAAGTCAGCTCGCCCATCATACTCATCTCGAACTCCCTGCTCATAGTATCTGCAAACTTGGCAACCAAAGCGTGAGAAGAACCACCGAAAATGATATCATCCACGTAAATCTGGACCAAGAGAGTGTCTTTGCCTTGCTTGAGGAGAAAGAGCGTTTTATCCACACATCCCATTTTAAAACCCTTAGCAAGCAAAAAGGTTTTCAACCTATCATACCAGGCTCTAGGGGCTTGTTTCAAACCATATAAAGCTTTGTGGAGTTTGAAAACATGGTTTGGAAACTTGGGATTTTCAAAACCGGGGGGTTGTTCAACATAAACCTCTTCTTCTATGTAGCCGCTTAAGAAGGCACTCTTGACATCCATTTGAAAAAGTTTGAAACCTTTGGATGTTGCAAAAGCCAAGAGTATCCTAATAGCCTCCAAACGAGCTACAGGAGCAAAAGTCTCCTCATAGTCTATCCCCTCCTTCTGACTATAACCCTTCGCTACAAGCCTGACCTTGTTTCTAACAATGTGGCCATCCTCTCCTTGCTTGTTTTTGAAAACCCATTTTGTCCCAATAGGCTTACAGTCTGGAGGAGGTGGAACTAAAACCCACACCTGATTTCGCTAAAAGTTTTCTAACTCCTCATGCTTGGCATTGACCAATTTGGATCCGTCAAAGCGTGTCCAACATCTCGGGGCTCAAAATCAGCAACAAAAGCAGAGTGAGCAAAGTGATAGATTTGAGACCTGGACCGAGTGACACGTTCGTCAATGTTGCCGATCATCTGCTGAGGGGGGTGTTGGCGCTGGATGTGTCGTGGCGCCTCTCGAGCAGAAGTGGCCTCCCCCTCAATAGCAGCTGGTGCCTCCCCGGGTACAAAAGGTACCGCTCAGGGTGGCGGATCCCACGGCCCCCAGGAAGAAGACGTGTCGGGGCCGTGAGTCATAGTAGAAGTCGCTCCTTGCGGCACAGCAGGTGGAGGGGGTGCTGGATCATCTATACCTTCAGCACCCTCATCCTCGTCATCAAAAAGAGGCTCACCAACCTCATGATCACCTGCACGCTCAAAACAAGAAGAAGGACAAACCATGGTCTCGTCGAAAGTGACATTGGATGTCTCCATGACTCGGTTAGTGTCAAGGTTAAGTACACGATAAGCTCGAGTGTGAGTGTCATAACCCAAAAACACACCGTCAGAAGAACGAGACTCAAATTTGTCCAGGTTGCCCTTTTTGAGTATAAAACAATGACAACCAAAAACTCGAAAATAACTCACCTTGGGCAGTTTTCCAAAACGCAACTCATAAGAAGTCTTTTTCAAGAAAGCTCGGAGAAAAATGCGATTTGAAATGTAGCATGCAGTGCTCATAGCTTCGGCCCAATATCGCCTAGGAGTCCTATGCTCATCGAGCATCGTCCTGGCCATCTCTACAAGGGTCCGATTCTTCCTCTCTACAACGCCATTCTGTGGCGATGTGTAAGGGGAAGAAACCTGATGCTCTAAACCCAAAGAGTTACAATACTTCTCAAAGTCCGAATTCTTGAATTCGGAACCATTATCACTCCTAATAGCTCGCATCGAGTTCAAAGGGAACTCGTTCTGAAGACGCAAAATCAGATTGCGAGCAAAGGAGAAAGTCTCGGTCTTCTCAGCTAAAAAGAAGACCCACGAATATCTCGAAAAATCATCAACAACAACAAGCACATACCACTTCCCCCCAACCGAGCTCACCCGAGCCGGACCAACAAGGTCCATGTGCAAAAGCTCTCCAGGGCGCTTGGTCATGACCTGAGTCAATGGATGGTGGGGAGTGGCAACCATCTTCCCATGTCTACAAGAATGGGAAACAAGATCCTTCTCCATCGACAACTTGGGCAATCCTCGGATTAGGCCAAGTGAGCTAAGTCTTGCAAGCAAGTCGAAGCTCAAATGTACCAGTCTCCTATGCCACTTCCAAAGATCAGAGGAGGAAGGGCCAGCCAAAAGACAGCGAGAAACTCCAAACGACTCCGAGAAATCTGCACGAAAGACTTTCCCAAAGGGCAAAATCACACAAACAAGGTTGCCCTGAGGATCCAAAATACGACTGAGATTCGGCTTAAAACGAATCTCATAGTCGTCATCAAAGAGTTGCGAAATAGAAAGAAGGTTAAAATGCAAGTTAGAAACAAGAGCAACATCGCGCAACACAAAGTGCTCATTAACTCGCACCGACCCACGAGACAACACTTTACCTTTGCTATTGTCGCCGAAGGTGATAAACTCCTTTCCGGCGACAGGGCTAAGACTGGAGAACCACTTGGCGTTTCCGGTCATGTGCCTCAAGCAACCGGAATCCACCAACCAAACGTCCTCCAATCGTTTTACCTACATCAATAAAAAGACATAGGGTGAGCATATGGTCCAACACTGGGGTTAGTGAAGTAGGAAGAATACCAGTGTTGAGCCAGCTGCTCAAAAGAACGGTTAGTAGAAAAACCATTCCTAGCATGCCTACGGGGGAAGTGATCACCACGTTGAGGAAAACGTGGTCCGCTAAGGGAAGAGCGTCCATCGCGATACTCAAAACGCGGTGGGGGAAAACGCTCTACAACAAAGCCACCGCCACGGGGTCCATAGCCTACAACTGCTGGCTCCCGCCGGGCACGTCCTCTCCGCTGCCTAGGCCTGGGAACTTGAGGTTCTGGACCTTTGGGCCTAGCAACACGTCTCTGAACATTCGGCGCATGTACATCATGGAAAGGATGGTACATGTCCGCATTGTTCATCTCCCTTGCACGGCACGCCTCTCTCTTGCGCCGAAAGCAAAACTCACTCAAGTGTCCATCTCGCCCACAGTGCTCATAGTGGTACCTCACCGCTCTCAAAGGGGGTTGTTGGTACTCACGGTAGTGGGTGTGGATCACTTTGCCCATTTGTGGCATAAGCTCCTCTTGGATGGGTGGCATTGTGTCCAGCTTGTTCTTGAGGTGGTTTGGTTTGGGAGACCATGATTGTTTCTTGGGTGGAGCTCTCGGAGGCTCAACAAAGACCCCATCCTTGGTGTTAGGCTTGAGTGGCTCTTTGGGTGGAATCTTGGTAAGCTTGGGAGTAGTGGTGGAGTTGGGCTTCTCACATGGGTTAAGACCACTCGACTCTCCAATCTTCCCAAAAGATGAAACATCAACACCCGGAGCAAAACCTACACCAGGACCTTCAGCAGCTCGCTTGAATTGGGAGATCATCATCCCGAGCTGTGGCTCACCACTAGATACCCATGACAAGATGGTCCAAAGGTATGTGTTTTCCTCCTCGGTTTGCATCTTGTCATGCTTCACATTAGCGATCTCCATCTCCAAACCCTCACAAAGAACACACCTAGCCACACATGTGCTACCTGAGTTGGCCTCTTCAAGAGACACAATCTTGGCATTCTTCTCTGCCAACTCAGATTGCAAGACAGGACAAGTCTTGGACGCACCCAACAGCGAGGGTCTAGCCTTCAGCTCATCCACCTCTCCAACAAACGCAGCATACTTACTTCTTAAGGTGAGAAGGTCAGTCATGTGCTTGGTGCACATCTCACACTCCACCACCTCCTCAGAAATGACCACGGTGGACTTAGCAAACTCAAGCTCCCTCACCGTGTCCTCCTACTTCTGCCTAAACTCCTTGCGCTCTCTAGCAGCACGCCTAAGCAACTTATCTTGACTAAGCAAGGCGGCAGTAAGCTTCTCAACCTCAGTAGAAAGCTCGTCGTGGGTGAGAGATACCTGGGAGGTGTCGTCGCCGTCGTCGTTCCGAGGGGAGTCCTCTAGCTTTCCGTCGACCTCATCACCAAGGGCCATGGTGCAGAGGCCGTCGTCGTCGGCGAAGAAGCAGAGGCTGTTCAGCTTGTCCTCAATCCTCTTCTTCTTCTCGGACTCGTCATCGCTTGAGCAAGCGGAGTCGTCATCTGAGCCGTCGATGTCGCTGAGCATGGCGAAGGATGCACGCTGCTCAGCCTGGGCCTTCTCCAAGTACTTCTTCTTGATGTACTCCTTGTCGAAGTCGCCCCTCCGCTTGTGCCTCGCGGGGACGTACTTCTCCTTGCGCTTGCCGAAGTCGTACTTGTGCCCATGATCGCCCTTCCCAGATGTGTGCTTCTTCTTGGGACAGTTGGCGATGAAGTGGTCGGGGTCGCCGCACTCAAAGCATCCTGAGCGTCCTCCTCCGCGGCGACGGTTCATGCGGTTGTTGTGGAACCGCGAGAACCGGTTGGCGAGCATTGCCAACTCGTCGTCCCCCAAAGACTCCAGCTGTTCCTCTGTGACAGAAAAGAGTGAAGAAAGTGCAAATCCTCCAGAGGGGTTAGCAGAAGAGCCAGAAACCAAAGCCATAGTCAGGCCAGAGGGATTTTCATAAGAAGCCCTCGACATGGCGTCAATCTCACTAGACTTGAGCTTGCTAAAGAGCTCATCGCAAGTGAGGGTCTCATAGTTAGACGATTCGATGATCGCCTGGACCTTTGAGTCCCACACCAACCGATCAAGAGTGTGCAAAAGCTTCAAAGCCCTCTCATGATCGTCAAAAGGCAACAGCTCCTTGTTCGCTCTCATCTTGTTGACAATGACCTGAAAGCGAGCGAATAAACTCTCTATGCTCTCGCCAGGCATGTGTCGAAAGTTCTCATACTCCCACTTGTGCGACTCGTAGAGATGACATTTGACTTGAGAGGTTCCGTCATGGAAGCGCATGAGGGTCGCCCAAATCTCACGAGCTGTGGGGAGGTGAGAAATGCGATCAAACTCGGACATGCTCAAACAGGAGAAGAGAGTGTTACGCGCTCGGCTATTGGCATCGTGCTCATCCATTTGAAGCTGAGTAACACGAGCAACCAAGACAACGTAATTGTCCCTATTGCAAATCTCCCAAACAGAAGAGCCCATGCTCTAGAGATAGACCAACATGCGTATCTTCCAATATGCATAGTTCGTCCAATCAAAGAACGGCAGCTTGCCCACACCGCGATCCATGTCGCCTTCTGTGGATCTGGAACCGGCTAAGGTGGAAGATCCTTAACCCGATCTGATACCAATTGAAGGACCGAGAAAGCAATAGCAAGGCGACCAGAGGGGGGGTGAATGGGAGCTCAAAAATTTCTCTCCAAACTTTGGCCTATTGTCCCCAAAATCAACCCCCGAAAACTTCGATCAAAACCGCGATGCCCACGACCCTCGGAAGAGGGTGGATGATCCCTAGGATCACAGCGAGGCACCACAAAGCGATAGCAAAACAAACGCCTAAGGTACCGGCACAAGTTCGACCCTCAAAAACCAAGTCTCGAACGTAGATAGACGGCTACGTCAAGAAATCCCCAAATACCGATGCTAACAAGTAGCAAAGATACCTAGAGAGGTTCCTTGGTCAACTATAAGGCCAAACGAGAAGTCCGAAAACCAAGCGAGGAAGCCGGGAGAGCAAACGCACAAAACCGGAAGCTTCAGGCAATTCCCGGACTATCTGGACCTAGGGTACCGGACTGTCCGCCCCTACTGCGGACTGTCCGTGACTTGGTAGCGGACTGTCCGCCGACCGAATGGACCAAACAGCAACGTTGCTGAAAGTCCCCTGGTCGGCTCCCAGACTGTCCGCGAGTTAGACCGGCGGACTGTCCGCAGGTCACTCCAGACCAAAAACTCCTGAGCCGCGCAGCCACTAAATAGGCTGGAGCCCGACCCCCGGACTGTTCGCGCCCCTGGTGCCGAACTGTCCGCGGATGAACAGAGAGGGCGATTTTGATCGCCCCTCTCACGAATCCTCTCAAATCCGAATCAAAACTCAATCCCACATTCCCAAACTTGGAGAAGATGATCACGAGATAGTTAGGAGACTATCCCCAAGAAATCATCTGCTCAAATCAACTCAAACACCAGGAAATCAAAAGGGGAGGAGAATGAATCTTAAAAGCGCCACGAAAATGAAATCAACCCGATCTACTTGTTCGTGAGGAGTTAGATGAATTCCTTCGGTCGAAATGACCTCCTCACTATAAAGAACAAGTTGATTCAAACAGATTTCGCAAAGACACACTAGAGAGGGAGATCGAGTGACGGGAAAATCATGGAGAAACGAAGAACGCGAAGAACACGAACCAAAACGTGAATCAAGTCATCGATCTGCAACCGTGTGGCTACCACACGCTACAACAGTGAGGTTACGGCCTCACTTCCTCAAAATCTCCAGTACACAGAGGTATGGTTCTCTGCGGATCTCAGCTAGCTACAGCAGGGGATTGGGAGAGCAGGAAACCCTAGAAGCAAAGAGCAAATGACTGAGATAGATGGGGAGGTGGGTGTCTCCCCCTACTTATCCTAATTCTAACTATTCCTAATTCCCACTCTACCCCTAACTACTTACAGAGCGAACCAGCTAAACCCTAAGGTTATTCTGGACCAACTCGTGGTAGGTGGTGATCCGACGGCCACGCCCGCACAACTCGTAGCGTTGCCTCGACACAACCTCCCGATTGCCGCCACGTGCCGCCACCGCTCTTCGTCCTTTTCCCAGACTCTGCCCCTGGTTTTGTGGCCGAAACCGGGAAACCAGGCCTTCACGTCCACCCCCGGTTTTGAGGCCCAAACCAGGAAACTAGCCTCCAAGTCCATCCCCTGGTTTTGAGGCCGAAACCAGGAAACCCGCCAGCGCCCAGGTTTTGAGGCCCAAACATGGAAACCATCCTCAGCCCGAGTTTTGTGGCCCAAACTCAGAAACCCGCAGCACGCTCAGGTTTTGTGCCCCAAACCTGGAAACCGTCCACCCGATGGTTTTTCTCTAGCTCTACCACCAAACCGAAGCTGTAGAAGGGATGCACCGCCCGTGCACCCCGTCCACCGACACGTGTCCCCAGGTCCTCGACCCAGGTAACACCATCTCCCACAAGTCTTCACTCATCGCTGTCCCAGGCTGCCAGCCACCACAGCTGATCCTTAGGCCACCAGTCCCTCAGTCCAAGCCTCATGTCCGCCCTTCACTGCTCCCAGTCCGTCGGCACGACACGTCTCTACTTGACCTTCACCTTGCCCTCGATCACTGTCTCTGTGCTCGACACCTGCACAACACAAGCCAAAGAACCTACGATCAAACCCGTTGACAATCACTCATCACTCGAGACTCGGCATACACCCATGTATCCGCACATTTGGTTGGTGGGTTCTGGGTGTTCACGACACATGACCGGAAACGCCAAGTGGTTCTCCAGTCTTAGTCCAGTTGCCGGAAAGGAGTTTATCACCTTCGGCGACAATAGCAAAGGTAAAGTGTTGTCTCGTGGGTCTGTGCGAGTTAATGAGCATTTTGTGTTGCGTGATGTTGCTCCTGTTTCTAACTTGCATTTTAATATTCTTTCTGTTTCGCAACTTTTTGATAATGACTATGAGATTCGCTTTAAGCCGAATCTCAGTCGTATTTTAGATCCTCGGGGCAATCTTGTATGTTTGATTTTGCCCTTTGGGAAAGTCTTTCGTGCGAATTTCTCGGAGTCGTTTGGAATTTCCCGTTGTCTTGTGGCTGGTTCTTCCTCCTCTGATCTTTGGAAGTGGCATAGGAGACTCGGTCACCTGAGCTTCGACTTGCTTGCAAAGCTTAGTTCACTTGGCCTAATCGAGGATTGCCCAAGTTGTGCATGGAGAAGGATCTTGTTTGCCATTCTTGTAGACATGGGAAAATGGTTGCCGCTCCCCACCATCCAGTGAATCATGTTATGACTAAGCGCCCCGGAGAGCTTTTGCACATGGACCTTGTAGGTCCGGCTCGGGTGAGCTCAATTGGTGGGAAGTGGTATGTGCTCGTTGTTGTCGATGACTTTTCGATATATTCGTGGGTTTTCTTTTTAACTGAGAAAACTAAGAATCTCTTTTGCTTGCAATTTAATTTTGCGACTTCAGAATGAGTTCCCTAAGAACTCGATCAGAGCTATTCGTAGCGATAATGGTTCCGAGTTTAAGAACTCAGATTTTGAAAAGTTTTGTAACTCTTTGGGTTTAGAGCATCAGTTTTGTTCCCCCTACACACCGCCACAA
Source organism: Coix lacryma-jobi var. lacryma-jobi (assembly GCA_009763385.1). Classification (NCBI taxonomy): domain Eukaryota; kingdom Viridiplantae; phylum Streptophyta; class Magnoliopsida; order Poales; family Poaceae; genus Coix; species Coix lacryma-jobi. The sequence continues at coordinate 79,151,042 of CM019824.1, read as the reverse complement.
AATGGTGTCGTAGAGAGGAAGAATCGGACCCTTGTTGAGATGGCCAGGGCGATGCTCGATGAGCATAGGACTCCTAGGCGGTATTCGGCCGAGGCTATGAACACTGCATGCTATATTTCCAATCACATTTTTCTCCGAGCTTTCTTGAAGAAAACCACTTATGAGTTGCGTTTTGGAAGACAACCCAAAGTGAGTTATTTTAGAGTGTTTGGTTGCCACTGTTTTATACTTAAGAAAGGCAACCTGGACAAGTTTGAGTCTCGCTCTTCTGATGGTGTCTTTTTGGGTTATGGAAACCACACTCGTGCATATCGTGTGCTTAATCTTGAGACTAACCGAGTCATGGAGACATCCGATGTCACCTTCGACGAGACTGTGCTTTATCCTTCTTCTAGTTTTGAGCGTGTAGGTGATCACGAGGTCGGTGAACCTCTTTTTGATGACGAGGACGAGGGTGCTGAAGGGATGGATGATCCAGCACTTCCTCCACCTACTATGCCTTTGGGGTCGACTTCGACCACGACTGCTCACGGCCCCGACCCGTCTTCTTCCACTACATGGGGGCCGTGTGATCCACTACCTCGGGCTGTACCACTTGTACCCGAAGAGGCACCAGCTACTATTGAGGGGGAGGTTACTTTAGCTCGGGAGGCGCCACGACACATTCAACGCCCACACCCGCCTCAACAGATGATCGACAGCATCGACGAACGTGTCACTCTGTCAAGGTCACAACAAATCTCTCACTTTGTTCATTCTGCATTTGTTGCTGATTTTGAACCCCGAGATGTTGGACATGCTTTATCTGATCCGGATTGGGTTAATGCCATGCAAGGGAGTTAGAAAATTTTGAAAGAAATCGGGTTTGGGTTTTGGTTCCACCTCCTCTAGACTGTAATCCTATTGAGACAAAATGGGTTTTCAAAAACAAACAAGGAGAGGATGGCCACATTGTGAGAAACAAGGCCAGATTTGTAGCCCAGGGGTATAGTCAGAAGGAGGGGATAGACTATGAGGAGACTTTTGCTCCTATAACTCGTTTGGAGGCAATTAGGATAATCTTGGCTTTTGCTGCATCCAAAGGGTTTAAACTTTTTCAAATGGATGTCAAGAGTGCCTTCTTAAATGGCTACATAGAAGAAGAGGTGTATGTGAAACAACCCCCCGGTTTTGAAAATCCCAAGTTTCCAAACCATGTTTTTAAACTTCGCAAAGCTTTATATGGTTTGAAACAAGCCCCTAGAGCCTGGTATGATAAGTTGAAAACCTTTTTGCTTGCTAAGGGTTTTAAAATGGGATGTGTGGACAAAACACTTTTTCTCCTCAAGCAGGGCAGCGACACACTCTTGGTTCAGATTTACGTGGATGATATCATTTTTGGTGGTTCTTCTCACGCTTTGGTTGCCAAGTTTGCAGATCTTATGAGCAGGGAGTTTGAGATGAGCATGATGGGCGAGTTGACATTCTTCCCCGGGTTGCAAATTAAGCAATCCCGAGAAGGAACGTTTGTGCACCAGGGCAAGTACACCAAGGACTTACTGAAGAAGTTCGATATGGGTGAGGCCAAGCCTCTTCCAACACCCATGTCGACCATGACGGCCCTGGATGCGGATGAGGATGGAGAAGCTGTGGACCAGAAGGAGTACCAGAGTATGATCGGGTCGCTGCTATACCTGACGGCGACACGCCCGGACGTTTAGTTTGCGGTGTGTCTGTGTGCACACTTTCAGGCGTCGCCACGCACTTCTCACCGTCAGGCGGTCAAGCGCATTATGACGTACCTTCGTTTCACTCCAGAGTTCGGGATCTAGTATTCTGCTTCTTCTACCCTCTCCCTTTGCGGTTATTCTGATGCCGATTTTGCTGGTTGCCGACTTGATCGCAAGTCCACATCTGGGACTTGTCAGTTCTTGGGCTCTTCTCTTGTTTCTTAGTCTTCTCGCAAGCAGTCTAGTGTCGCCCAGTCTACCACAGAGGCTGAATATGTTGCTGCGGCCAGCTGCTATTCCTAGTTCCTTTGGATGATGGCCACTTTGCATGATTTTGGTCTGAGCTTTTCTCGAGTGCCTTTGCTTTGTGACAGCACGAGTGCGATTAGCGTTGCTAAGAACCCCGTGCTGCATTCTAAGACCAAACACATAGATGTGCGCTTTCATTTTCTGTGAGACCATTTTGAGAAGGGTGATATCGACCTAAGACATGTTGATACTCATCATCAGTTGGCCGATATTTTTACCAAGCCTTTAGACCAATCAACCTTTGCTAGGTTGAGAGGTGAGCTTGGTGTATAGTTCCCCTTTTAGTTGGGGGAAACATTTTGGTTTTTGTATCATAAACTAACTTTTTGTTGTTTTGCTTTATTTTCTCTCTTGGTAGATTAGTCTTTGCATTTCATCATACATCTTTGCATTTCTGAGCTGCATGACTATATTCCTTAGAATGAATCTATGCTCTGTTTAGTGCATACTGCGATGCTATATGATGATGCTTGTAGCTTAGGCTCCTTTTGATCATTGATACATGTTGTGAGCTAAGTTATTTTATGAATGGTGAAGATGCTTAATGAACTTAAAATTTGAAACTATTCACCATTGAGATTGGCAACTAGTATGTGTAGAATGTGTTGCAATCACTTGTGCTTTTCATATATGCTAGGTTTCTATGTCTCTAGTTCTGAGTCATTCACTTGCTTGGTATGTTCATATACGGCTTTAAAATTGAACCAAGTTTAAGTGAATTGGAAAGATCGAGATGGGATTGCTTGTCGGCACATCACGGTATCAAGACTGTTTCTCATTGCACATTGAGTTAAACTTGAGCCGTGTAGTGTAAGACCGAAACCGATGCTTTAAGCTTCTGATTGCTTCTGCATAGGCTTAGCTCGGTTGAAAAGTTAGACAATGACAAGCTTTCAACCTCTCGCAATGACATGCTGATTTTTGAACTTGTGCATATTCACCGTTGCAACTCCGATAAAATCTGAAAAGACAAGTTTATGTTTCATTCTATACCACGACGATTGAACTTTGCTAGGGGTAGTTCACCTTGCATACATGTTTAGCACTTGTTTTGACTTCCTGTCTATACATGTTCCGTGCTATTTTGATGGTGAAACCTTTTCTGAATGGCTTAAAACTGCTCACCTTGCTCATATGTTCATATTTCGTATTTTGTGATCAGTTTGAGCCTTTGCTAGCATTTTTGCTTGTTGGTGAGTACTCGGATCAGCACTCTTTAGAGCATCTATTCATTCTATCGACTATACTCCTGAAGCTGCTAATCTGCATTTTCTAACTCATATGCATCTGCTTGATAGTGCATTATCAACTAAGGGGGAGAAATTTGTCAAATCATGTCCTAGGTTGTGTGCATTATTGAAGGGGGTGCGGATACATGGGTGTATGCCGGGTCTCGGATTGATGAGTGATTGTCAACTGGGATGATGCGCATGTTCTTTGACTTGTGTTGTGCAGGTGTCGAGCACGGAGACAGTGATCAGAGGCAAGGTGAAGGTCAAGTAGAGACGTGTCGTGCCGATGGACCGAGAGTGGCGAAGGGCAGACGTGAGGCTTGGACTGAGGGACCGGTGGCCCGGGGATCAGCTGTGGTGGCTGACAGCCTGGGACAGCGATGAGCGAAGACTTGCGGTCATGTGTTGCCTAAGTCGTGTTGGTGGACGGGGTGCACCGGCGGTGCATCCCCTCTACAGCTTCGGTTTGGTGGTAGAGCCAGAGAAAAACCATCGGGTGGACGGTTTCCAGGTTTGGCCCTCAAAACCTGGGCACGGATGGTTTCCGAGTTTGGCCACAAAACTTGGGCTGAGGACGGTTTCCAGGTTTGGGCCTCAAAACCTAGGTGCTGCGGGTTTGCTGAGTTTGGGCCTCAAAACTCAGGCGTTTGTGGGCTGGTTTCCCGGTTTGGGCCTCAAAACCGGGGGTTAGCTGTGAAGGCTGGTTTCCCGGTTTGGGCCACAAAACCGGGGGTGCGACGTCCGGGAAAAGGACGGCAGAGCGGTGGTGGCACGTGGCGGCAATCGGGAGGTTGCGTCGAAGCAACGCTACGAGTTGTGCGGGTGTGGCCGTCGGATCCACCTACCATCGAGTTGGTCCAGAATAACCTTAGGGTTTAGCTGGTTCGCTCTGTAAGTAGTTAGGGGTAGAGTGGGAATTAGGAATAGTTAGAATTAGGATAAGTAGGGGGAGACACCCACCTCCCCATTTATCTCAGTCATTTGCTCTTTGCACTTAGGGTTTCCTGCTCTCCCAATCCCCTGCTGTAGCTAGCTGAGATCCGCAGAGAACCATACCTCTGTGTACTGGAGATTTTGAGGAAGTGAGGCCGTAACCTTACTGTTGTAGCGTGTGGTAGCCACACGGTTGCAGATCGATGACTTGATTCGCGTTTTGGTTCGTGTTCTTCGCGTTCCTCTTTTCTCCGCATTTTTCATGTCGCTCGATCTCTCTCCATACTGTGTCTTTGTGAAATCCGTTTGAATCATCTTGTTCGTTTTCGAGAGGAGGTCATTTCGACCAAAGGAATTCATCTAACTCCTCATGAACAAGTAGATGGGGTTGATTTCGTTTTCGTGGTGCTTTTTCGTTCTTGATCTTCTCCTTTCGATTTCCTGGTGATTGAATCAATTTGAGCAGATGATTTCTTGGGGATAGTCTCCTAACTACCTCGTGATCATCTTCTCCAAGTTTGGGAACGTGGGATTGAGTTTTGATTCGGATTTGAGAGGATTCGTGAGAGGGGCGATCAAAATCGCCCTCTCTGTTCATCCGCGGACAGTCCGCCACTGGGGGCGCGGACAGTCCAGGGATCGGGCTCCAGCCGAGTCCGTGGCTGCGCAGCCTGTACGGACAAGTTCTTTTTGAACCGCGGACAGTCCGCCCTTGGGACTCGCGGACAGTCTGCCCTTGGGACTCGCGGACAGTACGGGAACATCCAGGGGACTTGCAGTAGCACTACGGTTTTGCTCTTTTGGCCAGCAGACAGTCCGCGACCTGAGCCCGGACAGTCCGCCACTGGGCAGACAGTCCGCGACCGTACTGCCGGACAGTCCGGGACTTGGCTGTAGCTTCCGGTTGTGTGCGTTTGCTCTCCTGGCTTCTTCGGTTGGTTTCCGGACTTCTTGTTTGGCCCTAGAGTTGATCAAGGAACCTCTCTAGGTATCTTTGCTACTTGTTAGCATAGGTATTTAGGAGTTTCTCGACGTAGCCGTCTATCTACGTTCGGGACTTGGTTTTTGGGGTCGAATTTGTTTCGGCACTTTTGGCATTTGGTTTGCTATCGCTTTGTGGTGCCTCGCTATGATCCAAGGGATCATCCACCCTCTTCCAGGGGTCGTGGGCATCACGTTCTCGGTCGTAGCTTTTGGGGGTTGATTTTGGGACAATCGGCCAAAGTTTCGAAAGAAGATTTTGAGCTCCCATTCACCCCCCCCCCCTCTGGTCGCCTTGCTAGTGTATTCTCGGTCCTTCAATTGGTATCGGAGCGGGTTAAGGATCTTCCACCTTAGCCGGTTCTAGATCCACAGAAGGCGACATAGATCGCGGCGTGGGCAAACCGCCGTTTTTTGATGGGACGAACTATGCGTATTGGAAGATACACATGTCGGCCTATCTGTAGAGTTTGGGTGCTTCCATTTGGGATATTTGCAACTCTGCCAATTACGTTGTCTTGGCTGCTCATGTGACTCAGCATCAGATCGATGAGCATAATGCCAATAGCCGAGCACGTAATGCTCTTTTCTCATGTTTGAGCATGAGTGAGTTTGATCGTGTTTCTCACCTCGCTACGGCTCGGGAGATTTGGGCTACCCTCATGCGCTTCCATGAGGGAACGTCTCAAGTCAAAACCCGACTCTACGAGTTGTTCAAGCGAGAGTATGAGAACTTTCGACATATGCCTGGCGAGAGCATAGAGAGTTTATTCGCTCGCTTTCAGGTGATTGTCAACAGGATGAGGGCTAACAAGGAGCTGTTGCCTTTCGACAATCATGACAGGGTTGTGAGCTTTTGCATACTCTTGATCGGTCGGTGTGGGATTCCAAAGTTCAGGCGATCATCGAATCACCTAACTATGAGACCCTCACGTGCGACGAGCTCTTCAGTAAGCTCAAGTCCAGTGAGATCGATGCCATGGCAAGGGCTTCTTATGAAAATCCTTCTGGCTCATCGATGGCTTTGCTTTTTGGCTCTTCTGCTAACCCCTCTGGAGGCTTTGCTTTGCATTCTCTTCTTTCTGTCACAGAGGAGCAGTTGGAGTCTTTGGGAGACGATGAGTTGGCTTTGCTTGCCAACCGGTTCTCGCGGTTTCACAACAACCGCATGAACCGTCGCCGCGGAGGAGGACGCTCGGGCTGTTTTGAGTGCGGCGATCCCGACCACTTCATCGCCAACTGTCCCAAGAAGAACAAGCATTCTGGGAAGGGCGGTCATGGGCACAAGTACGACTCCGGCAAGCGCAAGGAGAAGTACGTCCCCACGAAGCACAAGCGGAAGGGCGGCTTCAACAAGGAGTACATCAAGACCAAGTACTTGGAGAAGGCACAGGCTGAGTAGCGTGCTTTCTTCGCCACGCTCAGCGACGTCGACGACTCAGACGACGACTCCGCTTCCTCAAGCGACGACGAGTCCGAGAAGAAGAAGAGGATCGAGGACAAGCTCAACGGCCTTTGCTTCTTCGCCGACGACGACGGCCTCTGCACCATGGCCCTCGGCAAGGAGGTCGGCGGCGCCACTCCTCGGAACGACGACGACGACGACGACACCTCCCAGGTATCTCTGACCCCCGATGAGCTCTCTGCTGAGGTCGAGAAGCTTACTGCCGCGCTCCTTAGTCAGGATAAGTTGCTTAGGCATGCCGCTAGAGAGCGCAAGGAGTTTAGGTAGAAGTGGGAGGACACGGTGAGGGAGCTTGAGTTTGCCAAGTCCACCGTGGTCGTGTCGGAGGAGACCGAGTGTGAGATGTGCACCACGCACATGACTGACCTTCTCACTTTGATAAGTAAGTATGCTGCGTTGGTAGGAGAGGTGGATGAGCTGAAGGCTAGACCCTCGCTGTTGGGTGCGTGCAAGACTTGTCCTGTCTTGCAATCTGAGTTGGCAGAGAAGAATGCCAAGATTGTGTCTCTTGAAGAGGGCAACTCAGGTAGCACATGTGTGGCTAGGTGTGTTCTTTGTGAGGGTTTGGAGATGGAGATCGCAAACGTGAAGCATGACAAGATGCAAACCGAGGAGGAAAACACATACCTTCGGACCATCTTGTCATGGGTGTCTTGTGGTGAGCCGCAGCTCGGGATGATGATCTCCCAATTCAAGCGAGCTGCTGGAGGTCCTGCTGTAGGTTTTGCTCCGGGTGTTGATCTTTCTGCTTTTGGGAAGATTGGAGAGTCGAGTGGTCTGAACCCGAGTGAGAAGCCCAACTCCACCACTACTCCCAAACTTACCAAGCTTCCACCCAAAGAGTCTCTCAAGCCTAACACCAAGGATGGGGTGTTTGAGGAACCTCCGAGAGCTCCACCCAAGAACCAAGTGTGGGCTCCCAAACCAAACCACCTCAAGAACAAGCTTGACACCATGCCACCCACCCAGGAGGAGCTTATGCCACAGAAGGGCAAAGTGATCCACACCCACTACCGTGAGTACCAACAACCCCCTATGAGAGCGGTGAGGTACCATTGTGAGCATTGTGGGAGAGATGGACACTTGAGTGAGTTCTGCTTTCGGCGCAAGAGAGAGGCGCGCCATGCTAGGGAGATGAGCAATGCGGACATGTACCATCCTTTCCATGATGTACATGCGCCAAATGTTCAGAGACGTGCTGCTAGGCCCAGAGGTCCAGAACCTCAAGTTTCCAGGCCTAGGCAGAGGAGAGCTCCGAGGAGAGATGCTAGGCCTAGAGGTGCAGTGCCTCAAGTTCCTAGGCCTAGGCCTCCTAGAGAGCGTGCCCGGCGGGAGCCTGCTGTTGTAAGCTATGGACCCCGTGGCGGTGGCTTTGTAGTTGAGCGTTTTCCCCCACCGCGTTTTGAGTATCTCGGTGAGCGCTCCTTCCCCACCGGACCACGTTTTCCTCAGCGTGGTGATCGCTTTCCCCGTAGGCGTGCTAGGAATGGTTTTTCTGCTAACCGTTCTTTTGAGCAGCCGACCCAACACTGGTATTCACCCTACTTCACTAACCCCAGTGTTGGACCGTATGCTCACCCTATGTCTTTTTATTGATGTAGGTAAAACGATTGGAGAACGTTTGGTTGGTGGATTCCGGTTGTTCGAGGCACATGACCGGAAACACCAAGTGGTTCTCCAGTCTTAGTCCGGTCGCCGGAAAGGAGTTTATCACCTTCGGCGACAATAGAAAAGGTAAGGTCTTGTCTCGTGGGTCGGTGGGAGTTAATGAACACTTTGTGTTGCGCGATGTTGCTCTTGTTTCTAACTTGCATTTTAACCTTCTTTCTGTTTCACAACTTTTCGACGACGACTATGAGATTCGTTTTAAACCGAATCTCAGTCGTATTTTGGATCCTCAGGGCAATCTTGTGTGTTTGATTTCGCCCTTCGGAAAAGTCTTTCGTGCGAATTTATCGGAGTCTTTTGGCACTTCTCGTTGTCTTGTGGCTGGACCTTCCTCCTCTGATCTTTGGAAGTGGCATAGGAGACTTGGACATTTGAGCTTCGACTTGCTTGCAAGGCTTAGTTCACTTTGCCTAATCCGAGGATTGCCCAAGTTGCATATGGAGAAGGATCTTGTTTGCCACTCTTGTAGACATGGGAAGATGGTTGCTGCTCCCCACCATCCAGTGACTCAGGTCATGACCAAGCGCCCTGGAGAGCTTTTGCACATGGACCTTGTTGGTCCGGCTCAGGTGAGCTCGGTTGGGGGGAAGTGGTATGTGCTTGTTGTTGTTGATGACTTTTCGAGATATTCGTGGGTCTTCTTTTTAGCTGAGAAGACCGAGACTTTCTCCTTTGCTCGCAATCTGATTTTGTGTCTTCAGAACGAGTTCCCTTTGAACTCGATGCGAGCTATTAGGAGTGATAATGGTTCCGAATTCAAGAATTCGGATTTTGAGAAGTTTTGTAACTCTTTGGGTTTAGAGCATCATTTTTCTTCCCCCTACACACCCCCTCAGAATGGTGTTGTGGAGAGGAAGAATCGGACCCTTGTAGAGATGGCCAGGACGATGCTCGATGAGCATAGGACTCCTAGGCGATATTGGGCCGAAGCTATGAGCACTGCTTGCTACATTTCCAAACGCATTTTTCTTCGAGCTTTCTTGAAAAAGACCTCTTATGAGTTGCGTTTTGGAAAACTGCCCAAGGTGAGTTATTGTCGAGTTTTTGGTTGCCACTGTTTTATACTCAAAAAGGGCAACTTGGACAAGTTTGAGTCTCGTTCTTCTGACGGTGTGTTTTTGCGTTATGGCACCCACACTCGAGCTTATCGTGTACTTAACCTTGACACTAACCGAGTCATGGAGACATCAGATGTCACCTTCGACGAGACCATGGTTTGTCCTTCTCATTTTGAGCGTGCAGGTGATCATGAGGTTGGTGAGCCTCTTTTTGATGACGAGGATGAGGGTGCTGAAGGTATAGATGATCCAGCACCCCCTCCACCTGCTGTGTCGCAAAGAGCGGCTTCTACGACGACTCACGGCCCCGATACCTCTTCTTCCTGGGGGTCGTGGGATGCGCCACCTCGAGCGGTACCCTTTGTACCCTAGGAGGCACCAGCTGTTGTTGAGGAGGAGGCCACTTCGGCAAGGGAGGTACCATGACACATTCAGCGCCAGCACCCGCCTCAGCAGATGAACGGTAGCATCGACGAACGCGTCACCCGGTCAAGGCAAATCTCTCACTTTGCTCATTCTGCATTTGTTGCTGATTTTGAACCCCGGGATGTTGGACATGCTTTGACGGATCCAGATTGGGTCAATGCCATGCATGAGGAGCTTGAGAACTTTGAGAGAAATCGGGTTTGGGTTCTAGTGTCTCCACCTTCTGAGTGTCACCCAATTGGGACAAAATGGGTTTTCAAAAACAAACAGGGAGAAGATGTCCATGTTGTGAGAAACAAGGTCAGACTCGTAGCCCAGGGATATAGTCAGAAGGAGGGGATAGACTATGAGGAGACTTTTGCTCCTGTAGCACGTTTGGAGGCTATTAGGATACTCCTGGCTTTTGCTGCATCCAAAGGTTTCAAACTTTTTCAAATGGATGTCAAGAGTGCCTTCTTAAACGGCTACATAGAAGAGGAGGTGTATGTTAGACAACCCCCCGGTTTCGAAAATCCCAAGTTTCCAAACCATGTCTTTAAACATCACAAAGCTTTGTATGGTTTGAAACAAGCCCCTAGAGCCTGGTATGATAGGTTGAAAACCTTTTTGCTTGCTAAGGGTTTTAAAATGGGATGTGTTGATAAAACGCCCTTTCTCCTCAAGCAAGGCACTGATACTCTCTTGGTCCAGATTTACGTGGATGATATCATTTTCGGTGGTTCTTCTCACGCTTTGGTTGCCAAGTTTGCAGATACAATGAGCAGGGAATTTGAGATGAGCATGATGGGAGAGTTGACATTTTTCCTCGGGTTGCAAATCAAGCAATCCCAGGAAGGGACGTTCGTGCACCAGGGCAAGTACACCCGGGACATTCTGAAGAAATTCGATATGGGTGAGGCCAAGCCTCTTCCAACACCCATGTCGACCACGACGGCCCTGGATGCGGACAAGGAGGGAGAAGCAGTGGACCAGAGGGAGTACCGGAGTATGATCGGGTCGCTGCTATACCTGACGGCGACACGCCTGGACATTCAGTTCGCGGTGTGTCTGTGCACGTGATTTCAGTCGTCGCCACGCTCTTCTCACCGTCAGGCGGTCAAGCGCATAATGAGGTACTTATCCTTCACTCCAGAATTCGGGATTTGGTATTCTGCTTCCTCCACCCTCTCGCTTTGCGGATATTCCGATGCCGATTTTGTTGGTTGTCGCATTGATCGCAAGTCCACTTCTGGGACTTGCCAGTTTATTGGTTCTTCTCTTGTATCGTGGTCTTCTCGCAAGCAGTCTAGTGTCGCCCAGTCTACCATGGAGGCTGAGTATGTTGCTGCGGCTAGCTGTTGTTCCCAGTTACTCTGGATGATGGCCACTTTGCGTGATTTTGGTCTAAGCTTTTCTCGTGTTCCTTTGCTTTGTGACAGCACGAGTGCTATTAGCGTTGCTAAGAACCCCGTGCTTCACTTGAAGACCAAACACATTGATGTGCGCTTTCATTTTCTGCGAGACCACTATGAGAAGGGTGATATCGACCTTCGCCATGTCGATACTCATCATCAGTTGGCTGATATTTTTACCAAGCCTTTGGACCAATCAACTTTTGCTAGGTTGAGAGGTGAGCTTGGTGTGTGTTTCCCCTTTTAGTTGGGGGGAACATTTTGGTTCTTGTATTATAGACTGACTCTTTTTCGTTTGCCTTTGTTTCCTTTTGCATTTTAGCATACGCATTTACATTCTGAGCTTCATTTATATAATCATTAGAATGTAACTATGCTCTATGTAGTATGCTCCGATGCTTATGATGATGCTTGTGGCTTATGCTCTTTCTGATCACTAAATACATGTTGTGAGCTGAGCTAGTTTTGAATGGTGAATCTGCTTAACAAACTTGAAATTGAAAATGTTCACCATTGAGATATGCAACTAGCATGTGTAGGATGTGTTGAGTTCACTCGTGCTTTTCATATATGCTAGGTTGCTATGTCTCTAGTTCTGAGTCTGTCACTTGCTTGGTTTGTTCATATTCTGAAATAAAACTTGAACCAAGATAAGTGAATTGTAAAGATCGAGATGGGATTGCTTGTCAACACATCACTGTTTCGAGACTGTTTCTCATTGCACTTTGAGTTAAACTTGAGGTGTGTAGTGTATGACCGAAACTGTAGCTTTAAGCTTCTGATTGCTTCTGCATAGGCTTCGCACAGTTGAAAAGTTAGGCAAGACAAGCTTTCAACCTCTCGCAATCACGTGCTAAATTCTGAACTTGTGCTATTTCACCGCTGCAACTCCGATCTAAAATTTGAAATCACAAGTTATGCTTCATTCTATAGCATGATGGTTGAACTTTGCTAGGGGTAGTTCACTTTGTATACATGATTATCACTTGTTGTTTTCCTGTCTATACATGTGTAGTGCTATTTTGATGGTGAATACCTTTTTGGCTAAAAACCGCTCACTTTGCTCCTATGTTCATAGTTCATATTTGGTGATCAGTTTGAGCCTTTGCTAGCATGTGCGCTTCAGTTGTGTCGTTGGACCTATACTATGTAGAGCATCTTTGCATTCTCTTGACTATATTCCTGAAGCTGCTAACTTGCATTTTTACTCATATGCATGTTCGAAGGGGGAGTTTGTTCTCTTGTTGGCACTTTTTGATGGTGCATTTTCTGAGGGGGAGAACATTGCTTTCAGCTCCTTTTGCTTGATGGTGCATTTTCAACTAAGGGGGAGAAATTGCAAATCATTGAGTCCAACTAAGGAAGAGTGTCTTAGTTGTGTGCACTATTCGAGGGGGAGTTTGACTGTAAGGTTTTGGTATCGAGCTTTCTTGCTAGTTGTGTTGAGCCTCTGTGCCTCTATCTTGAGGGACTAGCATTTCGCTTTGATTTTTTCAAATTGGTATTTGCTAGCGGTGTTGAGCCTGTGCTACCTCTTCTTGAGGGCTAGCTTTGCTTTCCTTGGTCGCGTCGAGCCGTTGCCCATGTCTTTGGGGACCAAGTTGTCTTTCTCTTTCCACTTGACCTTCTTCGGCTTTGCTATGCTTTTGTGTCATTTGGTCGAGTTCTGTTTCTCTCTTCCTTCCTTCCTTCTTTCCTTCTTTCTATCATGATTTGTATTGGTAGTTGACAATGCACTCATCAAGGGGGAGATTGCGGATACATGGGTGTATGCCGGGTCTCTGAGTGATGAGTGATTGTCAACTGGGATGATGCGCATGTTCTTTGGCCTGTGTTGTGCAGGTGTCGAGCACAGAGACAGTGATCAGAGGCAAGGTGAAAGTCAAGTAGAGACGTGCCGTGCCGATGGACCGAGAGTGGCGAAGGGCGAACGTGAGGCTTGGACTGAGGGACCGATGGCCCGAGGATCAGCTGTGGTGGCTGACAGCCTGTGACAGCAACGAGTGAAGACTTGCGGTCATGTGTTGCCTAAGTCGTGGACTTGGGGACACGTGTCGGTGGACGGGGTGCACGGGCGGTGCATCCCCTCTACAGCTTCGGTTTGGTGGTAGAGCCAGAGAAAAACCATCGGGTGGACGGTTTCCAGGTTTGGGCCTCAAAACCTGGGCGCGGATGGTTTCTGAGTTTGGCCACAAAACTCGGGCTGAGGACGGTTTCCAGGTATGGGCCTCAAAACCTGGGTGCTGCGGGTTTGCTGAGTTTGGGCCACAAAACTCAGGCGTTGGTGGGCTGGTTTCCCGGTTTGGGCCTCAAAACCGGGGGTTGGCTGTGAAGGCTGGTTTCCCGGTTTGGGCCACAAAACTGGGGGTGCGACGTCCAGGAAAAGGACGCATAGCGGTGGTGGCACGTGGCGGCAATCGGGAGGTTGCGTCGAGGCAACGCTACGAGTTGTGCGGGCGTGGCCGTCGGATCCACCTACCATCGAGTTGGTCCAGAATAACCTTAGGGTTTAGCTGGTTCGCTCTGTAAGTAGTTAGGGGTAGAGTGGGAATTAGGAATAGTTAGAATTAGGATAAGTAGGGGGAGACACCCACCTCCCCATTTATCTCAGTCATTTGCTCTTTGCACTTAGGGTTTGTTGCTCTCCCAATCCCCTGCTGTAGCTAGGTGAGATCCGCAGAGAACCATACCTCTGTGTATTGGAGATTTTGAGGAAGTGAGGCCGTAACCTTACTGTTGTAGCGTGTGGTAGCCACACGGTTGCAGATCGATGACTTGATTCGCGTTTTGGTTCGTGTTCTTCGCGTTCCTCTTTTCTCCGCGTTTTTCACGTCGCTCGATCTCTCTCCATACTGCGTCTTTGCGAAATCCGTTTGAATCATCTTGTTCGTTTTCGAGAGGAGGTCATTTCGACCAAAGGAATTCATCTAACTCCTCACGAACAAGTAGATCGGGTTGCTTTCATTTTCGTGGCGCTTTTTCGTTCTTGATCTTCTCCTTTCGATTTCCCGGTGATTGAATCAATTTGAGCGGATGATTTCTTAGGGATAGTCTCCTAACTACCCCGTGATCATCTTCTCCAAGTTTGGGAACGTGGGATTTTGATTTGGATCGAATTTGGAGAGATTCGTGAGAGGGGCGATCAAAATAGCCCTCTCTGTTCATCCACGAACAGTCCGCCACTGGGGGCGCGGACAGTCCGGGGATCGGGCTCCAGCCGAGTCCGTGGCTGCGCAGCCTGTACGGACAATTTCTTTTTGAACTGCGGACAGTCCGCCGTTGGGACTCGCGGACAGTCCGGGAACGTCCAGGGGACTTGCAGTAGCACTACGGTTTTGCTCTTTTGGCCGGCGGACAGTCCGCGACCTGAGCCCGGACAGTCCGCCACTGGGCAGACAGTCCGCGACCGTACTGCCGGACAGTCCGTGACTTTGTAGCTTCCGGTTGTGTGCGTTTGCTCTCCTGGCTTCTTCGGTTGGTTTCCGGACTTCTCGTTTGGCCCTAGAGTTGATCAAGGAACCTCTCTAGGTATCTTTGCTACTTGTTAGCATAGGTATTTAGGAGTTTCTCGACGTAGCCGTCTATCTACGTTCGGGACTTGGTTTTTGGGGTCGAATTTGTTCCGACACTTTTGGCATTTGGTTTGCTATCGCTTTGTGGTGCCTCGCTGTGATCCAAGGGATCATCCACCCTCTTCCAAGGGTCGTGGGCATCACGTTCTTGGTCGTAGCTTTTGGGGGTTGATTTTGGGACAATCAGCCAAAGTTTCGAAAGAAATTTTTGAGCTCCCATTCACCCCCCCTCTGGTCGCCTTGCTAGTGTATTCTCGATCCTTCAGGGGGAGTTCATGTCCAGGGGGGTTTGCTCATTTGATGAGTTTTCAATTGATTTCAATTGGTTTGAAGCGTTTTGCAGCTAGTTGTGTTGAGCCTTTGCCTCTTTCTTGAGGGACTAGCAGTTTTGCATTCTTATGCGCCTTTCAGTTGGTTTCATTTCAATAGGTATCAATCTTTCTCGCTAGCGTTGTTGATCATGTTCTACCTCTTCTTGAGGGCTAGCTTTGCTTTGCTTGGTTGCGTCGAGCCGTTGCCCATGTCTTTGGGGACCAAGTTATTTTGCTCACTCCACTTGACCTTCTTTCGGCTTTGATGTGCTTTTGGGTCATTTGGTTGAGTTCTCTACTCTCTCTTCTTTCTTTTTTTCTTCTACCTTCATATGATTTGTGTTGGTAGTTGACAATGCACTCATCAAGGGGGAGAATGTGGATACATGGGTGTATGCCGGGTCTTGAGTGATGAGTGATTGTCAACTAGTTTGATGCGCATGTTCTTTGGCTTGGGTTGTTCAGGTGTCGAGCACGGATACAGTGATCGAAGACAAGGTGAAGGTCAAGTAGATACGTGACGTGCCGATGAACCCGGAGCGGTGAAGGGCGGACATGAGGCTTGGACTGACGGGCCAGTGGCCTGAGGATCAGTTGTGGTGGATGACAACCTGGGACAGCGACAAGTGAAGACATGTGGGTGGACGGGGTGCACGGGCGGTGCATCCCTCTACGGCGTCGGTTTGGTGGTTGAGCCACAGAAAAACCACCGGGTGGACGGTTTCCAGGTTTGGGCCACAAAACCTCGGTGCAGACGGTTTCCGAGTTTGGGCCACAAAACTCGGGCTGAGGACGGTTTCCAGGTTTGGGCCTCGAAACCTGGGCACTGGCGGGTTTCTGAGTTTGGGCGACAAAACTCAGGCGATGGACAATAGGTTTCCCGGTTTTGGCCTTAAAACCGGGGGATGGTCGTGAAGACAGGTTTCCCGATTTCGGCCTCAAAACCAAGGGCGATGTCTATGAAAAGGACGAGCAGAGCGGTGGCGGCATGCGGCGGCAATCAGTGAGGTCGCGTCGAGGCGAAGCTACCAGTTGTGCGGGTGTGGCTGTCGGATCACCATCTACTTCGACTTGGTCCAGAATAGCCTTAGGGTTTAGCTGGTTCGCTCTGTATCATTAAGGGTAGAGTGGGAATAAAAATTAGGATAAGTAGAGGGAGACACCCACCTCCCAATTTATCTCAGCCATTTGCTACATTCACTTAGGGTTTTCTGCTTCCCATTCCATGCTGTAGCCACTGAGATCCGCAGAGACGGTGAATCATACCTCTGTGTATTTGGATTTTGATGAAACGAGACCGTAATCTCGTTGTCTCCTCGTGTGGAGTTTCGACTGGAAATCGTTTTCGATTCGCGTTTTGGGCTGTGTTCTTCACGTTTTGTTTTTCGTTCTCTCGGTGATTTGCATCATTCTCTCACTCCGAGGAATGATTTTTGATTCCGTTTGAATTGAGTTGTTCTAGATCGTGAGGCGCATCTTTCCACTGAAGGAATTCACCTCTAACCTCACGAGCTAGTAGATCGATCAATTTTTGTTTTGGATCGGCTTTCTTCTCCTTTGCCCCGAATTCTTCCAAACCACAGATTTGGAGTTAGGTTCGAGCCATGATCTCTTAGGAGTAGCTCACTAACCTCCTTGGAACTCCTCATACCATGTCTAAGACCTAGAGCTTTTGATTCGGAGGAGATCGGGTTGAATCGCCGAAGAACTGTGCTGTTTTCGGGGGCATCAGACCCTGAGCACGGGAGCATCGGACGCTGCTGTTCATAGCATCGGACGCTCCTGTGACACGTGTCACTTTCTATGTTTTTGAGTGAGCATCGGATGCTGGGCATCGGACGCTCCGTTGTTCATCGGACGCGCCGGACCCAGAGCATCGGACGACTGTAGCAGCGTCCGATGGCTGTCCAGTAAGGTTCCAGAGGGGACCTATTGACATCGAACGCGTCCGCCAGGTTTACATCGGACGCTGCCAGCGTCCGATGCAGTGACTTCTGCACTGTTTCGTTCATGGTTCGTTCGTCCGATATCGGATTTGGTTTCCGTCTTTTGCATTGGACTTCTTGGGTTGTGTAGTATCCCGCTGTGCTTCTAGGAAGCATCCACCCCATATCTAGGGTCGTGGATACTAGCAAGCCTGTGTCTTGCTTCTGGGGTGACTTTCTGGGACAAGGGCTACAAGTTTATGAAAAGAGATTTAAAGCTCACATTTACCCCCCTCTGGTCGCCTTTGTGTAGCACTTTCGGTCCTTCAGTGGCGCGTGACGGTGAGGCCGTGCGCTGCCTGTGGCAGCGATGGCGGGACCCACAATGGAATCACACATGATGGGGATTGGGAATGCGAGCACAGATGCTACTTTTTAAATTTTTTTAATATAATATAAATAATAGAACAAAAGATAAGGTGGGTCCAGTATAACAGTGCTTAACAATATTAAACACGTTGTCCATCCTATTTTGATTCATCCAACCATCCAAAATGTGACGGTCCCCAGTCTCTTATGAGACAAACAGAAAATGTAGTTCTCCCATCTCAGAAACAAGAGATAGGATCGTCCCACTTTACCTTGACACCCAATCAAACACTATCTTAATGTCATTGGAAGGTCAACAAGAGCGCAGGTTCTCTAGCTCACCAATATTACAATGGCACAATAATCCAAACTCAGAAGCTCTCAAAGATGAATGCTAAGTTCTATCCTATGCACTCGAGAGGAAGTGCGAACTGTATAATCACTTGCTCTAGCTCTAGTAGCCTTGAAAAAATTCAACATGCAACCACTACAAAATGAATGGAGTATATATACCTCCTTCATATGGCCATTAGCCAAAGTCTGGCAGAAAACAACGCGGACGATCTAGTGCTCACACAATATGCTACCGTCAGAAAACTAGTTTGGTGTGACTACTGAAGTACTAGTCGTTGCAGATTGGATGATGTCAGATTGTTAGACGCTAGAACTTCTCTAATACTTACCAAAAAAGATGATCATGTGCATTTACATAGTGTCGACGAAATATAGTCGATAGTTCATTGAGGGGTATATCCATCATGGTAGATTGTGAGGTGAAACTTTGTGTTACTAATTAAGAACCATATGGTAACACAGGAGCAGAGACATGAAGTTTAGACAGGCTCAGACCATCAATACAGTGTAATACACCAAGTTGAGTCAAAACTCCCCTGAGCTAAAAAAGGAAGCAAACAGCAAGCTCACCTCTCAACCTAGTAAAAGTTGATTTGTCAAAAGGCTTGGTGAAAATGTCTACAAGCTGATTGTAGGTCTCTACATGCTGCAAATCAATGTCGTCTTTCTCGTAATGATCACGAAGAAAGTGAAAGTGAACATCAATGTGTTTGGTATTGGAGTGAATGATTGGGTTCTTTGCTAAACTAATGGCACTCACTATCACAAAGCAAAGGGGCCCTAGCATAATCTAGACTAAAATCATGCAAAGTAGCAATAATGCACAATAACTGTGAGCAACAGGACACGACAGCAACATACTCAGCCTCGATGGCAGACTGGGCTACGCTAGACTACTTACGGGAGGACCAAGACACAAGAAAAGAGCCATGAAACTGATAAGTCCCATAAGTAGACTTGTGATCAAGCCGACAGCCGACAAAATCTGTATCAGAATAACCACAAAGCGAGAGGGTCGAAGAAGAAGAGTACCAAAGACCGAACTCAGGAGTGTATACCTCATGATGCGCTTGACCACCTGCTTGTGTGATGTCCGAGAGGACATCTGAAAGCGAGCGCACAGACACTCTACAAAGTGTATGTCTGGCCACGTCACTATCAAGTACAGGAGAGAGCCAATCGTACTCCTCTACTCCTTCTAGTCCACGGGCTCTCTGTCCTCGTTTGCATCTATCACAATCATCATTGCCATGGGCGTTATGAGAGGCTTGGCCTTGCCCATGTCGAACTTCTTCAGGACGTATCTCGTGTACTTGCCTTGATGCACGAACGTCCCATCTCGGGTTTGCTTGATTTGCAACTCGAGGAAGAAGGTCAACTCACCCATCATGCTCATCTTGAACTCCCTGCTCATAACATCTGCAAATTGGCAACAAGTGCATGAGAGGAGCCACCAAAGATGGTATTATCCACGTAAATCTGAACTAAAAGGGCGTTATTTCCTTGCTTGTGGAGAAACAATGTTTTATCAACCGACCCCATGTTAAAACCCTTGGAGAGCAAAAAGGTCTTCAAACGCTCACACCACGCTCTAGAGGCTGCTTGCTTCAAACCATACAAGGCTTTCTAAAGTTTGTGTACACATGGTTTGGAAACTTGGGCCTCTCAAAACCTGGTGGTTACTTAACATAGACCTCTTCCTCTATATACCAATTTAGGAAGGCACTCTTGACATCTATTTGGAAAAGTTTGAACCCTTATGAAGCAGCAAAAGTGAAAAGGATTCGTATGGCCTCTAAACGAGCTACAGGGGCAAAGGTCTCCTCATAATCAATACCCTTCTTCTGACAAAAACCTTGGGCCACTAATCTAGCCTTGTTCCTCACTACCATCCCATCCTCACCCTGTTTGTTCTAGAAAACCCACTTGGTACCTATAGGGTGACATTCTGGTGGAGGTGGAACTAGTGCCCAGACATGGTTTTGCTCAAAGTTTTCTAACTTCTTGTTGGCGGTCCTTATTGTCTATTTGTAACTACCAACTCTCACATGAAATGATCACCAAACTAGAAAAAGAGCTTTTACATCCAACAAGTTCCACGAGTTTTGGTGATTCACTTGTCTTGCAGAGTAATCAAAGAATACCATGGAAAAGGCAAGAAGAATACGACTTCCGGCAAGGCGTAAAATCAATAAATAATGGAAGAAGCCCATCAAACTCCAAATCTAGGCTTGAACTCACCATAACATCGAAGAGCATCAAGTCTACGGACCACAGGAGAAAGGCGGTGGCGAGGCGGGCCAGCAGGGGTGCACCCGCACCCCTGGTGCGGCCGCACCACCACTGGCGCGAAACTCGTTCAAATTTGAACGGTCGCCTGCCACCGCCTCTCCCATGTCGATTATGTGGGTGTCCAGGTTCAATGTACTTCGGAGAGGTCGGTTTGCACCTTCTATGTGGAGAAATGAGGCTCTCCACTCCCCAAGGCACCTCCACTATATAAAGAGGCCCTCTCCATCATCATATCATCATCTACATATAAATCATACACACCACAAGGAGTCCTCTTCACCATATTGCCAAGATGTAGTAGTAGAATAGCTCTAGTTGAGAGTGAGGGAGAGATGCTCAAGTTCCGGAGGGGTCTTTCGAGGATCGGTATAATCTTGTATCGCTTCTTTGTAAGACTCTACTATTCAATATATTTATCTTCTCTAATTACTTGAATTGCTTACATGGTTATCTAGTTCTTACCTTATGTTTTAGCTAAATCATGGTTAGTTTAATGTTTTGCACCTTGGCATGGGATCTCCGCTCGACCGAGTGCTCTAGTTATTATATGTGGCTAGAGTAGTAATCGGTAGTATGGACGTGGTGTCTAGACTATCGGTTACCTGAGGGTACCATCCTCTCCTTGTTTGTTTTTTAAAACCCATTTTGTCCCAATAGGGTGACACTCAGGAGGAAGAGGAACCAAAACCCAAACCCGATTTCTCTCAAAATTTTCTAACTCCTCATGCATGGCATTGATCCAATCTGGATCAGATAAAGCGTCTCCAACATCTCGGGGTTCAAAATCAGCAACAAATGCAGAATGAGCAAAGTGAGAGATTTGTTGTGACCTTAACTGAGTGACACGTTCGCCGATGCTGACGATCATCTGTTGAGGCGGGTGTTGGCGTTGGATGTGTCGTGGCGCCTCCCAAACTGGTGTAGCCTCCCCCTCAACAGCAGCTGGTGCCTCCTCGGGTACAAAGGGTACCGCTCGAGGTGGCGGATCCCACGGCCCCCAAGTAGTCGAAGAAGAGGGATCGGGGCCGTGAGTGGTAGTAGAGGCCGCTCTTTGCAGCACAGCAGGTGGAGGAGGTGCTAGGTCATCCATCCCTTCAGCACCTTCTTCCTCATCATCAAAAAGAGGCTCGCCAACCTCAAGATCACCTGCACGCTCAAAACGAGAAGAAGGACAAACCATGGTCTCCTCGAAGGTGACATCTGATGTCTCCATGACTCGGTTAGTATCAAGGTTAAGTACACAATATGCGCGAGTATGAGTGCCATAACCCAAAAATACACCGTCAGAAGAACGAGACTCAAATTTGTCCAGGTTGCCTATCTTAAGTATGAAACAGTGGCAACCAAAGACTCTAAAATAACTCACCTTGGGCAGTTTTCTAAAATGCAACTCATAAGAAGTCTTTTTCAAGAAAGCTTGGAGAAAAATGCGATTGGAAATGTAGCATGCAGTGCTTATAGCTTCGGCCCAATATCGCCTAGGAGTCCTATGCTCATCGAGCATCGTCCTGGCCATCCCTACAAGGGTCCGATTTTTCCTCTCTACAACACCATTCTGAGGGCGTGTGTAGGGGGAAGAAAACTGATGCTCTAAACCCAAAGAGTTACAAAACTTCTCAAAATCCGAATTTTTGAATTCAGAACCATTATCACTCCTAATAGCTCGCATCGAGTTCAAAGGGAACTCGTTCTGAAGACGCAAAATCAGATTGCGAGCAAAAGGGAAAGTCTCGGTCTTCTCAGCTAAAAAGAAGACCCATGAATATCTCGAAAAGTCATCAACAACAACAAGCACATACCACTTCCCTCCAACTGAGCTCACCCGAGCCGGACCAACAAGGTTCATGTGCAAAAGCTCTCCAGGGCGCTTAGTCATGACCTGAGTCACTGGATGGTGGGGAGCGGCAACCATCTTCCCATGTCTACAAGAGTGGCAAACAAGATCCTTCTCCATAGACAACTTGGGCAATCCTCGGATTAGGCCAAGTGAGCTGAGCCTTGCAAGCAAGTCGAACCTCAAATGTCCAAGTCTCCTATGCCACTTCCAAAGATCAGAGGAGGAAGGTCCAGCCACAAGACAATGAGAAGTGCCAAAAGACTCCGAGAAATTCGCACGAAAGACTTTTCCAAAGGGCGAAATCAAACACACAAGATTGCCCTGAGGATCCAAAATACGACTGAGATTCGGTTTAAAACGAATCTCATAGTCATCATCAAAGAGTTGCGAAACAAAAAGAAGGTTAAAATGCAAGTTAGAAACAAGAGCAACATCGCACAACACAAAGTGCTCATTAACTCGCACCGACCCACGAGATAACACTTTACCTTTGCAATTGTCGCTGAAGGTTATAAACTCCTTTCCGACGATCGAACTAAGACTGAAGAACCACTTGGCGTTTCTGGTCATGTGCCTCGAGCAACCGGAATCCACCAACCAAACGTTCTCCAATCGCTTTACCTACATCAATAAAAAGACATAGGGTGAGCATACGGTCCAACACTGGGGTTAGTGAAGTAGGAGGAATACCAGTGTTGGGTCGGCTGCTCAAAAGAACGGTTAGCAGAAAAACCATTCCTAGCACGCCTACGGGAAGAGCGATCACCACGTAGAGGAAAATATGGTCCGCTAAGGAAGGAGTGTCCATCGCGATACTCAAAACGCGGTGGGGGAAAACGCTCAACTATAAAGCCACCGCCACGGGGTCCATAGCCTACAACTGCAAGCTCCCGCCGGGCATGACCTCCTTGCGGCCTAGGCCTAGGAACTTGAGGTTTCGGACCTCTAGGCCTAGCAGCACGCCTCTGAACATTCGGCACATGTACATCATGGAAAGGATGGTACGTGTCCGTGTTGTTCATCTCCTTTGCACGGCGCGCCTCTCTCTTGCGCCGAAAGCAAAACTCACTCAAGTGACCATCTCTCCCACAATGCTCACAATGGTACCTCACCGCTCTCATAGGGGGTTGTTGGTACTCACGGTAGTGGGTGTGGATCACTTTGCCCTTCTGTGGCATGAGCTCCTCCTAGATAGGTGGCATTGTGTCTAGCTTGTTCTTGAGATGGTTTGGTTTTGAAGCCCATGATTGTTTCTTAGGTGGAGCTCTCGGAGGTTCAACAAATACCCCATCCTTGGTGTTAGGCTTGAGAGGCTCTTTGGGTGGAATCTTGGTAAGCTTGGGAGTAGTGGTGGAGTTGGGCTTCTCACACGGGTTAAGACCACTCAACTCTCCAATCTTGCCAAAAGATGAAACATCAACACCCGGAGAAAAACCTACACCTGGACCTCCAGCAGCACGCTTGAACTAGGAGATCATCATCCCAAGCTGCGGCTCACCACTAGATACCCATGACAAGATGGTCCGAAGGTATGTGTTTTCCTCGGTTTGCATCTTGTCATGTTTCACATTGGCTATCTCCATCTCCAAGCCTTTACAAAGAATGCACCTAGACACACAAGTGCTACCCGAGCTGGCCTTCTCAAGAGACACAATCTTGGCATTCTTCTCTGCCAATTCGGATTGCAAGCCCGCACAGGACTTGCACGCACCCAACAGCGAGGATCTAGCCTTAAGCTCATCCACCTCTCCTACCAACGCCACATACTTACCTCTCAAGGTGAGAAGGTCAATCATGTGCGTGCTGCACATCTCGCACTCACCCTCCTCAGAGACAACTATGGTGGACTTGGCAAACTCAAGTTCCTTCACCGTATCCTCCCACTTCTGCCTAAACTCCTTCCGCTCTCTAGCAGTGCGCCTAAGCAACTTATCTTGACTAAGAAGGGCGGCAGTAAGCTTCTCGACCTCAGCAGAAAGCTCATCGGGGGTCAGAGATACCTGGGAGGTGTCGTCGTTGTCGTCGTTCCGAGGGATCTCCTCCAGCTCGTCGTCGACCTCCTTGCCAAGGGCCATGGTGCAGAAGCCCTCGTCGTCGACGAAGAAGCAGAGGCCGTTGAGCTTGTCCTCGATCCTCTTCTTCTTCTCGGACTCGTCGTCGCTTGAGGAAGCGGAGTCGTTGTCGACGTCGCTGAGCGTGGCGAAGAATGCACGCTGCTTAGCCTGAGCCTTCTCCAAGTACTTCGTCTTGATGTACTCCTTGTTGAAGCCGCCCTTCCGCTTGTGCTTCGCGGGGACGTACTTCTCCTTGCGCTTGGTGGATTCGTACTTGTGCCCATGATCCGCCTTGCCGAAGGTCTGCTTGTTCTTCTTCGGGCAATTGGCGATGAAGTGGTAGGGGTCGCCGCACTCGAAACATCCTGAGCGTCCTCCTCCGCGGCGATGGTTCATGCGGTTATTATGAAACCGCGAGAACCGGTTGGCGAGCAACGCCAGCTCGTCATCCCCCATGAACTCCAGCTGCTCCTCTATGATAGAAAGAAGAGAGGAAAGTGCAAAGCCTCCAGAGGTGTTAGCAGAAGAGCTAGAAAGCAAAGCCATTGACGGGCCAGAAGGATTTTCATAAGAAGCCCTCTCCATGGCATCGATCTCACTACACTTGAGCTTACTAAAGAGCTCGTCGCACGTGAGGGTCTTATAGTTAGGCGATTCGATGATCGCCTGAACCTTGGAATCCCACACCGACCGATCAAGAGTAAGCAAATGCTTCAGTATGTATCTCATATTTGATCTCCATACAACTTTTAATTTGAATTTTTGCATGTTTAATTCTTAAACCAATATATTTTTCTTGCATATAAAAACTAAAAACAATTTTACCTTTGAAAAAAAACTTTGCATAATAAATTTGTTTAGACCTTATTTTCAAAAGATTTACTTATGCATCAATTCCTTTTTGAAAAAAAATCCTTTTATAAAAAAAATTCTTAAAAAATCATAATAAAAAAATATTTACTTTTTTTAAATAAACCCAATAACCTAGTTTTAATAAAAATAAAGCGAGGACCTTCTGTTCTAATAAATCTCCCTAACTCCAAAAAAACACATCTTGGAATTAGACAAGGTTCCCTTCGGGTATTCTTTGCCAATAATAATTACAGGAACGAAGGACGAACGATGTCTATAGACATGAGTGACGCACTACATACTCAGGAGGTGCTCCAACATTCACACTTGGCTTTTAGTGTCAATGACATAAAAGTCCAAGTGTGGGGGACCCAACCCTTCCACGCCATCTCTCGGGCACGCCGGTTTGCACTCCATACTCTCACCCATGTCATGATCCTATAAGTTTGATTATGCTCAAAAATACCAACCATGCTAATCAAACTTTTAAAAAAAATGAAAAATAAAATCTTGCTAAATTATGAACTTGTCTTTATATAGATTGGTCGGTATAAAGTTTATTCCTAGTTCATACACTTGTTTCTTGTGGATGCATCTTTATTAGGAAAATATGTCAACTAAGTTGTTGTGAAGTGAGATATGGTAAGACTAAAGAAATCCTTTCTTTTATGAAAGCTCTTGGAGAATTTTTGTTTTGCTAAAACTTTAAAAATTTATAGCAAATACTTCTCCTTAATAATTAAATATCCTACCAGAGCCATATGTGTTGGCACAAAATGCGTCGCACCGTGCCTCACACACAGCAAGCCGAAAAGCGTGGCTTCAATCGGGTGCCCGGACGGTTTGAAATCCGGAGACGTGCCAGTCGGTTTGACCTGAAAGCCAACAAGGGATAAAACTGTGAGAATAAAACTGGAACATGTCCGATGAGACCAGACAGTTCCATATTTACGGCTCTGAAGCCACTCACAACGACATATAGCTATAGAAGCTATCTGTCAACAAGTTTTAAAGATCATTCAGCTAACTCCAAACACAAGCACATGTAAACAATTGGTTGTCGAATGCACATTCATAAAAAGACATGCTTGAACAAGAGATAGATTATAAAATAACGTATAACCAAGCTCGGCAAACCAGCCGAGTTGGGGTCCTTGAAGAAGGAACATGCAAACCAAAAAACGATTAAACTAATCTAAAACCTGCATCTGCCGCACGATACCTAGTTTTATCAAAGCCTAAGCATGATTGACATGTATGAACCCGCAACACGTAACAATCTATATTAGAAATTAATTCGGCCATCATGGTTATTCAATTATCGGAAGAAACAAGTAAAACTTGCAAAGCAAGGCCGAACAAAGTCAATCTAGATTGGGCAAAAGAGTGTTGTGAAACTTAATTAAATAAATCATACAATACAAGGTAACTTAATGAATCTACTAGATTTTGCCAAATCTAATAGAGCCAATAACTATCTCGCTCATGCTAAACGTATCAAGCAAATGTCTGCCGCACGGTATTTACTCATAAGCATAACATAAGCAAAGACTTCTTGATTGTCAACATAGATCCGCCGCACGATCTTTGTAAACAAACGAGACTACTTGCATCACATCTAAATCCACCGCATGATACTAGACATGATAACAAGGTTGCCGGGACTTACGGAGGTCGACGGATCGATGATTCCTCTCGAAGAACTCGACGACACGACAAAGGACTCGAAGATGGCACGGGGCCGATTTGTATTGATATGGTTGTGAACAATTTTACAATGGCCGAAGGTTTATATTTATACCCTGGGCGAAATATGAGTCCTAGAAGACTACGACTTACATAATGAAAACTTGGAAAATACGAGTCCTATTCCTATTTTCCTCTCAGTGTTTTCCATTGTCCAATGTCTTCTCGTGCAAGTCAGCTTCACTTGCAATATTTGCTTCCCGAATAGAATCATCGCCTTGCAAGATAGCCGACCGTACAGACACTTGCCGAAACCCCGAGAACTAACCGACCGCTTGGTTGTCTACCGAATGCCCTTCTCATTGCTGGCTGGGTCCACTTGTCATCTTCTTATGCGTGTGAAATTCTGGTGTTAACACATGCCCCCTAATTTTGGGATAAATATTTATTCCAAAATTCCTTTCTCCTGTATACTGACGTGGAACCTCCGGAAGCATCCACCTTCGTAGAAATCTCGCAAGTCATAATTGCCTTACCTGCCGATTCATCTCCCGATGCACCCTTTGGGGTCTTTTAAGTCACCCTTCACTTCGTTTCAGCTTACTCTCTCAAGCTCCCCTGTTTCAATCTCCAAACCAATAAAAACCCTTTTTTCTCCTATCATCGCCCAATCCAATCTAGAAGATGTCTTCGGTGGCGAGGAGAAAAAGTTTCGAGCTCGGCGTTGCCAGCACCTCCAGGAAAAGGTCGCTCTCTTCTATTTTGTTCCTCAATGAAGCAGTTGTTCTCACTTTGCTACTTTTGTTCAGGAGGATTGATGATGATTTCTCCGGAAATCTGACTCAATAGCTGTGACGGAACCTCCTGGATTAATAAGGCCCACATGTACCTGTTCTTGTCCTACAGACCTCGGACAGCCATACACGGTGCCCAATAACCCAAAAGACCCACCACGTGTCATCGGGTAACCCGACTCATCCACGTTTCCTTACATTCCCAGGATCATTGCAAGAGTCATTGCAGTATTACAACATTTCACAAATAATATACATCGGAGATAAAGTGCGGAAGTATTACACTATATGTTTTACAAACCAGTTGTTCAAACTTGCGTCGTTATTACAAACCATAGTTTCAAACTTTATCCTAGGTAGTGGAGACAACATTAATAAAACAGTATTTCACACAAACAACCCCGCCTAAGTGTTGCATTACTCCTCTCCGGACATGTCCTCCTCAATGACGGTCGCGCAACAGGCCTCAAAGCAGGGCTGCTCGTGAACGTCACCTGCAACAGGGGATTAACAAACCCTGAGTACAAAGGTACTCAACAAGGCTTACCCGACAAGAGAAGAGAAGGAACGGATATGCGGGCTTGGGTAGGCTCAACAGTATTTTTCATTTGCATAAAAGCTTACTAAAGTAGTTCTAGATCCAAATTTTTACTTAATCATTTAAGTACTTGGTAAGAACTGAAAATGAATATTAATGAAACATCATTATCCTTCTTTCTTGAGCAAGTTCCCTTTTATTCTACGTTGTGGGTCGAAAGATTGAGTCTCCTTAACCGAGGAGCACGACGATTCGAACTGATTCAACCAGATCTGGGAGTTTTCCACGATCATACGACATATGTAGACCCTCGATCACACATATATCAACCCCAACCTCGGATCCTCCAAACAAGACCGGGTCCGCGCCACCCGAGAGTACTTGTACACCTCCAATCCGGGACTTTAACCCACGAGGGTAGCTAGTACTCCTGCCATCTCTCCACTCCAGTGCGCGAGTAGCCGTTCTCATTTAAGAACCACCAAGGCAGGGCTTACCGTAGCATATGATCGGTACTTCACAGTTTCTCAATCTAGCAGGCCAACAACGGTTAACCCTAAACCGACACATCCAGGTCACCATACATCGATCCAAGGGTTGATGCATGTGCCCGTCTGGTCTTAACCATCATTCTTTCTCATTATCATTCCAAAACGATAAGTATTGAAAACATTTATCAAAAGTTTCTTAAAGCAGGGCTAAGCATTTCTACTATTTGCATAAAGCAGGTATCAAGGAATGATATATCGATACAAGGTTGATCATGCATCAACAGGTTTAAAGCATTTATTTGATAAACATCTAATGCATCAGGTTATCGAAAGTAAGTGTAATTGTAAATCCAAGGAAATGGTTAAATGAACCGGGGCTTGCCTTCGTTGATCGAAAAAGTCGGAAACTCCTGATATTCTGGATCAACAGGATACTCCGAACTCCCTGGACCAACCTCGTCCGGACAATTGACCACTTCGGAAGCTACACGATAACAGAGTGCATGCTTGATGAGATGCTCATGTCATGATCATGGTAAAGATGGAAATTTTCTAAGCTATAAACATTTATTTTGCAACAGCTCCCCGTCGGTACCGTTGCAAACCAACAAAGCCAATTTGTATAAACATACATGGTTTACATGAATGACACTTGCCTGCATCAAGCAGCAGATCAATATAATTCATTTATCTTAATCGTTAAATTAACCATAAAAGAACTTAGATTTTCATGCTTTATAACATTATTTAATCATAAAGAAAGCAATTTGAATTAGCCGGAAATTAAGTTGTGCAGCAAACTATTCTCAAATTAGTTCAAACTTGGTACACAGATTGGTTATGATTCAAACAGTGCACAAAATAAATTTCAGCATTTTTGGAGTTAAACTTGATTTTATAAAAATCATTGAATCCTTATTCAAGAATTAAGAGGCATAATTTTTACTGCAAAACAAAATACAGAAACATGCCCATATTATATTTTTCATAAAAACTACATATTTCATAGAACATGTACAAAATTTTTCATGATTTTTGGATCAACAGATTAATTCATACAAAAATAATAAAACCAGCATTAGTATGCACATATCAGAAAATAGATTAAAACGTTTAAAATAAACAAAACCCCGATAGGCCGAATCTGGCCCGTTCGGCCCATCCCGCGCGCAAGGCGGCCCAACTCGGGCCTGCCCGCGCCTGCACTGCCAGTTTTGCAGAAAAGCCCTCTGGCTTTAACAAAACTACAACCAAGCCCTTGACACTATTGAGCACTATTCCTCTGAGTCTAGGACTTTGCACTTAGGCCCTCGGGTTTAGTCGAATTCTCGTCGACACGTCCCCGACTCCATGGCTGACAGCGGCGAGCTTCGGCTCGCGCACGCCGGAGCAACGTGACCTTCTCCGGCCAAACCAACCAGCTCAGCACCATCTCCTTGCTCTCACGTCTCCGTTGAACCCTCAAACTCCCTTCCCCGACCTCTCTCTCTACTCCGACGACGACAGCGGCGGACGCGACGGCACGGCGGCGGCACGCCGGCCAACTGGTAACTCTACCGACCTCGCAAACGTGCGCATCAGCATCAGAGGCTCACCACGACTCTAGCGGGCTAGGTCTCCGAGGCTGACGCGGCTCCGAACGGTGATGACGACGACGACGGCGGGTTCCAGCGGTGCGGCTCGACGGCGACGACCTGTTCTGGCTGAGACAGAGGTAGATAAGGTCAAAGACCGGGTGTTAGAGCATCAAGAACAGATAAGAAAGAGATAACGAGGCTCAAGTGAGGATGATAGGGCCCCGAGCTTGCTGACCACGGTGGCGGCGTCGATGGTGGTGCCTGGAACCGGAGATGAAGAAGACGGCCACGCCGGGCGGCTACGGGGGCGAGCGAGGCTACGACCTAGCTCTACAGCTCCGCAACGACGAGGCGAACACGGTGACGCAGTTGAACGGGACGAACGAGCGCTCACGTGGCCGGCGTAGCTGAGCAGAGGGACGGCGGCGGCGGCGAACGAGAGGGAAAGAAAGGTGAAGCACGGCGCGACTGCAGAGCGATAACGCTGAAGAAGAGGACGGCGACGTGTTGAACTCGCGCGCGAAGCTAGCAAGCAGCTCGCTGGCGCAAGGCATGCTCTCCAGCGCGAGCACGGCGCTGGCGAAGCAGCTCGCTGGCTAGCTCTGGACGTTTCCCCCCCCTTGGCACTGTTCATTGCTCACCTCCCCTCTTCTGAAATTTCGAAATTACTTTAGAAATTTGAACTACACTTCAAGTTTTGCCAAAACATGAAATGTAGAGTTTGAAAAATTGTACAACTTTGCTTTAACACCTCATGGCTGATTTCAAATGGAAATAAGTCAATTTGATCAAAACAGTTCAAATCCATTTCAAATTGGAAATTTGAAAAGGGGACAGAACTAGGGTTTTGCAGTAGAAGTAAAATTACTTTTGATTTTACATTGACACATGAAAAATGGTCAATGTATGAAATGTTCCTTTTGAAATTCTCTACAACTTTGGTGTAGATCTCAAACTCAGATCTCAAATAGGTTTTGAAATGCAAGTTTAAAGTCAAAAAGGGACCATTTTTAGGGTTTGAATAGATTCAAAATTACTTTAAATTTTTACAGAAATTTTGAAAACTTTGAATACCAAAGTTGTACTTCTCTTCAAGATCTACCAAAAAGCTTTAGGGTCAGCCCCTAAATATGCACAGATTTTGAGTTAACTAGAAAGGGCTAATTAACTTATATAGGAAATTAAATGATTTTCCCAAATTTAAGCTAGATGAATTTTATATTCTTTTGAAATGTTGAACTTGGTTTCATGCCTTTACATGACTTTAGTCAAATAGGAATGAACACAAGTTATTTCATAATGAAATTCCAAATTAGGGTTTTGAGCTACCTCACAAGCAATAACAAAATGCTCACACATTAGGAATTAAACTCATTTTAGTGAATGCATCTCAAGGTGAGCTAGCACATGATGCTATGGAATGCTTATGATGGCATGACAATATTTTATTCATGTAAACACCTGAGGTGTTACATCCTTTCCCCCTAAAAGAAATCTCGACCCGAGATTTAACCACAAACCAAAGTAACTCTTAAAGTTGTGGGATACGGGGATAAAGATTACAGACTTTTTACAAAAACTAGAAACATGTTCTATTGTCAACCTCTTTCACTGCCCTGACTGTATGGTTGCATAGAATTCAGGAAACTGCTCTATTAGGAATTCTTCGGTTTCCCAAGTTGCTTCCTCCTCAGAATGCTGACTCCATTGAACTTTATAGAACCTGTGAGTGTGTCGTCGAGTTACTCTATCTCGCTGATCAAGAATTTTGATGGGATACTCTGAGTATGTCATATCAGGCTCAAGTTGTACCCCTTCAACATCAATCACTTGGTCAGGAACTCGTAGACACTTCTTCAGCTGAGAGATGTGAAACACATTATGAACCTCTGACAGATGAGCTGGTAGTTGAAGGCGGTATGCCACTTTGCCACACTTGGCCAGGATTTGAAATGGTCCAATGTAACGGGGAGCAAGTTTTCCTTTGACCCCGAAACGATAAACACCCTTGGTGGGTGACACCTTTAAATAAACAAAATCTCCTTTGGCAAACGTCAAAGGTCTACGCCTTTTGTCTGCATAGCTTTTCTGTCAAGATTGTGCTATTTTCATATTTCTTTGTATGAGTTTGACCTTCTGTTCGGTCTCTTGAAATAGATTGACACCAAAGAACCATCTTTCACCAGGCTCGGACCAATGTAAAGGAGTCCGACACCTTCTGCCATATAAAGCTTCAAATGGTGCCATACGGATACTCTCTTGATAGCTATTGTTGTATAAGAACTCTGCTAATGGTAAGCATTCATCCCACTTAAATGGAAAGTTAAGAGCACACGCCCTGAGCATATCTTCTAATATTTGATTTACTCTTTCAGTCCGACCCCCTGTTTGTGGATGGTAAGCTGTACTGTGTAAGAGTTTAGTGCCCAGAGACTCACGTAGACTTTCCCAGAATTTTAAAACAAACTGAGTACCCCTATCTGAGACAATAGTCTTCGGAACTCCATGCAAACTCATAATCCTCTGAAAGTATATCTTGGCATATGTGGATGCCGAGTAGATGGTCTTAACTGGTATAAAATGCGAAACCTTGGTTAGACGATCTACTATAACCCAAATAGAGTCGTAGCCCTTGGATGTTCTTGGTAAACCAACAATAAAGTCCATACTGATGTCCTCCCATTTCCAAGCAGGAATTGGCAATGGCTGCAGTTCACCCGCTGACTTAAGATGAATGGCTTTGACTTTCTGACAAGTATCACATCTGGCTACATACTTTGTAATTTCGATTTTCATCTTAGTCCACCAGAATCTTTGCCTAAGATCCTGGTACATTTTTGTACTTCCCGGATGAATTGCAAACTCGGTAACATGAGCTTCATCCAGAATCTGCTTCCTCAACTCAGGATTTTTCGGAACGACCAGTCTATCTTTGAACCAGACCACTCCTGCTTTATCGACTCAGAAGCAAGAAGCTTTGTCTGACTTGGCCTTCTCTTTGAGGTGAACAATACCCTTGTTTTCTTTCTGAGCAGCTACAATCTAATTTTGGATAGATGACTGAACTGATATATTAATCAAACTGCCCTGAGTGATCATCTGAATACCCAGTTTTTCTAACTCGGAACAAAGAGTAAGATCTACTGGTCTGACAGAGATACAGTTGCAACGAACCTTCCTACTAAGAGCATCAGCTACAACATTTGCCTTTCCAGGATGGTAATGCACTTCAAGATCATAATCCTTGATTAGCTCTAACCACCTTCGTTGTCGCATATTCAACTCCGACTAAGTGAATATATATTTCAGACTCTTGTGGTCGGTGTATATGTGACATGTGTCGCCCAAGAGGTAATGACGCGAAATCTTTAAGGCGTGAACAACTGCTGCTAACTCTAAGTCATGAGTTGGATAGTGTTCTTCATGACGTTTCAGCTGTCTGGATGCCTAAGGTATCACTCTGCCCTCTTGCATCAAAACATAACCAATCCCGATACCAGAAGCATCACAATACACATCAAACGGCTTCTCAATATTGGGTTGGGCTAATACTGGAGCTGTAGTTAAGAATTCTTTTAGCTTCTGAAAAGCTTTTTCACATTTATCCGACCAAACAAACTTGACTTCATTCTTTAACAACTGAGTTATAGGTTTGGCAACTTTGGAGAAGTCGAATAAATCTGCGGTAATAACCTGCCATACCCAGAAAACTGCGAACTTGATGGACAGTTCTGGGGGATTCCCATTCAAGGATTTCTTGTACCTTGCCTGGATCCACAGCTACACCTTCAGCCGATAACACATGACCCAAAAATGGAACTTTGTCTAACCAGAACTCACATTTACTGAACTTTGCATAAAGCTGATGGTCTCTCAGATGACCCAACACTACTCTGAGGTGTTCAACATGTTCTTGTGGATTCTTGGAATATATCAAAATATCATCAATGAACACCACTACAAACTTGTCTAGCTCAGGCATGAATACGGAGTTCATCAGGTACATGAAGTGAGCTGGAGCATTGGTCAACCCAAAGGACATGACCAAGTACTCATATAGGCCATATCTGGTGGTGAAAGCAGTTTTAGCAATATCTTCAGACCTTATCTTTATCTGGTGATACCCAGATCTTAGATCTATCTTGGAAAATACCTTGGCGCCCGCGAGTTGATCAAACAGAAGAACAATCCGTGGCAATGGATACTTATTCTTCACTGTCACTTCATTGAGCGGACGATAGTCCACACATAGCCTCAATGTTTGGTCTTTCTTTTTGACAAACAAAGCAGGACAGCCCCATGGTGATGAACTAGGTCTGACATAACCTTTATCAAGCAGTTCTTGCAACTGAACTTTTAATTCTGCCAGTTCTTTAGGTGGCATTCTATAGGCTCGTCGAGATATTGGTGGCGTTCCTAGTTTTAGCTCTATGCTGAACTCGACATCACAGTCTGGTGGTAACCCCGGCAAGTCCTCAGGAAACACATCCGGAAACTCGCAGACTACTGGAATATCCTGAATCTCTTTAACTGTTGTTGTACAGACGTTGCCGCACATCTGGTCAACGGTTTTCTTGGGAATTGGAAGTTGGATAAAGAGTTCAGAAGTACTATTAGGTATGATCAACCTGACTGTTCTTTGCAAGGCATCTAATACTGCCTTCTGCTGGTACATCCAGTTCATCCCTAGGATCACATCTATATCCTGATCCTTGATTACTATCATATTAGTGGGATAAGTATGCCCGGCAAATTCTACGGGCACCTGATGCACCACTTCCTTTGTATATAAACGACCTCCCGGTGTGTGTATAAGGAAATTTTCTTGTGCTTCCCCAGTAGGTATATGATGCTTTTCAACAAAACTCTTACTGATAAAGGTATGCGATGCACCAGAATCAAATAGTAATACGGCAGGATGGTGAGCAACTGAAAACATACCCATCATGACGGGTTCCCCTTCAGGAATATCTGCCGCTTGTGCATAATACGCCCGGCCAGTCTTCTGGACGGTCTTATTCTTCTGATTGTTATTGTGGCCTTGATTCTGCTGTGGTTGTTGCTGTGGCCGCTGCTGGGAATTCTGACCACTTTGCCCTTGTGGAGTATTTGGGATACTCTTCCTGGGATACGGGCAATTACGGGAGAAATGACCCAGCTTCCCACAGTTGTAGCATGGGTAATTGTGGTTCTAGGGAGTTTGGGTTCGAATGCCAGGGGCATTCGGCTGTCGTGGATAATTAGAGTTCACAACAGTTTTAGCGGATGACTGCTGTGAGCTGGCTTGTTGTTGCTGGGGTGGACGATACTGTGGACGGTTGTGCTGGACTGGGTGGTATATGATACGCTGGCGCTTCTTATTGCCACCAAACGATCCAGTCGAACTCCCACCCTTCCTCTTTTTAGCTTCGAGATGCTTGAAATGCTTCTCTTCTGCAGATATAGCTTTATTCACCGCATCATTGAAGGAGATATTATCGTCACACATTGCCAGCATCTTCTGCATCTTCGTATTCAGCCCCCTCATGAAGCAACTGCGCTTCTTGTCATCGGTGTTCACATGGTCCAAAGCATACTGAGACAGATGATTAAACTTGCCAATATACTACTGTACTGGCTGATCCCCTTGCCTGAGGGCTAAGAACTCTTCGGCCTTCATCCGCATCACACCCGCTGGAATGTAGTGAGCTTTGAAAGCTCTCGAGAACTCATCCCAGGTAATGCGGTGTTCTGGAGCTTGTGCAGCCTCAAAGTTTGCCCACCAAGTTCCCGCAGCTCCCCTCAACTGCTGGGCTGCGAAGGCTGGCTTCTGAGTTTCAGTGCAGTGGATTAGCTCAAACTTCTGATTCATAGTACGGAGCCAATCT
Organism: Coix lacryma-jobi var. lacryma-jobi; assembly: GCA_009763385.1. Lineage (NCBI taxonomy): Eukaryota > Viridiplantae > Streptophyta > Magnoliopsida > Poales > Poaceae > Coix > Coix lacryma-jobi. The sequence continues at coordinate 79,115,351 of CM019824.1, read as the reverse complement.
ACAGCTTCTAGAGGCTCCTCAGCCTTAGTGAATACTGGCGGCCTGGTCTCTGTGAAATCTTGATAAGTACTTTCCTGGACCTGATGATGATGTCGGCCACGCTGCCCATATGGTGCATTCTGAACTAGGCCCTGTTGCAGACGTGCATTGTCTGTTGTGGCATGCATGAGTGCCGCAATGGCTTCTGCCAGAGTTGGTGGAACTGGGGGTGCGTTGGGAACACCCTCCCCATCATGAGACGAACCAGTCCCATCAGCAGCATGGGTACGAGGCATCTGCTCATAAACAAACCAAACTTTATTGATCTCTGGGTTATGATACAAAAACAGTAACTGTTTACACACTCATGTTACATTATTCATGCATAACAGAATTGATACATGATTCAACTAGCTTAAGATCATGTTCAGCTAAACTATTACACAGCTCTTACCCCCTAGGGTTTAAGATCCACGCCTGACTCTCTAGTAGGAGATGACTCACTCGTCACCCTCACTCTCACTGTCGCTGTCATCAGCAGACTCAACCACATCAGGATCTTCCTCACTCTGCCCATCTACCTCTCCATCATCAATGATTGTACCCATCTCATCTTCAGCTGCATCTTGAGGTGGAGGTGGATGGAGTTGATCATACAACACATGGACTTCCTCATGTAACTGGTCATTGAATGCTTCTCTATCCGTCACATACGCCTCCAACTCATGCAGACGGGCTAAAGCGACATCTTCTCGCTGCCAGGCGGTGTTCCGTTCTCCAAGCATTTTAGTCATGAGTTTTTCTGCATTGACCACGCTTCTGTTGGCCCCCTCCAGCTTGAGTTTCATGCCTCCAGCTTTGGCAAGTGCTAAACTCTTCTCCCGAGAGGTGGTGGCCAACTGAGATTTCAACTCACGAACCTCTGCCCGTAAGTCCTCATTGATCTCCTGACTCCTGCTGGACTCTTCCTCCTTGCGGGATGCGAGTTGGTGCATGGGTACACCATGAGGACCTGTACTCTTGCGAGGTGTTTCCTTACCGCGCGGCATCCTAGTGAGATAAGATTTTGAATTAGGCAGATAAAGGAAAATACTTTTTGGATAGCAAGAAAGGATTGGATTCTAACCCTTACCCCACTATACCATATACCACAAGTTGATTAAGCATGATGCATGAAGCGTACTTACGCATAAGGCATATAAAATTTAAATTATACTCCCTTATATAGGAGTAGAAATTTAACAACAATTTTTAAGTTAAGGCTTAACTTAACATGCTGCTCCACTTAACAATCTACGATCCACTACTTAAGACAGAACATAGATCGAATAGCATGAACAAGGTAAGTCAAAAGCATTTTGGACCAAACTAAAATTTTAAATAGTTTTGACTCAAATCATTTGGAAGTTTTGCAACAATACTACAAGACTGCTGCAATGATCGCTCCGATACCAGCTGTGACGGAACCTCCTGGATTAATAAGGCCCACATGTACCTGTTCTTGTCCTACAGACCTCGGACAGCCATACACGGTGCCCAATAACCCAAAAGACCCACCACGTGTCATCGGGTAACCCGACTCAACCACGTTTCCTTACATTCCCAGGATCATTGCAAGAGTCATTGCAGTATTACAACATTTCACAAATAATATACATCGGAGATAAAGTGCGGAAGTATTACACTATATGTTTTACAAACCAGTTGTTCAAACTTGCGTCGTTATTACAAACCATAGTTTCAAACTTTATCCTAGGTAGTGGAGACAACATTAATAAAACAGTATTTCACACAAACAACCCCGCCTAAGGGTTGCATTACTCCTCTCTGGACATGTCCTCCTCAATGACGGTCACGCAACAGGCCTCAAAGCAGGGCTGCTCGTGAACGTCACCGGCAACAGGGGATTAACAAACCCTGAGTACAAAGGTACTCAACAAGGCTTACCCGACAAGAGAAGAGAAGGAACGGATATGCGGGCTTGGGTAGGCTCAACAATATTTTTCATTTGCATAAAAGCTTACTAAAGTAGTTCTAGATCCAAATTTTTACTTAATCATTTAAGTACTTGGTAAGAACTGAAAATGAATATTAATGAAACATCATTATCCTTCTTTCTTGAGCAAGTTCCCTTTTATTCTACGTTCTGGGTCGAAAGATTGAGTCTCCTTAACCGAGGAGCACGACGATTCGAACCGATTCAACCAGATCTGGGAGTTTTCCACGATCATACGACATATGTAGACCCTCGATCACACATATATCAACCCCAACCTCGGATCCTCCAAACAAGACCGGGTCCGCGCCACCCGAGAGTACTTATACACCTCCAATCCGGGACTTTAACCCACGAGGGTAGCTAGTACTCCCGCCATCTCTCCACTCCCAGTACGCGAGTAGCCGTTCTCATTTAAGAACCACCAAGGCAGGGCTTACCGTAGCATATGATCGGTACTTCACAGTTTCTCAATCTAGCAGGCCAACAACGGTTAACCCTAAACCGACACATCCAGGTCACCATACATCGATCCAAGGGTTGATGCATGTGCCCGTCTGGTCTTAACCATCATTCTTTCTCATTATCATTCCAAAACGATAAGTATTGAAAACATTTATCAAAAGGTTCTTAAAGCAGGGATAAGCATTTCTACTATTTGCATAAAGCTGGTATCAAGGAATGATATATCGATACAAGGTTGATCATGCATCAACAGGTTTAAAGCATTTATTTGATAAACATCTAATGCATCAGGTTATCGAAAGTAAGTGTAATTGTAAATCCAAGGAAATGGTTAAATGAACCGGGGCTTGCCTTCGTTGATCGAAAAAGTCAGAAACTCCTGATATTCTGGATCAACAGGATACTCCGAACTCCCTGGACCAACCTCGTCCGGACAATTGACCACTTCGGAAGCTACACGATAACAGAGTGCATGCTTGATGAGATGCTCATGTCATGATCATGGTAAAGATGGAAATTTTCTAAGCTATAAACATTTATTTTGCAACAGCTCCACGTCGGTACCGTTGCAAACCAACAAAGCCAATTTGTATAAACATACATGATTTACATGAATGACACTTGCCTGCATCAAGCAGCAGATCAAGATAATTCATTTATCTTAACCGTTAAATTAACCATAAAAGAACTTAGATTTTCATGCTTTATAACATTATTTAATCATAAAGAAAGCAATTTTAATTAGCCGGAAATTAAGTTGTGCAGCAGACTATGCTCAAATTAGTTCAAACTTGGTACACAGATTGGTTATGATTCAAATAGTGCACAAAATAAATTTCAGCATTTTTGGAATTAAACTTGATTTTATAAAAATCATTAAATCGTTATTCAAGAATTAAGAGGCATAATTTTTACTGCAAAACAAAATACAGAAACATGCCCATATTATATTTTTCATAAAAACTACACATTTCATAGAACATGTACAAAATTTGTCATGATTTTTGGATCACCAGGTTAATTCATACAAAAATAACAAAACCAGCATTAGTATGCACATATCAGAAAATAGATTAAAACGAGGCTCAGGTGAGGATTATAGGGCCCCGAGCTTGCTGACCACGATGGCGGCGTCGATGGTGGTGCCTGGAACCGGAGATGAAGAAGACGGCCACGCCGGGCGGCTGCGGGGGCGAGCGAGGCTACGACCTACCTCTACACCTCCGCAACGACGAGGCGAACACGGTGACGCGGTTGAACGGGGCGAACGAGCGCTCACGTGGCCGGCGTAGCTGAGCAGAGGGACGGCGGCGGCGGCGAGCGAGAGGGAAAGAAAGGTGAAGCACGGCGCGACAGCAGAGCGATAACGCTGAAGAAGAGGACGGCGATGCGTTGAACTCGCGCGCGAAGCTAGCAAGCAGCTCGCTGGCGCAAGGCATGCTCTCCAGCGCGAGCACGGCGCTAGCGAAGCAGCTCGCTGGCGAGCTCTGGACGTTCCCCCCCTTGGCACTGTTCATTGCTCACCTCCCCTCTTCTGAAATTTCGAAATTACTTTTGAAATTTGAACTACACTTCAAGTTTTGCCAAAATATGAAATGTAGAGTTTGAAAAATTGTACAACTTTGCTTTAACACATCATGGCTGATTTCAACTGGAAATAAGTCAATTTGATCAAAACAGTTCAAATCCATTTCAAATTGGAAATTTGAAAAGGGGACAGAACAAGGGTTTTGCAGTAGAAGTAAAATTACTTTTGATTTTACATTGACACTTGAAAAATGGTCAATGTATGAAATGTTCCTTTTGAAATTCTCTACAACTTTGATGTAGATCTCAAACTCAGATCTCAATTAGTTTTTGAAATGCAAGTTTAAAGTCAAAAAGGGACCATTTTTAGGGTTTGAATAGATTCAAAATTACTTTAAATTTTCTACATAAACTTTGAAAACTTTGAATACCAAAGTTGTACTTCTCCTCAAGATCTACCAAAAAGCTTTTAGGGTCAGCCCCTAAATATGCACAGATTTATAGTTAACTAGAAAGGGCTAATTAACTTATATAGGAAATTAAATGATTTTCCCAAATTTAAGCTAGATGAATTTTATATTGTTTTGAAATGTTGAACTTCGTTTCTTGCCTTTACATGACTTTAGTCAAATAGGAATGAACACAAGTTATTTCATAATGAAATTCCAAATTAGGGTTTTGAGCTACCTCACAAGCAATAACGAAATGCTCACACATTAGGAATTAAACTCATTTTAGTGAATGCATCTCAAGGTGAGCTAGCACATGATGCTATAGAATGTTTATGATAGCATGACAATATTTTATTCATGTAAACACCTGAGGTGTTACAATAGGTCATAGACCTTCAACTTGATTTGGAGGAGAAGGACCAAGAGATCACTCGAGTCTCCTGGGAACGCGACGTCGCTCGGAATCGGGTCGCCGGTGAATATTTTTTCATCATTTCTGTCTTTGTTTTCCTCCTCTTGCCTTTACTTACTCTTGTACCTTTCAGCTTTGGAGGCCAAGCTTCATGCTCTTGAAGCTGCTGTCGCCAATCTCGCCATTACGGCCAATGCACCGGGTACGACGGCCTTGAGGTGGGTGAACAAAGTTAACCGAATCCTCCCTGATATCTCCAGAGCTGGCATGGGATATGGCGCAGCGCTTGCCTTCAACGCTGTACGGATCCATTCCGGCGCCGATTACCGTAATTTTGATGTTTGTGAGCGGGGGCTAGAGTACAGGGTAGAACATTTTGTGGACGATATGAAGGAAGCCGGAACAAATCTGGCTGATTCTTTTGACCTTGATCTCCCGATTAGACAGAGGATAGGATGGATGAACTGATTTTTATTGTAATTTTGTACCCTCCTTTTGTAAATAAAAAGTCTTTCTGTTTGATCCCTGAAACCAATCTGTGACTGATCCTTCGAGATCAATGCGTACTCTGCTTCGTGCATTAGTCACTGACTTTCATTTTTGCTTTAACGGCGATGTTTATCACATCGACTATCACTGATAATCATGTCAATCATCTCTATCCAGTAAGTGATTGCTGTAATCTTTAAGGGATTTTCCATTTTCAGTCTTTCCCAATTAAAGCTTCATTGCCCGGAATAAAATACAGTCTTTCCCAATTCGAAGACCATCTGCAAGACTTACTGTCTTTGGTGTCAATCGGTAATATGAGTTTCCACACAATCAACCGAAACTAAGTGTTGATGGTCCTTAAACACATGTTTTACCATCAACAATTTACCCTAACATTCACCAAAAAGGCATAAAATGTAGTCAAATAGGTTTCAAACTAACCGAATTCCACATGTCCATAGATTTTGATTTGAATGCAGGATTTGAGCCAAATTTGGATATTTGAACCACCAAAGGCCAAGCCCACTCAGCAGGGCCCAATTGGGCCTCAGGGGGGTGGCGCCTGCCACCCCTAGGTGGCGCCCGCCACTTGAGTTGGCCCAAGTCCACTCCCTGCCACGTCACCGATCCATGTGACATCCCCAAAGCCAAATCTTGGCCCTTGGTCACTAGGTCAGTGGCATCGGACGGCTCAGGGGGGGAGTGGCATGGATCATGACCGAATGGCAGTTATCCGGACATGCAACCGCCTCTCTGGAGCTCCTGGATGCCGTTGAAGCAATGACGGTGCATCCAACGGTGAGGGGGGTGGCGGCCGACACCTAGGGCTAGTGCCCGCCACTAGGGTTTGCCCCAGGTCGGCTGGCTGCCCTCTATAAGTACCCCCCTCACTCACTTGGGCTATAAATACCCCCCTTGAGGCGTCACTTCAACACACCAACACACACCAACACAAGAGAAGCAAGCAAAGAAGCAAGGAAGCAAGTGAGAGCTTAGGCAAGTAGGTTAGCTAGTAGAGAGAGCATAGCTCTAGTGCCCTCGCTATAGCGTGGCTCTTAATTTGGCACAGCTCAGCCCTGACCAGTGGTATAGTAGCATAGAGCTTGCTAAGAGAGAAGCAGGTGCGAGTAACTGGCATCGGAGGTCGGTTGATTTCCCGGCGTCTCTGGTCTGGTTTGCTCTCTTGTATCTCAGGTACACTTATCTTTATCCCAGTATTACTTTAGTATTACTTTCAGTATTACTTTTAGTATTACTTTATCAAGTACCTTGAGTGTGACCTAGCTATCCTATAGTTCAATTCACTTAGCCATAGTAGTTAATCTCTAGTGTGCTTAGTGCTTGATCTTTGCCAATAGGTTGCTTAGTTAGTTTAGTGTTTATCTTATTAAGTCAAGTATTTGCTCTGACGTCCGCAAGGGTGTCTCTATTCAAAGCTAGGGTAGAGATAGTTAGAATATAATTAAGCGTGGTGCTTAGTTATAGACTTACCTTCAGATACGGCTGGACCCCCGGATAGCTGTGGTAGCAAGCAGGTAGTGACAGCCCTGTGCACCTTGAATTCCACCATGTAGTTGGCCCAGTTTAACAGTAAGGCTCGTTGTGCTAGCGTTCAACCTAAGTCAGTGGTAAAGGCTAGTACGCCTCGATACTTGATAAGATAGGAATAAAACTATACTTAACTTAGTTGCTTTTATTGACATTTGCCTATCCTACTTCGTAGCTATATTGCTTCGTAGTTATCTTGCTTCGTAGTTATCTAGGAGTAGTTAGTAGTTATTAGTTAGTTATCCTTAGTTACCCCTTATTTATCTATCCATCCACCTTACCTTAGCCATTTCATTTCATCCTTACCTATCCACCCATATATTGTTTCTAGCCTTTCATCTCCTCTCTTCTCCTCTCCTCTTTCCCTTTTCTTATCCTTCGACTCTCATCCCCTCTTTGACTCGACTCATACACCACCCTAGCCTTCCCTTGGGATCAAATAAATCGACACCTGGTACACCACACTACGATAGTTCTGTGCGCTTGCAGAATCTCCTCCTGGTAGATTGCAATCTCTCTAGCTAGCTCCTACTAGTGTCGGGATTGACAACCCCATTTGACATTAGTAGATAGCTGCTTTAGCTTCACTCCTTTAGGTATAGTGACTGGACTTGTTACAAGCATTTCTGGCGCCGTTGTCAAGGGTAGATTCCATAGTCTACTCCTAGTCACGACGTTGGCAAGTGTCAACAAGCATTTCTGGGCCGTTACCGGGGATAGTTGCCTAGCTCTATCTTTAGTGAAGTTAAGAACTACCAACAAGCATTTCTGGCGCCGTTGCCGGGGAAGGCAATTGGTGTATCGGTTGAGTCCGTGTCGAATTTATCTTCGCTTAAGCTCCCGCTTAGCGAATCCCATCTTACCCCATTCTTTCTTTCCTTAGTCCTTCTTATCTTTTTCCTTCATCTTCTTCAACTTCTTTCTTTCTTATCTTGTTCTATCTTCACAATGGCCAACAAGACCATTCGTGAATTTTCTGCTCCTTCTGCCGCCAATGTAGCGACAGGACCAGACGTGATCAATGCCAACCTCAATTTTGAGTTAAAACCGGCTCTGATCACGATGGTCCAAGCTAGCCCGTTCTGTGGCAAGGCTCATGAGGATGCCAATGCTCATCTCCAACAATTCTTGGAGATTTGTGGCACCTTCACCATTAAGGGGATAACCCAAGAAGCCATCCGTCTTCGTCTCTTTCCTTTCTCTTTGCTAGGAAAAGCGAAGCAATGGTTCTATACCAATCGCAACGCTGTAGACACATGGGACAATTGTTCCAATGCTTTTCTCGCCAAATTCTTTCCGATGGGCAAGACGAATGCTCTTCGCAACAAAATCTCCAGCTTTACGCAACAAGCCGAGGAATCTATTCCCGAGGCTTGGGAGAGGTTGCAAGAGTATGTCACTGCTTGTCCGCACCACGGTATGGAGGACTGGCTATTGATCCAGAACTTCTACCATGGCCTAACCCCACTCTCTAGAAGCCATTTGGATGCCGCCGCCGGCGGTGCATTCTTTTCTCTGAATGTTGCAGATGCTAAGGCTCTCATAGAGAAGATGGTGTCGAACCAAGGATGGAATGACAAGAGACTGCAGCCCCGTAAGCGAGGTATGCATTCCCTTAAGGAGGCCGACATGATCGTGGCCAAGATGGACCTGCTGGCAAAGAAGCTGGACAACTGTGAGAAGATGAACCAACAAGAGAGTGTCCAATCTCTGTGGAGAAACCGAACATTCTGGGAACCACTGCCCCGAGTTACATGAAGATTTGAGCTTCATCATCAACAACAACAACAACGGTTTCCGTCAACAGAATCCAGGATGGAATCAGCCTGCAAATTCTCAAGGTAACAATTTATTCCCCCGCTCTAATTTTCAGAAATATGATTATTTCTCATTCTTGAAAAATTTAGTTTACTCACAAGGTAGAACTACTGATTTCTTGAATAAGAGATTAATGTCAAATGATAAAACCCTTGAGAATATAAATGCTAAATTGGAAGATTTCTCATCTGCTCTGAAAAATCAATTAAGTTTTAATAAGATGTTAGAAACCCAATTAGCTCAACTTGCTGCTATCATACCATCTTTTGAACCTAGCAAAATTCCTGCTAAACCTAACATGGAAACTGCAAATATGGTTGGAATAAAATATTTTAACTATTATGAAGATCAAACCATGACTGTTAAAAAGGGTGATCCTGGTAGTCCCATAATTAGATGCTCAATCTTTGGTGAAGTCTTTAAAAATGCCATGTGTGATTTAGGATCGAGTGTGAACATTTTATCTAAAGATTTTTATGAAAACTCGTTCTTTCCACCCATGTCATCCACACCTACCTATGTTGTGCTAGCTGATGAATCCACTTGCTATGTAGAAGGAATAGTCAATGATTTACCTGTTCATATTAGAGGTTCCTATGTTCCTGCTGATTTCATAATACTAGATATGGGAAATAGGAAAGATGTGCTTCTAATTTTAGGTAGACCTTTCTTGAACACTGTTGATGCTTGCATATATGTGGGGAGTGGTAAAATGCAAATGACATTAGGAGGGAGGAAGGAAATATTCTCCTTTTCCCACGGTCCCGCATATGCCGCTAACATGCAGGAAGCAAAACCCGTTCGTACCAAGAAGAGGCGTCCAAGAACAAGGTGGAACAGAAAGGAAGAACCACCTTCTCCTGAGTTGTGTAATTCACATGACAAAAGAGAGGTGCCAAAAGAAGAAGAAGCCGATGAAGTACTTAAAGAAGAAGCACCCAAGGAAGAAGATCCACCCGATAACGATGAAATTCCATGGATCTAAGGTATGGATTTACTTTTAAATTTCCCTTCAAATTTCCCTTTTTCAAAAAAATAACATATGTCATGCATGTAACTAAAAAAAATCAGTTATCATTAGTTATATGCATAAGTATATGTTAACTTAGCTAGAATAATAAAATGTCATAATAGGATAGTTTGCCTTTTTCACAACATTAGATAGTTTCCCTTTTAATAAAATGAGAACAAGAGCTCCGACCGAGAAAGATGAAGACCCTTCACCAAGCATGAAGCCAGCTTAGGGGAGACTCTCGCTCCAATAAGGTATGTCTCAAGCCTACACTTTATATTCAGTTCTTAAATTCTATATCTTTTGAAGTGTTACATGCTTGCCTAAGTAATTATCCCATGAATAAAATTAATGAAATCTGCTTAAACAAGTTGAAACCTGAATAAGATTTGAAATATGTCATGCAAATGCTATTGTTATGGTTTGAATGACTGGTCTTATCTAAGTTGTAGCTTTTGTGGGTTGCACATGTTTTAACTAAAATCATGCTTAGTGAATAAAGTTAGTAAGAAATGGAGTAATTCTTTAAACTTGCTAAGGTGAAATTAGGACCTCATCTGGAGGATTTCTTTTAAAAATCATGAAAACCTTGCTAAAAGTTCCTCCTGGATTTTATCCCATCCCACCACTAGCCAAATATTTGTTAGTCAAAACCACAAAGAGCTTTGTCTGTGTTGAGCTTTGTTAGACCTCATAGATTTAGTAGAGAAGCTTATCATATCTTTTGATCGAGATACACACACCCACCATATTGCTTACTATCCACTTTGGAAGTTTGCAACCACCAAATAAATTGCTCATTCTCTACACTGGAGATATGCAATACCTTGCCAAACATCCCATTGCTAGCCTTATGCTATTCCTACACTGGGAATAAGCATTTCTCTCTCTTCCCCCTTTTCATTTCTAAAATCCTTTCCTATAGATAATCTGGGGAAATCTAGAGCTAAAAAAAAGAGAGATATATATAAAAAAAAGTAAGCAAAGTAGCTCAAGAGAGGACTATGTCCTAAGAAAATATGAGGACACATTTTTGTCCACTCACTATGTATCGAAAAGAGAGAGAGAGAGAGAGAGAGAGAGAAAATTATCATTTGCTCTACACCCCAGAAATTAACTAGGAAGGATTATGAAATATCTCTCTCTACACTTCCACATAACCACACATGCACATCTTGATCAATTTTTATGATTTGCTGCTCCTTATGATCTGAGTGTCTAGCTTAGCAATAAACATTATGCAATTTGCTCATGATTCTTAGCCTACCTATAACTCCACATATCATTCTTTAGAAATAGGAGAGGCTACATTTTGGCCTAAGTGAGGATTTAAACACCATTGAGTGATTGAGTGAATCTTGGAGGACTTAAGCAAGTTTTTATCTTTCTTGTTTTTATTGAAGTCGGAATTTAAGCCTCTCTCCTTGAGCTATCGACAATGCCTAGCCTGATGTCCTCCTTTAGGATGGAAAGGGCATGGTCCGTCAAGTAAGTCGTCAAAGGTGGATGGCTTATTCCCATTCTTCTGAGGCTCCATGGCTGCAACAGTATTGTCTCCCGTTCTCTTGCAGGTGTTTTGTTGTGGTGCCTGGTTGCCTCTTTGATTGTTCCCTCGATCGCCCTGCGTGTTCCTCTAGGGGAAGCGTTCCTGAGTGCGTTCTTCTGTTGCAATCATGGAATTTATGGCCCGATGGAACTCGTCGGCGGTGGTCGGGTCCTCCTTGATAAAATCTTTGTAATTGTACCTTTCGCAAATTCCGTTGCCAAAAAGGTCAATTACTTCTCTGTCTGTGATGTCAGATACTGTGGAGCGGATCTCCGAGAAGCGCCTATAGTACTCCTGTATTGACTCGTTTTTCTGTTGCTTGCATGTCCTGAGCTTAGTCCGAGGGTCTGATCTCTCGGGGACACCCGCAAAGTTCTCTATGAAGATGCGATGAAGTTGTTCCCAAGAGTCGATGGACTCGGGCTTAAGCCTGTCGAACCAAGCAAGTGGCATTGTCTCTAAAGCCATTGGGAGGAAGAGTGCTTTGACGTCATTGCTTCCTCCTGCTAGCTCAACTGCTTGAGCGTACAGCCTGAGCCACCACTTAGGTTCTGTCTTCCCATCGTACTTTGAGTAGTTCCCGGGTTTGAATTTACGTGGGAACGGGACTGCTCGTAGTCTTTGGGAAAAGAAAGGGAAACGATCGACTGCGTCGGATGCCGCAATTGCGACTCCTTGGTATGAAGATTCGGCTCCTCCTTCAGCTTGATCGGGTACTCGGTGGCCCAGACGACTCCACACTGGAACCCGTCCGAGTCGTTCCTGAACGGGTCGCCTCTGGCTTGGATGGGATGAAGCTTGTTCATCGGCTAGAGACTAAAGGTTCCGTCCCCGGAGTTGTAGCGCAGTAGTCTGAAGCATGACCAATCGTCGTTCTTCTTCAGGGGTGCGGTTGTCCTTGGCTCCCATCTCTGTGGCTAGGGCCATGATGTTTTGGTAAGGTGTCTGGAATACCTTGTGACCAGCGACTCTCATAAACTCAGGCTCGAGGTTGCAGGAGCAATCAGCTCGTCGGCGATTGTGATCGTTTTGCGATTGATGCTCCTGATCACGTTGGGCGCGAGCATGATTTTCCGCATCCTCTTCTAGGCGCCTCCGAGTATTATATTCTTCGAGTCGTACATTGTAGCGGTCTACCGCTTCCTTGCGGTGATTTGCGCGCCTTCTGTGAGCTTCTTTTGCTTGATTCCTTCTGATTCTCTCAGCCTTTATTGACTCGGTTTCTCCGGGTCCTTCTGGATCGTTGCCTGATAACATGCTCAGAGTTTCGTCATCCTGTAAGACATCGGGAGGGGTTGGTGGTCGTAGAGATGACTGATGCCCCGCCATAAAAACTTCATGGGCGTAGCCCTGATTCGTCGATTCTGGTGTAACCGACTCCAAAGTAGAAGTGCTGGAGATTAATTCTGTTGAGGTGTCGAGTTCCTCAAAGGGGAGCGGATGTCCATGTTGATATGGAAGTTGCTGGTCGATTGTGCCAATCAGCCTAGCCGGAGCTGGCTGTATTGGCCAATGGACAATATTACCCTCTTTGGTAGAGCTGAACACCAGTCCTTCGTGGGCTCCGGTCAAAGGTATCTGTTGATACTCTTTGAATTTTGCGTCAATCAGGTCTTGAAAGTCTTCGGGTGAGTTCCGCAGTCCGAAGGCGATACTATGTCTGATCTCCGAGTCCTTTTCGTTCTCAGAATCTGAGTTCGAGTAGGAGTCGGGTGTCTTATGTTGGTCTCTAGAATCTCGCGGGTCTTGGATTGTAAGATTTGCTAGGTTCTGGGTGAGATCATTCATCTTTGGCGTGGCTTGCGCTTCTGATTCAATGTGAAGTTGTCGATGCAGCTTTCCTTGATTATCCGCGATGCAAGTCCATGAGCCAAAAACGAAAATTGATCCCGCCGAGAACATGTTGTCGTGGTTCGTCGGGCTCTTGGTCGTCGAATCGCCGAAAGCCCCTACCTGGCGCGCCAGCTGTCGGTGTTTGTTAACCGGCAACTTGTCTTGAGTAATCTCAGACGATTTGTTCGGTGGGGATCGGCATTCGTAGGACCCGACGAGTACACAGGGACCGCTGTTTATACTGGTTCAGGCCGCTAAATAGCGTAATACCTTACGTCCAGTGCGGCGTATGCCTTGTGTATGATTATGATTTAGATGATTGGAGCCTGCGCCTGCTTCCCGTTATATATCCGGGTGAAGCATAGCGCAGACCGAGTCCTAGTCGATTACAACAGAGGAGTCCTATTCTAATTACAAGACTTCCTTTAAGAACTCGACTAAGTTAAAGTGAGAGTCCTAATCCAAGTACGCTTCGTATCAAGTCTTTGGATCTCCCATGTCATCCGGGATTAGTCGGAGTAATCATCTTCTGATGATATCTCTGACATCCTGGTCTGTCACTATTCCAAGCTAGGGTAGAGATAGTTAGAATATAATTAAGCGTGGTGCTTAGTTATAGACTTACCTTCAGATACGGCTAGACCCCCGGATAGCTGTGGTAGCAAGCAGGTGGTGACAGCCCTGTGCGTCTTGAATTCCACCACATAGTTGGCCCAGTTTAACTGTAAGGCTCGTTGTGGTAGCATTCAACCTAAGTCAGTGGTAAAGGCTAGTACGCCTCGATACTTGATAAGATAGGAATAAAACTATACTTAACTTAGTTGCTTTTATTGACATTTGCATATCCTGCTTCGTAGCTATCTTGCTTCGTAGTTATCTTGCTTCGTAGGTATCTTGCTTCGTAGTTATCTAGGAGTAGTTAGTAGTTATTAGTTAGTTATCCTTAGTTACCCCCTATCTATCTATCCATCCACCTTACCTTAGCCATTTCATTTCATCCTTACCTATCCACCCATATATTCTTTCTAGCCTTTCATCTCCTCTCTTCTCCTCTCCTCTTTCCCTTTTCTTATCCTTCGACTCTCATCCCATCCTTGACTCTGAAGGACCGAGAATGCAATAGCAAGGCGACCAGAGGGGGGGTGAATGGGAGCACAAAAATTTCTCTCGAAACTTTGGCCAAATGTCCCAAAATTAACCCCGAAAAATTTCAACCAAAACCGTGATGCCGACGACCCTTGGAAGAGCGTGGATGATCCCTAGGATCACAGCGAGGCACCACAAAGCGATAGCAAATCAAACGACAAAATCACCAACACAAGTTTGACCCTTGAAAACCGAGTCCCGAACGTAGATTGAGGGCTACGTCGAGAAGTCCCCAAATACCGATGCTAACAAGTAGCAAGGATACCTAGAGAGGTTTCTTGGTTAACTAAAAGGCCAGACGAGAAGTCCGAAAACCAAGCGGAAAAGCCGGGAGAGCAAACGCACTAAACCGGAAGCTTCAGCAGGGTCCCGGACTGTCCGTGGGTACTGCGGACTGTCCGCGAGGAAGGCCCGGACTGTCCACCGGCAAAATCCTCAAAACTGCAAGTCTGCTGAAGTCCTCTGGTCGACTCCCGGACTGTCCGCGAGTCTCAACGGCGGACTGTCCGCGATTCAAAAAGAACTCGTCCGTACAAGCTGCGCAGCCACGAACTCGGCTGGAGCCCGACCCCCGGACTGTCCGCGCCCCTAGTGGCGGACTGTCCGGGCATGAACGGAGAGGGCAATTTTGATCGCCCCTCTCACGAATCCTCTCAAATCTGAATCAAAACTCAATCCCACATTCCCAAACTTGGAGAAGATGATCGCGAGGTAGTTAGGAGACTATTCCGAAGAAATCATCCGCTCAAAACAACTCAAACACCGGGAAATCGAAAGGGGAGGAGAATGAATCGAAAAAGCGCCATGAAAACGAAATCAACCCGATCTACTTGTTCGTGAGGAGTTAGATGAATTCCTTTGGTCGAAATGACCTCCTCACTATAAAGAACAAGTTGATTCAAACAGATTTCGCAAAGACGCAATAGAGAGGGAGATCGAGTGACGGGAAAATCGTGGAGAAACGAAGAACGCAAAGAACACGAACAAAACGCGAATGAAGTCATCGATCTGCAACCGTGTGGCTACCACACGCTACAACTGTGAGGTTACGGCCTCACTTCCTCAAAATCTCCAGTACACAGAGGTATGGTTCTCTAGGGTTATTCTGGACCAACTTGTGGTAGGTGGTGATCCGACGGCCACGCCCGCACAACAGGTAGCGTTGCCTTGACACAACCTCACCGATTGTCGCCACGTGCTGCCACCGCTCCGCTCGTCCTTTTCATGGACTTCGCCCCCGGTTTTGAGGCCCAAACCGGGAAACCAGCCTTCACGACCAACCCCCGGTTTTGAGGCCCAAACCAGGAAACCAACCGTCCATCGCCTGAGTTTTGTGGCCCAAACTCAGAAACCTGCAGCACCTAGGTTTTGAGGCCTAAACCTGGAAACCGTACTCAGTCCGAGTTTTGTGGCCCAAACTCGGAAACCATTAGCGCCTAGGTTTTGAGGCCCAAACCTGGAAACCGTCCACTCGATGGTTTTTCTCTGGCTCTACCGCCAAACCGAAGATGTAGAGGAGATGCACAGCCCGTGCACCCCGTCCACCGACACGTGTCCCCAGGTCCTCGACCCGAGCAACACCATGTCCCGCAAGGCTCCGCTCGTCGCTGTCCCAGGCTGTCAGCCACCACAGCTGATCCTCGGGCCACCGGTCCCTCAGTCCAAGCCTCACGTCCGCCCTTCACCGCTCCCAGTCCATCGACACGTCACGTCTCTACTTGACCTTCACCTTGCCTCTGATCACTGTCTCCGTGCTCGACACCTGCACAGCACAAGCCAAAGAACATGCGCATTATCCCAGTTGACAATCACTCATCACTCAGAGACTCGGCATACACCCATGTATCCGCAATCTCCCCCTTGATGAGTGCATTGTCAACTACCAACACAAATCATAATATAATAGAAGAAGGAAGGAAGCAGGAGAGAGAACTCAACCAAATGACCCAAAAGCATATCAAAGCCGAAGAAGGTCAAGTGGAAAGAGCAAAACAACTTGGTTCCCAAAGACATGGGCAACGGCTCGACGCAACCAAGCAAAGCAAAGCTAGCCCTCAAGAAGAGGTAGAATAGGCTCAACACCGCTAGCAAATACCAATTGATAAATCAAAGCAAAATGCTAGTCCCTGAAGATAGAGGCACAGAGGCTCAACACAACTAGCAAGAAAGCTCGATACCAAAACCTTACGGTCAAACTCCCCCTCGAATAGTGCACACAACCAGGAAAACTCCCCCTTAGTTGAAACAAGGAGGGCTCTCATGATTTGCCAAATTTCTCCCCTTAGATGAAAATGCACCATCAAAAAGTGCCAACAAGAGAATTTCTCCCCCTTCCAAAATGCATGAGTCAAATGCAAGTTAGCAGCTTCAGGAATATAGTCAAGAGAGTGCAAGGATGCTCTACACAGTATAACTCCAATGACTCAACAACATTCATAAACTGCTAGCAAAGGCTCAAACTGATCACTATATACAAAATATGAACATATGAGCAAAGTGAGCAGTTTTAGCCGAAAAGGTATTCACCATCCAAATAGCACTACACATGTATAGACAGGAAAACAACAAGTGCTAATCATGTATACAAGGTGAACTACCCCCAGCAAAGTTCAAACATCATGCTATAGAATGAAACATAACTTGTGATTTCAAATTTAGATCGAAGTTGCAGCGGTGAAATAGCACAAGTTCAGAATTTAGCATGTGATTGCGAGAGGTTGAAAGCTTGTCGTTGCCTAACTTTTCAACTGTGCGAAGCCTATGCAGAAGCAATCAGAAGCTTAAAGCAACAGTTTCGGTCATACACTACACAGCTCAAGTTTAACTCAAGGTGCAATGAGAAACAGTCTCAAAACTGTGATGTGTTGACAAGCAATCCCATCTCGATCTTTCTAATTCACTTAACTTGGTTCAATTTTAAGACAGTATATGAACAGACCAAGCAAGTGATCGACTCAGAACTAGAGACATAGCAACCTAGCATATATGAAAAGCACAAGTGAATTCAACATATCCTACACATGCTAGTTGCATATCTCAATGGTGAACATTTTCAAGTTTAATGTTTGTTAAGCAGGTTCACCATTCAAAAATAGCTCAGCTCACAACATGTATTAGTGATCAGAAAGAGCATAAGCTACAAGCATCAACATATAGCATTGGAGCATACTGAATAGAGCATAATGACATTCTAAAGATTATATACATGAAGCTCTGAATGTAAATATGCAAGATGAAATGCATAAAAGATGCAAGAAGAAACCAATTGAAAAACAAAAGGTCAGTGTATGATACAAGAACCAAAATGCTTCCCCATCTAAAAGGGGAAACACACACCAAGCTCACCTCTCAACCTAGCAAAAGTTGATTGGTCCAAAGGCTTGGTGAAAATATCAGCCAACTGATGATGAGTATCGACAGGGCGAAGGTCGATATCACCCTTCTCATAGTGGTCTCGCAGAAAATGAAAGCGCATATCAATGTGTTTGGTCTTTGAGTGCAGCACGGGGTTCTTAGCAACACTAATAGCACTTGTGCTGTCACAAAGCAAAGGAACACGAGAAAAGCTCAGACCAAAATCACGCAAAGTGGCCATCATCCAGAGTAACTAGGAACAGCAGCTAGCCGCAGCAACATACTCAGCCTCCGTGGTAGACTGGGCGACACTAGACTGCTTACGACTTGCGAGACGACCACGACACAAGAGAAGAACCAATAAACTGGCAAGTCCCAGAAGTGGACTTGCGATCAATACGGCAACCAGCAAAATCAGCATCGGAATAACCGCAAAGGGAGAGGGTGGAGGAAGCAGAATACCAAATCCCAAATTCAGGAGTGAAGGATAAGTACCTCATTATGCGCTTGACCGCCTGACGGTGAGAAGTGCGCGGCGATGACTGAAATCGCGCGCACAGACACACTGCGAACTGGATGTCCGGGCGTGTCGCCGTCAGGTACAGTAGCGACCCGATCATACTCCGGTACTCCTTCTGTTCCACAGCTTCTCCATCCACGTCCGCATCCAGGGCCGTCGTGGTCGACATAGGTGTTGGAAGAGGCTTGGCCTCACCCATGTCGAACTTCTTCAGGATGTCCTTGTTGTACTTGCCCTGGTGCACGAACGTCCCCTCTCGGGATTGCTTGATTTGCATCCCGAGGAAAAACGTCAACTCGCCCATCATGCTCATCTCAAACTCCCTGCTCATAGTTTCTACAAACTTGGCAACCAAAGCGTGAGAAGAACCACCGAAAATGATATCATCCACGTAAATCTGGACCAAGAGTGTGTCATTGCCTTGCTTGAGGAGAAAAAGCGTTTTATCCACACATCCCATTTTAAAACCCTTAGCAAGCAAAAAGGTTTTCAACCTATCATACCAGGCTCTAGGGGCTTGTTTCAAACCATATAAAGCTTTGTGAAGTTTAAAAACATGGTTTGGAAACTTGGGATTTTCGAAACCGGGGGGTTGTTCAACATAAACCTATTCCTCTATGTTGCCGTTTAAGAAGGCACTCTTGACATCCATTTGAAAAAGTTTGAAACCTTTGGATGCAGCAAAAGCCAAGAGTATCCTAATAGCCTCCAAACGAGCTACAGGAGCAAAAGTCTCCTCATAGTCTATCCCCTCCTTCTGACTATAACCCTTAGCAACAAGTCTGGCATTGTTTCTAACATTGTGGCCATCCTCTCCTTGTTTGTTTTTGAAAACCCATTTAGTCCCAATAGGATTACAGTCTGGATGAGGTTGAACCAAAACCCAAACCCGATTTCGCTCAAAATTCTCTAACTCCTCATGCATGGCATTGACCCAATCGGGATCTGTCAAAGCGTGTCCAACATCTCGGGGCTCAAAATCAGCAACAAATGCAGAATGAGCAAAGTGAGAGATTTGTGACCTGGACCGAGTGACACGTTTGTCGATGTTGCCGATCATCTGCTGAGGGGGGTGTTGGCGCTGAATGTGTCATGGCGCCTCCCGAGCAGACGTGATCTCCCCCTCAACAGCAGCTGGTGCCTCCCCGGGTACAAAAGGTACCGCTCGAGGTGGCGGATCCTGATGAGGACATGACACATTCGGATACAACCGTTGATTATAAGGTGAGCTCATTCCTATATTTACATAGTGATTTTTGGTACAATTCACTTGGTTCCACATGTATATATCATTATTTGCTTGTAGGTACAAACATATCTCGAAGTCTAAGTCTATCAAAGTTCGTCGGCAGCCCGACAGTGGTTCATTGGGGAGACCATATCTCATCCATCCGGAGAGCGATTAAGGTCAATGAGCACTTGATGGAAAGCATATTTGATAGGATTTCAAATAGATCTAGCCTCACCTCAATATCATAACGACAAGGTCTTTAAATTGTCATGACAATCTGCTACTATTTCTGCCAGGTGCTACGACATCGACATGGGCTTGTCATGCAACCTTGGGACCCTGGCCCAAGTTGGAGCACACCCAAAATAAGTGGAGAAGAGCCCAAGGATGCTCAAAGACGTCCTCCTCCTTGGCCATCACCTTAGAAGGGTAGCCAAGTCGTCCAACCCAAGTTGGAGGCCCAATCCGTGTCAAGTTCGAGTCCACCTTGGAATCCAGGAGCAGCCAGTGGTAAAACGGACGCCCAGGTCACATACGGACTCCGTTTTTGATGATCCACATATGGATGGAAAGATAATTTGATAAGCTAACCAATGGCTTTGGTTTGAGGTTAAAACTCCATTGGGATCAACAGGAATCGTCGAAACAAGTTGACGTCCAGAGTCTGTCAGGGTGCTGCGTCGCCGTCTTTTGGGCCGTTTGGGCCTTGTAACTTGTTAGGGCACCTTAGTGACGTGAGTAGGGGTCCTTGGACGTTCCTTAGGCTATATAATCAGTAGCCGCCGCCTACATTAGGGTTTGGGTTTTGCTTAGATTATTCTGTTCATAACAGTTTCACCGTTTCATCGGTTTGTGAGACCCCAACTCGTGAGATTAATCATACATCTGCAATTTGGTTGCATTCTTCTTTGTTCTTGCTCGTGTTCTTCGATTCGCAGGCAAGGACATTAGCCTTCTTGGCAAGGTCAACTGTGCAACGCCGGTTGATAACCAGAGGAGACGTGGTGCTATGATTGCGGGGTTTCGGATCGTGTTGTTCGGAAGCCGGATCGACTTGTGTCTCGTTTCCACCAAATCGAGAGTTACCAGAACCTTTTGGTAGATCGGGCACCCTTGTTCACATTATATCCCACGGCCCCCAAGAGGAAGAAGTGTCGGGGCCATGAGTCGTAGTAGAAGCCACTCCTTGCGGCACAGCAGGTGGAGGGGGTGCTGGATCATCCATACCTTCAGCACCCTCATCTTCGTCATCAAAAAGAGGCTCACCAACCTCATGATCACCTGCACGCTCAAAACAAGAAGAAGGACAAATCATGGTCTCGTCGAAGGTGACATCTGATGTCTCAATGACTCGGTTAGTATCAAGGTTAAGTACACGATAAGCTCGAGTGTGAGTGCCATAACCCAAAAACACACCGTCAGAAGAATGAGACTCAAACTTGTCCAAGTTGCCCTTTTTGAGTATAAAACAATGGCAACCAAAAACTCGAAAATAACTCACCTTGGGCAGTTTTCCAAAATGCAACTCATAAGAGGTCTTTTTCAAGAAGGCTCGGAGAAAAATGCGATTTGAAATGTAGCATGCAGTGCTCATGGCTTCGGCCCAATATCGCCTAGGAGTCCTATGCTCATCGAGCATCGTCCTGGCCATCTCTACAAGGGTCCGATTCTTCCCCTCTACAACACCATTCTGTGGCGGTGTGTAGGGGGAAGAAAACTGATGCTCTAAACCCAAAGAGTTACAAAACTTCTCAAAATCCAAATTCTTGAATTCGGAACCATTATCACTCCTAATAGCTCGCATCGAGTTCAAAGGGAACTCATTTTGAAGACGCAAAATCAAATTGCGAGCAAAGGAGAACGTCTCGGTCTTCTCAGCTAAAAAGAAGACCCACGAATATCTCGAAAAGTCGTCAACAACAACAAGCACATACCACTTCCCCCCAACCGAGCTCACCCGAGCCGGACCAACAAGGTCCATGTGCAAAAGCTCCCTAGGGCGCTTGGTCATGACATGAGTAACTGGATGGTGGGGAGCGGCAACCATCTTCCCATGTCTACAAGAATGGCAAACAAGATCCTTCTCCATATGCAACTTGGGCAATCCTCGGATTAGGCCAAGTGAACTAAGCCTTGCAAGCAAGTCGAAGCTCAAATGTCCAAGTCTCCTATGCCACTTCCAAAGATCAGAGGAGGAAGGTCCAGCCACAAGACAACGAGAAATGCCAAAAGACTCCGAGAAATTTGCACGAAAGACTTTTCCAAAGGGCGAAATCATACAAACAAGATTGCCCTGAGGATCCAAAATACGACTGAGATTCGGTTTAAAACGAATCTCATAGTCGTCATCAAAGAGTTGCGAAACAGAAAGAAGGTTAAAATGCAAGTTAGAAACAAGAGCAACATCACGCAACACAAAGTGCTCATTAACTCGCACCGACCCACGGGACAAAACCTTTCCTTTGCTATTATCGCCGAAGGTGATAAGCTCCTTTCCGGCAACCGGACTAAGACTGGAGAACCACTTGGCATTTCCGGTCATGTGCCTCGAGCAACCGGAATCCACTAACCAAACGTTCTCCAATCGTTTTACCTACATCAATAAAAAGACATAGGGTGAGCATACGGTCCAACACTGGGGTTAGTGAAGTAGGGAGAATACCAGTGTTGGGTCGGCTGCTCAAAAGAACGGTTAGCAGAAAAACCATTCCTAGCGCGCCTACGAGGAAAGCGATCACCACGCATAGGAAAATGTGGTCCGCTAAGGAAAGAGCGTCCATCGCGATAGTCAAAACGCGGTGGAGGGAAACGCTCAACTACAAAGCCACCGCCACGGGGTCCATAGCCTACAACTGCAGGCTCCCACCGGGCACGACCTCCTCGCGGCCTAGGACCTTGAGGCACTACACCTCTAGGCCTGGCAGCTCTCCTTGGAGCTCTCCTCTGAACATTCGGCACATGTACATCATGGAAAGGATGGTACATGTCTGTGTTGTTCATCTCCTTTGCACGGCGCGCCTCTCTCTTGCGCCGAAAGCAGAACTCCCTCAAGTGTCCATCTCTCCCACAGTGCTCACAATGGTACCTCACCGCTCTCATAGGGTGTTGTTGGTACTCACGGTTGTGGGTGTGGATCACTTTGCCCTTCTGTGGCATAAGCTCCTCCTGGATGGGTGGCATGGTGTCCAACTTGTTTTTCAGGTGGTTGGGCTTGGGATGCCATGTGTGCTTCTTGGGTGGAGCTCTCGGAGGTTCAACGAACACACCATCCTTGGTGTTGGGCTTGAGAGGCTCTTTGGGTGGAATCTTGGTAAGCTTGGGAGTAGTGGTGGAGTTGGGCTTCTCACATGGGTTCAGACCACTCGACTCTCCAATCTTGCAAAAAGATGACACATCAACACCCGGAGCAAAGCCTACACCTGGACCTCCTGCAGCACGCTTGAATTGGGAGATCATCATCCCAAGCTGCGGCTCACCACAAGACACCCATGACAAGATGGTCCAAAGGTATGTGTTTTCCTCCTCGGTTTGCATCTTGTCATGCTTCACATTGGCTATCTCCATCTCCAGGCCCTCACACAAAACACACCTGGACACACAAGTGCTACCCGAGCAGGCCTTCTCAAGAGACACAATCTTGGCATTCTTCTCTGCCAACTCGGTTTGCAAGCCAGCACAAGACTTGCATGCACCCAACAACGAGGATCTAGCCTTCAGCTCATCCACCTCTCCTACCAACGCCACATACTTACCTCTCAAAGTGAGAAGGTCAGTCATGTGTGTGGTGCACATCTCACACTCCTCCTCATCGATAACAACTACGGTGGACTTGACAGATTCAAGTTCCTTCACCGTATCCTCCCACTTCTGCCTAAACTCCTTGCGCTCTCTAGCAGCACGCCTAAGCAACTTATCTTGACTAAGGAGCGCGGCAATAAGCTTCTCGACCTCAGCAGAAAGCTCGTCGGGGGTCTGAGATACCTGGGAGGTGTCGTCGTCGTCGTCGTTCCAAGGAGTGTCCTCCAGCTCACCGTTGACCTCCTTGCCGAGGGCCATGGTGCAGAAGCCCTCGTCGTCGGCGAAGAAGCAGAGGCCGTTGAGCTTGTCCTCGATCTTCTTCTTCTTCTCAGACTCGTCGTCGCTTGAAGAAGCGGAGTCGTCATCTGAGTCATCGATGTCGCTGTGCGTGGTGAAGAACGCACACTGCTCAGCCTGGGCCTTCTCCAAGTACTTGGTCTTGATGTACTCCTTGTTGAAACCGCCCTTCTGCTTGTGCTTCACGGGGACGTACTTCTCCTTGCGCTTGCCGAAGTCGTACTTGTGCCCATGATCGCCCTTCCCAGATGAATGCTTCTTCTTGCGGCAGTTGGCGATGAAGTGGTCGGGGTCGCCGCACTCGTAACATCCCGAGCGTCCTCCTCCGCGGCGACGGTTCATGCGGTTGTTGTGGAACCGCGAGAACCAGTTGGCAAGCAAAGCCAACTCGTCATCCCCCAAAGACTCCAGCTGGTCCTCTGTGATAGAAAAGAGAGAAGAAAGTGTAAATCTTCCAGAGGGGTTAGCAGAAGAGCCAGAAACCAAAGCCAAATTAGGGCCAGAAGGATTTTCATAAGAAGCCCTGGACATGGCGTCAATCTCACAAGACTTGAGCTTACTAAAGAGCTCGTCGCAAGTGAGGGTCTCATAGTTAGACGATTCGATGATCGCCTGGACCTTTGAGTCCCACACCGACCGATCGAGAGTATGCAAAAGCTTCAAAGATCTCTCATGCTCGTCGAAAGGCAACAACTCCTTGTTCGCTCTCATCTTGTTGACAATGACCTGAAAGCGATCGAATAAACTCTCTATGCTCTCACCAGGCATATGTCGAAAGTTCTCATACTCCCGCTTGTACGACTCGTAGAGACGGGATTTGACTTGAGTGGTTCCCTCATGGAAGCGCATGAGGGTCGCCCAAATCTCACGAGCCGTGGGGAGGTGAAAAACGCGATCAAACTCGGACATGCTCAAACAGGAGAAAAGAGCGTTACGTGCTCGGCTATTGGCTTCATGCTCATCGATCTGAAGCTGAGAGACACGAGCAGCCAAGACAACGTAATCGGCCTTGTTGCAAATCTCCCAAACAGAAGAGCCCATGCTCTGGAGATAGGCCGACATGCGTATCTTCCAATACGCATAGTTCGTCCCATCAAAGAACGGCGGTTTGCCCATGCCGCGATCCATGTCGCCTTCTGTGGATCTAGAACCGGTTAAGGTGGAAGATCCTTAACCTGCTCTGATACCAATTGAAGGACCGAGAATGCAATAGCAAGGCGACCAAAGGGGGGGTGAATGGGAGCACAAAAATTTCTCTCGAAACTTTGGCCAAATGTCCCAAAATTAACCCTGAAAAATTTCAACCAAAACCGTGATGCCCACGACCCTTGGAAGAGGGTGGATGATCCCTAGGATCACAGCGAAGCACCACAAAGCGATAGCAAACTAAACGACAAAATCACCGACACAAGTTTGACCCTTGAAAACCGAGTCCCGAACGTAGATTGAGGGCTACGTCGAGAAATCCCTAAATACCGATGCTAACAAGTAGCAAAGATACCTAGAGAGGTTTCTTGGTTAACTAAAAGGCCAAACGAGAAGTCCGAAAACCAAGCGGAAAAGCCGGGAGAGCAAACGCACTAAACCGGAAGCTTCAGCAGGGTCCCGGACTGTCCGGACTGCAGGTCCTGGACTGTCCGCGGGTACTGCGGACTGTCCGCGTGGAAGGCCCGGACTGTCCGCCGAAAAATCCTCAAAACTGCAAGTCTACTGAAGTCCCCTGGTCGACTCCCGGACTGTCCGCGAGTCTCAACGGCGGACTGTCCGCGGTTCAAAAAGAACTCGTCCGTACAAGCTGCGCAGCCACAAACTCGGCTGGAGCCCGACCCCTGGACTGTCCGCGCCCCTAGTGGCGGACTGTCCGCGGATGAACAGAGAGGGCGATTTTGATCGCCCCTCTCACGAATCCTCTCAAATCCGAATCAAAACTCAATCCCACGTTCCCAAACTTGGAGAAGATGATCGCGAGGTAGTTAGGAGACTATCCCGAAGACATCATCCGCTCAAAACAACTCAAACACCAGGAAATTGAAAGGGGAGGAGAATGAATCGAAAAAGCGCCACGAAAACAAAATCAACCCGATCTACTTGTTCGTGAGGAGTTAGATGAATTCCTTTGGTTGAAATGACCTCCTCACTATAAAGAACAAGTTGATTCAAACGGATTTCACAAAGACGCAATAGAGAGGGAGATCGAGTGATGGGAAAATCACGGAGAAACGAAGAACGCGAAGAACACGAACAAAACACGAATCAAGTCATCGATCTGCAACCGTGTGGCTACCACATGCTACAACAGTGAGGTTACGGCCTCACTTCCTCAAAATCTCCAGTACACAGAGGTATGGTTCTCTGCGGATCTCAGCTAGCTACAGTAGGGGATTGGGAGAGCAGGAAACCGTAGAAGCAAAGAGCAAATGACTGAGACGGAATGGGAGGAGGGTGTCTCCCTCTACTTATCCTAATTCTAATTCCTACTCTACCCCTCTCTAATTACAGAGAGAACCAGCTAAACCCTAGGGTTATTCTGGACCAACTCGTGGTAGGTGGTGATCCGACGGCCAAGCCCGCACAACAGGTAGCGTTGCCTCGACGCAACCTCACCGATTGCCGCCACGTGCCGCCACCGCTCCGCCTGTCCTTTTCACGGACTTCGCCCCCGGTTTTGAGGCCCAAACCAGGAAACCAGCCTTCACGACCAACCCCCGGTTTTGAGGCCCAAACCGGGAAACCAGACGTCCATCGCCTGAGTTTTGTGGCCCAAACTCAGAAACCCGCAACACCCAGGTTTTGAGGCCCAAACCTGGAAACCGTCCTCAGTCCGAGTTTTGTGGCCCAAACTCGGAAACCATTAGCGCCCAGGTTTTGAGGCCCAAACCTGGAAACCGTCCACTCGATGGTTTTTCTCTAGCTCTACCACCAAACCGAAGTTGTAGAGGGGATGCACAGCCCGTGCACCCCGTCCACCGACATGTGTCCCCAGGTCCTCGACCCGAGCAACACCATGTCCCGCAAGTCTCCGCTCGTCACTGTCCCAGGCTGTCTGCCACCACAGCTGATCCTCGGGCCACCGATCCCTCAGTCCAAGCCTCACGTCCGCCCTTCACTGCTCCCGATCCATCGGCACGGCACGTCTCTACTTGACCTTCACCTTGCCTCTGATCACTGTCTCCGTGCTCGACACCTGCACAACACAAGCCAAAGAACATGCGCATTATCCCAGTTGACAATCACTCATCACTCAGAGACTCGGCATACACCCATGTATCCGCAGACTCGACTCGTACACCACACTAGCCTTCCCTTGGGATCAAATAAATTGACACCTGGTACTCCTAGGCTAAGTGCTACTACGATTGTTCTGTGCGCTTGCAGAATCTCCTCCTGGTAGACTGCAATATCTCTAGCTAGCTCCTACTAGTGTCAGGATTGACAACCCCATTTGACATTAGTAGATAGCTGCTTTAGCTTCACTTCTTTAGGTATAGTGACTAGACTTGTTACAAGCATTTCTGGCGCCGTTGTCAGGGGTAGATTCCATAGTCTACTCCTAGTCACGACATTGGCAAGTGTCAACAAGCATTTCTGGGCCGTTACTGGGGATAGTTGCTTTGCTCTATCTTTAGTGAAGTTAAGAACTACCAACACTTAGCTCCTTGTGCAGTAACAATCCTTAGTCGAATCCATCGGTTTTCCGACTCTGGAGTCACGATCTCCTTAAATCAACAAAATCTGGCCTGGCCCAACAATGACCCATATATTGTGAAAACCCTACTCCGATGCTTAGCTTTCCAGTGTGCAAATCACGGTTCCATAAATATGACCTTTCGCAGGCCAACACCCTCAACTTCCAATTGAAAAGTTTGACCTGCAAACTCCCCACCTCTCGGCTCTCAGCTCAAGCCAGAGAAAAAGAATCCTCGCTTGTACTTTCATCAATGGCAGGCAATGGTGACCACAGCAAACGTCCTATCAGAGATGAAGCGGAAGGAAGAGAAACACCAACTCGTCAACGTTATGGGTAAAAATTGGTCCTTTGCCCCCTTGCGGTAGCTTTCTTGTTCATCCATTCCTGATTCAGTATTCACTTTCCTTCCAGGATGAGGGCTTTCTCCAGCCAAACTCAGACTCCTTTTCCAGAAACGGCTGCTCCAATGGCCTCTCCCAACCCCTTTCCTGAGTCAGCAGACCCCTCTGAATCTGATGACTTACCTCTGTATACCTGTCTAGACGCTCTTTGGTACCGCAAGGAGAGGGATAAAGCCCAGAAGGCGTTGGAAGATGCATCTAAGAAGTACGACATCGAGGAAACTGAATGGGAGGACCAACGGAAGCAGCTCTGTAATGCTATTACAGGTTAGCGAAATCTTTGCCCAATTTTCCTTCTTCCGATTGAGCTCGCTTGCCTGACACATCTTTTCTTCCTGCCAGCTCTTTCTGCAGAAAATGATCGTCTGAGGGCGGCAGCGAACAGAGTTGCTGATAAGGTGAATGCCCACGGGAACTCAGCTGAGGCGCATCTTGATGCTACGGATGGCCGCATAGATTAGGCCATCATCCAAGGCATCCACCTTGGCATCTCTTTTGGGCTAGCAGCAATGAGCTCTTGGACCAACGAGGATTACTCCTTTCTACCAGTCGGCTTTGCAGGCGGGTTCTTAGATGAAATCGAAGGTATTGAAGTTTATGAAGATCACGTCGCTGCTCTCGCCGGAGTCACCAATCCGCAGTCCGTTCTGAATAGATTGTTCTAGGAGAAGTTTGTACTAGGATGGATCTGCAAATGAATAAACAAAGTTGTTTTTTTCTGAATGATGTTTATTTGCGTTCCCTGATTATCCCAGCAATTTTTCCGATTGCAACATTTCCTCAGAAAAACACTTCCCGAATGCATGATGTCATCTTAACGGACTAGATCTTGTTTTGACATGTCACGTCACTCGACATCTTATTTACTGCGCTTCACCTTTCTCTCCTCCCGATAAACCTGCTAACTTGAAAAAATGCTAGGGACACTAGGGTCATGAACATTTTTGTACTAAAGGCGATATAAACAATATCGGCTATATTCTAAACTCTTGGAGTATTTTCCGCTAAAGGCGATGCTTTACATCGGCTATCTTTGCACACAAATATTCTTGAATCCGCTCATGTACCGACTATCACATTAAATTCAAAAACTATTAAGAATTCGGCATTTAATAAGCTGTGCCGAAGCTTGGTACATGAGTAATACACATATGAACAAAAATTAAATCGTAGCCGAATACCTCATCTCTGGGTCTAACATCTTTCAGCTAAAGTAAGTTATCACCTTTTCTTTTCCTTCAAATTCTTGTATAAGGGCCGATCCTATTTTAGGCTATCGGCCGCCACGTACAACTTGAAAGATTTACCAAGCTGTGGAGGTACCAACACTGGTGGTGCCTTCATGTATTCTTTAATCCCATCAAAAGCTTTCTGTTGCACGTCAATCCATACGAACTTCTTGATCTTCCTTGAGCTTCAGTAATGGAGGAAAAGGTAAAATTCTTTTAGAAGGTTTATCAACTTCAACCTGCACTCTGGATCCAGATCTGTACTAACACATATCGGTCTTGTTTTCGGCTTCATTATCAATATTAACCTCTTCTAACTCATCAACCGATACGAAACCTCGTCCTAATTCTCCTCAATTACCATCAATTGGATTATTCAAAAATTGCTCTGAGAGCCGATCGCTTGAATCGGCTATTGGTCCTCGTCAAAAACATTCACAGGACCTACTTCCCAAACTCTTCCAGAGAAGCACTCGACACCATCATATTCCCAATAGATAGGTTCTGCAGTAGCAACACTCACCGAATCATCAGCATGGACAATTTCGACGTCATCTCCAATCCACTGGATGAGGATTTGATGCATAGTTGACGGAACACAACAGTTTGCATGTATCCAATCCCTTCCTAAAAGCAAACTATATGCCCCCTTGCCATCGATGACGAAGAAGGTAGTAATCAAAGTTTTTGACCCGATCATCAATTCAACATGAACTGCCCCTCGAGTATCAGAAGTATTGCCAGCAAAATCCCTCAACACCATGTCAGTCTTCAATAAATCCTCACTTGTCATCCCAAGTTTCCTGAAGGTAGTATATGACATGATATTTATGGCAACTCCTCCATCAATAAACATTTTGGTTAGTGGCTTGCCATTAACATACCCCCTCATATAAAATGGCTTCAAATGCCAATGCTTAGCCGGTTTATCAAAAATTGCCCGTTGAGCCAAAACGAGCTGAGCCATCCAATCATGGAATTCGTCTTCGTCAAAATCCGAATACACTTCTTCTTAGACGTTTTGATCTTCGGGAGCTATGAATTTCGACGGGAGAAAGAATGTCATGCACGCATCAGCCGAATGATCATCTTCATCAGGCTTTTCGTTAGGACGCCAAACTTGTTTTGTTTTGGTGCCTGCTTGCGCTAATTCTCTGTTCCTTAGGCGCTGCACTCTTCTTTTCTGGCTCTTCCTCAATCCTGGTGGACACCACTGTCCTCTCTGCCAAACATATTCACGGTATTCTTCTTCTTCAGTGCGAGCCCATCTTCGATCGGCAAAATTTCTCCCTTGCCGATTCTCGGAATTACCTATTTTTAAATGTCGATCGTCCTTAGGGATTAGCATCCCAAGCCTTTCATGGACCGAACGACGGTTGACTTGAGATTGTCTGTATTCAAAATATTGATCATTGCACTCAGGGCAATTGTTTTTAACAGGCCGTTTCAATCCTTCATTCCAACAATATTTGAAGAATGAGCACTCCCAATGAGACTGCTCTTGCTCCCTCACATATTCTCGTTCTTCTCGGTACATCTCCTCTTCGTACCTTCGTTGCTTTTCTATGAACTTCCGTTCCTCATAAAACTTCTGCTTATGGTACCGTTCTTGCTCCCGACGCCACTTGTTTAATAAAATGTGTGTCGTGACTCTGGGCCTGGAAGCCTCACCCCTTTCAGTTTGGCTATTCTGGAAACGAACTTGTTGCCTAAATTCTTCATTTGTGATTTGCCGATTAGGGTCAACAGCACCGATCTCTCTTGCTCTACCAGAGGTTAATACCTTCATCTTGCTTTTGCCACTGAGGTCATCTGCATTGACCATGTTAACAGAGAAAGATACAGTATTCTGTCCAAAAGGGCTACCATCAATCTTCATTTTTCCGTCGAACTTCAAATGCCCTTCCTGGATAGCCTTCTGGATCCGTACTCTGAATACTCGGCAATCATTTATAGAGTGAGATCTAGTATTATGGAATCCACAATATTTCTTGTCTTTAACCCCTTCAGGGTGCAACATGGGATGGCCTTCCGGCAACTTGATGCGTCCTTCCTTTAATAACAACTCAAATAGCTTATCTGATTTGGAAACATTAAAATCGTAGGTACCTTTTTGTTGCCTCAACCATCGTTGATTGACTTGAGTCAGCTCTTTAGTCCAGACCAGCTCTGCTGCAGCTATCTCATCTTCATCATCATATTCCATTGCCTCCTCTAAGAAGGCTTGATACATTTCACTAGCCACATCGCCCTTCTGGAATTGGTTATTTCTCCTAAACCCCTAAGCTTGACTATTCATCATTGCCAATCGTTGTGATAACTGCCCAAGATCATCAAACTCCATGCCTAACAGCTTTTCCCTGATATTCGGCAACATACCAGCTATAGCTATCCCTGGCAATTGATCATCTGGCAAATTCAGGGAATAGGAGAGATTTTTAGTCTCCCTGAATCTGCGTAAATATTCTTGGGGAGTCTCATTAACTCTCATCCTCAGACTCATGAGATCGACCAACTTCTTCTCATTGGTACCAGGAAAGAAATATGCGTGGAACTTCTGTTCTAGCTCCGCCCATGTATTAATAGAGTTTGCTGGCAGAGACGTGAACCATGAGAAAGCTGGTCCCGTTAGTGACAGTGGGAAATACCGAATTCTCCAAGCCCCATCTGCAGATGCTTCTCCAAGCTGCATCAAGTAACGGCTGATGTGTTCAACAGTACTGGTGTCATCTTGGCCTGAGAACTTAGTAAGATCAGTAGGAGGTTTCACCCTTGGAGGAAGTGCCACTCGGTTGTACCACTCCGGGTATAAGGAGACTTGTAAGCATAAGACTGATTCTTTGGCTTCAGGCCGAATTGATTCTGCATCAAGTCGGACATCCTATGCATGATGAGGTCGACGCCTGAGTCTGGAGCAGCCTGTGCCTGACCCCCAAGAAATGCCTTTGCTGAATTCTTATAGCCTAGATTCGGGAAAGCATCAATCGCACTGTAATCCACGAACTCCTAATACCCGTCTCCATACATGTTCTTCTGCAACCTATTTGTTGCTGGAGATACTCTAAAAGCAGATGGAGGGACGTTTCCCATTGTGCCGAATGCAAGCTGGCCCTGAGTTGTGGGAGGTTGCTGCTCTTGATGAAGGATCATCCCACCTTTGCTCGAACCAACTCCGCTGTCTTCAGCAGTTTTCCTTTGATGCTGGGGAATGGGGAATAATAGTGGCCCCTGCATCGGACCAGCGGCTTCCTCAAAACGCTTATCTATTGCCGGGCCGAAAATACCAACCATGACTGCACGAAAAGTATTTAAGAAAGTTGACTGATGATTGGTCATGGCCTCCGACACAGCCTTGTACATAAGTTCGGACATTTTTTGAATATCTTCCTCATCAGTGCTATCAGATTGATGGGGAAGGAGAGCTCTCGGGAGTGACTGCTTCTGGAAGACATTGTTGCTCTTTTTCTTGGAGAAGGACATCAAGCATTTGCGTTGAAACTCATAGCATTCTTGTTGTACCAAATCTCTTAATTCTGGTGGCAGTTCATCCATGGTTACGTCCAAAACTTGAGTGTTGTCGAACTCAACCATCTTGGAATGTGGTGTCCCACCGGGCGTGCCAAAAAGTGTGTTGGCACAAAATGCGTCGCACCGTGCCTCACACACAGCAAGCCAAAAAGTGTGGCTTCAATCGGGTGCCCGGACGGTTTGAAATCCGGAGACGTGCCAATCGGTTTGACCTAAAAGCCAACAAGGGATAAAACTGTGAGAATAAAACTGGAACATGCCAGATAAGACCAGACAGTTCCATATTTGCACATACATGGGTGTATGCCGAGTCTCGAGTGATGAGTGATTGTCAACGGGTTTGATCGCATGTTCTTTGGCTTGTGTTGTGCAGGTGTCGAGCACAGAGACAGTGATCGAGGGCAAGGTGAAGGTCAAGTAGATACGTGCCGTGCCGACGGACCGGGAGCGGTGAAGGGCGGACGTGAGGCTTGGACTGAGGGACCGGTGGCCTAAGGATCAGCTGTGGTGGCTGGCAGCCAGGGACAACGACGAGTGAAGACTTGCGGGACATGGTGTTGCTCGGGTCGAGGACCTGGGGACACGTGTCGGTGGACGGGGTGCACGGACGGTGCATCCCCTCTACAGCTTCAGTTTGGTGGTAGAGCCAGAGAAAAACCATCGGGTGGACGGTTTCCAGGTTTGGGCCTCAAAACCTGGGTGCCGTGGGTTTGCCGAGTTTGGGCCACAAAACTCGGGCTGAGGACGGTTTCCAGGTTTGGGCCTCAAAACATGGGCGCTGGCGAGTTTCCTGGTTTGGGCCTCAAAACCAGGGGATGGACTTGGAGGATGGTTTCCCGGTTTGGGCCTCAAAACCGGGGGTGGACGTGAAGGCCTGGTTTCCCGGTTTCGGCCACAAAACCGGGGGCGAGGTCCGTGAAAAGGACGAGCGGAGCGGTGGCGGCACGTGGCGGCAATCGGTGAGGTTGCGTCGAGGCAACGCTACCAGTTGTGCGGGCGTGGCCGTCGGATCCACCTACCATCGAGTTGGTCCAGAATAACCCTAGGGTTTAGCTGGTTCGCTCTGTAAGTAGTTAGGGGTAGAGTGGGAATTAGGAATAGTTAGAATTAGGATAAGTAGGGGGAGACACCCACCTCCCTATGTATCTCAGTCATTTGCTCTTTGCTTCTAGGGTTTCCTGCTCTCCCAATCCCCTGCTGTAGCTAGCTGAGATCCGCAGAGAACCAAACCTCTGTGTACTGGAGATTTTGAGGAAGTGAGGCCATAACCTCACTGTTGTAGCGTGTGGTAGCCACACGTTTGCAGATCGATGTGTTGATTCGCGTTTTGGTTTGTGTTCTTCGCGTTCTTCGTTTCTCCGCGTTTTTCCCGTCACTCGGTCTCTCTCTATACTGCGTCTTTTCGAAATCCACTTGAATCATCTTGTTCTTTGTAGTGAGGAGGTCATTTCGACCAAAGGAATTCATCTAACTCCTAACGAAGAAGTAGATCGGGTTGATTTCGTTTTCATGGCGCTTTTTTGTTCTTGATCTTCCCCTTTTGATTTCCCAGTGATTGAATCGATTTGAGCGGATGATTTCTTGGGGATAGTCTCCTAACTACGCTGTGATCATCTGCTCCAAGTTTGGGAACGTGGGATTTTGATTTGGATCGAATTTAGAGAGATTTGGGGAGAAGGCGACTGAAATCGCCCTCTCTGCGCGTTCGCGGATAGTCCGCGGTTTGACCGGCGGACAGTTCGCGCGTCGGGACTCAGCCGAGCAGTGGCTGTGTGTCTCGGTGAACAGTGCCGAAATTTGACCGGCGGACAGGCCGCCATTGGTTTTCGCGGACAGTCCGAGACTATCCAGGGGACTTGCAGCAGCACTGCTATTTTAGGTTTTTAGCCGGCGGACAGTCCGGGATTGGCTGGCCGACAGTCCGCAGTAGCCGCGGACAGTCCGGGACCCCAGGGCCAGACAGTCCGGGAGTCGGCTGCTTGTTGCGGTTTAGTGCGTTTGCTCTCCCGGCTTCTTTGCTTGGTTTCTAGACTTCTCGTTTGGCCCTAGAGTTGATCAAGGAACCTCTATAGGTATCTTTGCTACTTGTTAGCATTGATATTTGGAGATTTCTCAACGTAGCCGTCTATCTACGTTCGGGACTTGGTTTTTAGGGGTTGAACTCGTGCGGAGCTTTTGGCGTTTGGCTTGCTATCACTTTGTGGTGCCTCGCGGTGATCCTAGGGATCATCCACCCTCTTCCAAGGGTCGTGGGCATCACGGTTTCGATTGAAGCTTTCCGGGGTTGATTTTGGGACATTTGGCCAAAGTTTTGAGAGAAATTTTTGTGGCTCCCATTCACCCCCCCCCCTCTGGTCGCCTTGCTTGTGCTTTCTCGGTCCTTCAATTGGTATCAGAGCAGGTTAAGGATCTTCCACCTTAGCCGGTTCCAGATCCACAGAAGGCGACATGGATCGCGGCATGGGCAAACCGCCGTTTTTCGATGGGACGAACTATGCGTATTTGAAGATACGCATGTCGGCCTATCTCCAGAGCATGGGTTCTTCTTTTTGGAAGATTTGCAACAGGGACGATTACGTTGTCTTGGTTTCTCGTGTTACTCAGCTTCAGATGGATGAGCACGATGCCAATAGCCGAGCGCGTAACGCTCTTTTCTCCTGTTTGAGCATGTCCGAGTTTGATCGCGTTTCTCACCTCCCCACGGCTCGTGAGATTTGGGCGACCCTCATGCGCTTCCATGAGGGAACCTCTCAAGTCAAATCTCGTCTCTACGAGTCGCACAAGCGGGAGTACGAGAACTTTCGACATATGCCTGGCGAGAGCATAGAGAGTTTATTCGCTCGTTTTCAGGTTATTGTCAACAAGAAGAGAGCGAACAAGGAGCTGTTGCCTTTTGACGATCATGAGAGGGCTTTGAAGCTTTTGCACACTCTTGATCGGTCGGTGTGGGACTCAAAGGTCCAGGCGATCATCGAATTGTCTAACTATGAGACCCTCACTTGCGACGAGCTCTTTAGTAAGCTCAAGTCTAGTGACATTGACGCCATATCGAGGGCTTCTTATGAAAATCCTTCCGGCCCGACTATGGCTTTGGTTTCTGGCTCTTCTGCTAACCCCTCTAGAGGATTTGCACTTTCTTCACTCTTTTCTGTCACAGAGGACCAGCTGGAGTCTTTGGGGGATGACGACTTGGCGATGCTCGCCAACCGGTTCTCGCGGTTCCACAACAACCGCATGAACCGTCGCCGTGGAGGAGGACGCTCAGGATGCTTTGAGTGCGGCGACCCCGACCACTTCATCGCCAACTGTCCCAAGAAGAAGAACACATCTGGGAAGCGCGATCATGGGCACAAGTACGACTCTAGCAAACGGAAGGAGAATTACGTCCCCGCGAGGCACAAGCGGAGGGGCGGCTTTGACAAGGAGTACATCAAGAAGAAGTACTTGGAGAAGGCCCAGGCTGAGCAGCGTGCGTTCTTCGCCACGCTCAGCGACGTCGACGGCTCGTGATGAGGACATCGCCAAGTTGGACTCACCGACGCCATGGTCTTCCCCAAGTTGCAATCCGACTCCAACTCAGTTTTCACGTCACCCTCGGAATTCAGGAGCAGTCCCGAGTAAAATCAACGCCCCGGATGCATACGGACTCCGTTTTCGACGAACCAGATATGCTTGGAAAGATAATTTGATAAGCTAACCAATGGCTTTGGAATCACGTCAAAATACGTCCGGAGTCAACGGGAATCGTCGAAACAAGTCAGCGTCCAGAATCTGCCAGGGTGCTGCGTCACCGTATTTTGGTCCGTTGGGCCGTGTATCGTCTTAGAGCCCATTAGGGGGCGCGTCCAGCAGGGGCGACGACCTAAACCCTATATTTAGCCGCCGCCGCCGTCGTTAGGTCTTGGGTTTTGTTTTGAGTTTAGTTTTCCACCGAGAAACTGAATCGTTCATTGTAACTGTGGTGACAAATCCTTTTACAGTGATCCAGGGCCCCCGTTCTTGATCTCCTCCACTGTGTCGATTAGTCCTTTGGAACCGAGTTCTTGAACCCCTCTAATATATTCGTGATATTCATATCTGCAATTTCAGATTGCGTGCTTTACCTTCTTGCTTGTGTTCTTCGATTCGCTTGCAGGATTAGCCTTCTTGGCGAGGTCAATCAAGTTGTGCTTGGTTGATAACCAACGGAGCAGTGGTGTAACGGTTGCAGGGTTCGAATCGTGTCTGATTTGAAGCCGGATCGCCAACGTCGAGTTCTCCACCAATCGAACCTATCGCTACCTCACGGAAGATCGGGCCGTCCTTCATCAATTGGTATCGGATTTTTCAGGTTTCCCGCGAGGTATAATCTCGTTTGCCCTTAGATTCATATTTGTTATTACCTACAGTCCACAAAAAGCCAAAAAATATTTCAATTTCCGCTGTCCTATCGCCTTTTGTGCCTTTGCAATTTCGTTTCAGATTCGCTTTGTTGAGTTTGTGTCCGTGGTCGAGTCTTGTTGCTGGTTTAGGTTGTGTTCGTCGTCGTAGTTCATCGTGCCCGTTGCTGTTTCTTTGTTTTCGCCGCTATCCCATCCACCGTTCCTAAACAACAAGTCGAAGCCACCACATTACTCGACTTGCCCGCTAGCCGCCTTGTGTAATTTCTCGCCGCCGCGCAAACCCTAGACAGGTTGCCAACCGCTCTAATTTTTGCCTGCATCGCAGCCCTCCTTACATCATCTGGCATCTACCTTCTGTTGTTAGTCACAAGGACGCATGATCTTGTGATCGGTGTTGGAGTTTCGGGTCGCTTTGCCTTAACTGCCGCTGCCGAGTTGCTCTTACTGCCGATTTTTGTGTGTGCCTTCCAGAAAACATAACTTGAGGTACATTCGGTAAAACAGACATAACTTTTCGCTCGTTTGTCCGAAAAATCTGAAATTTTTTGTGGCGATTCTTGACACCGTTTGGACCTCACCCAAACTGGGCTTCGCCCTGTTTGGTCCCTCCAAATTGCCAAAAAAAATCGGGAAAATAAATAAAAAAAATTGACAAGGTTTCAGCACGCTTTTCAGAGAACTTGCTGATTTTGTGTAGACCACATCCGACCTCAGTTGCAGGCGCCAATTTTTGTGGTTACATCTTTTGTGATCCTTGTTCAAGGAAAAATATAAAAAAAATAGTGAAAAAATAAAAAAGTTTGATTCCTACTAGTACCTTTTTGGAAAATCAAGGGAAAATTCAGGACAAAGAAAAATTCAGATTCTTTGCTTGTTCTGTGAGTTCTTTCCATCGTTCTTTGTTTCATCTTGTTGCGCTACGTCTACACACGTCTTAGCCAGCAATTGTGACTTGTGCTTTGGATACTTATTGAACTTTGCTAATCTGCTTTCGTTAATTGCTAATCCTTGCTGTCATATTGTGCCTACCTATAGCTCCACATATACTTCTGTCAGCACAGGTTTATCTTGCAACTGTTACCCACGCTCAACAACAGATTGCTTCGTCACTTTGGTTTGATCTTGTTTGGCGTTGGTAAGAATACAGGCAAGACGGTGGTAAGCCGCCTGTGATTTTGCATTCCAGTTCCACTTCTACCACCACCACTTGGTTCCTTTAGTTGATAGGGATAATCCTTTGCTGTTGTATTTTTTCTATCTTCTAACAATGGCAGGAATTCCGACGGACTTCAATGAGTGCGTGTCCAAAGGCGAGCTTACGACATTCATGAATGAACAACGCAATCTTATGACCGAGCTGACACGCAACGTGAACAATCTGGTCAACCGCATTACGCAGCTTGAGCAACGCCCTCA
This sequence comes from Coix lacryma-jobi var. lacryma-jobi, assembly GCA_009763385.1. Lineage (NCBI taxonomy): Eukaryota > Viridiplantae > Streptophyta > Magnoliopsida > Poales > Poaceae > Coix > Coix lacryma-jobi. The sequence continues at coordinate 79,077,281 of CM019824.1, read as the reverse complement.
ACCAAATCGTGATGACGAAGATGCGGATGCTTTTGGTGATGACGATGCGGATGCTGATGCTGGTCCTCGTCGCCGCCTCAACTTCAATCGTCGCGGTATGGGAGGTAATAATAATAATAATGATCCTTTTGCTAAAATTAAATTTAGCCTACCTTCCTTTGCTGGTAATATGGATCCAGAGACATATTTAGATTGGGAACTTACTGTTCAACAAAAATTTGATTCTTATAATGTTCCTGCTGAGCATAGAGTTAGACTTGCTACTAGTGAGTTTACTAATTTTGCTTTATTCTGGTGGAGTGATCTTTGCAATGCTAATAATGCTGCTGCTGTGCCTCAAACTTGGAATACTTTAAAGCAACGCATGAAATCTCGTTTTGTTCCTCCTTATTACCAACGTGATCTACGTTTGAAACTGCAAACTTTAAAACAAGGTGATAAAGGAGTAGAGGCATATTATCAAGAATTGCTTATTGGTTTAGCACGTTGTGGTATACATGAAGATGATGATGATGCTAGTGCTAGATTCTTTGGTGGTTTAAATCGTGATATCCAGGATATTCTTGATTACAAAGATTGGACTAGGTTCAGCCAATTATATCATCTTGCTCTTAAAGCTGAACGAGAAGTACAGGGACGCAAACAACACCAACCTTTTAGGTATAACACTGGGAGGACTTTTCAGCAACGTTCCGAGCCGGAGACGCCCAAGCTTCCTGCTGCACCACAGCCGTCTACACCTTCCGAGGTAAGTAAATTGTCTAGTGTGCAGATTCCACAATTCAAGAAAGGTGCCACTTCGGGTGCTTCTACTAGATCTTCCTCGTCTAGCTCTACAATCATTTGCCACCGATGCAAAGGCATGGGACATGTCATGAAGGATTGCCCCAGTCGTCGTGCTTTTATTGCTACCGAGGATGGATATGTAAGTACTAGTGATGTTGAAGATGATTTAGCTCTTGCTGCTAACATTGCTGCAGATTCCATCGAGGACGATCACGACAAGGAGACCATCACCATTGACTCTGTGGCTGCTGCTGCGGATTATCCTAGTCTTCTTGTGCAGCGAGTGTTGAGTACACGTGTGGGACATGAAGAAGAAGAGATGAAGATCCAACGCCACAATTTGTTCCACATGTATCTCATTGTGCAGGGTTGTCGTGTTCTCACCATCATTGATAGCGGGAGTTGCAACAACTTGGTGAGTTCGGATTTGGTTGAGAAGCTTGGCTTAACCACACGACAACATTCGTATCCATATAAACTTCAATGGTTCAATAATAATGGTATGACTAAGGTAACTAAATCAGCACGCATTAGCTTTTTCACAGGCTCTTATCATGATACTGCTGATTTTGACGTTGTCCCTATGCAAGCTTGTTCTATTTTGTTAGGTCGCCCATGGGAATTTGATAATGATGCTTTACACCATGGTAGAACTAATACATACACTATCATACATAAGGACAAGAAAATTACTTTGCTGCCTTTGTCTCCTACGGATATTATTAAACATGCTAAAGAGATTAAAAATAAAAATAAACCTCCAACAAATATTGCTAACAATAATGAGATTAAGTTAAAAGGAGGTGTTTTTCTTGCTACAACTTCTACTGCTGCTGCGTTATGTGATACTAATGATGCTCCTTGTTATACTATGCTTTGTCGACATGTTAGTGTTGCTGCACATGATTCTATACATTGTGTTTCGCATTGTGCGGTCACTAACCTTTTGCAGGAGCTTGGAGATGACATGGAGTCGCGGACAACTCCAATTTTAGAAGGAGGGGATGATGAGGACATCGCCAAGATGGAGTCGAGGACGACTCCAATTCAAGAAGGGGAGGATGATGAGGACATCGCCAAGTTGGACTCACCGACGCCATGGTCTTCCCCAAGTTGCAATCCGACTCCAACTCAGTTTTCACGTCACCCTCGGAATTCAGGAGCAGTCCCGAGTAAAATCAACGCCCCGGATGCATACGGACTCCGTTTTCGACGAACCAGATATGCTTGGAAAGATAATTTGATAAGCTAACCAATGGCTTTGGAATCACGTCAAAATACGTCCGGAGTCAACGGGAATCGTCGAAACAAGTCAGCGTCCAGAATCTGCCAGGGTGCTGCGTCACCGTATTTTGGTCCGTTGGGCCGTGTATCGTCTTAGAGCCCATTAGGGGGCGCGTCCAGCAGGGGCGACGACCTAAACCCTATATTTAGCCGCCGCCGCCGTCGTTAGGTCTTGGGTTTTGTTTTGAGTTTAGTTTTCCACCGAGAAACTGAATCGTTCATTGTAACTGTGGTGACAAATCCTTTTACAGTGATCCAGGGCCCCCGTTCTTGATCTCCTCCACTGTGTCGATTAGTCCTTTGGAACCGAGTTCTTGAACCCCTCTAATATATTCGTGATATTCATATCTGCAATTTCAGATTGCGTGCTTTACCTTCTTGCTTGTGTTCTTCGATTCGCTTGCAGGATTAGCCTTCTTGGCGAGGTCAATCAAGTTGTGCTTGGTTGATAACCAACGGAGCAGTGGTGTAACGGTTGCAGGGTTCGAATCGTGTCTGATTTGAAGCCGGATCGCCAACGTCGAGTTCTCCACCAATCGAACCTATCGCTACCTCACGGAAGATCGGGCCGTCCTTCATCAGCTCGGATGACGACTCCGCTTGCTCAAGTGATGACGAGTCCGAGAAGAAGAAGAGGATCGAGGACAAGCTGAACGATCTCTGCTTCTTCGCCGACGACGACGGCCTCTGCACCATGGCCCTTGGTGATGAGGTCGACAGCAAGCTGGAGGACACCCCTCGGAACGACGACGACGATGACACCTCTCAGGTATCTCTCACCCACGACGAGCTTTCTGCTGAGGTCGAGAAGCTTACTGCCGCCTTGCTTAGTCAGGACAAGTTGCTTAGGCGTGCTGCTAGAGATCGCATGGAGTTTAGGCAGAAGTGGGAGGACACGGTGAGGGAGCTTGAGTTTGCTAAGTCCACCGTGGTCATTTCTGAGGAGGTGGAGTGTGAGATGTGCCCCAAGCACATGACTGACCTTCTCACTTTGAGAGGTTAGTATGCTGCGTTGGTAGGAGAGGTGGATGAGCTGAAGGCTAGACCCTCGCTGTTGGGTGCGTGCAAGACTTGTCTTGTCTTGCAATCTGAGTTGGCAGAGAAGAATGCCAAGATTGTGTCTCTTGAAGAGACCAACTCAGGTAGCACATGTGTGGCTAGGTGTGCTCTTTGTGAGGGTTTGGAGATGGAGATCGCTAATGTGAAGCATGACAAGATGCAAACCGAGGAGGAAAACACATACCTTCGGACCATCTTGTCATGGGTATCTAGTGGTGAGCCACAGCTCGGGATGATGATCTCCTAATTCAAGCGAGCTGCTGGAGGTCCTGGTGTAGGTTTTGCTCCGGGTGTTGATGTTTCATCTTTTGGGAAGATTGGAGAGTCGAGTGGTCTTAACCCATGTGAGAAGCCCAACTCCACCACTACTCCCAAGCTTACCAAGATTCCACCCAAAGAGTCACTCAAGCCTAACACCAAGGATGGGGTCTTTGTTGAGCCTCCGAGAGCTCCACCCAAGAAACAAACATGGGCTCCCAAACCAAACCACCTCAAGAACAAGCTGGACACCATGCCACCCATCCAAGAAGAGCTTATGCCACAGAAGGGCAAAGTGATCCACACCCACTACCGTGAGTACCAACAACCCCCTTTGAGAGCGGTGAGGTACCATTGTGAGCACTGTGGGCGAGATGGACACTTGAGTGAGTTTTGCTTTCAGCGCAAGAGAGAGGCGCGCCGTGCTAGGGAGATGAACAATGCGGACATGTACCATCCTTTCCATGTTGTACATGCGCCGAATATTTAGAGACGTGCTGCTAGGCCCAGAGGTCCAGAACCTCAAGTTCCCAGGCCTAGGCTGCGGAGAGGACGTGCCCGGCGGGAGCCTGCAGTTGTAGGCTATGGACCCTGTGGCGGTGGCTTTGTAGTTGAGCGCTTTCCTCCACCGCGTTTTGAGTATCGCGGTGAGCGCTCCTTCCCCAGCGGACCACGTTTTCCTCAGCGTGGTGATCGCTTTCCCCGTAGGCGTGCTAGGAATGGTTTTTCTGCTAACCGTTCTTTTGAGCAGTCGGCCCAACACTGGTATTCCCCTTACTTCACTAACCCCAGTGTTGGACCGTATGCTCACCCTATGTCTTTTTATTGATGTAGGTAAAACGATTGGAGAACGTTTGGTTGGTGGATTCCGGTTGCTTGAGGCACATGACCAGAAACGCCAAGTGGTTCTCCAGTCTTAGTTCGGTCGCCGGAAAGGAGTTTATCACCTTCGGCGACAATAGCAAAGGTAGAGTGTTGTCTCGTGGGTCGGTGCGAGTTAATGAGCACTTTGTGTTGCGTGATGTTGCTCTTGTTTCTAACTTGCATTTTAACCTTCTTTCTATTTCGCAACTCTTTGATGACGACTATGAGATTCGTTTTAAACCGAATCTCATTCGTATTTTGGATCCTCAGGGCAATCTTGTTTGTATGATTTCGCCCTTTGGAAAAGTCTTTCGTGCGAATTTCTCAGAGTCTTTTGGCATTTCCCGTTGTCTTGTGGCTGGACCTTCCTCCTCTAATCTTTGGAAGTGGCATAGGAGACTTGGACATTTGAGCTTCGACTTGCTTGCAAGACTTAGCTCACTTGGCCTCATCCGAGGATTGCCCAAGCTGTCGATGGAGAAGGATCTTGTTTGCCATTCTTGTAGACATGGGAAGATGGTTGCCGCTCCCCACCATCCAGTGACTCAGGTCATGACACAGCGCCCTGGAGAGCTTTTACACATGGACCTTGTTGGTCCGGCTCGGGTGAGCTCGGTTGGGGGCAAGTGGTATGTGCTTGTTGTTGTTGACGACTTTTTGAGGTATTCGTGGGTCTTCTTTTTGTCTAAGAAGACCGAGACTTTCTCTTTTGCTCGCAATCTAATTTTGCGTCTTCAGAATGAGTTCCCTTTGAACTCGATGCGAGCTATTAGAAGTCATAATGGTTCCGAATTCAAGAATTCGGATTTTGAGAAGTTTTGTAACTCTTTGGGTTTGGAGCATCAGTTTTCTTCCCCCTACACACCGCCCCAAAATGGTGTTGTAGAGAGGAAGAATTAGACCCTTGTAGAGATGGCCAGGACGATGCTCGATGAGCATAGGACTCCTAGGCGATATTGGGCCGAAGCTATGAACACTGCATGCTATATTTCCAATCGCATTTTTCTCCGAGTTTTCTTGAAAAAGACTTCTTATGAGTTGCGATTTGGGAGACAGCCCAAGGTGAGTTATTTTAGAGTCTTCGGTTGCCACTGTTTTATATTGAAGAAAGGCAACCTGGACAAATTTGAGTCTCGCTCTTCTGACGGTGTATTTTTGGGTTATGGCACTCACACTAGAGCTTATCGTGTACTTAACCTTGATACTATCCGAGTCATGGAGACATCCGATGTCACCTTCGACGAGACCATGGTTTGTCCTTCTTCTCGTTTTGAGCGTGCAGGTGATCATGAGGTCGGTGAGCCTCTTTTTGATGACGAGGACGAGGGTGCTGAAGGTATGGATGATCCAGCACCCCCTCCACCTGCTATGCCGCAAGGAGTGGCTTCTACTATGACTCACGGCCCCAACACTTCTTCCTCCTGGGGGCCGTCGGATCCGCCACCCCGAGCGATACCTTTTGCACCCGGGGAGGCACCAGCTGCTGTTGAGGGGGAGGCCACTTCTGCTCGAGAGGCGCCACGACTCATCCAGCGCCAACACCCCCCTCAGCAGATGATCGGCAACATTGACGAACGTGTCACTTGGTCCAGGTCTCAAATCTCTCACTTTGCTCATTCTGCTTTTGTTGCTGATTTTGAGCCCCGAGATGTTGGACACGCTTTGACGGATCCGGATTGGGTCAATGCCATGCATGAGGAGTTAGAGAACTTTGAGCGAAATCGGGTTTGGGTTTTAGTTCCACCTCCTCCAGACTGTAGGCCTATAGGGGCAAAATGGGTTTTCAAAAACAAGCAAGGAGAGGATGGCCACGTTGTTAGAAACAAGGCCAGGCTTGTAGCGAAGGGCTATAGTCAGAAGGAGGGGATAGACTATGAGGAGACTTTTGCTCCTGTAGCTCGTTTGGAGGCTATTAGGATACTCTTGGCTTTTGCAACATCCAAAGGTTTCAAACTTTTTCAAATGGATGTCAAGAGTGCCTTCTTAAATGGCTACATAGAAGAAGAGGTTTATGTTGAACAACCCCCCGGTTTTGAAAATCCCAAGTTTCCAAACCATGTTTTCAAACTCCACAAAGCTTTATATGCTTTGAAACAAGCCCCTAGAGCTTGGTATGATAGGTTAAAAACCTTTTTGCTTGCTAAGGGTTTTAAAATGGGATGTGTGGATAAAACGCACTTTCTCCTCAAGCAAGGCAAAGACACTCTCTTGGTCCAGATCTACGTGGATGATATCATTTTTGGTGGTTCTTCTCACGCTTTGGTTGCCAAGTTTGCAGATACTATGAGCAGGGAGTTCGAGATGAGTATGATGGGCGAGCTGACTTTCTTTCTCGGATTGCAAATTAAGCAATCCCGAGAAGGGACGTTTGTGCACCAGGGCAAGTATACCAAGGACTTGCTGAAGAGGTTCGATATGGGTGAGGCCAAGCCTCTTCCAAGACCCATGTCGACCACGACGGCCCTCGATGCGGACAAGGATGGAGAAGCTGTGGACCAGAAGGAGTACCGAAGCATGATCGGGTCGCTGCTCTACCTGACGGCGACACGCTTGGACATCCAGTTCGCGGTGTGTCTGTGCGCGCACTTTCAGGCGTCGCCGCGCACTTCTCACCGTCAGGCGGTCATGCGCATTTTCAGGTACCTTCGTTTCACACCTGAGTTCGGGATTTGGTATTCAACTTCCTCCACCCTCTCCCTTTGCGGTTATTCCGATGTCGATTTTGCTGGTTGTCGCATTGAGCGCAAGTCCACTTCTGGGACTTGCCAATTTATTGGTTCTTCTCTTGTATCGTGGTCTCCTCGCAAGCAGGTCTAGGGTCGCCCAGTCTACCACGGAGGCTGAGTATGTTGCTACGGACGAGGTTGTTCCCAGTTGCTTTGGATGATGTCCACTTTGCGTGATTTGGTCTGAGCTTCTCTCGTGTTCCTTGCTTTGTGACAGCACGAGTGCGATTAGCGTTGCTAAGAACCCCGTGCTTCACTCGAAGACCAAACACATTGATGTGCGCTTTCACTTTTTGCGAGACCACTATGAGAAGGGTGATATCAACCTTCGCCATGTCGATACTCATCATCAGTTGGCTGATATTTTCACCAAGCCTTTGGACGAATCAACCTTTAATCGGTTGAGGTTGAGCTTGGTGTGTGTTTCCCCTTTTAGATGGGGGAAACATTTTGGATCTTGTATCATAGTCTGACTATTTCTCGTTTGTTTTGTTTTTCGTTTGCATTTCAGCATACGCTTTTACATTCTGAGCTTCATGTATATAATCTTTAAATGTAATTATGCTCTGTTTAGTGTGCTCCGATGCTATATGTTGATGCTAGTATCTTATGCTCTTTCTGATCACTAATACATGTTGTGAGCTGAGCTATTTTTGAATGGTGAATCTGCTTAACAAACATAAAACTTGAAAATGTTCACCATTGAGATATGCAACTAGCATGTGTAGGATGTGTTGAATTCACTCGTGCTTTTCATATATGCTAGGTTGCTATGTCTCTAGTTCTGAGTCTGTCACTTGCTTGGTCTGTTCATATTCTGTCAATAAATTCTGAACCAAGTTTTTAAGTGAATTGAAAAGATCGAGATGGGATTGCTTGTCAACACATCACAGTTTTGAGACTGTTTCTCATTGCACCTTGAGTTAAACTTGAGCTGTGTAGTGTATGACCGAAACTGTTGCTTTAAGCTTCTGATTGCTTCTGCATAGGCTTTGCACAGTTGAAAAGTTAGGCAATGACAAGTTTTCAACCTCTCGCAATCACATGCTAAATTCTGAACTTGTGCTATTTCACCACTGCAACTCCGACCTAGATTTGAAATCACAAGTTATGCTTCATTCTATAACATGATGGTTGAACTTTGCTAGGGGTAGTTCGCCTTGTATACATGATTAACACTTGCTGTTTTCCTGTCTATACATGTTTTGTGCTATTTTGATGGTGAATACCTTTTTGGCTAAAAACTGCTCACTGTGCTCATATGTTCATATTTCATTTTTTGGTGATCAGTTTGAGCCTTCGCTAGCTTGTATACTTTCCAGTGAGTCATTGGAGCTATACTGTTTAGAGCATCTTTGCATTTTCTTGACTATATTCCTGAAGCTGCTAACCTGCATTGTGGCTCATATGCATTTGGAAGGGGGAGACCTTCTCTTGTTGGCATTTTTGATGGTGCATTTTCTGAGGGGTTGAAAATTGCTTTCGATTCTTTTTGCTTGATGGTGCATTTTCAACTAAGGGGGAGAATTTGGACAAATCATGCCTCTCATGTTCAACTAAGGGGAGAGGAATCAGTTGTGTGCACCATGCAAGGGGGAGTTTGCTCGTGATAATTTTTTTGAAATTTCCAATTGGTTCGGAGCGCTTTGCTAGTTGTGTTGTGCTTTTGCCAATATCTTGAGGGACTAGCAGTCGCATCTTTGCTTCAGTTGGTTTCAGTTGGTATCGAGCTTTTTCAGTCGATGTCGAGCTTTCCGCTAGTTGTGTTGAGCCTCTGTGCCTCTGTCTTGAGGGACTAGCATTTTGCGTTGATTTTTCAATTGGTATCTGCTAGCGGTGTTGAGTCTATTCTACCTCTTCTTGAGGGCTAGCTTTGCTTTGCTTGGTGTTGGTAGTTCTTAGCTACACCTAGAATAGGGTAACTAAAGTAGTTGTCTACTAATGCCAAGCGGGGTTGTCAGTCCCGACACTAGTAGGAGCTAGCTAGCGACAATGCAATCTACCAGGAGGACATTCTGCAAGCGCACAGAACTATCATAGTAGCACTTCGCCTGGGAGTACTAGGTGTCGATTTATTTGATCCCAAGGGAAGGCTAGGGTGGTGTATGAGTTGAGTCAAGGAGGGGATGAGAGTCGAAGAATAGAGAAAAGGGAAAAGGGGAGAAGAGAGGAGATGAAAGGCTAGAAAGAATATATGGGTGGATAGGTAAAGATGAAATGGATGGCTAAGGTAAGGTGGATGATAGGTAGATAAATGGAATAGGATAACCAAGGGTAACTAACTACTAACTAATAACTAATCCTAGATAACTACAAAGCAAGATAACTACGAAGCAAGATAGTTTCGAAGCAAGGCAGGCAAAAGACAATAAAGCAACTAAGTTGAGTAAAGTTTTATTCCTATCTTGTCAAGTATCGAGGCATACTAGCCTTTACCACTTACTTAGGTTGAACGCTAGCACAAGGAGCCTTACTGTTAAACTGGGCCAACTACGTGGTGGAATTCAAGTCGCACAGGGTTGTCACCACCTGCTTGCTACCACAGCTATCCGGGGGTCCAGCCGTATCTGAAGGTAAGTCTATAACTAAGCACCACGCTTAACAATATTCTAACTATCTCTACCCTAGCTTTGAATAGAGACACCCTTGCGGACGTCAGAGCAAACACTTGACTTAATAAGATAAACACTAAATTTACTAAGCAACCTATTGGCAAAGATCAAACACTAAACTCACTAGAGATTAACTACTATGGCTAAGTGAATTGAACTGTAGGATAGCTAGGTCACACTCAAGGTACTTGATAAAGTAATACTGAAAGTAATACTGAAAGTAATGCTTAAAGTAATACTGAGATAAAGATAAATGTACCTGAGATACAAGAGAGCAAACCAGACCAGAGACGCTGGGAAATCAACCGACCTCCGATGCCAGTCGCTCGCACCCGCTTCTCTCTTAGCAAGCTCTACGCTAATACTGCCAAGGACTTAGGCTAAGCTGTGCTAAACTAAGAGCCGCGCTGTAGCGAGGGCACTAGAGCTATACTCTCTCTACTAGCTAACCTACTTGCCAAAGCTCTCTCAGCTTCTAACCTAACTCTCACTTGCTTCTCTTGCTTTGCTTGGGATGGTACTTGGATATGTGATGGTACAAATGAAGAGGTGCCTCCAGGGGGGTATTTATAGCCCAAATGAGTGAGGGGGGTACTTATAGGGGGCAGCTAGCTGACCTAGGGCTAACCCTAGTGGTGGGCGCCAGCCCTAGGTGGCGGCCGCCACCTCCCTCACCGTTGGATGCACCGCCTTGGCTTTAACGGCATCCAGGTGGTTGTCCAAGGCGGTTTGGAGGTCGGTTGCATGTCCTAGCAACCGCCATTCAGCCTTGATCCATGCCTCTTCATCCTGAGCCGTCCGATGCCACTGACCTAGTGACCAAGGGCCAAGATTTGGCCTTGGGGAGGTCACACGGATCGGTGATGTGGCATGGGGTGAGACTTGGGCCAACCCAAGTGGCGGGCGCCACTTTGAGGTGGCGGGCGCCACTTTGAGGTGGCGGGCGCCACCCCCCTTAGGCCCATTTGGGCCTTGCTGAGTGGGCTTGGCTCCTGGTGGGTCCAAATGTCCAAATTTGGTTCAAATCCTGCATTCAAATAAAATTCTATGGACATGTGGAATTCGGTTAGTTTGAAACCTATTTGGCTACATTTCATGCCTTTTGCTGGACTTAGGGTCAAATGTTGATGGAAACAGGTGTTTAAGGACCGTCAACAAGCTCCCCCAAAAACCTGTTGTTCGTCCTCGAGCAACAATGCGGTTTAAGTATGAGCATGAAATGAATAGCAACTTAAGATGTCTGCAAGTGCACATTGTATAGTGAGAAATAACTTAGCAGGTATCATAAATCATAGCAATGTGGGGCTTATAGCTTTTCACTTCAAACATGCAAGAGTGAAATAAAGTAGTAGATAGGAAACTTTTATCTTGCTTAGGATTGACTAGGATTCTGTCTGGAGGTTTTCAAGGTTTTCAAAAGATAACAACTTGCTTAAGTCCTCCAAGATTCACTCAATCACTCAATGGTGTTTAAATCCTCACTTAGGCCAAAATGTAGCCTCTCCTATTTCTAAAGAATGATATGTGGAGTTATAGGTAGGCTAAGAACCATGAGTAAATTGCCTAATGTTTATTGCTAAGCTAGACACTCAGATCATAAGGAGCAGCAAATCATAAAAATTGATCAAGATGTGTGTGACACCCTAGTGTCAAGCACTGCATTAGGAATTGCAATTAGCTACTAAGAAGCATAAGCAATGCATTGCATCATTTCATGTGCATGAGAGTGCTTTTGTCTTTTGTTTATTTATTTGGATTTGGATTTCTATTTGACTCAATGATTTAAGTGGATCTCTGCTTGGGCAAAGAGTTTTATAAAATAGAGTTGGAGTTTTGACCTAGTTCAAATAGTTTATCAGATAAAAATGAGGCAAAGAAAATGGTTTATGTTGCAAAACTGGCTTTATTTTTGAGGAGGTTGTAAAAATGGTTTTCAGAAAAAAATGTCTTATATGAAAGTTGTAGAGAAAATTATTTTGAGCAACTTTCATATTTGGGTCAAAACCTAGTTTGGAGTTTTTGAAACTGTTTTGAATGGTCAAAGTTTGAAAAGAATTTGGAAAAGAAAAAAAAAAGAAAACGATTTTTTTTCTTTTCCCAGCGCCCCACCTTTCGGCCAACTCGCGTGCGCCGGCCCGCTCCCGCCTCGCCCGCGCGTCGCGCGCCGCGCACCGCCGCCCGCCTGACGCCCGTGCCGTACGCCGGCCGCAACCGCCACGTGGCCGCCGTATCCTATCAAGGATCCTCGCCGGCCACTCCTCGCTCGATCCCCTCTCATCCGAGCACGCAAGCTATCTTCCCCGGCCACTCTCCGCTCGCCTCGCCTGCCGCGCCCGCTCGCCGTGCACGGCATCGCCCGCGCTGCCTCGCCGACCGCGCCGCCGTGGCCCCCGCCATGACCACCGGCGGCCAAACCAAGCCAAAACCCCGAGCGCACCGCACTCCTCTCTCCCCACTGCCATTCCACTCTCCCGCTCTCCCTCTCCGCTCCCACGAACGCGCAAGCGTCCGCCACCCTCGCCGACCGATCACCACCATCACTCCCCTCCGCCGTTCCGGCCACACCCGACCACCACCACCCAATCCCTCTCGCCAGCTTCTCCGCCTACACCGTGCACACGCCGGGCGCACGTCGTCGTCCCCGACCAAGCCCCATCGCCGCCGGAGCACGAAGCGCCCCCTTCGGTTCGTCGTCGCCACCGCAGAGCCCGCATCGTCGTTCCTCCCCGACCCGACCTCCACCGTCTCCCTCCTTTGCCGTCAAGCATCACCAAGCCATGGCAAGGTGAGAACACCACCTAGCTTCAACGCTACCGCTCTCTCCCACCTCTTCTTCCCCGGCCGAGCGCCATGGCCGCCGCCGTGGTCTGTACACGCGGTCAAGCTCCTCCGACGCACCCCAAGCCAACCCAACCACCAAGTCTCACTCCCTAGGGTTCGAGTGAGCCCTTGCCTCCCCCAATTCCACCGGTGACCGCCGGAAACGGCGTAGCCGCGCGTTGCCGCCATCACCGTGCGCTGCCGCTCGCCGCCGGCATGCTCCGGCCGTGCGCTAGCCAAACCACCTACACCACTCGATGCGCCTCGTCGAGTCGAGTTCACAAGCCTAGCTTCCCCGCCGGCGACCTCACCGTCGGCGAGGAATCGACGGTCAAACCTCTCCCCTGTTTTTCCGTCTCGCCCGAGCCCCCGAGCCAGGCCTCGGACGGGCGATTGTTTTTCCGTCTCGCCCGAGCCCCCGAGCCGGGCCTCGGACGGGCGATTGTTTTTCCGTCTCGCCCGAGCCCCCGAGCCAGGCCTCGGACGGGCGATTGTTTTTTCGTCTCGCCCGAGCCCCCGAGCCAGGCCTCGGACGGGCAATTGTTTTCCGTCTCGCCCGAGCCCCGAGCCAGGCCTCGGACGGGCGATTGTTTTTCCGTCTCGCCTGAGCCCCCGAGCCAGGCCTCGGACGGGCGATTGTTTTCCGTCTCGCCCGAGCCCCCGAGCCAGGCCTCGGACGGGCGATTGTTTTTCCGTCTCGCCCGAGCCCCCGAGCCAGGCCTCGGACGGGCGATTGCTTTCCGTCTCGCCCGAGCCCTCGAGCCAGGCCTCGGACGGACGATAGTTTTCCGTCTCGCCCGAGCCCTCGAGCCAGACCTCGGACGGGCGTTTGTTTTCCGTCTCGCCCGAGCCCCCGAGCCAGGCCTCGGACGGGCGATTGTTTTTCCGTCTCGCCCGAGCCCCCGAGCCAGGCCTCGGACGGGCGATTGCTTTCCGTCTTGCCCGAGCCCTCGAGCCAGGCCTCGGACGGACGATAGTTTTCCGTCTCGCCCGAGCCCTCGAGCCAGGCCTCTGACGTGCGTTTGTTTTCCGTCTCGCCCGAGCTAGGCCTCGAGCAAACCCTCGGGTACTGTCTCGTTCGAGCCGGGCCTCGAGCGAGCACACACCTTTTCCGTGCGCCAAGTGTTTTCCAGAAAACGTTTTCCAAAATGTTTTTCTATTTTCAGTAAATGCTTGTTTATTTTGTAGATCCTGTTTTGTTAGTCCAAATGGAGTGCTTTCAGTTTTGTTAGCTTGTTTGTGAGTAGATCTGCCATGGAAAAATATAAAAGTATTTTTGATAGAAGTTTATTTTACTGTTTTCATTTATTCCAGTTTATATGCTTTTGCTAAGATAAATGGTTATATATGTTGTCTGGTTGAGTTAATTTTTGGAAAATTTTGTGTAAGTTTATTATTCTGTTTTACACCTGTGAAAAATATATGATGCACTGTTTATGTGGAAAAAGTTTCTGTTATGTTTTAAAGTCCTTTTGGCTGATTTCTTAAGAATAAATGTTAAGGTCTTTTATATACTGAAATAAAATATGGGAAAATTTGTATAGTCTCTGTTTATGATGTCCAAGCTAAGAAAAATGTAAGCATGATCTGTTATGTGAAGAAATCTGAAGTTGTTTTGCAAATGTGCTTTTCTGTGTTTTTCTTTGGAAATTCATGTAAGAAATAATATAATGTTTCTGTTCATGGAACTTTCTTGATAAGTATAAAATGTGAAGTAGAATCTGGGAAAAATATGAAGTTGAGTTTATCACACTTTTCTAGTAGGGTTGTAGTTCAAATGGTTTAACTTGGGATAGATTTGTTTATTTTGTGTAGGCTTGTATGTTTATGCTCTGGCCACAAGTTTTCTGCAGTAGAATAGAATGCTTTGAATAAAAGAAGCCAGAAAAATTATGAACTGTGCTGTTTGACACTTTTTGGATAAGGAGCTAGTTCAAAGTACCTTTGAGCAGTTTATTGTTTATTTTGTATCCGCAGTTCTGTGTTTTATTTTTGGCTGAAATTTGTTCAGTGGAGTCCAGCAACTGTTGTTTGCCTTCTGGAATTTTCGTGGATTTTCTGAGTCCAGAAAAGTGCACTTGCAGTTCAAACCTAAGTTTCTTTTGAATATTAAATAAAAGAAAAAGGTGAATAAAGGATTTTGTTTCATGAATTGAATAAGTATTTGCCTCAATGTAAAAAGTGGTCCAACAAGTTGGTTTTGTTGGTTTGCAAGAAATGCTCTTCTCATACCACACATCTTGCACCCGCATTGCAAATATTTATTATTCGTCGCATGCAATAGGATCGACCCCTCCGGAGCCCGAGCAGGAGCAGAGCAAGAAGCCAACGCCGAGCAGCAGATTCCGGAGCTCCAGCAAGCCGAGGAAGTCGACCCCGCCAGCGACACTAACTTGCCCGAGTGCCCCTCCCACGAGGCCTCGGTCTTCACCCAAGGCAAGCCCGGAGCATTCTAAGTCTCCCAGTTTTTATAACTAAATTACTTGAGTCCTTTTATATTGTGATGCATTAGGTATAGGAGTTGATTGAATCCTATTTGATGCATTATCCTCCCTTGATTATTGCTTACTCCTACCTTGTTATCCTGTTACTTACTATTATAATGTAGAATTGCTTAGCCTATTGAATAAAAGTGATAGTTGAGGATGTTTCCGTAATACCCTGATGGGTAGTTACCGGATCACGGTTGGCTATATTTGCTATCGTGGAAAAGAACCTAAGTAGTAATGAAATACGGTCAACTGGAAGGCAAGGCACCAAGTTGGAACTGGGGGCAGTCCGTCCGTTGGATCGTGTAGGTTTGTATCGATGTTGGCCCTCGCTCATTTTTGAACGCGCCCTTTTACTTAGGGATATGTCGGTGCCATAATCATCGACCCCAAAGCCGGTTAGAAGCTGTTCGGGCCGGTCTCAACCCGTGTCGTGCCCTCTAGTATGGAAATTGTGATCTGCCGCGTGAGGCCATCGCCAGGTTAAAATTGGGCGGTCCGTGCTGTGAGCCGCGACGATTACCACCACGAACAAGCATCGAGTGGTTGCCCAATGCATGGACCCGACGGGGACAGTGTGGGCTGGTATTAAAGATCTTTCACCAGCTGGTTTGGAATTTGATTCGAGTCGCCGTCTCCCCGGTTAGTGGGAAACTATGGCGAGCTTCACCACGATACAACTCCATGTGATGTTTTAAAGGTTCAACTAAAATGTGGATAAGTCAATTGGATATGGTTATATTATTGATTGGTAGATTCAAGTGAGTGCTCTAGTACAGGTGAAAAACCTAGAGTTAAGGAACAGGTCTAAAAATGGCAGCTCATCTTTATCATTAATTACCTCTTATCTAAAATTAAGCTTTTCGCAACTGAAAGATCCCAGCTCCACCTCAAAAGCCTTGCATACCCTTGGAGTCTTTATTTTCAGTTGGACGGGTAAGTCTAGCTGAGTACATTCCCGTACTCAGGGTTTATCCCGTTTGTTGCAGATGGCCAGGTCTACTTTGGCTATTGTAAGCACTGCCTCTACCCGGTGGAAGGTGATGAGGAGTGAGTAGCCCAGGGCAGGGTCGTCCAGAAGCTTCCCTTTTCTTTTGATGGTCTGAGACTTCTAGTGGCACATTATCCAAAAAGGGAAGAGTGAGTTGTGTGAGTTGGTTTTATCAAACAGTGTTTTATTTGGACCACATGTGTAGTGGTCGTGTTTCAAACTATTTCAGCTTCCGCACATTTAAACTCGGTATTGTAATAACTCCGTTTTAAATTCGCACTCTGATATTTGAAATTCGGTTTCATTTTTGTTATGATGTATCTTTACGAATGTAATCCTTGAACGATGCGATCCTGTATGATGTATGGTGTTAGAAATCCTTCGAGATTTCTGGACTACCGGGGTTATATGGGTTCAAGTATCAGTTGAAGTCAGACGGATTTGGCTAAGATAATACTTGAGCTCTTATAATCAGGACGGTTCCGCCACAGCTTGGTATCGGAGCATGGTTCAAGTGATTACCTCCATAGAGAGCTATTTTTTAAACTAAATGGGTATTTCAAAACTACTTTCAAAACTATTTTCAATTACTAAGTGTGCCCAGTCTCGTCCTTAAGCCCTATACTAGGATTCAGGTGGCTTAACTGCTAACAGGGTTCAAGGTTTTGCTTCATGTGGATCTTTATTTGCTGGTCCATTCTCGGGAAAAAGAGAATGCGTCGATCGCGAAAACATGCATAAAATGATTTTGTGAGATATGAGAGCATGACCGTCCAACCGTCGGTCTAGGTGAGAGTACTTATACCAAGTATGTGCGAGCTCCACGCGGACACACGAGGGTATCAATGTTTTCAAGGGTGTTTCTATGTTGGTGCATGGTGTTTAGTGTTGGCTTCTATGTATTTTGCGCATATTGGCCAATACTCAATTGTTTTATCATTGGGAATTGCTTTGGGCTGAAATGAATCTTCTGCAGGTACACTAACTATGCAAACGAGAGTAGAACGTGTAGATAACGCATGAGGGATCATTCTTGCCACCGACTAGAACATTAGGACTTACGAGTCATATTAGTGAGTGAGAACGTAAGTACGATCATGCATCATGTTTATATTCATGCATTTACATTACCTCCCCTTAAATTAAAAATTGTCTCTTTTCTATAAAATTTGCCAACTTAATATCCGTCTCACGAGAGTTCGAAACCCTTTTGTTCTACAGATGGCCCGGACTAAGCTGACTGCTCGCAAGGCCACCGGAGGCAGAGGAGTTCCGCGTCACCGCTTGGCCACCAAGCTGACCCGGAAGACGTTCTTGTCCTACTTCGGGTTGCCGACTATCCTTTGGAGGACTCTGCAGGCCGTAGGCTATGAGGACGGACAGGAGCCCAGGTACTCATGGCAGAAGGAGATCTACGGGCAGGATTCCTTGGTCATGGTGGAAATCAAAGTCTAGGCTTTGCCCGCCAGGCCTCACTGGACAGGGTGGACGGAGATCACCAGAGGCACTTGTGCCAAGGATGGAGCCAACAGGGCAGCATACCTAGTGCTGAAGGATATCATCGCCCGCCTCCCCGCCGACCTAGCTAGCGCTATGGTAGGAGTGTTCCCCGTGGGTCACTTTTCCATTGCGCTGGAAGCAGACTTCGGAGTCAGTCTTGACAGGAAGCCCAGAGGAGAGGTTCTACTGTGAGACACCTGCGATGAGCGCCACTGGAGCTTTGCTAGGTGTATGTGAGAGTTTGGAGCGCACTCTGAGAGCGTGTCCTTCACCCTCACCACCACCTACCAGAGCAAGAGGAAGCTACAGGAGGACTTCAACGCTGAGGTTGCTCGTCTGCAGGAGAGAATTCAGCAGGTCACTCTTGAGCGTGACGACGCCCGCACCACAGCAGCAGCACAGTCCACTGCCAGGACAGTTGCAGAGCAGATGTACCTGACTACCGCTCTTCAGAGGGATGAGGCTCGCACCGCGCTCGACCAGCTCAGAGAGGGAGCCCACCTCCTGATTCAGCAGATCCATGGACAGCAGGTCCTACATCGACCAGCTCACGGCCGTCCATCGAGGCATCACGCCGCGCAGGAGGCCGCCGCCCCAGCAGCTGAGGTCCCGGATCCCCAGGATGGAGAGGTCCTTGGTCCCGACGCCCCACCAGAGGACGCTTGCACCCGCCGCTGGAGACCCCTGAGCGTTAGCTGTTAGAGATCGTTTTCTTTTGTATAGCTTGAGCTTGCTCGCTAAGTGATGTAACACCCTACACATGTGCTAGTTTTATGTTTAAAATGGTTGATGGCATGTAAGCTTTTGGACAAAGTCTGGACTTCGATCCGGCACCTTTTATGGAAATCTGTCGTTTGCATGTCTAATGTCGAGCGATTGTTTTGTGATGTTGTATGGAAATGAGTAATTATACTTGGTCGTGTGCTAAATTTTCGAATTATGTACAACGCAGTATTTACTCATGGTCGATGTAACATCACCTAATGATTGCTTATTAATGGGATATGCAGATGCCGGCACACACTCGCAGCCAGCGTGGGCAGGGGGCAGGACAGGAGGAGAACTTGCCACCTCCCCCACCGCCGCCGATGACGCCGGAAGCGTTCTTTGGCCAGTTCTTGGGCAGCCAAAGGAATATGGAGGAAATGCAGAGGCATATGGAGGCCACCCTCCGCAATATCGCTAACAACACTGCACAGCAGCATCATCAACGTCAAGGCCCGGAGCCCAACCAGTACAGCTCCTATCGTGACTTCTTGGACACTCGTCCTCTTGTGTTCAAGAAAGCCACCGAACCGCTTGAGGCTGATGAGTGGCTCAACTCCATCACTCAGAAGTTCCGTCTGCTTCGTCTGACAGAAGAGCTCAAGGCGGAGTACGCCACCCACATGTTGGAAGGACCCGCAGGCTTATGGTGGGCCCAGTACCGTGCATCCTTGCCAGTAAATGCACGTGTCACTTGGGACAGTTCTCCACCGCTATGCGCAACCACTACATCCCTAGTGGTCTGATGGAAATGAAGGTTGCAGAGTTTATGAGGTTATCCTAGGGAACCAGGTCTATGTCCGAGTACCTCCACAGTTTCAACAACCTAGCTCGCTACGCCCCAGACTTTGTTGATACTGAGGCCAAGAAGATCGCAAGCTTCAAACGTGGCATGAGTGCCGCCATGCTTTCCAAGATGGGCAACAGTCACCGCACCACCTTCAGTGACTTCGTCAGCGACTGCCTAAATCAAGAGGCCAATGACAGCCGGCTAGCGACAGAGACGCGCCGTCGTGCAAATGAAGGAGGTTCATCCCAGCAGAGGACCCCTTTCGGAGCACGCGCCCCTTATCGCCCGCCTGTCACAGGAGCAAGATTCTGTCCCCCACAGAGGCAGATCACCACCAACCGTCCCCGTCCCAGTTTTCAGAAGCCCTACACCGCCCCCATGATGCAGAATAAGAACAAAGCAGGAAGTGCAGGAGGTCCCAAGACCCCGTACATGATTGGTCCATGCTATAATTGTGGTCAGACTGGACACCTGTCACGTCAGTGCCCTCGCCCAAAGAAGCAGTACACTCAGCCCCCACCTCGTACGGGTCATGTGCATCACACCACCGTGGAAGAAGTGCCAGAAGGAGAGCCTGTCACCGCTGGTACGTTTCTTGTTAATCAATGCCCCGCAGTTGTGTTGTTTGATTCTGGAGCATCGCATTCTTTCATAAGTGAGAATTTTGTTATAAGAAGTAATCTTGAGTTGATAGAGTTAGACCGGGGATATCAGATAAGTTCCGCCGGAGCTGTTCTCTCCGCACGAAAAATGGCTAAAGGAGTGGAAATGACCTTCGGGGATAAGAAGTCCATAGTGGATCCCATCGTCATTCTTGGTCTAGGTCTGGATGTAATCTTGGGTATGGGTTGGATGAAACTCTGGAAGGTCAACCTTGATGTCGCAACGCGAGTAGTTTCTATGGTTAGCCCTCGTAGTGGGTCTACCTTTCGGTTCAAGTTACCTCGAAACCCCCATGAGATTGGAGTGTTGTTCAATATCACAGCAAAGCAGATAGCCGAGATTCCGATAGTATGTGAGTTTCCGGATGTTTTCCCCGATGAGTTGCCTGGACTACCGCCAGATAGGGATGTGGAGTTTGCTATAGAGTTAATCCCTGGAACAGCACCCATATCCCGGAGACCGTATAGAATGCACGCTAAAGAGTTAGCAAAGCTTAAGGTTCAGTTGCAAGAGCTTTTGGATAAGGGTTTGATACGCCCTAGTTCGTCACCTTGGGGATGTCCCCGCTATCTTTGTGAAGAAGAAGGATAAAACTTTAAGGATGTGCGTGGATTACAGACCGTTGAATGTCGTAACTATAAAGAACAAATATCCCTTACCCCGAATCGATGTCTTGTTTGATCAGTTGTCAAAGGACAAAGTATTCTCTAAGATCGACCTGAGGTCAGGATACCATCAGATTAAGATCAGAAGAGAAGATATACCGAAAACAGCCTTCTCCACCAGATACGGACTCTACGAGTATCTTGTTATGTCTTTTGGATTGACCAATGCACCGGCACATTTCATGTACCTGATGAATTCGGTCTTCATGCTAGAGTTGGATAAGTTTGTTGTAGTGTTCATCGATGACATCTTGGTATATTCTGAAAATGAGAAGGATCATGCTGAGCATCTACGAGTCGTTCTAACCCGGCTTAGAGAGCACAAGTTGTACGCTAAGTTCAGCAAGTGTGAGTTTTGGTTGAAGAAGGTACCTTTCCTTGGTCACGTCCTTATCAGAGGAAGGGATCTCTGTGGATCCCTTCTAAGGTACAAGAAGTTATGGATTGGGAAGCACCCACGAGTGTTTTTGAGGTTCGCAAGCTTTTTGGGTTTGGCCGGATACTACCAGTCGGTTTATTCCGGATTTTTCAAGAATAGCCAAGCCTATGACCCGTTTAACGCAGAAGAATAAGAAGTTCGAATGGACTCCAGAGTGTGAAACAGCTTTTCGCACTCTGCGGACGTTATTGACATCCGCACCTGTTCTGGCTCAGCCAAACTTAGAGGAACCTTTTGATGTGTTTTGTGACGCATCCAAGGTCGGACTTGGATGTGTGCTCATGTAGAATGGAAGAGTTATCGGCTATGCTTCTCACCAGTTGAGACCGCACGAAGAGAATTACCCCACTCATGATTTGGAATTAGCAGCCGTCGTGCATGCACTCAAGATTTGGAGGCATTATCTTATGGGAAATCTATGTCATGTGTACACGGATCATAAAAGTCTGAAATATATCTTCACCTAGCCAGAGTTGAACATGAGACAGAGAAGATGGTTGGAGCTAATTAAGGATTATAACCTTGAAGTGCATTACCACCCCGGCAAAGCAAACGTTGTAGCCGATGCCTTGAGTCGCAAGACTCATTGCAACTCCCTACAACCACTTTTGGAAGATAGATTTAACCTTATACACCCCGTTGTGGTGAACAACATCACTCTTCAGTGTACCTTGGAAAGTGACATCATCGAGAGACAAAAGACCGATGAAGAGATCTGTCAGATTAAGAAGAGGTTGGAAACCAGTAGTTCTTTGAACTTCAGAACAGATGAGCAGAGAATTCTATGATATAATCAGAGGTTGGTTGTTCCTAAAGACACCGAGCTGAAAGAAAGAATTCTGAATGAAGCTCACAATTCAAAGTTATCTATCCATCCAGGAAGCAGTAAGATGTACCAGGATTTGAGAACCAGGTATTGGTGGTCAAAGATGAAGAAAGAAGTTGCAGCTTATGTTGCAAGATGTGGTACTTGCTGCAGGATAAAAGCTATACACCTGAGACCTGCAGGATTGTTGCAACCGTTATCGATCCCAGAGTGGAAATGGGAAGAAGTTAGAATGGATTTCATCACAGGTCTTCCCACCACTCAAAAAGGAAATGATTCTATCTGGGTTATCGTAGATCGGTTATCTAAAGTGGCTCACTTCATACCAGTTAAGACTACGCACCGCCCTCACCAGTATGCAGACCTGTATATTCAGAATATCTTGAGATTACATGGAGTTCCAAAAAGGATTATTTCTGATAGGGGACCCCAGTTCATAGCACGTTTTTGGGAACAGTTGCACAAGGAACTAGGAACTAAATTGATAAGAAGTTCCGCCTATCACCCCCAAACTGCAGGACAGACGGAGAGAGTAAATCAGATTTTGGAAGATATCCTAAGAGCTTGTGTTCTATCGTCAGGAGAATCATGGGAGAAATGGTTACCCCTTGCCGAGTTCTCATATAACAACAGTTATCAGGAAAGTATAAAGATGGCACCTTTTGAAGTTTTATACGGACGAAGATGCAGAACCCCAGTAAATTGGGTTGAGTCAGGAGATCGAGGATTCTATGGGTCGGATTACGTAAAGGATGCAGAAGAGATTGTGCAAACAGTACAGCAACACATTAAGGTAGCACAATCCAGACAAAAGAGTTATGCCGACACACGAAGAAGACCCTTGGAATTTCAAGTAGGAGGCTATGTGTATCTTAAGGTCTCACCTATGAGAAAGGTCCAACGTTTTGGAATTAAGAAGAAGCTAGCACCTCGATATGTGGGACCTTACCAGATCATAGCAAAGAAAGGAGAAGTGGCATACGAAGTACAGTTACCCCCAGAGATGAGCACGGTTTTCCCAGTGTTCCACGTATCACAGTTGAAGAAGTGTCTTCGAGTTCCAGAACAAGAAGAAGTTCGGATTCCAGACGTCACCATCAGATCGGATCTGGAGTACTACGAGCATCCCAAGGAGATTTTGGACACCAAGACCTGAGAAACTCATAACCGAACGGTGAAGACTTACAAGATTCTTTGGAGCAATCACGGACCCAACGATGCGACTTGGGAAACCGAGGAGTACTTACGCGTAAACTACCCCGCTTTTTATAAAGATTGGTACGTAACTCAAATCTCGGGATGAGATTTCTTTAAGGGGGGATGGGCTGTGACACCCTAGTGTCAAGCACTGCATTAGGAATTGCAATTAGCTACTAAGAAGCATAAGCAATGCATTGCATCATTTCATGTGCATGAGAGTGCTTTTGTCTTTTGTTTATTTATTTGGATTTGGATTTCTATTTGACTCAATGATTTAAGTGGATCTCTGCTTGGGCAAAGAGTTTTATAAAATAGAGTTGGAGTTTTTGACCTAGTTCAAAATAGTTTATCAGATAAAAATGAGGAAAAGAAAATGGTTTATGTTGCAAAACTGGCTTTATTTTTTGAGGAGGTTGTAAAAATGGTTTTCAGAAAAAAATGTCTTATATGAAAGTTGTAGAGAAAATTATTTTGAGCAACTTTCATATTTGGGTCAAAACCTAGTTTGGAGTTTTTGAAACTGTTTTGAATGGTCAAAGTTTGAAAAGAATTTGGAAAAAGAAAAAAAAAGAAAACAATTTTTTTTTCTTTTCCCAGCGCCCCACCTTTCGGCCCAGCTCGCGTGCGCCGGCCCGCTCCCGCCTCGCCCGCGCGTCGCGCGCCGCGCACCGCCGCCCGCCTGACGCCCGTGCCGTACGCCGGCCGCAACCGCCACGTGGCCGCCGTATCCTATCAAGGATCCTCGCCGGCCACTCCTCGCTCGATCCCCTCTCATCCGAGCACGCAAGCTATCTTCCCCGGCCACTCTCCGCTCGCCTCGCCTGCCGCGCCCGCTCGCCGTGCACGGCATCGCCCGCGCTGCCTCGCCGACCGCGCCGCCGTGGCCCCGCCACGACCACCGGCCGGCCAAACCAAGCCAAAACCCCGAGCGCACCGCACTCCCCTCTCCCCACTGCCATTCCACTCTCCCGCTCTCCCTCTCCGCTCCCACGAACGCGCAAGCGTCCGCCACCCTCGCCGACCGATCACCACCATCACTCCCCTCCGCCGTTCCGGCCACACCCGACCACCACCACCCAATCCCTCTCGCCAGCTTCTCCGCCTACACCGTGCACACGCCGTGCGCACGTCGTCGCCCCCGACCAAGCCCCATCGCCGCCGGAGGACGAAGCGCCCCCTTCGGTTCGTCGTCGCCACCGCAGAGCCCGCATCGTCGTTCCTCCCCGACCCGACCTCCACCGTCTCCCTCCTTCGCCGTCAAGCATCACCAAGCCAAGGCAAGGTGAGAACACCACCTAGCTTCAACGCTACCGCTCTCTCCCACCTCTTCTTCCCCGGCCGAGCGCCATGGCCGCCGCTGTGGTCTGTACACGCGGTCAAGCTCCTCCGACGCACCTCAAGCCAACCCAACCACCAAGTCTCACTCCCTAGGGTTCGAGTGAGCCCTTGCCTCCCCCAATTCCACCGGTGACCGCCAGAAACGGCGTAGCCGCGCGTTGCCGCCATCACCGTGCGCTGCCGCTCGCCGCCGGCATGCTCCGGCCGTGCGCTAGCCAAACCACCTACACCACTCGATGCGCCTCGTCGAGTCGAGTTCACAAGCCTAGCTTCCCCGCCGGCGACCTCACCGTCGGCGAGGAATCGACGGTCAAACCTCTCCCCTGTTTTTCCGTCTCGCCCGAGCCCCCGAGCCAGGCCTCGGACGGGCGATTGTTTTTCCGTCTCGCCCGAGCCCCCGAGCCAGGCCTCGGACGGGCGATTGTTTTTCCGTCTCGCCCGAGCCCCCGAGCCAGGCCTCGGACGGGCGATTGATTTTCCGTCTCGCCCGAGCCCCCGAGCCAGGCCTCGGACGGGCGATTGTTTTCCGTCTCGCCCGAGCCCCCGAGCCAGGCCTCGGACGGGCGATTGCTTTCCGTCTCGCCCGAGCCCTCGAGCCAGGCCTCGGACGGACGATAGTTTTCCGTCTCGCCCGAGCCCTCGAGCCAGGCCTCGGACGGGCGTTTGTTTTCCGTCTCGCCCAAGCCCCCGAGCCAGGCCTCGGACGGGAGATTGTTTTTCCGTCTCGCCAGAGCCCCCGAGCCAGGCCTCGGACGGGCGATTGCTTTCCGTCTCGCCCGAGCCCTCGAGCCAGGCCTCGGACGGACGATAGTTTTCCGTCTCGCCCGAGCCCTCGAGCCAGGCCTCGGACGGGCGTTTGTTTTCCGTCTCGCCCGAGCTAGGCCTCGAGCGTACCCTCGGGCACTGTCTCGTTCGAGCCGGGCCTCGAGCGAGCACACACCTTTTCCGTGCGCCGAGTGTTTTCCAGAAAACCTTTTCCAAAATGTTTTTCTATTTTCAGTAAATGCTTGTTTATTTTGTAGATCATGTTTTGTTAGTCTAAATGGAGTGCTTTCAGTTTTGTTAGCTTGTTTGTGAGTAGATCTGCCATGGAAAAATATAAAAGTATTTTTGATAGAAGTTTATTTTACTGTTTTCATTTATTCCAGTTTATATGCTTTTGCTAAGATAAATGGTTATATATGTTGTCTGGTTGAGTTAATTCCTGGAAAATTTTGTGTAAGTTTATTATCCTGTTTTACACCTGTGAAAAATATATGATGCACTGTTTATGTGGAAAAAGTTTCTGTTATGGTTTAAAGTCCTTTTTGGCTGATTTCTTAAGAATAAATGTTAAGGTGTTTTATATGCTGAAATAAAATATGGGAAAATTTGTATAGTCTCTGTTTATGATGTCCAAGCTAAAAAAAATGTAAGCATGATCTGTTATGTGAAGAAATCTGAAGTTGTTTTGCAAATGTGCTTTTCTGTGTTTTTCTTTCGAAATTCATGTAAGAAATAATATAATGTTTCTGTTCATGGAACTTTCTTGATAAGTATAAAATGTGAAGTAGAATCTGGGAAAAATATGAAGTTGAGTTTATCACCCTTTTCTAGTATGGAAATTGCGATCTGCCGCGTGAGGCCATCGCCAGGTTCCAATTGGGCGGTCCGTGCTGTGAGCCGCGACGATTACCACCACGAACAAGCATCGAGCGGTTGCCCAATGCATGGACCCGACAGGGAAAGTGTGGGCTGGTATTAAAGGTCTTTCACCAGCTGGTTTGGAATTCGATTCGAGTCGCCGTCTCCCCCGGTTAGTGGGAAACTATGGCGAGCTTCACCACGATACAACTCCATGTGATGTTTTAAAGGTTCAACTAAAATGTGGATAAGTCAATTGGATATGGTTATATTATTGATTGGTAGATTCAAGTGAGTGCTCTAGTACAGGTGAAAAACCTAGAGTTAAGGAACAGGTCTAAAAATGGCAGCTCATCTTTATCATTAATTACCTCTTATCTAAAATTAAGCTTTTCGCAACTGAAAGATCCCAGCTCCACCTCAAAAGCCTTGCATACCCTTGGAGTCTTTATTTTTCAGTTGGACGGGTAAGTCTAGCTGAGTACATTCCCGTACTCAGGGTTTATCCCGTTTGTTGCAGATGGCCAGGTCTACTTTGTCTATTGTAAGCACTGCCTCTACCCGGTGGAAGGTGATGAGGAGTAGGCCCAGGGCAGGGTCGTCCAGAAGCTTCCCTTTTTCTTTTGATGGTCTGAGACTTCTAGTGGCACATTATCCAAAAAGGGAAGAGTGAGTTGTGTGAGTTGGTTTTATCAAACAGTGTTTTATTTGGACCACATGTGTAGTGGTCGTGTTTCAAACTATTTCGGCTTCCGCACTTTTAAACTCAGTATTGTAATAACTCCGTTTTAAATTCGCACTCTGATATTTTAAATTCGGTTTCGTTTTCGTTATGATGTATCTTTACGAATGTAATCCTTGAACGATGCGATCCTGTATGATGTATGGTGTTAGAAATCCTTCGAGATTTCCGGACTACCGGGGTTATATGGGTTCAAGTATCAGTTGAAGTCAGACGGATTTGGCTAAGATAATACTTGAGCTCTTATAATCAGGATGGTTCCGCCACAATGTGCATGTGTGGTTTATGTGGAAGTGTATAGAGAGGTATTTCATAATCCTTCCTAGTTAATTTCTGGGGTCTAGAGCTAATGATAATTCTCTCTCTTCTTCTTTTTTTTGGATACATAGTGAGTAGACAAAAGATGTGTCCTCATATTTTCTTAGGACATAGTCCTCTCTTTAGCTACTTTGCTCACTTTTTTTCACAGGACATAGTCCTTTCTTGAGCTACTTTGCTCATTTTTCTCTCTCTCTCTTTTAACTCTAGATTTCCCCAGACATCTATAGGAAAGGATTTTTGAAATGAAAAAGGGGAAGAGGGAGAAATGCTTATTCCCAGTGTAGGAATAGCATAAGGCTAGCAATGGGATGTTTGGTAGGATATTGCATATCTCCAGTGTAGAGAATAAGCAATTTATTTAGTGGTTGCAAACTTCCAAAGTGGAAAGTAGGCAAATTATGGTGGGTGTACGTGAATCTTGATTCAAAAGATATGATAAGCTTCTCTACTAAGATCTATGAGGTCTAACAAAGCTCAACACAAACAAAGCTCTTTGTGGTTTTGACTAATGACTAACAAATATTTGGCTGGTGGTGGGATGGGATAAAATCTAGGAGGAACTTTTAGCAAGGTTTTCATGATTTTTTAAAAGAAATCCTCCAGATTAGGTCCTAATTTCACCATAACAAGTTTAAAGAATTACTCCATTTCTTACTAACTTTACTTACTTAAGCATGATTTCAGTTAAAGCATGTGCAACCCACAAAAGCTACAACTTAGATAAGACCAGTTATTCAAACCATAACAATAGCATTTGCATGACATATTTCAAATCTTATTCAGGTTTCAACTTGTTTAAGCAGATTTTATCAATTTTATTCATAGAGTGGTTATTTAGGCAAGCATGTGACATTCAAAAGATATAGAATTTAAGAACTGAATGTAAAGTGTAGGCTTGAGACATACCTTATCGGAGGGGGAGTCTCCCCCAAGCTGGCTTCTTGCTTGGTGAAAGATCTTCTTCGTCTCAGTCGGAGCTCTTGTTCTCATTTTATTTAAAAAGGAAAACTATATAATGTTGTGAAAAGGGAAACTATCCTATGATGATATTTTATTATTCTAACTAAGTTGACATATACCTATGCATAAAACTAATGATAACTGATTTTTTTAGCTTCATGCATGACATATGTTATTTATTTGAAGAAAAGGGAAATTTGAAGGGAAATAAAAAATAAAACCATACCTTAGGTCCATGGAGTTTCATCCTTATCGGGTGGATCTTCTTCCTTGGGCACTTCTTCTCTTAGTACTCCATCTGGTTCTTCTTCTTTTGGCACCTCTCCTTTGTTATGTGATTTACACAACTCAGGCGGAGGTGGTTCTCTCTTTCTGCTCCACCCTGTTCTTGGGCGCCTCTTCTTGGTACGAACGGGTTTTGCTACCTGCATGTTAGCGGCATATGCGGGACCACGGGAGAAGGAGAATATTTCCTTCCTTCCTCCTAATGTCATTTGAATTTTACCACTTCCCACATATATGCAAGCATTAACAATATTCAAGAAGGGTCTACCTAAGATTAGAGGCACATCTTTCCTATTTCCCATATCTAGTATTATGAAATCAGCAGGAACATAGGAGCCTCTAATATGAACAGGTAAATCATTGACTATTCCTTCTACATAGCAAGTGGACTGAGCCTCTAATATGAACAGGTAAATCATTGACTATTCCTTCTACATAGCAAGTGGACTGATCAGCTAGCACAACATAGGCAGATGTGGATGACATGGGTGGAAAGGATGAGTTTTCATAAAAATCTTTAGATAAAATGTTCACACTCGATCCTAAATCACACATGGCATTTTTAAAGACTTCACCAAAGATTGAGCATCTAATTATGGGACTACCAGGATCACCCTTTTTAACAGTCATGGTTTGATCTTCATAATAGTTAAAATATTTTATTTCAACCATATTAGCAGTTTCCATGTCAGGTTTAGCAGGAATTTCGCCACATTCAAAAGATGGTATGATAGCAGAAAGTTGAGCTAATTGGGTTTCTAACATCTTATTAAAGCTTAATTGATTTTTCAGAGCAGATAAGAAATCTTCCAATTTAGCATTTATTTTCTCAAGAATTTTATCATTCGCCATTAATCTCTCTTTCAAGAAATCAGTAGTTTTACCTTATGAGTAAACTAAATTCTTCAGGAATGAGAAATTATCAGAATTATGAAAATTAGAGCAAGGGAATGAATTGTTACCTTGAGAATTGGAGTGCTGATTCCATCCTTGATTCTGTTGACGGAAACTGTTATTGTTGTTGATGAAGTTCAAATCTTTATGTAGCTCGGGGCAGTGGTTCCCAGAATGTCCGGTTTCTCCACAGACTTCACAAGTCATGTAGGATTCCAGAGATTGGACACTCTCTTGTTGGTTCATCTTCTCACAATTGTCCAGCTTCTTTGCCAGCAGGTCCATCTTGGCCATGATCATGTCGGTCTCCTTAAGGGAATGTATACCTCGCTTGCGGGGCTGTAGTCTTTTGTCATTCCATCCCTGGTTTGACACCATCTTCTCTATGAGAGCCTTAGTATCTGCAACATTCAGAGAAAAGAATGCACCGCCGGCGGCGGCATCCAAATGACTTCTAGAGAGAGGGGTTAGGCCATGGTAGAAGTTCTGGATCAATAGCCAGTCCTCCATACCATGGTGCGGACAAGCAGCGACATACTCTTGCAACCTCTCCCAAGCCTCGGGAATAGATTCCTCGGCTTGTTGCGTAAAGCTGGAGATTTTGTTGCGAAGAGCGTTCGTCTTGCCCAATGGAAAGAATTTGGCGAGAAAAGCATTGGAACATTTGTCCCATGTGTCTACAGCATTGCGATCGGTATAGAACCATTGCTTCATTTTCCTAGCAAAGAGAAAGGAAAGAGACGAAGATGGATGGCTTCTTGGGTTATCCCCTTAATGGTGAAGGTGCCGCAAATCTCCAAGAATTGTTGGAGGTGAGCATTGGCATCCTCATGAGCCTTGCCACAGAATGGGCTAGCTTGGACCATCGTGATCAGAGCCGGTTTCAACTCAAAATTGAGGTTGGCTTCGATCACGTCTGGTCCTATCGCGACATTAGCGGCAGAAGGAGCAGAAAACTCACGAATAGCTTTGTTGGCCACCGTGAAGATAGAACGAGATAAGAAAGAAAGAAGTTGAAGAAGATGAATGAAAAAGATAAGAAGAACTAAGGAAAGAAAGAATGGGGTAAGATGGGATTCGCTAAGTGGAAGCTTAAGCGAAGATAAATTCGACACGGACTCAACTGAAACACCGATTGCCTTCCCCTGCAACGGCGCCAGAAATGCTTGTTGGTAGTTCTTAGCTACACCTAGAATAGGGTAACTAAAGTAGCTGTCTACTAATGCCAAGCGGGGTTGTCAGTCCCGACACTAGTAGGAGCTAGCTAGCGAGAATGCAATCTACCAGGAGGACATTCTGCAAGCGCACAGAACTATCATAGTAGCACTTCGCCTGGGAGTACCAGGTGTCGATTTATTTGATCCCAAGGGAAGGCTAGGGTGGTGTATGAGTTGAGTCAAGGAGGGGATGAGAGTCGAAGAAAAGAGAAAAGGGAAAAGGGGAGAAGAGAGGAGATGAAAGGCTAGAAAGAATATATGGGTGGATAGGTAAAGATGAAATGGATGGCTAAGGTAAGGTGGATGATAGGTAGATAAATGGAATAGGATAACTAAGGGTAACTAACTACTAACTAATAACTAATCCTAGATAACTATAAAGCAAGATAACTACGAAGCAAGATAGTTTCGAAGCAAGGTAGGCAAAAGACAATAAAGCAACTAAGTTGAGTAAAGTTTTATTCCTATCTTGTCAAGTATCGAGGCGTACTAGCCTTTACCACTTACTTAGGTTGAACGCTAGCACAACGAGCCTTACTGTTAAACTGGGCCAACTACGTGGTGGAATTCAAGGCGCACAGGGCTGTCACCACCTGCTTGCTACCACAGCTATCCGGGGGTCCAGCCGTATCTGAAGGTAAGTCTATAACTAAGCACCACGCTTAACTATATTCTAACTATCTCTACCCTAGCTTTGAATAGAGACACCCTTGCAGACGTCAGAGCAAACAATTGACTTAATAAGATAAACACTAAACTAACTAAGCAACCTATTGGCAAAGATCAAACACTAAGCTCACTAGAGATTAACTACTATGGCTAAGTGAATTGAACTGTAGGATAGCTAGGTCACACTCAAGGTACTTGATAAAGTAATACTGAAAGTAATACTGAAAGTAATGCTTAAAGTAATACTGAGATAAAGATAAATGTACCTAAGATACAAGAGAGCAAACCAGACCAGAGACGCCGGGAAATCAACCGACCTCCGATGCCAGTAGCTCGCACCCGCTTCTCTCTTAGCAAGCTCTACGCTAATACTGCCAAGGACTTAGGCTAAGCTGTGCTAAACTAAGAGTCGCGCTGTAGCGAGGGCACTAGAGCGATACTCTCTCTACTAGCTAACCTACTTGCCAAAGCTCTCTAAGCTTCTAACCTAACTCTCACTTGCTTCTCTTGCTTTGCTTGGGATGGTACTTGGATATGTGATGGTACAAATGAAGAGGTGCCTCCAAGGGGGTATTTATAGCCCAAATGAGTGAGGGGGGTACTTATAGGGGGCAGCCAGCCGACGTAGGGCTAACCCTAGTGGTGGGTGCCAGCCCTAGGCGGCGGCCGCCACCTCCCTCGCCGTTGGATGCACCGCCTTGGCTTCAACGGCATCCAGGTGGTTTATCCAAGGCGGTTTGGAGGTCGGTTGCATGTCCAGCAACCGCCATTCAGCCTTGATCCATGCCTCTTCATCCTGAGCCGTCCGATGCCACTGACCTAGTGACCAAGGGCCAAGATTTGGCCTTGGGGAGGTCACACGGATCGGTGACGTGGCATGTGGTGAGACTTGGGCCAACCCAAGTGGCGGGCGCCACTTTGAGGTGGCGGGCGCCACCTAGGGGTGGCGGGCGCCACCCCCCTTAGGCCCATTTGGGCCTTGCTGAGTGGGCTTGGCTCCTGGTGGGTCCAAATGTCCAAATTTGGTTCAAATCCTGCATTCAAATAAAATTCTATGGACATGTGGAATTCGGTTAGTTTGAAACCTATTTGGCTACATTTCATGCCTTTTTGGTGGACTTTAGGGTCAAATGTTGATGGTAAAACAGGTGTTTAAGGACCGTCAACACTTGGTTGCGTCGAGCCATTGCCCATGTCTTTGGGGACCAAGTTGTCTTGCTCTTTCCACTTGACCTTCTTCGGCTTTGCTATGCTTTTGGGTCATTTGGTCGAGCTCTCTCTTCTCCTTCTTCCTCCTTCTATTTCCATTATGATTTGTGTGTGTAGTTGACAATGCACTCATCAAGGGGGAGATTGCGAATACATGGGTGTATGTCGAGTCTCGAGTGATGAGTGATTGTCAACGGGTTTGATCGCATGTTCTTTGGCTTGTGTGGTGCAGGTGTCGAGCACAGAGACAGTGATCGAGGGCAAGGTGAAAGTCAAGTAGAGACGTGCCGTGCCGACGGACCAGGAGTGGTGAAGGGCGGACGTGAGGCTTGGACTGAGGGACCGGTGGCCTAAGGATCAGCTGTGGTGGCTGGCAGCCTGGGACAACGACGAGTGAAGACTTGCGGGACATGGTGTTGCTCGGGTCGAGGACCTGGGGACACGTGTTGGTGGACGGGGTGCATGGGCGGTGCATCCCCTCTACAGCTTCGGTTTGGTGGTAGAGCCAGAGAAAAACCATCGGGTGGACGGTTTCCAGGTTTGGGCCTCAAAACCTGGGTGCTGCGGGTTTGCCGAGTTTGGGCCACAAAACTCGGGCTGAGGACGGTTTCCAGGTTTGGGCCTCAAAACCTGGGCGCAGGCGGGTTTCCTGGTTTGGGCCTCAAAACCAGGGGATGGACTTGGAGGATGGTTTCCCGGTTTGGGCCTCAAAACCGGGGGTGGACGTGAAGGCCTGGTTTCCCGGTTTCGGCCACAAAACCGGGGGCGAGGTCCGTGAAAAGGACGAGCGGAGCGGTGGCGGCACGTGGCGGCAATCGGTGAGGTTGCGTCGAGGCAACGCAACCAGTTGTGCGGGCGTGGCCGTCGGATCCACCTACCATCGAGTTGGTCCAGAATAACCCTAGGGTTTAGCTGGTTCGCTCTGTAAGTAGTTAGGGATAGAGTGGGAATTAGGAATAGTTAGAATTAGGATAAGTAGGGGGAGACACCCACCTCCCTATGTATCTCAGTCATTTGCTCTTTGCTTCTAGGGTTTCCTGCTCTCCCAATCCCCTGCTGTAGCTAGCTGAGATCCGCAGAGAACCATACCTCTGTGTACTGGAGATTTTGAGGAAGTGAGGCCGTAACCTCACTGTTGTAGCGTGTGGTAGCCACACGGTTGCAGATCGATGTGTTGATTCGCGTTTTGGTTTGTGTTCTTCGCGTTCTTCGTTTCTTCGCGTTTTTCCCGTCACTCGATCTCTCTCTATACTACGTCTTTTCGAAATCCACTTGAATCATCTTGTTCTTTGTAGTGAGGAGGTCATTTCAACCAAAGGAATTCATCTAACTCTTCACAAACAAGTAGATCGGGTTGATTTTGTTTTCATGGCGCTTTTTCGTTCTTGATCTTCCCCTTTCGATTTCCCAGTGATTGAATCGATTTGAGCGGATGATTTCTTGGGGATAGTCTCCTAACTACCCCGTGATCATCTGCTCCAAGTTTGGGAATGTGGGATTTTGATTTGGATCAAATTTGGAGAGATTTGGGGAGAAGGCGACTGAAATCGCCCTCTCTGCGCGTTCGCGGACAGTCCGCGGTTTGACCGGCGGACAGTCCGCGCGTCGGGACTCAGCCGAGCAGTGGCTGTGTGTCTCGGTGAACAGTGCCGAAGTTTGACCGGCGGACAGTCCGCCGTTGGTTTTCGCGGACAGACTGGGACTGTCCAGGGGACTTGCAGCAGCACTGCTGTTTTGGGTTTTTAGCCGGCGGACAGTCCGGGATCGGCTGGCGGACAGTCCGCAGTAGCCGCGGACAGTCCGGGACCCCAGGGCCGGACATTCCGGGAGTCGGCTACTTGTTGCGGTTTAGTGCGTTTGCTCTCCCGGCTTCTTTGCTTGGTTTCCGGACTTCTCGTTTGGCCCTAGAGTTGATCAAGGAACCTCTCTAGGTATCTTTGCTACTTGTTAGCATTGGTATTTAGAGATTTCTCGACGTAGCCGTCTGTCTACGTTCGGGACGTGGTTTTTAGGGGTTGAACTCGTGCGGAGCTTTTGGCGTTCGGTTTGCTATCGCTTTGTGGTGCCTCGCTGTGATCCTAGGGATCATCCACCCTCTTCCAAGGGTCGTGGGCATCACGGTTTCGGTTGAAGCTTTCCGGGGTTGATTTTGGGACATTTGGCCAAAGTTTCGAGAGAAATTTTTGTTGCTCCCATTCACCCCCCCCCCCCTGGTCGCCTTGCTGGTGCTTTCTCGGTCCTTCAATATTTACGGCTCTGAAGCCACTCACAACGACATATAGCTATAGAAGCTATCTGTCAACAAGTTTTAAAGATCATTCGACTAACTCCAAACACAAGCACATGTAAACAATTGGTTGCCGAATGCACATTCATAAAAAGACATGCTTGAACAAGAGATAGATTATAAAATAACATATAACCAAGCTCAGCAAACCAGCCGAGTTGGGGTCCATGAAGAAGGAACATGGAAACCAAAAAATGATTAAACTAATCCAAAACCTGCATCTGCCGCACGATACCTAGTTTTATCAAAGCCTAAGCATGATTGACATGTATGAACCCGCAACACGTAACAATCTAGATTAGAAATTAATTCGGCCATCATGGTTATTCAATTATCGGAAGAAACAAGTAAAAACTTGCAAAGCAAGGCCGATCAAAGTCAATCTAGATTGGGAAAAAGAGTGTTGTGAAACTTAATTAAATAAATCATACAACACAAGGTAACTTAATGAATCTACTAGATTTTGCCAAATCTAATAGAGCCGATAACTATCTCGCTCATGCTAAACGTATCAAGCAAACGCCTGACGCACGGTATTTACTCATAAGCATAACATAAGCAAAGACTTCTTGATTGTCGCCATAGATCCGCCGCACGATCTTTGTAAACAAACAAGACTACTTGCATCACATCTATATCCACCGCATGATACTAGACATGATAACAAGGTTGTCGGGACTTACAGAGGTCGACGGATTGATGATTCCTCTCGAAGAACTCGACGGCACGACAAAGGACTCGAAGATGGCACGGGGCCGATTTGTATTGATATGGTTGTGAACAATTTTACAATGGCCGAAGGTTTATATTTATACCCTAGGCGAAATATGAGTCCTAGAAGACTATGACTTACATAATGAAAACTTGCAAAATACAAGTCCTATTCCTATTTTCCTCTCGGTGTTTTCCATTGTCCTGTGTCTTCTCGTGCAAGCCGGCTTCACTTGCCATATTTGCTTCCCGAATAGAATCATCGCCTTGCAAGATAGCCGACCGTACAGACACTTGCTGAAACCCCGAGAACTAACCGACCGCTTGGTCGTCTACCGAATGCCCTTCTCATTGCTGGCTGGGTCCACTTGTCATCTTCTTATGCGTGCAAAGTTCTGGTGTTAACAATATGATACTACACACTGCAAAAACTTTGAAACATATGTTGCTTGTTATCATGTTGAGCTTTTGTCAAATTGTTGTGACCCTTATTGAAATTCTTTTCATGCACCCATGATCAAGATTCACGAACACCCAGATATAATAATGCCGACTCTTACACTGAGAGTTGCGCAAAAACATGTCTTTTTCCATCCACCCAAAAATGTTCTATTCCTACGCTGGGAATAAAACACAAAGTATGTTTTATAGGAATAAAGCTCCAAGTTCTTGTAAATATCTCTCTTTTGAATTTCAAAAAAAATGTGAAGGAAGCATGGGCTATGCAAAAAGAAAAAAAGGATAGAAAAAAAGAGGGTATAAAAAATGGGCAAATGCTCGAAGTAGAATTAGGGGTATCTCTATACCCACCAGAAAAAATAATGATATGAAAAAAATGGGCAAGTGCCCGAAGTAGAATTAGGAGTATCTCCATACCCACCTAAAAAAGAGAAGAAAAAAGATAGCCCATGTCATCCTGAGCATATGTTCTCAAAAGTTCAACAAAAGAGATGATGTTTCAAGGAACAAAATAGAATTAGGTTGGCCACCAAATATTTCCACACACTTGCAGATCCTGATCAAAGTGTATGACTTGCATCTCCTTGGATCCGGTTTTTGACTTAGCAATATCATGTGATGCAAGTATGCCTCTCTTTTTATCCCTAGCCAGAACTCCACATATGCCTTTTTAGATGGTAGGATGAAAAAGAAGGCAAATTCAAATTCCTTTGGTAAGGATAGATACACCATTGAATGACTTGAGAGTACCATTTGAGGAGAAGTATGAGCTAAGTTTTCAATTACAAAAAAGTTACAACAAAAACTCCAAGTATGCTTCATAAAGGGAAAGTGATGACTTGGTGCCTCAGCTGTTCCACTTTTCAACCGCTCAAGGAGACATGGAAGACACTTTAAAATCCACAAGTACGAGGAATGACATGGAGTAATTTTTATGCTAGCATCATATCTTTTTGAAGTCATGTATCATAATCACATTTTTGTTTGCTCGAGGACGAGCAAAGTTTAAGTGTGGGGGAGCTTGTTGGCGGTCCTTATTGTCTATTTATAACCGCCAACTCTCACATGAAATGATCACCAAACTAGAATTAGAGCTTTTATATCTAACAAGTTCCACGAGTTTTGGTGATTCACTTGTCTTGCAGAGTAATCAAAGAATACCATGGAAAAGGCAAGAAGAATACGCCTTCCGGCAAGGCGTAAAATCAAGAAATAATGGAAGAAGCCCATCAAACTCCAAATCTGGGCTTGAACCGACCATAACATCGAAGAGCATCAAGTCTACGGACCACAGGAGAAAGGCGGTGGCGAGGCGGGCCAGCAGGGGTGCACCCGCACCCCTGGTGCGGCCGCACCACCACTGGCGCGAAACTCGTTCAAATTTGAACGGTCGCCTGCCACCGCCTCTCCCATGTCGGTTATGTGGGTGTCCAGGTTCAATGTACTTCAAAGAGGTCGGTTTGCACCTTCTATGTGGAGAAAGGAGGCTCTCCACACCCCCAAGGCACCTTCACTATATAAAGAGGCCCTCTCCATCATCATATCATCATCTACATATAAATCATACACACCACAAGGAGTCCTCTTCACCATATTGCCAAGATGTAGTAGTAGAATAGCTCTAGTTGAGAGTGAGGGAGAGATGCTCAAGTTCCGGAGGGGTCTTCGGAGGATCGGTATAATCTTGTATCGCTTCTTTGTAAGACTCTACTATTCAATATATTTATCTTCTCTAATTACTTGAATCGCTTACATGGTTATCTAGTTCTTACCTTATGTTTTAGCTAAATCATGGTTAGTTTAAAGTTTTGCACCTTAGCATGGGATCTCCGCTCGACCGAGTGCGCTAGTTATTATATGTGGCTAGAGTAGTAATCGGTAGTATGGACGTGGTGTCTAGACTATCGGTTACCTGAGGTTGCGCCCAACCCCACAGATAGTTGTGGTAGCCCCGGGGGTGACAGCTCCGACCAGGCCTTTGTATTCCACCATGTTTGGGTTGGTGTTTCGTAGAGCTTTTGGCAGCCTTCTCCCGATTAACCCTTCCCAGTCTCTTCGAGAACCGGAAAGGAACTCCTGCTCCAAAGTGTCATGGTGTGATCGTTATGCTTGACCTTTGCATTAGTTAATCCCTTGGATTTGATCTAGATTAGAACCACAGTAATGGAGAAGTAATTAGGAACCTTGAACTCTTCCCATGACCTCCAAACTTTGCTTGTCTACTCCTTATCTTTTTATGGAGTTCTCTGGTGTATCAATTACCCATCAATCATATATGCTACCAGTTACCCCCACTTTAATCTAGTCGGTACACTAAGTTAGTTGATACATGATTGTCAGTTATTAAACTCTTTACACATTACATCCCTGAGGATATAAATACGATACCCCAGAATACTCCTTGGTGAATGCTACAATGGTATCTGTGCGCTTGCAGATTTGTCTGTATGCGTTACACATACCAACTGGCTTTCTAGCGTCGTTGCCAGGGATATGGTTTAACTCTATTCTTGGTAGCGACGCTAAGAAATGCCAACACTTCTCATGCATGACATTGACCCAATTAGGATCAGAAAGTGCATGTCCAACATCCTTAGGCTCAAAAAACGCAACAAATGCAGAATGAGCAAAGTGAAAGATCCCATACGAGCGCGAGCGCATGACTCGTTGGTCGATACCATTGATGATCTCCTGCAGGGGGTGGATCTGTTGAATGCTTCAAGGCACCTGCCTTACCAAAGTCGCCTCTCCCGCTCACCAGATGTTGTCGCTCCCTTAGGTGCACCTCGTGCTCACTGGAGAGGTGGCTAAAACGGACCCCAAGTAGTGGAAGTAGAGGCGTCGGGTCCATGTGTCAATGTTCTCATTGCAGGGTCGACGGGGCAGCCGGTGGAGTCGGCTCAGGATCACCACAATCAACGTGCTCCTACTCCTCCTCCACAACTATCGTCTCTTTCAACTTTTGTTCTCCTGCAAGCTCAAAAGTAGAAGACACACAAGACATTGTCTTGTCAAATGCGACCTCACAGGTCTCCACTATACGATTAGTCTCAAGATTAAGCACATGGTAAGCCCTCAAAGGAAGAGCATGACAAGCGGTGTTGATCGCCTCAACCAAAATTTCCTAGGAGTCAAAAAATGCTCATCGAGCATCATCCTGGTCATCTCAACAAGTGTCTGATTCTTGCGCTCAATAACGTCGTTCTGCTGGGGAACACAGGGAGAGGAAAATTGATGCTCGAGACTCAATGAAGCACAGAAGGTTTCAAATTTAGTGTTTACAAATTATGTATCATTGTCACTGCATATAGCCCTAATGGTATCCTAGTAGAATCAAATCTCGAGCAAACAAAAAAGCCTCATCCTTGCCCTCCATAAAGAACACCCAAGCGTACCTCAAAAAGTTGTCCACGATCATGAGAACATAAAACTTCCCACCTGCCGAGCAGACCC
Source organism: Coix lacryma-jobi var. lacryma-jobi (assembly GCA_009763385.1). Lineage (NCBI taxonomy): Eukaryota > Viridiplantae > Streptophyta > Magnoliopsida > Poales > Poaceae > Coix > Coix lacryma-jobi. The sequence goes on along the minus strand of CM019824.1, from coordinate 79,038,376 downwards.
AAACTAGACCAACAGTGTCCATGTGTAAGAGCTCACCAGGTCGCTTAGTCATCACCTGCTTTATAGGTGGGTGAGAAGTGGCTACCATCTTCCTGTGGCGACAAGGTTGACAAACAAGATCGTTCTAAAATTTCAGCTTGGGCAATCTTCAGATTACGCCAAGTGAACTTAGCCTTGGAAGCAAGTCAAAGTTCAAATGTCCAAGTCTTATATGCCACTTCCACAAATTAGAAGGACCTGCCATGAGGCACTGAGCAGAGACGAAAGAGCAAGAAAAATTGGCTCGGAAGACACGACCAAAAAGGACGATCCAACAAACAAGATCACCCTAAGAATCAAGAATTCTACACAAGCTGATCTTAAAGCGCACTTCAAAGTCGCCCCCAAGAAGTTGAAAAGCCAAAAGCAAATTAAAATGCAGATTTGAAACCAATGCAACATCCTTGAGAAAAAAATTCTCGTTGAGTCAGACTGGCCCATGAGAAACAACTTTACCTTTGCTATTGTCCCTGTATGCGATGAATTCTGGCATGGGGTCAAGGCTAGAGAACCATTTAGAACTTCCATTCATGTATTAGGAATAGCGGGAACCAACAAGCCACGCGTTTTCCAACCTGAGATCTTGCATCAATAGAAAGGTAGGGGATGACAAAATGGCACAACACTAGGGTTAATAAAATGAGAACGATAGCAGTTTTGTGTCATTGGCCTAGAAAAGGTGTTAGGAAACACACCAAACTAAACTCGTCCCTAAGGGGATAGCGATCACCACAGGACTGAAATTATGGTCCGATATAGGACAGAAAGCCTCCAACCATACCTCGTCCCATTGGGGGGTAGCGATCACCATGCTGCTGAAGTGCGGATACATGGGTGTATGCCGGGTCTCTGAGTGATGAGTGATTGTCAACTGGGATGATGCGCATGTTATTTGGCTTGTGTTGTGCAGGTGTCAAGCACGGATGCAGTGATCGAAGGCGAGGTGAAGGTCAAGTAGAGATGTGTCGTGCCGATGGACCGGGAGTGGCGAAGGGCAGACGTGAGGCTTGGACTGAGGGACCAGAGGCCCGAGGATCAGCTGTGGTGGCTGGCAGCCTATGGCAGCTAAAAGTGAAGACTTGCGGTCATGTGTTGCCTGAGTCGTGGACTTGGGGACACGTGTCGGTGGACGGGGTGCACGGGAGGTGCATCCCATCTACGACGTCGGTCTGGTGGTAGAGCCAGGGAAAAACCATCGGGTGGACAGTTTCTAGGTTTGGGCCTCAAAACCTGGGTGCGGATGGTTTCCGAGTTTGGCCACAAAACTCGGGCGGAGGACGGTTTCCAGGTTTGGGCCTCAAAACCTGGGCGCTGAGGGTTTGCTGAGTTTGGCCTCAAAACTAAGAAGCTGGTGGGCTGGTTTCCCGGTTTGGGCTTCAAAACCGGGGGTTGGCTGGAAAAGGCTGGTTTCCCGGTTTGGGCCACAAAACCGGGGGTTCGGAGCGAGGGCGGCACGTGGCGGCAATCGGGAGGTTGCGTCAAGGCAACGCTATGAGTTGTGCGGGCGTGGCCGTCGGATACACCTACCACCGAGTTGCTCCAGAATAACCCTAGGGTTTAGCTGGTTCGCTCTGTAAGTAGTTAGGGGTAGAGTGGGAATTAGGAATAGTTAGAATTAGGTTAAGTAGGGCGAGACACCCACCTCCCCATTTATCTCAGTTAGTCATCCCTGTCATTTGCTCTTTGCTTCTAGGGTTTCCTGCTCTCCCAATCCCCTGCTGTAGCTAGCTGAGATCCGCAGAGAACCATACCTCTGTGTACTGGAGATTTTGAGGAAGTGAGGCCGTAACCTCACTGTTCTAGCGTGTGGTAGCCACACGGTTGTAGATCGATGACTTGATTCACGTTTTGATTCGTGTTCTTCGCGTTCTTCGTTTCTCCGCAATTTTCCTGTCACTCGATCTCTCTCCCTACTGCGTCTTTGCGGAATCCGTTTGAATCAACTTGTTCGTATTTGAAAGGAGATCATTTCTACCAAAGGAATTTATCTATCTCCTTACGAACAAGTAAATCGGGTTGATTTCGTTTTCGTAGCGCTTTTTGGTTCATCCTCCTCCCCTTTTGATTTCCCGGTGATTGACTCGATTTGAGTGGATGATTTCTTGGGGATAGTCTCCTAACTACTCCGTGATCATCCTCTCCAAGTTTAGGAACGTGGGATTGTGAGTTGATTCGATTTGGGATTGATTTGGGTGAAGGGCGAACAAAATCGCCCTCCCTGAGTGACCGCGGACAGTCCGCCACTCAGGGCGCGGACAGTCTGCGCGTCGGGGACGAGCCAGACCAGTGGCACTGTCCTTCGGCTGATTTGGCTTTTGGTTGAACGGCGGACAGTCCGCAGTTCAAAGCCGCGGACAGTCCGGGACTGTTCAGGGGACTTGCAGCAGCACTTCGGTTTTGCTCTTTTGGCCGGCGGACAGTCCGCGACCTGAGCCCGGACAGTCCGCCACTGGGAAGACAGTCCGCGACCGTACTGGCGGACAGTCCACGAATCAGTTGTTTGCTCCGGTTTAGTGCGTTTGCTCTTCCGGCTTGTTCGCTTGGTTTCCGGACTTCTCGTTTGGCCCTAGAGTTGACCAAGGAACCTCTCTAGGTATCTTTGCTACTTGTTAGCATAGGTATTTAGGAGTTTCTCGACGTAGCCGACAATCTACGTTCGGGACTTGGTTTTTGGGGTTGTGTTCGAGCCGAAGCTTTTGGCATTTGGTTTGCTATCTTCTTGTGGTGCCTCGCTGTGATCCTAGGGATCATCCACCCTCTTCCAAGGGTTGTGGGCATCACGGTTTTGGTTGCAGTTTCTCGGGGTTGATTTTGGGACATTTGGCCAAAGTTTCGAGAGAAATTTTTGAGCTTCCATTCACCCCCCCCCCCCCCTCTAGTTGCCTTGTTAGTGCTTTCTCGGTCCTTCAATTGGTATCGGAGCAGGTTAAGGATCTTCCACCTTAGCCGGTTCCAGATCCACAGAAGGCGACATGGATCGCGGCGTGGGCAAACCGCCGTTTTTCGATGGGACGAACTATGCGTATTGGAAGATACGCATGTCGGCCTATCTGCAGAGTTTGGGTGCTTCCATCTGGGATATTTGCAACTCTGACGATTACGTGGTCATGGCTGCTCATGTCTCTCAGCTTCAGATCAATGAGCACGATGCCAATAGCCGAGCCCGTAATGCTCTTTTCTCATGTTTGAGCATGAGTGAGTTTGATCGTGTTTTTCACCTCGCTACGGCTCGGGAGATTTGGGCTACCCTCATGCGTTTCCATGAGGGAACCTCTCAAGTCAAAACCCGACTCTACGATTCGTTCAAGCGAGAGTATGAGAACTTTTGACATATGCCTGGCGAGAGCATAGAAAGTTTATTCGCTCGCTTTCAGGTGATTGTCAACAGGATGAGGGCTAACATGGAGTTGTTGCCTTTCGACGATCATGAGAGGGCTTTGAAGCTTTTGCATACTCTTGATCGGTCGGTGTGGGACTCCAAAGTTCAGGCGATCATCGAATCACCTAACTATGAGACCCTCATGTGCGATGAGCTCTTCAGTAAGCTCAAGTCCAGTGAGATTGACGCCATGGCGAGGGCTTCTTATGAAAATCCTTCTAGCCCGTCAATGGCTTTGGTTTCTGGCTCTTCTAACCCCTCTGGAGGCCTTGCCCTTTCGTCTCTCTTTTCTGTCACAGAGGACCAGCTGGAGTCTTTGGGGGATGACGAGTGGGCATTGCTCGCCAACCGGTTCTCACGGTTCCACAACAACCGCATGAACCGTCGCAACGGAGGAGGACGCTCGGGATGCTACGAGTGCGGCGACCCCGATCACTTCATCGCCAACTGCCCCAAGAAGAAGCATTCATCTAGGAAGGGCGATCATGGGCACAAGTACGACTCCGGCAAGCGCAAGGAGAAGTACGTCCTCGCGAGGCACAAGCGGAGGGGCGGCTTCGACAAGGAGTACATCAAGAAGAAGTACTTGGAGAAGGCCCAAGCTGAGCAGCGTGTGTTCTTTGCCACGCTCAGCGACGTCGACGGCTCGGATGACGACTTCGCTTGTTCAAGCGACGACGAGTCCGAGAAGAAGAAGAGGATCGAGGACAAGCTGAACGGCCTCTGCTTCTTCGCCGACGACGACACCTTCTGCACCATGGCCCTCGACGGTGAGCTGGTGAACTCCCCTCGGAACGACGACGACGACAACACCTCCCTGGTATCTCTCACCCACGATGAGCTTTCAGCTGAGGTAGAGAAGCTTATTGCCGCCTTGCTTAGTCAGGATAAGCTGCTTAGGCGTGCCGCTAGAGAGCGCAAGGAGTTTAGGCAGAAGTGGGAGGATACGGTGAAGGGACTTGATTCTGTCAAGTCCACCGTAGTTGTCACAGATAAGGAGGAGTGTGAGGCGTGCACCACGCACATGACTGATCTTCTCACCTTGAGAAGTAAGTATGTTGTGTTGGTAGGAGAGGTGGATGAGCTCCGGGCTAGACCCATGCTGCTGGGTGCGTGCAAGACTTGTCCTGTCTTGCAATCCGAGTTGGCAGAGAAGAATGCCAAGATTGTGTCTCTTGAGGAGGCCAGCTCGGGTAGCACTTGTGTGACTAGGTGCGCTTTGTGCGAGGGTTTGGAGATGGAGATTGCTAATGTGAAGCATGACAAGATGCAAACCGAGGAGGAAAACACATACCTTCGGACCATCTTGTCATGGGTGTCTTGTGGTGAGCCACAGCTCGGGATGATGATTTCCCAATTCAAGCGAGTTGCTGGAGGTCCCGGTGTAGGCTTTGCTCCGGGTGTTGATCTTTCTGCTTTTGGGAAGATTGGAGAGTCGAGTGGTCTGAACCCGAGTGAGAAACCCAACTCCACCACTACTACCAAACTAACCAAGCTTCCACCCAAAGAGCCTCTCAAGCCTAACACCAAGGATGGGGTGTTTGAGGAACCTCCGAGAGCTCCACCCAAGAACCAGGTGTGGCATCCCAAACCCAACCACCTGAAAAACAAGCTTGATGCTATGCCACCTATCCAGGAGGAGTTGCCACAGAAGGGCAAGGTGATCCACACCCACAACCGTGAGTACCAACAACCCCCTTTGAGAGCGGTGAGGTACCACTGTGAGCACTGTGGGAGAGATGGACACTTGCGCGAGTTCTGCTTTAGGCGCAAGAGAGAGGCGCGCTGTGCTAGGGAGATGAACAACCCGGACATGTACCATCCTTTCCATGATGTACATGCGCCGAATGTTCAGAGGAGAGCACCGAGACGTGCTGCTAGGCCCAGAGGTCCAGAACCTCAAGTTCCCAGGCCTAGGCAGCAGAGAGCTCCGAGGAGAGACGCTAGGCCTAGAGGTGTTGAGCCTCAAGTCCCTAGGCGTAGGCCACGTAGAGAGCGTGCCCGGCGGGAGCCTGTAGTTGTAGGCTATGGACCCCGTGGCGGTGGCTTTGTAGTTGAGCGTTTTCCCCCACCGCGTTTTGAGTATCGCGATGGACGCTCCTCCCTTAGCGGACCACGTTTTCCTCAACGTGGTGATCGCTCCTCCCGTAGGCATGCTAGGAATGGTTTTTCTGCTAACCGTTCTTTTGAGCAGCCGGCCCAACACTGGTATTCTCCTTACTTCACTAACCCTAGTGTTGGACCATATGCTCACCCTATGTCTTTTTATTGATGTAGGTAAAACGATTGGAGAACGTTTGGTTGGTGGATTCCGGGTGTTCGAGGCACATGACCGGAAACGCCAAGTGGTTCTCCAGTCTTAGTCCGATCGCCGGAAAGGAATATATCACCTTCGGCGACAACAGCAAAGGTAAGGTGTTGTCTCGTGGGTCTGTGCGAGTTAATGAGCACTTTGTGTTGCGCGATGTTGCTCTTGTTTCTAACTTGCATTTTAACCTTCTTTCTGTTTCGCAACTTTTTGACGACGACTATGAGATTCGTTTTAAACCGAATCTCAGTCGCATTTTGGATCCTCAGGGCAATCTTGTGTGTTTGATTTCGCCCTTTGGAAAAGTCTTTCGTGCGAATTTCTCGAAGTCTTTTGGTACTTCTCGTTGTCTTGTGGTTGGACCTTCCTCTTCTGATCTTTGGAAGTGGCATAGGAGACTTGGACATTTGAGCTTCGACTTGCTTGCAAGGCTTAGTTCACTTGGCCTAATCTGAGGATTGCCCAAGTTATCTATGGAGAAGGATCTTGTTTGCCACTCTTGTAGACACAGGAAGATGGTTGCCGCTCCTCACCATCCAGTGACTCAGGTCATGACCAAGCGCCCTGGAGAGCTTTTGCACATGGACCTTGTTGGTCCGGCTCGGGTGAGCTCGGTTGGGGGGAAGTGGTATGTACTTGTTGTTGTTGATGACTTTTCGAGATATTCGTGGGTTTTCTTTTTAGCTGAGAAAACTGAGACTTTCTCCTTTGCTCGCAATCTGATTTTGCGTCTTCAGAATGAGTTCCCTTTGAACTCTATGCGAGCAATTTGGAGTAATAATGGTTCCGAATTCAAGAATTCGGATTTTGAGAAGTTTTGTGACTCTCTTGGGTTAGAGCATCAGTTTTCTTCCCCCTACACACCGCCTCAGAATGGTGTTGTAGAGAGGAAGAATCAGACCCTTGTAGAGATGGCCAGGACGATGCTCGATGAGCATAGGACTCCTAGGCGATATTGGGCCGAAGCTATGAACACTGCATGCTATATTTCCAATCGCATTTTTCTTCGAGCCTTCTTGAAAAAGACCTCTAATGAGTTGTGTTTTGGAAAACTACCCAAGGTGAGCTATTTTCGAGTTTTTGGTTGCCATTGTTTTATACTCAAAAAGGGCAACTTGGACAAGTTTGAGTCTCGTTCTTCTGACGGTGTGTTTTTGGGTTATGGCACTCACACTCGAGCTTATCGTGTACTTAACCTTGACACTAACCAAGTCATGGAGACATCCGATGTCACCTTCGACGAGACCATGGTTTGTCCTTCTTCTCGTTTTGAGCGTGCAGGTGATCATGAGGTTGGCGAACCTCTTTTCGATGATGAAGAAGAAGGTGCTGAAGAGATAGATGACCCAGCACCTCCTCCACCTGCTGTGCCGCAAAGAGCGGCTTCTACGACGACGCACGGCCCCGACACCTCTTCTTCCTGGGGGTCGTGGGATCCGCCACCCCGAGCGGTACCTTTTGTACCCGGGGAGGCACCAGCTGCTGTTGAGGGGGAGGCCACTTCGGCAAGGGAGGCGCCACGGCACATTCAGCGCCAGCACCCGCCTCAGCAGATGATCGGCAGCATCGACGAACGCGTCACTCGGTCAAGGCAAATCTCTCACTTTGCTCATTCTGCATTTGTTGCTGATTTTGAGCCACGAGATGTTGGACACGCTTTGACGGATCCGGATTGGGTCAATGCCATGCATGAGGAGCTTGAGAACTTTGAGAGAAATTGGGTTTGGGTTCTAGTGTCTCCACCTTCTGAGTGTCATCCAATTGGGACAAAATGGGTTTTCAAAAACAAACAGGGAGAAGATGGCCATGTTGTGAGAAACAAGGCCAGACTCGTAGCCCAGGGATATAGTCAGAAGGAGGGGATAGACTATGAGGAGACATTTGCTCCTGTAGCACGTTTGGAGGCTATTAGGATACTCTTGGCTTTTGCTGCATCCAAAGGTTTCAAACTTTTTCAAATGGATGTCAAGAGTGCCTTCTTAAACGGCTACATAGAAGAGGAGGTGTATGTTAGACAACCCCCCGGTTTCGAAAATCCCAAGTTTCCAAACCATGTCTTTAAACTTCACAAAGCTTTGTATGGTTTGAAACAAGCCCCTAGAGCCTGGTATGATAGGTTGAAAACCTTTTTGCTTGCTAAGGGTTTTAAAATGGGATGTGTAGATAAAACGCTATTTCTCCTCAAGCAAGGCACTGATACTCTCTTGGTCCAAATTTACGTGGATGATATCATTTTCGGTGGTTCTTCTCACGCTTTGGTTGCCAAGTTTGCATACATTATGAGCAGGGAGTTCGAGATGAGCATGATGGGCGAGTTGACGTTTTTCCTCGGGTTGCAAATCAAGCAAACCCGGGAAGGAACGTTTGTGCACCAGGGCAAGTACACCAGAGATATCCTGAAGAAGTTCGACATGGGTGAGGCCAAGCCTCTTCCAACACCCATGGCAACCACGACGGCCCTGGATGCGGACAAGGAGGGAGAAGCGGTGGACCAGAAGGAGTACCAGAGTATGATCGGGTCGCTGCTGTACCTGACGGCGACACGCCCGGACATCCAGTTCGCGGTGTGTCTTTGCGCGCGGTTTCAGTCTTCGCCGCGCACCTCTTACCGTCAGGCAGTCAAGCGCATTATGAGGTACTTATCCTTCTCTCCAGAATTCGGGATTTGGTATTCTCCTTCCTCGACCCTTTCCCTTTGCGGTTATTCCGATGTCGATTTTGCTGGTTGCCGTATTGATCGCAAGTCCACTTCTGGGACTTGCCAGTTTATTGGTTCTTCTCTTGTTTCGTGGTCTTCTCGCAAGCAATCTAGCGTCGCCCAGGCTACCACAGAGGCTGAGTATGTTGTTGCGGCTAGCTGTTGTTCCCAGTTACTCTGGATGATGGCCACTTTGCGTGATTTTGGTCTGAGCTTTTCTCGTGTTCCATTGCTCTGTGACAGCACGAGTGCGATTAGCGTTGCTAAGAACCCCGTGCTTCACTCGAAGACCAAACACATTGATGTGCGCTTTCATTTTCTGCGAGATCACTATGAGAAGGGTGATATCGACCTTCGCCATGTCGATACTCATCATCAGCTTGCTGATATTTTTACCAAGCCTTTGGACCAATCAACCTTTCATCGGTTGAGAGGTGAGCTTGGTGTGTGCTTCCCCTTTTAGATGGGGGAAACACTTTGGATTTTGTATGATACACTGACTTGTTGTTTTCAGTTGTTTTTGCTTCTTTTTGATTTCTTCGTGCAACTTTTGCATTTCAGCATACGCTTTTACATTCTGAGCTTCATGTGTATAATCTGAAGAATGTAACTATGCTCTGTGTAGTTTTTGCTCCGATGCTTTATGTTGTTGCTGTAGCTTATGCTCTTTCCGATCACTAGTACATACTATGAGCTGAGCTATTTTTGAATGGTGAATTTGATAATGAACTTAAAACTTGAAAATATTCACCATTGAGATATGCAACTAGCATGTGTAGGATGTGTTGAAATCACATGTGCTTTTCATATATGCTAGGTTGCTATGTCTCTAGTGTTGAGTCTTTCACTTGCTTGGTATGTCATATTCTGTTTAAAATCTGAACCAAGTTAAGTACATTGGAAAGATCGAGATGGGTTTGCTTGTTAACACCTCACAGTTTCGAGACTGTTTCTCATTGCACTTTGAGTTAAACTTGAGCTGTGTAGTGTATGACCGAAACTGTTGCTTTAAGCTTCTGATTGCTTATGCATAGGCTTCGCACAGTTGAAAAGTTAGGCAATAACAAGCATTCAACCTCTCGCAGTCCCATGCTGTTTTCTGAACTTGTGTAATTTCACCGCTGCAACTCCGATTAAAATATGAAATCACAAGTAAAATGCCTAAATTGGTATCAGCATGATGATTGCACTGTGCTAGGGGTAGTTCACTTGGTATACATGAATAGCACTTGTTTGACTTCCTGTCTATACATGTCTGTGCTATGTTGATGGTGAATACCTTTTTCGGCTTAAAACTGCTCACATGTTCATATTTCATTCTTAGTGATCAGCTTGAGCCTTTGCTAGCATTTTGTGCATTTTTCTGAATCATTGGATCAGAACTCTATAGAGCACCTTTGCACTCTTTTGAGTATACTCCTGAAGCTCCTAACTTGTATTTTGCCTCATTTGCATTTTGAAAGGGGAGAAATCTGCGTGTTAGCACTTTGTGCTGCATTTTCTGAGGGGGAACCGTGTGTCTTGATAAGTGCATTTTCAACTAAGGGGGAGAAATTGCAAATCATTACCCTCCGTTTCAGCTAAGGGGGAGCCTTCCTGGTTGTTTGCACTATTCGAGGGGGAGTTTGTTTCCGGTTGAGTCTTTGACATTTTCAATTGGTTTGAAGCGGTTTGCTAGTTGCATTGAGCCTTAGCCTCTTTCTTGAGGGACTAGCATTTGCTTTTCAGATTTTCAATTGGTGTCGAACTCTTTTTGGTAACAGTCGGTATCGAGCTTTCTTTGCTAGTTGTGTTGAGCCTCTGTGCCTCTATCTTGAGGGACTAGCATTTTGCTTCGATATTTTCGATTGGGATTTGCTAGCGGTGTTGAGCCTGTTCTACCTCTTCTTGAGGGCTAGCTTTGCTTTGCTTGGTTGCGTCGAGCCGTTGCCCATGTCTTTGGGGACCAAGTTCTTTCGCTCTTTCCACTTGACCTTCTTCGGCTTTGCTATGCTTTTAGGGTCATTTGGTCGAGTTTTCTCTTTCTCCTTCTTCCTTCTTCTCTTTCTATTATGATTTGTGTTGGTAGTTGACAATGCACTCATCAAGGGGGAGATTGCGGATACATGGGTGTATGCCGGGTCTCTGAGTGATGAGTGATTGTCAACTGCGATGATGCGCATGTTCTTTGGCTTGTGTTGTGCAGGTGTCGAGCACGGATGCAGTGATCGAAGGCGAGGTGAAGGTCAAGTAGAGACGTGTCGTGCCGATGGACCGGGAGTGGCGAAGGGCGGACGTGAGGCTTGGACTGAGGGACCAGAGGCCCGAGGATCAGCTGTGGTGGCTGGCAGCCTGTGGCAGCTACAAGTGAAGACCTGCGGTCATGTGTTGCCTGAGTCGTGGACTTGGGGACATGTGTCGGTGGACGGGGTGCACGAGAGGTGCATCCCATCTACGACGTCGGTTTGGTGGTAGAGCCAGGGAAAAACCATCGGGTGGACGATTTCCAGGTTTGGGCCTCAAAACCTGGGTGCGGATGGTTTCTGAGTTTGGCCACAAAACTCAGGCTGAGGACGGTTTCCAGGTTTGGGCCTCAAAACCTGGGCGCTGAGGGTTTGCTGAGTTTGGCCTCAAAACTCAGAAGCTGGTGGGCTGGTTTCCCGGTTTGGGCCTCAAAATCGGGGGTTGGCTGGAAAAGGCTGGTTTCCCGGTTTGGGCCACAAAACCGGGGGTGCGGAGCGAGGGCGGCACGTGGCGGCAATCGGGAGGTTGCGTCAAGGCAACGCTATGAGTTGTGCGGGCGTGGCCGTCGGATACACCTACCACCGAGTTGGTCCAGAATAACCCTAGGGTTTAGCTGGTTCGCTCTGTAAGTAGTTAGGGGTAGAGTGGGAATTAGGAATAGGTTAGAGTTAGGATAAATAGGGGGAGACACCCACCTCCCCATTTATCTCAGTTAGTCATCCCTGTCATTTGCTCTTTGCTTCTAGGGTTTCCTGCTCTCCCAATCCCCTGCTGTAGCTAGCTGAGATCCGCAGAGAACCATACCTCTGTGTATTGGAGATTTTGAGGAAGTGAGGCCGTAACCTCACTGTTGTAGCGTGTGGTAGCCACACGGTTGCAGATCGATGACTTGATTCACGTTTTGATTCGTGTTCTTCGCGTTCTTCGTTTCTCCGCAATTTTCCTGTCACTCGATCTCTCTCCCTGCTGCATCTTTGTGGAATCCGTTTGAATCAACTTGTTCGTATTTGAAAGGAGATCATTTCTACCGAAGGAATTTATCTATCTCCTTATGAACAAGTAGATCGGGTTGATTTCGTTTTCGTAGCACTTTTTGGTTCATTCTCCTCCCCTTTTGATTTCCCGGTGATTGACTCGATTTGAGCGGATGATTTCTTGGGGATAGTCTCCTAACTACTCCGTGATCATCCTCTCCAAGTTTGGGAACGTGGGATTGTGAGTTGATTCGATTTGGGATTGATTTGGGTGAAGGGCGAACAAAATCGCCCTCCCTGAGTGACCGCGTACAGTCCGCCACTCAGGGCGCGGACAGTCCGCGCGTCGGGGACAAGCCAGACCAGTGGCACTGTCCTTCGGCTGATTTGGCTTTTGGTTGAACGGCGGACAGTCCGCAGTTCAAAGCCGCGGACAGTCCGGGACTGTTCAAGGGACTTGCAGCAGCACTTCGGTTTTGCTCTTTTGGCCGGTGGACAGTCCGCGACCTGAGCCCGGACAGTCCGCCACTGGGCAGACAGTCCGCGACCGTACTGGCGGACAGTCCGCGAATCGGCTGTTTGCTCCGGTTTAGTGCGTTTGCTCTCCCGGCTTGTTCGCTTGGTTTCTGGACTTCTCGTTTGGCCCTAGAGTTGACCAAGGAACCTCTCTAGGTATCTTTGCTACTTGTTAGCATAGGTATTTAGGAGTTTCTCGACGTAGCCAACAATCTACGTTCGGGACTTGGTTTTTGGGGTTGTGTTCGAGCCGGTGCTTTTGGCATTTGGTTTGCTATCTTCTTGTGGTGCCTCGCTATGATCCTAGGGATCATCCACCCTCTTCCAAGGGTCGTGGGCATCACGATTTTGGTTGCAGTTTCTCGGGGTTGATTTTGGGACATTTGGCCAAAGTTTTGAGAGAAATTTTTGAGCTCCCATTCACCCCCCCTCTGGTCGCCTTGCTAGTGCTTTCTCGGTCCTTCATGAAGACGTGGTCTGCTATGGGACGGTGCAACAAAGCCACTTACACGAGACTCATGGTAGTATGGAGCACCACCAGAATCACGTCAGGCATGACCAACTCGTGGTCTCGCTGCCTGGGGCATAGCTACCTAAGGGGGTGCACCTCTAGGTCTAGCCCTCTACCTCTGAACACCTCGATCATGTACACCATACGAAGGGTGGTACATGGCTTGGTTGTTCAGCTCAAACTCTCTCTGAGCATCTCTCTTCCTCTAGAAGCAAACTCAGCTAGGTGACCCTCACGGTGGCAATACTCGCACTGGAACCTCACCTCTCTCTTAGGTTGTTAGTTCGCTCTCTTGCGGGGGTTGTGCACTCTAGCTTGCTTGTTACCTATCAGAAGGGGATCACTAGAGATGTTGGGTAGAGTATCAAGTGGGTTCCAAAGATGGTTCGGTTTTGGAATCCACACTTGTTTTTGAGATGGAGCTCTCGGGAGTTCTTCAAAGACCTCATCCTTGATGATAGGCTTAGATGGCTTAGGTGGGGTGATCTTGGTGAGCTTGGAAGTAGCGGAAGGTTTCTCACATGGGTTCACACCGCCGCACTCACGAATCTTACCAAAAGAATTAACGCCCTTCCCAACTATAGCAAAGCCTACACCAAGTCCGCTAGTTCCCCTCTTGCATTGACTAACCATCATGCCTAATTGTGGCTCGCTGCATGACACCCAACTAAAGATAGACCAAAGGTATGTGTTCTCCTCCTTGGTTTGCATCTTGTCATGTCGGTAGTTGGAAATATCTAGCTCCATCCCCTCACATTGCTCGCATCGAGCGGCACAAGTGCTAACTAAGCTGGCCTTCTCAAACTTGGCAAGCTTGGCATCCTTCTCTACCAACTCAGTTCACAAGCCTGGACAAAGCTTGAATGCACCCAACGAGGAAGGTCTAGCCTTGACCTCCTCAAGCTCCTTCCTCAAGGTGGGACATGCTTTACAATCACCCACAAAATCATGCCTCGACTTCAACTCATCATAAACTTCAAGCAAAGAGGCATTGGTTTGAAGGGTGGTAAAGTTTGTCATGTGCACCACACACTCATTCTCGTCCTCCTCAGAGACACGCACCTCAGAATGAGCAAACTCAAGATCCTTAAGCGCTATAACTAGATTCTCCTTATACTCCTTGCACTCTGTAGCTGCATGCCTAAGCAACTTGTCCTGGCTAAGAAAGGTGGCATTTATAGACTCAAGCTCAGCAGAGAGACGGTCGATGGTAGAAGTGGTTGATACCTCTGAAGTAGTATTGCCATCATCGGGAAGCTCCTTCACGCGAGTGTTCACCTCCTCACCAAATGCCATGGTGCAGAAGCCTCCGAAGTTGGAGTTGCTGAAGAAGCACAGGCTGTTGAAGCAGTCCTCCGCCTTCCTCTTGGACTCGTCATCGCTGGAGCGAGCAGTGCGATCATCGGAGTCATCATCGAGGTCGCCGATCAACATGAGGAAAGCGCGTTCTTGCGCCTTGGCTTTTGTTGACGGTCGATAACTCCTATTTTAAACCGTCAACTAACCTCATAAACGACCTGCAATAATCCAAAGTGTAGCTATAGGGTTTGATTCTAACGAGTTCCACGAGTTGTGTAGTTCTCACTTGTTTTGTAGGATATTCAATATTTCATCATAAGAAAGTATCTCAAGTGAAGAATCAGAGCACACCATTGTGACGAGCTCGTTGAGTCGATCGAGATGGACATACCACTTGCCATATTTGGAGCCCTAGAGCGAGAGTCCTCGATGAATACAACCAGGAAGACTCTGGAACCCTCTAGAAGCATTATCCATACAAAGGTCAGGGGTGTAACCAACAAGATTCCAACAACTACAGAATACCAGAATTATCCAGGGACCAGACAGGAAGAAGACGACAAGGAATCCAACCACACCATCACTCATTGCGCAAACCAATCGAACAAGGACTCCAGGAGAGAAAGGAAGGTCCCAGAAGACATCTCGGCGAAGCAATCACCTGGAGGCTGTCAGGTGGGGTCGGCCGGCCCCACCCCCAGGCCGGCCGGCCTGGGCCAGGCTCCTCCACGGCCCATCTTCGTGGAGCGTGACCTAATCGACCTCTTCGACGTATCTTGACCATTGTTCAAGGTCGGTTTGATCCGAGGGCTGCGGTTCATCCCACCAGGCTATATAAGAAACCCCAGACCCCCTCCTGGAGAGAAATAATCAGATCAACAACCAGTTCATCGCTTCATAGATCAATTGTTTAGTTTAGAGATAGCCTAGCCAACTAGGAGCTCCACCATCCAAGGGCATAGCTAGAATAGAATTAGAAGAGTCGAGGGAAGCTCAGATTCCGGATCTAGTCAAGAGGAGCTAGGTAATTAGCCTTGTCTTCTCTCTTGTATCAACATTGTTCTTCTAATTGTTCTTCTAATTGTGTAATTCTCTGGTAGTGGGATTGGAACAGGCGGTGACCAAAAGAGGTCTCATCAGGAGGGTGGAGAGTCTTCTCAGTGCCCCCCGTCCAAGAAATTCAAGTCAAACCAGCATTATCAGCAATCCCAGTCATTCAAGCCAAAGCAGTCGGGGGGCAGTCTTCATCAGCTTCATGCCCTGCTAGATCTCAATTCATGCATCTGGTGCCTAGGCAGGGTTTAATTTGTTTTAAGTGTGGGAAGTCTCATCATTCTTTGGAGTGTGGTTTTTTTTGGAGCTTGTCGCATGTGTGGTAAGGATGGACATATGGCCATTGTTTGCAAGAACCCAGACTCTATTATCAAGTGGCAAAACTCGAGTTCTTCGGCATCGTCTGCAGCTAGCTCTCATGGGTCAGTTCCTTCAGTTGGCGGTGGTCGAGGTTCACTTCAGATGATGGCTACTCCTACAGGTTCTTATCAGCAGTACCCACAACATTATATGCCTCCTGGCTACTACTGGTCTCCTTCCCAGTTACCTGTTCCACATGACCATCCTCAGCTACCTGCTCCATTCGCACCACCTCAGTTGTCAGCAGCTCATGCTCCGCTTCAGTTGCCTGCGCCGCCTTCTATTCCACCACCACAAATTGGGGCAAGTTCAAGTACTATTAACATGGCTGGAGTCTACACCATGCCTACTTCTTCTTCCCTGGGACGTCCGGATGTGGTCTCAGGTATTTTTATAGTCGACTCACATGATGCCCTCATATTATTTGACTCAGGTGCTACGTTTTTGTTTGTTTCGCTTGATTTCATAAAAAGAGCCAACTTGTTTAGTCAAGAAATTTCTCAATCTGTTCGTGTGAGTTCACCTGGAGGTCTAATATCTAGTTCAGTGGTTTGTCCGAGTTGTGTGATATGCATAGATGGAGATGATCTTGTAGCTAATTTGATGGTGATTCCTCTACCAATTTTTGACGTGATCCTTGGCATGGACTGGTTACATTGTTATCGAGCTGTCATCTCTTGTTTCTGGAAAACTATTTCCTTAGAAGCTCCCTCGGGTCAGACCATAACTCTTCAAGCAAGTGCTCCATCACATTCCCTTTTTGTGCTGGCAAATCTATTTCTTGGTCGTTGATCAGTGAAAACTGGGTTTCTTTGGACTTTAGCTGATAAGCCAACTAAATCCATGGTGATTGAAGAAATTTCTATTGTTCGAGATTATCCTGATGTTTTTCCAGAAGAGCTTCCTGGGATGCCGCCAAAGTGGGAGGTGGAGTTCCGGATTGATCTCATACTAGTCACAAGACCAGTTTCCGTAGCCCCATATCGTTTGTCTCGCCCCTTTCAAGAAGAGTTGAGGAAACAATTGGATGATCTGTTGTCCAAGAAATTAATTCATCGTAGTGTGTCTCCTTGGAGAGCTCCAGTCCTCTTTACCAAAAAGAAAGATGGGAGTTGGCGCATGTGCGTGGATTATCGTGGCTTGAATGCAGTGACTATCAAGAACAAGTATCAATTACCTCGTATTGATGAGTTGTTTGATCAATTAAAAGGTGCAAGGGTATTTTCTAAGATTGATCTACAGTCTGGTTATAATCAAATTCCAGTAAGAGAGGAGGATATTGAGAAGACAACTTTTGCAACCATGTATGGACACTATGAGTTCAGAGTTATGTCTTTTGGATTGACAAATGCACCTCCTTACTTTATGGAGACAATGAATAATATGCTATGCAAAATTGATCAATTTGTAGTGGTATTCATTGATGACATACTCATCTTATCTAAGACGAATGAAGAGCACGAGCAACATTTGAGGATGGTTCTTCAAACTCTGCGGGAAAACAAATTTTATGCTAAATTGAAGAAGTGTGAATTTTGGCTTTCAGAAGTTGGTTTCTTGGGGCATGTTATTAATGAGAAAGGTATCTCTGTTGATCCAAGCAAGGTTTCAGATGTAGTGAATTGGGAGAGACAATCTAATGTGAAGGAGGCGAGAAGTTTCTTAGGTATGGCTGGTTACTATCGACGGTTTGTGAAGGATTTTTCTATAATTGCTAAAGCTTTATCTATGCTTACACACAAGAATGTGAAGTTTGAATGGACTAATGAGTGTGAGGATAGCTTCCAAGTATTGAAGAAGAAGTTGGTCACTGCTCCTATTCTCACACTACCCGAGCCTGGTAAGCGGTTCATGTTGGTATTTGTTAGCATAAGCAGAAAAGTCCGCAAGCGCACGAAAGTACCGTTGTAGCAGTTCACCCAGAAGTATTCAGGGTATCGTATTTTCCACACGAAACGGTGTGCTACAGTCTTTGGCCTAGTCCTCCCAGATAAGACACGGATAAGGGTAACAAGGGTAGCAAGGTTCTTCTAAGGAACCGGTCCTTATGTGATATAAGCTCAGCCAGCAAAGCCTACTTCGGTCAACGGGTGAGGTTGGTTTCCCAACCTATGCTGATACAGCTCTACCTGGAATCCCGAATGTGGGTGGATTACAAAGGACAGACAGGGCTGTCACCACCTGTCGCCTACCTCCTGAACCGTGGAGACCCAGGCAACCAACCTGTGATCAATTAGCCTAAACACCGCGTTTACGCTAAATGCCACTACTTCTAGCAGTAGCTAGGGCTTGCGCCCTCTTACTAGAGAACCCACCCAAAGGTGAACGGCCGGTCCCGCAGACTAAGTTAGAGAACTTAAACACAATAAGAACTTTAGAACCAAGATGAACACGAACTCTTAAACTTAAGTAGTATGCAAGATCGTAGACGTACAAACAAGAATATACCAACGATTCCGGTGTTCCTCCCACTAAGTGTACAAGCGCGTCGAGTACACTCGTGGAGGTAGTCGATAACTCCGACATTTCTCCCACTCAGACCTCACTCACTCCCTATTCTAGATAGCTACTAGAGCTATGATAAGTGTGGCACTTGAGATATGTATTGGTGAGCTCTTAGATGAATTGTGAGGATGGTGGAGGCCTCCTTTTATAGGTGGAGGTGCCTTGGGGTGGTGGAGGACCTCTCCTCTTCATTTGGAAAGACCAAACCGCCTTCAAGATGCGGGTGCACCTGGACGGTGACCACCTGAACCATCATTGCAAAGGCGGTGGGAGTTCACCTGCCAAAGATGGTCGGGAACCGCCTCACTCATGGTGCAGCCGCACCAGGGGTGCACCCGCACCCCTAGGTGGCCCAAAGTGGCCCATCTTTGGTGGGTTGCTTCTTTTTGGCCTCTAGATGGGTCCTACAAAGTTTGGGCCCATTTGGAGTTCGTTTGATTTGGGTCTTGGCCTTTTTATCCTTCTGACAGGGCCCTGATTTGCCTGGTATTGGGCCTATTCCCCCATGGGCTCATATCGGGTGCATTTACATGCCATAAGTTGTATGCGTTGGAGCCCGAATGTAGTCGTTTACATCAATGCCCTCCTGCAATTGACCAAACACCAAAACTTGTGGAAATAGTTAGTTGTAAGCCCTATTCTATGTTTGATGTTGGTTTTTATGCGAGTCTTGGCGGTCATAAAGTATGAGTTAAGGACCGCCAACAGTTCACTGTTTATTCTGATGCTTCATGAATAGGACTTGGGTGTGTCCTTATGCAGGATGGGAAGGTAATTGCCTATGCATTAAGGCAGTTAAGGATGCAGGAACAAAATTATCCTACTCATGATTTAGAGCTTGCAGCAGTTGTGTTTGCTTTGAAAATATGGAGACACTACCTTTACGGTGAGCCTTGTGATATTTTCACCGACCATAAAAGCTTGAAGTATATTTTCACTCAAAAGGATTTGAACCTAAGACAGAGGAGATGTGTGACACCTTAAAATTTGCCCGATTTAAAATAGGTGAAAATGTTTCTTTATTGATTTTTGGTGTGCATTTAATTTAGAGATTAAATAATTTTCAAAAAAAATAAAACCAAGTTAGGAACATGTTTTTCTATTCATGCCTCTGTATTCTATTTATCGAGATGTGTGGTTCTGGTTAAAGTTTGATTTGAATTCAAATTCCTTTTGAATTTGGTTTTAAATGCTTTGAAATAAAAATTGAAAAGCTTTTCCCTTCTCTCCTTCTCCGTTTTCTTGCTTTCCGCCCAGGCAGCCTGGTGGCCAAGCCGTCGGCTCCCTCCTTCCCTTCTCTTTCTCCCGCTCTGGGCCGGCACCCCTTCTCCCTTTCCCCGTTGCGGCCCAGCAGGCCGGCCCGTGCAGCCGTGCGCCCACCTTCCCCTCGCCCTCTCACTGAAGCTGCGGTTCTGCGTGTCAGCGCCTTCTCCCCCATCCTCCCGTTCCCCTCTGCGCTACCGAGCACAACCGCCGCCCGAGCCACTCACCGCGTCGTGGGCATGCGCCCGCTCCCACGTCCCTGCTTCCCCTCGTCCATAAATTGGACGACCTCGCCCTCCGCTCTCTCTTTCTCCCATTCGCTGCACTGCTTGAGCACTACACCGCAACCGCACCGCCTTGAGCAGTCGCGTCGTGCACTGCCCGCCGCGATCGTTCCGCCGAGCTCGCCACTCCGTTTGGCTGCTCCTCCGGCCGATTCAACGCGACACCAAGCTCCGCATCGTGTTGGTGAAGCTATCGTGCCCCTCTTCCCTCTCTTATTTGTGCTCAGTTTTTCCCTGACCGCCCGGTTCGCGCAGGCTGCCTGCCGGCGTTCGGATCCCCGCTGGTCTTCGCCACGCGCCACCGTTGGAGCCTCCCCGCCGCCTCCTTCGCCGCGGTGAGCACCCCATTGACTTCCCCTAGCTCCTCCGTCCTCTGGTCTTGGCCTGCGGTGCCACCAGAGCCCGTGCCGCGAGCTCCGTTTCGCCAGCCATGGCGGGTGCGCGGACGCCGTCGCACTACCCCGTGACGTCGCGGCCAGAGCCCGTGCGCGGCGCGTCGTCGAATCGCCCCCGCTCGCGTTTGTCGTCGATCTAATCCAGGCCGTTTAGCGCTGATCCGACGGCCCTGGACGTACCGTACCCCTTCGCGGGAACTTTGCTAAAGAACCCATGAAGATCCATGAAACCAATCCACAGTCCATTTGACCCTGTTCATTGTGTCTCAAAAAACATCCTTTAAGACCCCTGTGCTTTTGTTTATTTGAGGCGCAGTCTAGCAGAGCTATCATTTATTTAAATCAGATTCAATTTTTGTTTTAAAATCAAATTTAAATCCGAATGCAGTTCCATCTATTTACAGTTTTGCCACTGCAGTAAAATGCTTATAAAACCCACGTTTTAGCTCCGATTTGATCCAATCAAATTGCGTTAGATTCGTATTGCCTCTGTTAGCCTGTTTTGGACAGATTAGCTATAGGGTCCAAGTCAGTCTTGTTTAGGGCTTTGTAAATACCATTTCGGTCGCATCTTTCGCGCCGTAACTCCGTTTTCAGTGAACCAAATTTTATTGTGATCGTAGGAACGTGTACTACTGTTTTACAAATGATTTATTTCTGTTTATCACTATTGGTGTACTATTCTAATGGATAGCCTTGTTTGCAATGCATGTATGTACATGGAATGCGTGTATGATGTTGTATGTGATCGAGTAGACAGTGAGCAAGTGTGGTATGAGCAAGAGTCTTCATTTGAGGAGCAGCAAGAGGACCAGCAATACAACAATCAAAGCAAGTTAGCATGGGACCATCCTTGTTACCTATTCACTTTATAAAACACTTACTCATATTGCATGTGTCTATCTGAACAGCCTTAGAGAGATCTACTTAGCTTTTGTTACCTATGATACTCTTGACACCCGTGGGATAAATACAAATGGGTAGAATGCTAGTGCTAACTGTTTAATATCTGATCCTGTAAAATGATGAATGTTCTCATATTGGTATGTTGTTAAATGGTTAATGAAACTTGATGTTAGCAAAAGCTGGGACTGACAGTGCTACCATGAGTGTTATATGGCTCTGGTTTTAGCTCAGTAAACTGAACCTTTTTCTAGATTGTTAGAGGTTACCCGAAAGGGCACATTAGGGGCTTGCCTCTACGAGTGTAGGGCTGCTCCTGTTCCTATGTATATAGCTGTGATGGCCTTGTGCCATAGGAAATGGAGGTTTGCTACATCTGATTGCCAACCTAGCGGCCCTAACTTGTTAGACGAACCAGCGAAAGGCTTCATAGTGTACCCTGCCCGCTCACCTTGGACGTGTTATGGGGGTCGCTCCCCTGGGCATCTAGGCAACAAGGCTTGTGGGTAGAGATGCACAAACTCTGCAGAGTAACAAAATGTTATAACAGTCGTGCTCACGGTTACGAGCGGCCCGAAAAACTAACAGAACTATGTTACTTAATTAAATGTTACTTTATGTTGATGGTACTCTTATGTTGAATTATTTATCATTGATGGACAATTTGGATCAGGGGTTTAAGGGTTAAGCACAATACTCGTTTACTTTAATGCTAAAACTTTACCAACATAAAAGCTATCTGCAGTCAGACAATGTCAGCCTTTTGAGCCTCATGAACCCCGTGTTAGCTTGCTAAGTACGAGAAGTACTTACACTTGTTGTTTTCTTTATTTTTGGATAAAAATCACGGATGGGTAAGAGAAGATGTTAGAGTTGGAGGCTTTCCAGAAGACTTCTAGGCTAGTGTTTCCCCCAGTCAACCGTCCCTATGGTGGTTGCCCGTGAGAGCTATATGTAGTTTACCTTTTCCGCAGATGTAAGTCTTTAATGTTGATATATCATTATGTAATAAACACTGTGATGGTACCTTTTTCATAATTTATCAAGCTTATGTGTGCGACTGATCCCTGGGCACACATGAGTTCGTTGCCTGAGTTTTATTCTTAAAATTGGGATGTGACAAAATGGTATCAAAGTTGTGTTGACTGTAGGATGAAAGCCTAGATAGAAATTGGTCGTTTAAAGGTTTTGAAAATTGCTATAGAACCTTTGTTCTATCAACCTTGGTATTTTCATCTCTATTTGTAACTTCTACTCTTGTTATTCGTCTCCTCCTTGAAGCTTATTTTAAAATCTTGTTCCCATCCACACTCCTTGTCTTGATACTCTTTTAGAATATTCCCTTACCACCTTCTTGCTTCATCAAAAGTGGAGCTTAGGATCTTTGCCCTTAATATGAAGAGAACGATAGTAGCGCGAGTCGAGTCATTGTTTGAAGTGTGAACCTTTATTGCTCTGTTGAGTTGACTTTATGATAATGGTTGTTTTGGATCTTTGTAATGAGTGCAAATGATTTTGTAGGCTTTCTCACAAACTCATTTAGATTAGGCTTAAGAGGTTTATGTATAAAGGGTTGGGTTTCCGTTTTCTTCTGTCTCTTCTACCTTATCTATCTGGAGCAGTTTGTCTTCTTCAGCTTATATCTCAAGTGTGGAACAACCAAAAGTGATGGATATCAGAAGGCCGTTAGGGTTGTTAGTGTACTCAGAAGGAGTAAGAAGCTACCCTTTGGTGATCTCTAGTTCAACTCTTCATAAGGGGGTAGCCAAGATAAAGAAGTCACAATCTTAAGGTTTCTCACATTCTGAAGTTTCTTTTCAAAGTGGAGATGAAGGTTCAATACCAGAGTATCTGTCTCTTGATCATCTTTCTTTGAATCTCGACGACGAGATTCTCTTAAGGGGGTAGATTTGTGACACCCTAAAATTTTCCCAATTAAAATAGGTGAAAATGTTTCTTTATTTATTTTTAGTGTGCATTTAATTTAGAGATTAAATAATTTTCAAAAAAATTAAAACCAAGTTAGGAACATGTTTTTGCATTCATGCCTTTGCATTCTATTTATCGAGATGTGTGGTTCTGGTTAAAGTTTGATTTGAATTCAAATTCCTTTTGAATTTGGTTTTAAATGCTTTGAAATAAAAATTAAAAAGCTTTTTCCTTCTCTCTTTCTCCCTTTTCTTGCTTGTTAGAGGTTACCCGAAAGGGCGCAGTAGGGGCTTGCCTCTACGGGTGTAGGGCTTCTCTTGTTATTATGTGTATAGCTGTGACGACCTTGTGCCATAGGAAAGGGGGGTTTGCTACATCTGATTGCCAAGGAAACCTAGTGGCCCTAACTTGTTAGACGAACGAGCGAAAGGCTTCATAGTGTACCATGTCCGCTCACCTTGGAAGTGTTATGGGGGTCGCTCCCCTGGGCATTTGGGCAACACGGCTTGTGGGTAAAGATGCACAAACTCTGCAGAGTAATAAACTGTTATAACAGTCGTGCTCACGGTTACGAGCAGCCCGAAAAATTAACCGAACTATGTTACTTAATTAAATGTTACTTTATGTTGATGGTACTCTTATGTTGAATTATTTATCATTGATGAACAATTTGGATTATGGGTTGAAGGGTTAAGCACAATACTCGTTTACTCTAATGCTAAAACTTTGCCAACATAAAAGCTAACTGCAGTCAGACAGTGTCAGCCTTTTGAGCCTCATCAACCCCGTGTTAGCTTGCTAAGTACGAGAAGTACTTACGCTTGTTGTTTTCTTTATTTTTGGATAAAAATCCCGGATGGGTAACAGAAGATATTGGAGTTGGATGCTTTCCACAAGACTTCTAGGCTAGTGTTTCCTCCGGTCGACAGTCCCTGTGGTGGTTGCTCGTGAGAGCTATATCTAGTTTATCTTTTCCGTAGATGTAAGTCTTTGATGTTGATATATCGTTATGTAATAAACACTGTGATGGTACCTTTTTCATAATTTGTCAAGCTTATGTGTGCGACTGATCCTTTGACACACATGAGTTCGTTGCCTCAGTTTTATTCTTAAAATTGGGGTGTGACAAGATGGCTAGAATTAATCAAGGATTATCATCTCACCATCCAATATACCCCGGGTAAAGCCAATGTTGTGGCTGATGCGTTGACTCGTAAGACTGCACCTATTACTTTAAATTATTTGATATCTGAATTTGAGCGAATGGAAATATCATATTGTTATGGTAGGAGTGGCTGAAATGGAAAAAAGGGTTATCCTTGAGTCTACCATACCAGCAAGGGTGTTGGAAGCACAAAAACATGATCGTTTGTTGCAAGGTGTGAAAAAAGCGTATTGGTGAAGGTAAAGTTGGGAATTTTAGCATGGATGTTTCTGGAGCCATTCGGTTCCGTTGACGCCTTTGTGTGCCACAAAAGGCTCAAGTCAAGGATGACATTCTTCGAGAGGCACACCGTACTTGATACACAGTGCACCCTGGTGAGAATAAAATGTATCAAGATTTGAAAAAGTTGCTATTGGTGGAAGAGGATGAAGTGGACATTGCAAGGTATGTGGCATCATGTGGGGTATGCCAACAGTTAAAAGCTGAGCATATATAGCTCCGGCTGGGAACTGCAATCATTAGAGGTTCCTATGTGGCCATGGGAGGACATCACTATGGATTTTTTGGTTGCTTTATACCACTACTCCTAAAGAAGGGATGCTATTGGGTTGTTGTGGATCGCCTGAGTAATGTAGCTCATTTTATTCCTTATCGTTCGGACAAATCAACAAGGACTTAGCTCCAATCTATATGCGTGAAATTGTGAGACTTCATGGAGTGCCCAAAACCATTGTTTCTGATAGAGATACTAAGCTTGTTTCCAAGTTCTGGGAAAGCTTGCAGACTGCCTTGGGAACTAATGTAGTACTTAGCACTGCGTTTCATCCTCAAACATGGGCCAATCCGAGCGTACAATTCAGACTTTAGAGGATATGTTGAGATCATGTGTTTTGTCATGGAAGAAGTGGGAGGAGCATTTGCCCCTTGTGGAGTTCGCTTACAATATAGTTACCCATGCTAGCATTCGGTGTGCACCTTTTGAAGCGTTGTATGGAAGGAAGTGCAGGTCACCATTTTGTTGGGAAGCAGTGGGTGAAAAAGGAGTTCTGGGACCAGATTGGGTTCTAAAGACGACTGAGCGTGTTGCTGAAATTCGGGAACGAATGCTGGCTGCACAGAGCAGACAGAAAAGCTATGCCGATGTGAGGAGGCGAGATCTGTGGCCGAGTAGTCTCCAGGAACGAGCATCGCATGTGGAAAAAAACAATAAAGAGGAGGACAATCTAGATAGGAAAAGGAGGAGTGTCGATCTGATCCCTCCATAGTTTCAGTTTCACGTAATTTCTAAAGTCCTTGCCTTGTCAGTACAATTAGGTCTGATCTATCCATGAGATTTGTTTCCAATCAAGCCAACTAGTGAACGCTGGGTTTGCAAGTTAGTAAATCATGGCTGGTGCAAGGAACGTGATGCTGATGTTACCATTTTTTTAATATTGAACTCTCCATGGAGTAAGCAGGTGTCTGATTTGGACTCGACTATAGTTTTCTGTTACAGTAATGTCGTGAATGTATAACTCTACATCTTCCAGTGGTTTCGTTTTAGCGGTTAGGTGGACTAAGGAAAATAAAAAAGACAAGAAGGAATTTATAAGTTGTAGCCTGGGCATTGCAAAAATAAATTTTAATTATAGTTGTTTGAACAACTTTGGGCTTAGAATTTTTTTGGCTATTTTTGAGCGTGAACATGGTTGTTCTGGTGGCGGTCAACCAGTGAGCTTAACTCAACCTTCTACTCGACGCGCTACGTAGCATCACTAAGGCAAGTGCACGATGAATTGTGTTGGGCTTTACGCCTAGTGTTTGAGTTTTCTTGGTTCAAATATTTCAAGTGTTTTTTTCCTAGTTCAATTTCAAATTCTTGTTTCATGGGAATCAATTTCAAGTGTTATTTGATTTTCAATTATGTTTTGGAGCATCCGGATGTGCATTGGATTCTTATGTTTAGGTTCCTGTGAGTAAGTGTTGGCCCACTTACTCGCTTTACCGGTAAATGTAAAGGATTCAAGTACGTCCATTTCAGACGGAAACTACTATTTATTTGAGATTCTAATTCTATGATCTTGAACTCCCGTGTGACATTTTATTTTATTTTTTTTATTTTTTGTTAAACTGTACTTGCTAAGTATTTTGACTCACCCTTATGTTTATTGGGTTTAGGTACCAAATGACCACGACATGCTGGGAATAACTGGAGTAGCACCTCATGAACACAAACATTAGTTACTTATACTTTATTTCTTAATTCCAAGAACTTGCCATTGTAATAGATTTATTGAAAGCCTTTAAAACGTTGGCTTAATGGAGATGATGGTTATATTGGGAATTGGTTATTTTATTATTATTATTTTTTGTTGGGCTGTGGTGCTTATGATTTTACCTATGATCTATATTAATTGTTATGATTTGTGTTTTTTTCGGTTTTAGGGGAGACTCTGCCAAAATGTTTAATTTTTTCCCTGAAATTTAGTGAGATTGGTGTGCTGTTGGTAACCCCCGGGGCTGTTCTTAGCCGGGGCGTTACACTACTCTTCCTCTTTTCATAAAATCCGACATGTCCTCTCTCTAGGGAGTTTTTAATATGGACTAGTGATGTCGTCATAAAGAAGCTGATCCAGATTTGGAGCATAAATCGGCTAATGTGATCCTTATTCAACCGATCTCGCCTTCTCTAGAGCTTCTAATTTTCTCGTGCCATCATTTCAAAATTTTGGTGCAAACAAGGATAGAACAAGAAGAGTGAATTAACCGTGTTGTTTCTTGAAACATCATCCGTTTATATGTTCTTTGTAAAAAATATCAAGAAAAATACAAGTACTCATACTGAATTTGGAAATTGATCCCAAGTGGGCAGCTTCCACAAAGAACCCCAACCAATTAAGTTACATTACACCTTATTTTATAAGGCATACATCGATATTGGATGGTAAATCTAATAACATTCAATGTAATTGTAAGGACCGTGACCTCTTATGTGGAGGGTGAATTATACACTTAAAAAATACTTCTAAACTATAACCTCTATTAAAATAATCAAGTCAAAACCTATGCAAGAAATAATCTATCTAGATGTTGAACTAAAGTTTTGCTAGGTGTGTTACTATCTCTACCGTAAAAAAATTATGCAACATAGATTCGAATCTTATCAACTAGGCTATCATACTAAGCTAGGAAAGTAAGCACACAAACAATGTACATAAATTACATGCGGAAGGTAAAGGGTGATAGAGACTCAAACTCCTGCTCGACGTCATTGGTATTTTATTTGAGGTATTGAGAAGCACGTAAGCATCCCCTGATCCTAGTCGGTGCCCCTCGCAAGCAATCGCTCGCAAGGGCTGTTGGCGGTTCTTAACGCACATTTCATACCGCCAACTTGTATCTAAAACCTGCACTTCCATAACCAAAACTTAGAATTAGGATTTAAACTAACAACTTCCACGAGTTTTGGATATACCAATTGTCTTGCAGGAATCACAGGTGAAACTACACTTGGGATGAGCCAAAAGTACATACCAAATTCAACATGTCAAGACCCAGCACTTTCGACCCATCCAAATAAGAGAAATAGAGCTTAAAGCCCATCAAAACTCCAAACCAGGCCTAACAACATCGATGGACATGACCCACACTACCTCAGGGACCCACCAGAGCGAGTCGGGCACGAGAGGGGCCACCAGGTGTGCGCACCAGTTGCACCTCTCGGCCCCATATTTGGTCGGTGGCTCGTTACCGCCTTCCTCATGTCGGTTATCGAGGTCCACTACTAGAGAACAGGCCTTTGGACGATCTATCAACTGAGCTTTAGTCTTGGCAAAAAATTACGTCCGGGACTAAAGACTTTTAGTCCCGGTTGGTAAAACCAACCGAGACTAAGGTGAACCTTTAGTCCCGGTTGTATTACCAACCCAGACTAAAGGTCCCCAACCTTTAGTCCCGGTTGGTAATACCAACCAGGATTAAAGTGTGACCTTTTAGCCCCAGTTGGTGTTACCAACCGGGACTAAAGTTCCTTTTAGTCTTGGTTGGTGTTACCAACCGGGACTAAAGGTTCTGTTGTTTCGGGGACCGAGATCCCGAAACAGCGGGTTGTCGCACGAACGAAAGCCCAAAGCGAAAGCGGAAACCGAACGGTAAAACGGGAAAATAGATGAAGTGAACATGTTCCTCCCCCCCTCTCTTTGGAGTACCGGAGCCTTTTATATTGATCTCAGACCGTTAAAAGTACAAAAATGCCCTTCCAACCACTCTGCCTTAATTACAAAAAGGCCCTCTCCTAATCTACCTTGCGGCTTCTCTGGCTCTCCGGGCCCGAAGGCATCACCGTAAATACACCGCGGGAGCGAGGCGGTCTGCGCGCCCGTCCGTCAGACCTGTGGGCCCCCTCCATGTCATGATCCGGAGAACCCTGCGGTAAGGAAGCACACGGCCATGGCCAAAAGAATAATCAAAACCTGTTGTTGACATTCGGCTTTCGCTCGAAAGCCCGATCGGCGCGAAGGCACGCCGTTGACATTCGGCTTTCACACGAAAGCCCGACCGGCGCGAAGCACGCGTTGACATTCGGCTTTCGCTCGAAAGCCTGACCGGCGTGAAGGCACGCCGTTGACATTCGGCTTTCGCTTGAAAGCCCGACCGGCGCGAAGGCACGCCGTTGACATTCGGCTTTCGCTCGAAAGCCTGACCGGCGTGAAGGCACGCCGTTGACATTCGGCTTTCGCTTGAAAGCCCGACCGGCGCGAAGGCACGCCGTTGACATTCGGCTTTCACGAAGCCCGACGGCGCGAAGGCACGCCGTTGACATTCGGCTTTCGCTCGAAAGCCTGACCGGCGTGAAGGCACGCCGTGACATTCAGCTTTCGCTTGAAAGCCCGACCGCGAAGGCACGCCGTTGACATTCGGCTTTCGCTCGAAAGCCTGACCGGCGTGAAGGCACGCCGTTGACATTCGGCTTTTGCTCGAAGCCCGACCAGCGCGAAGGCCCTGAAGCCCGCCTTGTTTTCGCGCGAAAGGCGGGCCCGTGAAGCCGCCTGCCTTCGGATTTGACCCTCGCGATCTTGACGCTTTCGGTTCTGATGGTGAAAACCTTACCAGGCGAAAACGGGTAGCTCATGTCCGGGCTACCGCCCCAACAATAGCCCCTCAACGTCATCCTGAGCGAAGTCACGGGTTGACGTTGTCTGCTCGTGGTACGCCCGCCCGCGAAAGGATAAGCGGAAATGGCTTCCTGTTTTCGCCTGTCCTTGACGCATTTTTAGGGTTTAAGGTTTTGGATTTAGGATTTAAGAGATGCCTCAGTGCGCAACGGTTGGCGTTCTGATTGCGCGACGGTTTGCGCTTCGAAACACGACGGTTGGCATCTCGAGACGCGACGGTTGGCATCCCGAGACGTGTTTAAAGCGCCTCCTCGTGCTCCGAGCCGCTCCGTACTTCTTGGTTTCCATTCCACGCCCCGCGCGCGTGGTTAACAGGGGGCTTACCCCGCGCCGCCAGAGTCTGCGCGCACTCTAGCTGCTAGAAGAAAGACGGAGGAGGCGTGATAGCAAACGTGCGGCCCTGGGCGAATGCGAAGGGCCGATTATAAAACAAGAGCCGGAGGACTATTCGTTTTCGCCTGACGCTCGTAGATACAACATGTCCCTTGGTGCGATGAGGGACACTTAGTTTTTTTTTTTTTTTTTTTGCACTGCGACTCTTTTTGTGAAGTGTAACTTTCGCTTTAATTAAGCTTTTTATTTTTTTGTTCATTGCGCCCTCTTCTTTCGAGTGTTGGAATGGTGAGCATGCGCTTTCGGCGACTGGGCATGCACTTTTTCGCGCGCGAGGGGGCTTCCAGTACGAACCCCTCGGCCGATAGCATAGACGCGCCCGCCCCCACACACTTAGGCAAGGGCGAAGGTTTTTCGCGCGAGGGGCTTTCGGTGCGAGCCCCTCGGCCGATAGTATAAACGCGCCCGCCCCCATCACTTAGACGAGGGGCGAAGGCTTTCGCGCGAGGGAGCTTTCGGTGCGAGCCCCTCGGCCGAAAGTATAAAACGTGCCCGCCCCAATCACTTAGACGAGGGGCGAAGGCTTTCGCGCGAGGGAGCTTTCGGTGCGAGCCCCTCGGCCGATAGTATAAAATGCGCCCGACCTCAATCACTTAGGCGAGGGGGGTAGCATTCGCGCGAGGGAGCTTTCGGTGCGAGCCCCTCGGCCGATAGCAAAGACGCGCCCGCCCCCACTCCACTTAGGCGAGGGCGGTAGCATTCGCGCGATGGAGCTTTCGGTGCGAGCCCCTCGGCCGATAGCAAAGACGCGCCCGTCCCACTCACTGAGGCGAGGGGCGTTAGCATTCGCGCGAGGGAGCTTTCGTTGCGAGCCCCTCAAGCGATAGCAAAGACGCGCCCGCCCCCACTCACTTAGGCGAGGGCGGTAGCATTCGCGCGAGGGAGCTTTCGGTGCGAGCCCCTCGGCCGATAGCAAAGACGCGCCCGCCCCCACTCACTTAGGCAGGGGCGAAGGTTTCGCGCGAGGGAGCTTTCGGTGCGAGCCCCTCGGCCGATAGTATAAATGCGCCCGCCCCCAATCACTTAGACGAGGGGCGAAGGCTTTCGCGCGAGGGAGCTTTCGGTGCGAGCCCCTCGGCCGAAAGTATAAAACGTGCCCGCCCCAATCACTTAGACGAGGGGCGAAGGCTTTCGCGCGAGGGAGCTTTCGGTGCGAGCCCCTCGGCCGATAGTATAAAATGCGCCCGCCCTCAATCACTTAGGCGAGGGCGGTAGCATTCGCGCGAGGGAGCTTTTCGGTGCGAGCCCCTCGCCGATAGCAAAGACGCGCCCGCCCCCACTCACTTAGGCGAGGGCGGTAGCATTCGCGCGAGGGAGCTTTCGGTGCGAGCCCCTCGGCCGATAGCAAAGACGCGCCCGCCCCCACTCACTGAGGCGAGGGGCGTTAGCATTCGCGCGAGGGAGCTTTCGTTGCGAGCCCCTCAGCCGATAGCAAAGACGCGCCCGCCCCCCACTCACTTAGGCGAGGGGCGGTAGCATTCGCGCGAGGGAGCTTTCGGTGCGAGCCCCTCGGCCGATAGCAAAGACGCGCCCGCCCCCACTCACTTAGGCGAGGGGCGTAGCATTCGCGCGAGGGAGCTTTCGGTGCGAGCCCCTCAGCCGATAGCAAACGCGCCCGCCCCCACTCACTTAGGCGAGGGGCGGTAGCATTCGCGCGAGGGAGCTTTCGGTGCGAGCCCTCGCCGATAGCAAGACGCGCCCGCCCCCACTCCTCACTTAGGCGAGGGGCGGTAGCATCGCGCGAGGGAGCTTTCGGTGCGAGCCCCTCAGCCGATAGCAAAGACGCGCCCGCCCCCACTCACTTAGGCGAGGGGCGGTAGCATTCGCGCGAGGAGCTTTCGGTGCGAGCCCCTCGGCGATAGCAAAGACGCGCCCGCCCCCACTCACTTAGGCGAGGGGCGGTAGCATTCGCGCGAGGGAGCTTTGGTGCGAGCCCCTCCGCCGATAGCAAAGACGCGCCCGCCCCCACTCACTTAGGCGGGGGCGGTAGCATTCGCGCGAGGGAGCTTTCGGTGCGAGCCCCTCGCCGATAGCAAAGACGCGCCCGCCCACTCACTTAGGCGAGGGGCGGTAGCATTCGCCGAGGGAGCTTGCTATATATCTGCGAAATTGCTCATATTGCCGTCCAGCCGTATGCATGGCTTGGTTCATCTCCTATCTTTGGTTTGAGATGAAGGTGCCGCTCGACGGAACTGCCCCCTACAGTTACCGGATTGGTGACGATAGGTGGACGCGATGCCGATGACACGATCATAAAAGCGAAAGTGTAGCTCCTGATGCTTCCTACTCGCATTTTCGATAATAAGCTGACTACTTGGAACTAACATTTTGAAGAGCCTCGGTAGTTTAGGATGGATGGGAGGCTTGCACTTTGTTGCCTATTTATACTGCCTTGTCCATGGTACAGGACGGCCGCATTTACTCACCTGGTTGTATTTGTGATCACTTGGTAGGTGAAAGGTTAATACAACATTTACGTTTTAGCGGCTGTAAATGCTTGCCAGCTGTCGTTTGTTTTGCCCTACTAGGGCTGATGGGCTTGGCCTCCGCTACCATTCTCCCCTTTCGGTGATGGGGGCTGGTTGTGCATAGCCCACAAGCTTTCGTTCGGCCCTCGTTTTGTTGGAGGGTCGGTTTGCTCGTGGCCCGCAGGCCTTCGTTCCGCCCTCGCATTTTATCGGAGGGTCGGCTTTTCATAGCCCGCAGGCTTTCGTTCTGCCCTCTCTCGTTTTGTCGGAGGGTCGGATTTCACATAGCCCGCAGGCTTTCATTCCGCCCTCTCATTTTGTCGGAGGGTCGGATTTCACATAGCCCGCAGGCTTTCGTTCCGCCCTCTCGTTTTGTCGGAGGGTCGGATTTCACATAGCCCGCAGGCTTTCGTTCCGCCCTCTCGTTTTGTCGGAGGGTCGGATTTCACATAGCCCGCAGGCTTTCGTTCCGCCCTCTCGTTTGTCGGAGGGTCGGATTTCAATAGCCCGCAGGCTTTCGTTCCGCCCTCTCGTTTTGTCGGAGGGTCGGATTTCACATAGCCCGCAGGCTTTCGTTCCGCCCTCTCTCGTTTTGTCGGAGGGTCGGATTTCACATAGCCCGCAGGCTTTCGTTCCGCCCTCTCGTTTTGTCGGAGGGTCGGGTTTCACATAGCCCGCAGGCTTTCGTTCCGCCCTCTCGTTTTGTCGGAGGGTCGGATTTCACATAGCCCGCAGGCTTTCGTTCCGCCCACTCGTTTTGTCGGAGGGTCGGATTTCACATAGCCCGCAGGCTTTCGTTCCGCCCTCTCGTTTTGTCGGAGGGTCGGATTTCACATAGCCCGCAGGCTTTCGTTCCGCCCTCTCGTTTTGTCGGAGGGTCGGATTTCACATAGCCCGCAGGCTTTCGTTCCGCCCTCTCGTTTTGTCGGAGGGTCGGGTTTCACATAGCCCGCAGGCTTTCGTTCCGCCCTCTCGTTTTGTCGGAGGGTCGGATTTCACATAGCCCGCAGGCTTTCGTTCCGCCCTCTCGTTTTGTCGGATGGCGGATTTCACATAGCCCGCAGGCTTTCGTTCCGCCCTCTCGTTTTGTCGGAGGGTCGGATTTCACATAGCCCGCAGGCTTCGAGATTGTCGTTGGATGGAAGGGGTCTTTTGCCCTACCTCCTCGACATTCTCTCTTTTATCACATTTTGTTGACGAATGTCTCAACCTTAAGCTTGGTTGATTTCGTCTTCTCTGCCGAGTTACGTGACGTTTTTTTTTTTTTTTTTTTGGGAACTACTACTTTAGCAATGTGGCGGTTACCTTGCGCTGCAGCCTTTGCTAATTCGTCTGCCTCTACGTTTTCGGCCCTAGGAATATGACGTAAGGTGAAACCCGTGAAATACTTCTCCATTCTTCTGATTGCAGCCAGATATTTGGCTCGTTCTGGTTCTCTTGCTGTGAAATCCTTTTCGACGTGACCAACAACGACTTGGGAATCCGACTTGACTACGCATCTTCTCGCTCTGATTGCACGGAGCTTTCGTGATCCCAATAGCACGGCTTCATATTCGGCTGTGTTGTTGGTCGTGAGGAATTGCAATCTTGCGGCGAATCTTACCTTCGGTCCTCTTGGTGGCGTAAGGATCGCTGAGATTCCGGCTCCTGCCATTCCCCATGCGCCGTCACAATTCACAATCCCACGGGTTCCTCGAATTCGAGTGTTGTGTCGAAAGCGGCGGGAGTCCAATCTGCTATGAAATCCGCCAACGCTTGTGACTTGATTGCGGATCGGTGCTGGTAATCGATCACATATTCGTTGAGCTCTGCCGCCCACTTGCCAATTCGGCCAATAGCTTCGTTGTTGCGGAACAAGGCTTCCAATGGCTGAGCCGATAGGACTATGATGTGGTGAGACTGAAAGTAGTGCTTTAGCTTTCTAGAAGCCATTACCACCGTATATGCTATCTTCTCTAGTTCTGAGTAGTTTAGTTTTGCACCCGAAAGGCCTCGGAAACTGCACTTACGGTGGTATGAGATGCTGCGAGATACACTAAGAAGCCAGTCTTCCTGTCAACTTTTGCGCTTGCTTTCGGTTTGAGGGTGGTTGCATATTGATGATTGCCGCTATCTTGTCAGGGTTGGCTTCAATTCCCCTTGCTGATACTAGACAACCCAGGAGCTTGCCTTTCTTGATGCCGAAAATACACTTGTCAGGGTTGAGCTTCAGACCGCTCTTTCGGAGATTGCCGAAAGTCTCGAGCAAGTCCGCTAGATGATCTTCCTGTCTATCGCTCTTGACCACTATATCGTCGACGTAAGCCAACAAGTTTTTCTTTTGCTTTTGGCTTTCGAACACTTTGTCGGTCATCCTTGAGAAAGTAGGGCCTGCATTCCGCAGCCCTTCCGGCATTCGCCGATAGCAGTATGTACCTGTAGGAGTGATGAACTGGTTTCTCCTCATCGTCAGGATGAAGCCAAATCTGGTGATAGCATTCGCCATTTCCGTTCTTCTTTTTCACCAAGACGACATTCGCCAGCCATTCGGGATACTGGACTGGTCGGATTACTCCCGCATCGAGTAATCTTTGTACTTCGGCTTTCGCGCGCGTCTGCCCTTTCGTTTGACATTTTTCTCAGTTTTTGCTTTCTGGCTTAGCACCGCTTGCGATGTTCAAACTGCGTTGGGCGAGATCTCTGCTAACGCCTGCAAGTCGCTTGCTGATCAAGCGAAAATGTCATCATTGCTCGCAAGGGAGGATGCCAAAGCGTTCCTTTCTTCTTCCGCATGCTTGACCCAATATGCACGGCTCTTTCGGGCCTGGAGGCCGCAAGCGAGATTCTTATCGTTTCTTCTTTCGGCTGCCCCAACCTTGCATTCCGACGTGTTGACGATAGCGTGCTCTTCGGTGGTTGTTTGTATTTCGTCTTTGTTTGCCACCTCATTGATAAGGCTGTAGCCTGGGGTTGGTTTCCCCTCAATCCTTCTGGAAGCTTGCTGATCTCCATGTACGGCGATGATGCCGAAAGGGGATGGCATCTTCATGCATAGGTAGCTTTGCTTAATGACGACGTCAAACCTATTGGTGAAGCCTCTGCCGAAAATGGCAGTGTAGGGATAGTCCAGTGTTTACTATGTCGAATGTCAGTGTTTCGGTGCGGACTCTTTCTCCTTCGGCGAAAGATACAGGGACTGCTTTTGCCGATAGCGTCAATTTTCCTTCCTCCGAACCCATACAGTGAGTTGCCGGCGGGGTCCAGACTGCGCCTGTCGAATCCCATTGCTTCGAAAGCTTTACGAATAAGATGTCAGCTGAGCTTCCGGTGTCAATCAGAATATTGTGCAAGGTAAAAACCGGCAACATTGGCCGTGGCGACGAAAGCGTCACAATGCGGGTAGTCGCGACTTTGAAATCGGACTCGTCAAAACATATCGGCGCTAGCGACCAAGCTGGCCTGTTCAGTGGAAGCCTTGGTGATACCGTCTGGACCCTTCGATGGTAGTCCTTCCTCGCCCTTTTACTTTCGTGCTCCAAGTTGGATCCGCCCGTGATAGCGAAAATGTGCCCTCTTGACGGAAGGATGTAGTTGATTGCGCTAGTTTCATTTTCCATCTCCTGCACCTGCTGAAACCCGGCTGTGCTTGCTGCCCCTGAGGCTGGGTCTGAACCGAAAGCGCTGGCTGCGCGTTGGCTGACGCTGGTAGCGCATAGGTGACGAAACTGCCACCGACTGTGTGCGAAGACCGGAGGCTGGTAACTCTGATACGCCGGATTGTACCAACGCAAATTTGGGGGATGCGTGTACTGCGGGGGATGCATAGGCGTGCTCGCGTAATTGCTGCATGCTGCCGCCACAGCTGCTGGGTCTTGCCAATTGTGGAAAACGTGTTTGGAGCTTTCGGCAGAGAGGCTGAAGCTTGATCCTTGTGTTTCAGCTCTTTCGCCATCTTGCTGTATTTGCAGTCCCGAGTGGTGTGGCCGAAATTGCCGTCACAGATGATGCAATATGGTGGCCTGGTCCTCCTTCCGCGGCCTCTACCGTCTCGGCCGCCGCGTCCTGTCCTTCCACCACGTCCTCCGCGGAAAGGTTGATCGAACCCTGTTTGGGCTGAAAGTCAGCCATTTGGGGCCTCTCCGTACCTGCTGCTGATTGTGCTTGTTCTTCCTGCAGATTGTTGATTGACCGAAAGGGCCAAACAATTCTTTGATTTGGCACGGGCGGTGGTCGACTTGCTTTCGTCGCTTGCCTCTGCATCATTCGGCAGCCTTGCGTCGCCGAAAGTCGTCATCCGACCTCGCGTACGCATTCATCACATCAAACAATTCCTTAACATCTTCGGCGGCTCCCTGGACAGATGAGCGGCGCATTGACCAGTCCCCAAGCCTTCGATGGCTGCTGCTATCACCGCGGCTTCCGGCACATTCGGAGCTTGAGCTTTCAGCTGGATGAAACGCTTGAGGTACTCCGAAAGTGGCTCGTCGTCTTGCTGGTTGCAATTCATGAGGTCCCGCGTGGTCTTGACGTCCGGTCGGAATCCTTGGAAGGTGGCCAGCAGCTCGGCTTTCAGCTGTGCCCATGAATAGATGGACAGTGGCTTGAGAGTGGTGTACCAATCGTGGGCCACGTCTTCGACCGCCAAGATGAGAGATTTTGCTAGAGCCTGATGTCCCCGCCTGCCGAAAAGACAGCTGTCTCATAGCTTGCCAAGAACTTGCGCGGGTTCGCTTTACCGTCGAAAGTCGGAATACGAGGCTTGTAATTGAGTGGCACGGATGAGCCTTGCAACTCCCTCGAGAGTGGAGAGGTTTCGTCGATGGCGTTGCCGAAAGCCGTGGTTGCTCTCGCCTTGGTATGAATATATCTTCTTGTACTGTCGGGTTGGGGTCCGCCCCGGCTCTTCGTAGTTCCTGAATTTCCTTCTCGAGTTGCCTCCTGTGCGCCTCAGCTCGCCGAATGGCGTTGCGAGTCTCGTCTTCTCTTGCTTTCGCCGCCAACTGCTGCTGCAGCTGGTCTCTTTGCAACAACAGCCTCTCGATTTCGTCTTGCTGCTGTGCCAACGTTGATTGCTTGGGTGCCTTGTGATTTCGTCAGCATCATCATCTCTTCGCCGAATTCGTCCTCGGACAAGCCCTTCCGGTGTTCCCTCTCTGCCGAAAGTACGCTGATCCTGGGGTTGTACATTCTGGCTCGTCGACGCTCCCGGCGGCGGCTGCGCTTCTATCGACAGGGCGCCGCCGAAAGGTGGCGGCTCTGCAACTGTGTTGGTGGAACCTGGCTAGCTGGGACCGAAGCCGCGATGGTGCCGAAAGCATCCTTCCTCGCGGCGATAGCCTCCATTGTCGACCGCTTTCGGCGCTTTCCTTGGTGGCATGGTAAGCTCGGGCGACAACCACGGTGGGCGCCAATGTTGTTTCGGGGACCGAGATCCCGAAACAGCGGGTTGTCGCACGAACGAAAGCCCAAAGCGAAAGCGGAAACCGAACGGTAAAACGGGAAAATAGATGAAGTGAACAGTGTTCCTCCCCCCCTCTTTGGGAGTACCGGAGCCTTTATATTGATCTCAGACCGGTTAAAAGTACAAAAATGCCCTTCCAACCACTCTGCCTTAATTACAAAAAGGCCCTCTCCTAATCTACCTTGCGGCTCTCTGGCTCTCCGGCCCGAAGGGCATCACCGTAAATACACGCGGAGCGAGGCGGTCTGCGCGCCCGTCCGTCAGACCTGTGGGCCCCTCCATGTCATGATCCGGAGAACCCTGCGGTAAGGAAGCACAACGGCCATGGCCAAAAGGAATAATCGAAAACCTGTTGTTGACATTCGGCTTTCGCTCGAAAGCCCGATCGGCGCGAAGGCACGCCGTTGACATTCGGCTTTCACACGAAAGCCCGACGGCGCGAAGGCACGCCGTTGACATTCGGCTTTCGCTCGAAAGCTGACCGGCGTGAAGGCACGCCGTTTGACATTCGGCTTTCGCTTGAAAGCCCGACCGGCGCGAAGGCACGCCGTTGACATTCGGCTTTCGCTCGAAAGCCTGACCGGCGTGAAGGCACGCCGTTGACATTCGGCTTTCGCTTGAAAGCCCGACCGGCGCGAAGGCACGCCGTTGACATTCGGCTTTCACACGAAAGCCCCGACTGGCGCGAAGGCACGCCGTTGACATTCGGCTTTCGCTCGAAAGCCTGACCGGCGTGAAGGCACGCCGTTGACATTCGGCTTTCGCTTGAAAGCCCGACCGGCGCGAAGGCACGCCGTTGACATTCGGCTTTCTCGAAAGCCTGACCGGCGTGAAGGCACGCCGTTGACATTCGGCTTTTGCTCGAAAGCCCGACCAGCGCGAAGGCCCTGAAGCCCGCCTTGTTTTCGCGCGAAAGGCGGGCCGTGAAGCCGCCTGCCTTCGATATTTGACCCTCGCGATCTTGACGCTTTCGGTTCTGATGGTGAAAACCTTACCAGGCGAAAACGGGTAGCTCACGTCCGGGCTACCGCCCCAACAGGTTCTTCATGAGTGAATTCAAAAGGGAAACGTCCACAACTATATCACGTCGGTTGTGTACCTCAGATGGTAAGCGTGTGTGAGGTGAGAGGTGTTGAGTTCGAATCTCACAGATGCACATTTATTTTTTCTCGTGGGAGCCTTTAGCCCCGGTTGGAAGCACCCAGGACTAAAGCCTGGGACCTTTAGTCCCGGAGTGCTAGCCCCGGTTAGGAAACCGGGGCTAAAGCCCCTTCCCAACTGGGGCTAAAGGCCATAGTCTTAGTAGTGGTCGTCCGCGTTCAATGTACCCAGAAGGTCGGTTTCAATGACGGTTTGCACTTTCCATGTGGGGAGAGGAGGATCTCTACCCCCTCCAAGACACCTCCCCTATAAAAGAAGGGCTCCAAGAGCTTCTACATTCATTCATTCTTTTAATCAATTAGTTGTAGAATAGTGTAGTTCCATTCCCACCTTGTGAAGGATTCATTC
The DNA here is from genome assembly GCA_009763385.1 of Coix lacryma-jobi var. lacryma-jobi. Classification (NCBI taxonomy): domain Eukaryota; kingdom Viridiplantae; phylum Streptophyta; class Magnoliopsida; order Poales; family Poaceae; genus Coix; species Coix lacryma-jobi. The sequence continues at coordinate 78,999,609 of CM019824.1, read as the reverse complement.
AAGAGTAGAAGTAGTGCTACATCCTAGCTCTAGTAGCTATTTAGAAGAGAGAGCGAGTGAGTGCAAGTGGGGGAAGTGCTGGAGCTGTCGGCTACTTCCTCAAGTGTAACATCTACACTTAGCGGAAGGAATACCGGAATCACCGGTACAACTTCGCTTGTACCTCGACGAATCGCAATACTATTTGGAGTATTAAGGTTCGTGTTGATCTTTGTATTCAAGTTCTTGTTGTGTTCTAGCTTTTCACTAACTTAATTTGCTAGACCGATCGTTCACCCTCGGGTGGGTGCTCTAGTAAGAGGGCGAAAGTCCTGATCGCCGCTAGAGTAGTGGACCCTAGCGTAAACGCGGTGTTTAGGCTAAGTGGTTACAGGTTGGTTGCCTGGGTCTCTACGATTGAGGAGGTAGGCGGCAGGTGGTGACAGCCTGTCCGTCCTTCGTAATCCACCCCGTTCAGTATTCCAGGTAGAGCTGTATCGGCATAGACTGGGAAACCAGTCTCCACCCTTTGACCGAAGCAAGCTACGTTAGTTGAGTTTGAGCACCTAAGGACTCGTTACCTAGAGAAACCTTGCTACCCTAAGTCGTCCCTCTTCTTACCTAAGCTGGGAGATCTGTACCCAAAGACTATAGCACACCGTTCCCTGTGGAAAATACAATACCCTGAATACTTCCGGTTGAAGTGCTACAATGGTACTTCCGTGCGCTTGCGGACTTTGCTGCTTACGCTAAGAAATACCAACAAGCATTTCTGGTGTCGTTGCCGGGGAACGGTTGTTACCTTTAGTCTCCAAACCTAGTTCGCCTTGGTATCCTTTGCATTCTATCTTTTGTTTCTTTGTTCTTACCTATGGAGCCACAATTGTTAATAGCCTCCACAATTGTTTATAGTCACCAAACATAGTCTCCAAAACTTTTCTGCTCCATGGGCCGAGTTCTGCGTGCCACCACAATTGTCAAAACCAATCATAGCTTCAGGCTATGAACTTCGCCCTGGCTTTATAGCCATGGTTCGTGAACAGCCCTTCTCGGGGTTTGATAGTGAAAACCCCTATCAGCACTTACGAGAGCTTGAGCAGTTCTGTGCGTGTTTGACGATTGCAGGCATGTCACGAGAAACATTGCATTGGAAATTGTTTCCGTTCTCTCTTTCTGATAGAGCAAAAACATATGGTACAACCATACTGTAGGAAAAGCTAACGGAGATTGGAAAGAATTGTGGAACAACTTCTGCTTCGGGTTCTTTCCTATATCTTATACCGTAAACCTACGACAAGAGACACTCAACTTCCAACAAAAAGGGGAGGAGTCGTTAGGAGCAGCTTGGGAGAGATTTACAATTCTTTCAAAATCAGGCCCAGACTTGTCTCTACACGACCACGTGTTGTTGCAACATTTCTGGTCAGAGCTGAACAAGGAGTCTGCCCTACAGTTGGACATTTCCGCTGGAGAATCGTTCATGTGCAAAACTACAAAAGAAGGAGAGGCTCTTCTAGATCTTATTCTAGAAAACACACCCCTTCCCCTCCAGACAGAAAACGAACCGCAGCATGAGGAGGTCTCTTCGGCTCAGGTCAAAATTGAGATTCAAACTCAGAGACCCTCATCGCTAACGGAATCTCCAAAGGAAGTTTACCTTCCTTCAGATTTTCCATTCTTCGAGGGAGATTACCCTGACGATCATGTAAATCCCTCAAAGTATGCACGTCAAAAGAAGCCACTAGTTTCCGCTACTCCTCTTTAACCTCGAGAAACCCATCATACAGAGGAGTCGCTACCCGTTATAAGTAGCGATCAGGTGGAACAAGCGGAACTCTTTTCTGAAGAAATTCAGATCAGTCCCTCTTGTTCGATCATCCACGCTAAAATTAGTGGAGGCTGGATGGAAGTGCTTTACAATCGAATTGTTGGGGAAAACATCATGTCCGCATCTTTTGTGAACACATTCATTCACGAGTCTTTCGCCCCAACAAACAAGCACTTAAGGCTGGACTCAAGGTCAAGCGTGAATAGCCTGGGCATCCTTCGCAACATACCGCTTAAACATGACAATGTCAAGTTGATGCTAGACTTTCACGTCTTCAACATTCAAGACTTTGATGTCTTGATCGGGCTTCCCCTTCAAAAACATTTGGACGAACCTCCCAAAACTAGGGAATTTGTTGTCAATATAAGGAGGGAAAACTTTTCCAGACCAACAATTCAAGCCAAATATTCCATGGCTGAAACCCTCTCTTATACAAACGAGCCCGAAACGGTAATGTCGGTACAACCTGTAGAGATCCCTGAATCGTTCTTGGAAAGTGATGCTGAAGTTTTCACCCAAAACCATGATGAATTAGGAGAAACTCTTGATCTTCCTGTTGAGGAAGCTCCGATGCATCCTTATGTGTATTCCTTTGAAATTGAGGATGATCTTTTCAGTGATGCTGACCTGGGGAAATCTTTTGAGCTCCCCGATTCAACATTTGCATGTCAGAGATGACTCAAAGTCTGCTACCTCGAAACTGATGTACTCTGTTCGATAGCTGATCTGAGTTCCAAAAGTGACAGGTAGTATTATCCTTCCGAGTGGTATGGCCACCTTTCCGGCTACTATGCCGTAAAAGGGGACGTTTGATGGTGTGAGTTGAGTTGTCAGGTCTAAGTTCATCTTGCGTAGGGTACTTGCAAAGATGACGTTGAGTCCTGCTCCTCCATCTATGAGTACTCTTCCCAATTTGAACCCGGCGACCGTTGGATCCAGTACTAGCGGGTAGTGTCCTGCATTTGAAACGCTGGTCCATTGGTCTGCTCGAGAAAAATTGATCGGGTGTTCAGACCAATCAAGGTATCTGGGGGTTGCTGGTTCGGTTGACATGATTTCCCGCAAGCAGAGCTTCTGAAGGCACTTGCTATCACTGGTGGTGACTCCCCCAAATATAACATTGATGGTGCCTGGTGTTGGAAACCACCATCGCCCTATTGAGGGTCTTTAGCTACCTTCTTCCCCTTGTCTTTTTTGCTTTTATTGAAGTCGAAATTCAAACCTCGTTCTTTAAGCTGTCGACAGTACCAGGCCGGGTGTCCTCCTTTTCGATGGAAAGGGCATGGAGCATCTAGGAGGTCATTGAAGCTTGATGGTTTGTTCCCTTTCTTCTGAGGTTCCATGGTTGCAACAGTGTTATCCCCGGTTCTCTTGCAGGTATTTTGCTGAGCAGTCTGGGTTCCTCGTTGGTTATTTCCTCGATCACCTTGTGTGTTCCTCTCGGGAAAGCGCTCCTGTGTGGCGCTCTGCTGTTGCCATCATGGAGTTTACTGTCCGATGGAACTCATCAGCGGTGGTCGGGTCATGCTTGATGAAATCCTTGTAATTGTACCTTTCACAAATTCCATTGCCGAAAAGGTCGATTACTTCTCTGTCTGTTATATCTGAGACTGTGGAGCGGATCTCGAGAAGCGCTGTAGTACTCCTGTATGGTCTCATTTTTCTGCTGTTTGCGAGTTCTAAGCTTAGTCCGCGGGTCTGATCTCTCAGGGACACCTACAAAGTTCTCTATGAAAATGCGGTGAAGTTGTTCCTAGGAGTCGATGGACTCAGGCTTAAGTCTGTCGAACCATGCAAGAGGCATTGTTTCTAGAGCCAAGGGGAGAAATAATGCTTTGATATCATTGCTTCCTCCTGCTAACTCGATTGTTTGAGCATACAGCCTGAGCCACTGTTTAGGTTCTGTTTTCCCATCGTACTTGGAGTAGTTCCCGGGTTTAAACTTTTGTGGAAACGGGACTGCTCCAGATTTCATGAACACTGAGGCCAAAAATATTTCGTGAACACTGAGGCCAAAAAGATTGCAAGTTTCAAGCGTGGCATGAGTGCCACCATGCTCTCCATGATGGGAAACAGTCACCGCACCACCTTCAGTGACTTTGTCACTGACTGCCTGAATCAAGAGGCTAATGACAACAGGCTGGCGACAGAAACTCGTCATCGTGCAAACGAAGGAGGTTCGTCTCAACAGAGGACCCCTTTCGGAGCACGCACCTCATATCGCCCGCCAGTTGCAGGAGCAAGATTCCGTCCTCCACAGAGGAAGATCACCACCAATCGCTCTCGTCCAAGTTTCCAGAAGCCATACACCGCTCCCTTGATGCAGAACAAAGCAAAGGTAGGAGGTTCTGGAGGTCCCAAGACCCCTTATGTGATTGGACCATGTTACAACTGCGGTCAGAGCGGGCACCTGTCACGTCAGTGCCCTTAGCCAAAGAAGCAGTACACCCAGCCTCAACCTCGCACGGGCCATGTGCATTACACCACCGTTGAAGAAGTACCAGAAGGAGAACCTGTCACCGCTGGTACGTTTCTTGTTAATCAATACCCTGCAGTTGTGTTGTTTGATTCTGGAGCATCACATTCTTTCATAAGTGAGAATTTTGTCTTAAGAAGTAATCTTGAGTTAGTAGAGTTGGATCGGGTTATCAGATAAGTTCAGCAGGAGCTGTTCTCTCTCCGCCCGTAAAATGGCTAAAAGAGTGGAAATGACTTTTGGGGATAAAAAGGCCACAGTGGATCCTATAGTAATCCCTGGTCTAAGTTTGGATGTAATCTTGGGTATGGGATGGATGAAACTTTGGAAGGTCAATCTCGACATCGCAGAGCGAATAGTTTCCATGGTAAGTCCCCGGAGTGGGTCTTCTTTCCGGTTTAGGTTACCCCAAAACCCCCATGAGATAGGAGTGTTGTTCAATATCACGGCAAAACAGATAGCTGAGATCCCAATAGTGTGTGAGTTTCGAGATGTTTTCCTTGATGAGTTGCCGAGACTACCACCGGATAGGGATGTGGAGTTTGCTATAGAGTTGATTCCTGGAACGACACCTATTTCTCGGAGGCCGTATAGGATGCCAACTAACGAATTAGCAGAGCTTAAAACTCAGTTGCAAGAACTTTTGGATAAAGGTTTGATACGCCCTAGTTCATCACCTTGGGGATGTCCCGCCATCTTCGTGAAGAAGAAGGACAAAACCTTAAGAAATGTGTGGATTACAGACCTCTGAACGCAGTAACTATAAAGAACAAATATCCCTTACCCCAAATCGACGTCTTGTTTGATCAGTTATCAAAAGCGAAAGTGTTCTCCAAGATTGACTTGAGGTCAGGTTACCATCAGATCAAGATTAGAAGAGAGGATATACCAAAAACAGCTTTCTCCACCAGATATGGACTTTATGAATATCTAGTTATGTCGTTTGGACTGACAAATGCACCGGCACATTTCATGTATCTGATGAATTCTGTTTTTATGCCTGAGTTGGATAAGTTTTCGTGGTGTTTATTGATGACATCTTAGTATACTCTGAAAATGAGAAGGATCATGCTGAGCACTTACGAGTCGTCTTAACCCGACTTCGAGAGCACAAGTTGTATGCTAAGTTTAGCAAATGTGAGTTCTGGTTGAAGAAAGTACCCTTTCTCGGACACGTCCTTTCAGAGGAAGGAATTTCTGTGGATCCCATGAAAGTGCAGGAAGTTATGGATTGGCAAGAACCCACCAACGTACATGAGGTACGCAGCTTTCTAGGATTGGCCGGATATTACCGTCAGTTCATTCCGGATTTTTCAAGGATAGCAAAGCCTATGACTCGTCTAACTCAGAAAAACAAGAAGTTTGAATGGACTCCAGAGGGTGAAGCAGCATTTCGCACTCTGCGAACTTTGTTGACTTCTCGCGCACAGTTTTGGCTCAACCAAATTTGGAAGAACCTTTTGATGTGTTTTGTGACGCGTCCAAGATTGGACTTGGATTTGTGCTTATGCAGAATGGAAGAGTTATAGCATATGCTTCACGCCAGTTGCGACCACATGAGGAGAATTACCCGACTCATGATTTGGAATTGGCAGTCGTAGTTCATGCACTCAAGATATGGAGGCATTATCTTATGGGCAACCTATGTCACATGTATACGGATCACAAAAGTTTGAAATACATCTTCACTCAGCCAGAGTTGAATATGAGGCAGAGAAGATGGTTAGAGTTGATTAAGGATTATAACCTAGAAGTGCATTACCACCCCAGAAAAGCGAACGTTGTAGCAGATGCCTTAGTCGCAAAACTCATTGCAACTCCTACAACCATTATTGGAAGATGGATTCAACCTTATGCACCCCGTTATGCTGAACAATATCACCATACAGTGCACTCTAGAAGGTGATATCATCGAAGGACAAAACCGATGAAGAGATCTGTCAGATTAAGAAGAGGTTGGAGACCAGTAGTTCGTTGAACTTCCGAGTAGATGAGCAAGGATCTTATGGTATAATCAAAGGTTGGTTGTTCCTAAGGACACAGAGCTGAAAGAAAGAATTCTGAGTGAAGCCCACGATTCAAAGTTGTCTATCCATCCAAGAAGTAGTAAGATGTACCAAGATCTGAGAACGAGGTATTGGTGGCCAAAGATGAAGAAAGAGGTTGAAGCTTATGTCGCGAAGTGCGATATGTGTTGCAGGATTAAGGCCATACACTTGAGACCTGCTGGACTGTTACAACCTCTACCCATCCCAGAATGGAAATGGAAAGAGATTAGCATGGATTTCATCACAGGTCTCCCAACCACTCAAAAGGGACATGACTCTATCTGGGTTATTGTGGATCGGTTATCCAAAATGGCTCACTTCATACCAGTCAAGACTACACATCGACCCAACCATATGCAGATTTATACATTCAGAACATCTTGAGGTTACACGGGATTCCCAAAAGGATTGTTTCCGACAGAGGACCCCAGTTCATAGTGAAGGACCGAGAATGCAAAAGCAAGGCGACCAGAGGGGGGGGTGAATGGGAGCCAATAAAATTTCTCACGAAACTTTGGCCAAGTGTCCCAAAATCAATCCCCAAGAGCTACTACCAAAAACGTGATGCCCACGACCCTTGGAAGAGGGTGGATGATCCCAGGGATCACAGCGAGGCACCACAAAAACTTCCTCACCCAAGTTCACGCAAGTCAACTAGTGACGGGATGGGTTTTGGGTAACCTCAACCTCCCCCGAGCAACGCGAGGGGGATTCAGGCTATTTTGTAAAGCGGGAAGCCCAAATTCTGTAGAGCACGAAGTTAGGAATCCAACGCCACAAACGAATCACGAATCGAAAGACGAACGAACAAACTACGGACGAAAACGCATCGAACTGGATCGACCGGACTCTGGCCAGCGTCCGGTCAGCAGGGACCGGACGCGTCCGGTCAACAAAAATCGGCTCTGGAACCTTACTGTTCGCGACCGGACTCACGAGTACGGAGCGTACGGTCGAGAGCAGTGCGTCCGGTCAGAAACGAACAAGCACGATGAATAGTGAAAGCGATGCGTCCGGTCAAAACGTGAACGGAGCGTCCGGTCAAAGTGAAGAACACGGCTACGTGCTGTTCATCGACCGGACTCACGGACCGAGCGTCCGGTCACCCCGACTGAGCGTCCGGTCGACTCGCAGCAGCCCCGTTCGTCCACCGATTTGCCTCTATCTCACCCAAAACAATTCCTCTAGGGATCAAACTTGGGGAGATGAGTCACAAGGAGTATAGTGAGCTATCTTTAAGAGATCATGGCTCGAACCTATCTCCAAAACGGTGAATCGAAGAATTTCGGGGAAGGAAGAAAACTTGACCCGAAACTAAAAATCGATCGATCTCCTAGACCGTGGGGTTTGAGGATGATTCCTTCGATGGAAAGAAGTGCCTCACGATCTAGAACAACTTGGTTCAAACGGATTTGCAAAAGATGAACCGAGCAAAGAGATCAAGCGACGGGAAAATCGTGGAGAAAAAGGATTCCGCGAAGAACACGAACACAACGGAAATCACAGCCACGAATTGCAAGCCGAAGCGCAAACACACGCTACGACAAGGAGGTTACGGCCTCCTTTCCTCAAAATCAACAGTACACAGAGTTCAAGTCTCTCTGCGGATCTCAGCTACAGCAGAGGATGGGAGAGCAGGAAACCCTAAGTGCAGGAAGCAAATGAGATGGCTAAAACTGAAAATAACTGAGATAGGGAGGAGGGTGTCTCCCCTGGACTACTTATACTAACCTAGACTAAGCCTATTTCCTACTCTACCCCTCTCTAAACTAATTACAGAGCGAACCAGCTAAACCCTAAGGCTATTCTGGTCCAACCCGCGGTGGTAGGTAGATCCGACGGCCACGCCCGCTCGAACCGAAGCGTTGCCTCGACGCAACCTCTGGATCGCCGCCACGTGCCGCCCTCGCTCTGCACCCCCGGTTTTGTGGCCCAAACCGGGAAACCAGCCTTTTCCAGCAACCCCCGGTTTTGAGGCCCAAACCGGGAAACCAGCCTCCAGCCTGAGTTTTGTGGCCCAAACTCAGAGACCCGCAGCGCCCGAGTTTTGAGGCCCAAACTCGGAAACCGGCCCATCGCCCGAGTTTTGTGGCCAAACTCGGAAACCGTCCGCGCCCAGGTTTTGTGGCTCAACCTGGAAACCGAGCACCCGAGTTTTGAGGCCCAAACTCGGAAACCGTCCACCCGGTGATTTTTCCCTGGCTCAACCACCAAACCGGAGCTGTAGAGGGGATGCACCGCCCGTGCACCCCGTCCACCGACACGTGTCCCCAGGTCCTCGACCCGAGCAACACCGTGCCCCGCAAGTCTCCGCTCGTCGCTGTCCCAGGCTGCCAGCCACCACAGCTGATCCTCAGGCACTCCGGTCCCTCAGTCCAAGCCTCACGTCCGCCCTTCACTGCTCGATACATCGGCATGGCACGTCCGCCGCACGGCACGCCCATCCTTCATCGCACCCAGTCCGTCGGCACGACACGTCTCAACTTGACCTTCACCTTGCCCTCGATCACTGTCTCCGTGCTCGACACCTGCACAACACAAGCCAAAGAACATGCGCATCAAACCCGTTGGCAATCACTCATCACTCAGAGACTCGGCATACACCCATGTATCCGCAATCTCCCCCTTGATGAGTGCATTGTCAACTACACACACAAATCATAGAATGAAAGAAGAAGGTAGGAGGAAGAAGAGGAAGAGAACTCAACCAAATGACCCAAGAGCATAGCAAAGCCGAAGAAGGTCAAGTGGAAGAAGCGAGAACTCAGTCCCCAAAGACATGGGCAACGGCTCGACGCGACCAAGCAAAGCAAAACTAGCCCTCAAGAAGAGGTAGAACAGGCTCAACACCGCTAGCAGAAAACCAATTGAAAATCGGAGCAAAAAATGGCAAAGTGCTAGTCCCTCAAGATAGAGGCACAGAGGCTCAACACAACTAGCACGAAAACCACTCCGAACCAATTGAAAAACAATCGAAAAGTCTTCGAACCAATCGAAATCAAACTCGATGCCAAATGAGGAAAATGTTTGCTAGTCCCTCAAGATAGAGGCAACGGCTCAACACAACTAGCAAACTCCCCTCGACAAGTGCAAGCAACCCGGGACTCCCCCTTAGGTCCAACAAGAGAAGAGCATAAAGATCTGAAAATCTCCCCCTTAGCAAAAACTCCCCCTTAATTGAACGCCAGGAGACATATGATTTGCAAAAACTCTCCCCCTTAGTTGAAAATGCACTTATCAAGCACAAACTCTTCCCTTGAGCCAACAAAACTCCCCCTTCTAAAATGCATATGAAGTCAGAAGTGCAAGTTAGCAGCTTCAGGCATATAATCAACAGAGTGCAAAAATGCTCTAATCAGTATAGCTCCAATGGCACAACTAAGCACTCAAATAGCGAAGGCTCAAACTGATCACACATACGAAATATGAAGCATATGAGCAAGTGAGCAGTTTTTAGCCAAAAAGATAGTCACCATCAGAATAGCACTACACATGTATAGATAGGAATCCAGACAAGTGCTAAACATGTATACAAGGTGAACTACCCCTAGCAAAGTTCAATCATCATGCATAGGAATGAAGCATATACTTGTGATTTCAATTTTATATTGGAGTTGCAGCGGTGAAGACTTCACAAGTTCAATTATTTAGCATGTGATTGCGAGAGGTTGAAAGCTTGTCTTTGCCTAACTTTTCAACCGAGCGAAGCCTATGCCGAAGCAATCAGAAGCTTGAAGCTACGGTTTTCGGTCATACACTACACGGCTCAAGTTTAACTCAAAGTGCAATGAGAAACAGTCTCGATACCATGAGGTGTTGACAAGCAATCCCATCTCGATCTTTTCAATTCACTAAAACTTGGTTCAAATTTTATACATGATATGAACAGACCAAGCAAGTGAATGACTCATAACTAGAGACATAGCAACCTAGCATATATGAAAAGCACGAGTGAACTCAACATATCCTACACATGCTAGTTGCATATCTCAATGGTGAACATTTTCAGATTGTAAGTTATTAAGTAAATTCACCATTCCAAAATAGCTCAGCTCATAACATGTACTAGTGATCAGGAAGAGCATAAGCTACAAGCATCCATATAAGCATCGGAGCATACTAAATAGAGCATAGTTACATTCTAGTGATTATAAACATGAAGCTCAGAATGTAAATGCGTATGCTAAAATGCAAAAGAAAAGAAAGACAAAAGAGTCAGTCAAATATACAAGATCCAAAATGTTTCCCCCATCTAAAAGGGGAAACACACACCAAGCTCACCCCTCAACCGATTAAAGGTTGATTCGTCTAAAGGCTTGGTGAAAATATCAGCCAGTTGATGATGAGTATCGACATGGCTGAAGGTCGATATCACCCTTCTCCTGGTGGTCTCGCAGAAAATGAAAGCGCACATCAATGTGTTTGGTCTTCGAGTGAAGCACGGGGTTCTTAGCAACGCTAATGGCACTCGTGCTGTCACAAAGCAAAGGCACGCGAGAAAAGCTCAGACCAAAATCACGCAAAGTGGCCATCATCCAAAGCAACTGGGAACAGCAGCTAGCCGCAGCAACATATTCAGCCTCCGTAGTGGACTGAGCGACTGCTAGACTGCTTGCGAGAAGACCACGAAACAAGAGAAGAACCAATAAACTGGCAAGTCCCAGAAGTGGACTTGCGCTCAATACGACAACCAGCAAAATCAGCATCCGAATAACCGCAAAGGGAGAGGGTGGAGGAAGCAGAATACCAAATCCCAAACTCAGGCGTGAAACGAAGGTACCTGAAAATCCGCTTCACCGCCTGACGGTGAGAGGTGCGCGGCGACGCCTGAAAGCGCGCACACAGACACACCGCGAACTGGATGTCCGGGCGTGTCGCCGTCAGGTAGAGGAGCGACCCGATCATGCTGCGGTACTCCTTCTGGTCCACTGCTTCTCCATCCACATCTGCATCCAGGGCAGTCGTCGTCGACATGGGTGTTGGAAGAGGCTTGGCCTCACCCATATCGAACCGCTTCAGCAAGTCCTTGGTGTACTTGCCCTGGTGCACAAATGTCCCCTCTCGGGATTGCTTGATTTGCAACCCGAGAAAGAATGTCAGCTCGCCCATCATGCTCATCTCGAACTCCCTGCTCATAGTATCTGCAAACTTGGCAACCAGAGCATGAGAAGAACCACCGAAAATGATATCATCCACGTAAATCTGGACCAAGAGCGTGTCTTTGCCTTGCCGGAGGAGAAAGAGCGTTTTATCTACACATCCCATTTTAAAACCCTTAGCAAGCAAAAAGGTTTTCAACCTATCATACCAGGCTCTAGGGGCTTGTTTCAAACCATATAAAGCTTTATGAAGTTTAAAGACATGGTTTGGAAACTTGGGATTTTCAAAACCGGGGGGTTGCTCAACATAAACCTCCTCCTCTATGTAGCCGTTTAAGAAGGCACTCTTGACATCCATTTGAAAAAGTTTGAAGCCTTTGGATGCAGCAAAAGCCAAGAGTATCCTAATAGCCTCCAAACGAGCTACAGGAGCAAACGTCTCCTCATAATCTATCCCCTCCTTCTGACTATAGCCTTTCGCTACAAGCCGGGCCTTGTTTCTAACAACGTGGCCATCCTCTCCTTGCTTGTTTTTGAAAACCCATTTTGTCCCAATAGGCTTACAGTCAGGTGGAGGTGGAACTAGAACCCAAACCCGATTTCGCTCAAAATTTTCTAACTCCTCATGCATGGCATTAACCCAATCCGGATCCGTCAAAGCGTGTCCAACATCTCGGGGCTCAAAATTAGCAACAAAAGCAGAATGAGCGAAGTGCGAGATTTGCTGTGACCTGGACCGAGTGACCCGTTCGTCGATGTTGCCGATCATCTGCTGAGGCGGGTGCTGGCGCTGGATATGTCGTGGCGCCTCCCGAGCTGAAGTAGCCTCCCCCTCAACAGCAGCTGGTGCCTCCCCGGGTACAAATGGTACCGCTCGGGGTGGCGGATCCCACGGCCCCCAGGAAGAAGAGGTGTCGGGGCCGTGAGTCGTCGTCGAGGCCGCTCTTTGCGGCGCGGCAGGTGGAGGGGGTGCTGGATCATCCATACCTTCAGCACCCTCGTCCTCGTCATCAAAAAGAGGCTCACCAACCTCATGATCACCTGCACGCTCAAAACGAGAAGAAGGACAAACCATGGTCTCGTCGAAGGTGACATCGGATGTCTCCATGACTCGGTTAGTGTCAAGGTTAAGTACACGATAAGCTCGAGTGTGAGTGCCATAACCCAAAAACACACCGTCAGAAGAACGAGATTCAAATTTGTCCAAGTTGCCCTTTTTGAGTATAAAACAATGGCAACCAAAAACTCGAAAATAACTCACCTTGGGCAGTTTGCCAAAACGCAACTCATAAGAAGTCTTTTTCAAGAAAGCTCTCAGAAAAATGCGATTGGAAATATAGCATGCAGTGTTCATAGCTTCGGCCCAATAGCGCCTAGGAGTCCTATGCTCATCAAGCATCGTCCTGGCCATCTCAACAAGGGTCCGATTCTTCCTCTCTACAACACCATTTTGGGGCGGTGTGTAGGGGGAAGAAAACTGATGCTCCAAGCCAAGGCGGTTACAAAACTTCTCAAAATCCGAATTTTTGAATTCGGAACCATTATCACTTCTAATAGCTCGCATCGAGTTCAAAGGGAACTCGTTCTGAAGACGCAAAATCAGATTGCGAGCGAAGGAGAAAGTCTCAGTCTTCTCAGTCAAAAAGAAGACCCACGAATATCTCGAAAAGTCGTCAACAACAACCAAAACATACCACTTGCCACCAACCGAGCTCACCCGAGCCGGACCAACAAGGTCCATGTGTAAAAGCTCTCCGGGGTGCGAGGTCATGACCTTAGTCACTGGATGGTGGGGAGCGGCAACCATCTTCCCATGTCTGCAAGAATGGCAAACTAGATCCTTCTCCATCGAAAGCTTGGGCAATCCTCGGATTAGGCCAAGTGAGCTAAGTCTTGCAAGCAAGTCGAAGCTTAAATGACCGAGCCTCCTATGCCACTTCCAAAGATCGGAGGAAGAAGGACTAGCCAAAAGACAGCGAGAAGAACCAAACGACTCCGAGAAATTCGCGCGAAAGACTTTCCCAAAGGGCGAAATCAGACATACAAGATCGCCCTGAGGATCTAAGATGCGACTAAGGTTCGGTTTAAACGAATCTCATAGTCATCATCAAAAAGTTGCGAAACAGAAAGAAGGTTAAAATGCAGGTTAGAAACAAGAGCAACATCGCGCAACACAAAGTGCTCATTAACCCGCACCGTCCCACGAGACAATACCTTACCTTTACTATTGTCGCCGAAGGTTATGTACTCCTTTCCGGCGACCGGGCTAAGGCTGGAGAACCACTTGGCGTTTCCGGTCATGTGCCTCGAGCAACCAGAATCCACCAACCAAATGTCCTCCAACCGTCTCACCTACATCAATAAAAAGACATAGGGTGAGCATACGGTCCAACACTGGGGTTAGTGAAGTAAGGAGAATACCAGTGTTGGGCCGGCTGCTCAAAAGAACGGTCAGTGTAAAAACTATTCCTAGCCTGTCTACGGGGGTAGCGATCACCACGTACAGGAAAACGTGGTCCGCTGGGGAAGAAGCGCTCACCGCGGTACTCAAACTGCGGTGGAGGAAAGCGCTCAACTAAGCCTCCGCCACGGGGTCCATTACCTGCAAAAGCAGGACCCCGTCGGGCACGCTCTCTACGAGATCTACGCCTAGGAGCCTGGGGCTCAACTGCTCTAGCGTCTCTCCTCGGAGCTCTCTCCTGCCTAGGCCTAACAAACTGAGGTGCTGGACCTCTAGGCCTAGTCTCCCTCCTAGGGGCTCTCATCTCCTGCCTAGGCCGGGGACCTTGACGTCCGGGCCTAGCAGCTCTCCCCTGAGCCTTCGGCACATGTCCACCATGAGTTGGATGGTACATGTCCGGGTTCTCCATCTCCCGAGTACGGCGCGCCTCTCGCTTGCGCCGGAAACAGAACTCGATCAAGTGACCATCCCTCCCACAGAAATCACACTGGTACCTCACCGCACGCAAAGGGGGTTGTTGGTGACCAGGGCTGTGGGTGTGGTTCACTTTGCCCTTCTGAGGCAAACACTCCTCTCTAATGGGTGGCATAGCATCAAGCTTGTTCTTGAGGTGGTTTGGCTTGGGTGCCCAAATTTGGTTCTTGGGAGGAGCTCTCGGGGGTTCCTCAACCACACCATCTTTGGTGGTAGGCTTGGCAGGCTCTTTGGGTGGAAGTTTGGCAAGCTTGGGAGTAGTGATGGAGTTAGGCTTCTCACATGGATTCAAACCACTCGACTCTCCAATCTTCCCAAAAGCAGAAAGATCAACACCCTGAGCAAAACCTACACCAGGAGCCCCAGCAGCTCGCTTGAATTGGGAGATCATCATCCCGAGCTGCGGCTCACTACAGGAGACCCATGACAAGATGGTCCGAAGGTATGTGTTTTCTTCCTCGGTTTGCATCTTGCCATGCTTCACATTGGCAATCTCCAGCTCCAAGCCCTCGCACAAAACGCACCTCGCCACTCCAGTGCTACCTGAGCTGGCCTCCTCAAGAGACACAATCTTGGCATTCTTCTCTGCCAACTCAGATTGCAAGACGGGACAGGTCTTGCATGCACCCAGCAAAGAGGGTCTGGCCCTCATCTCATCCAGCTCTCCAACCAACGCAGCATACTTTCCTCTCAAAGTGAGAAGATCAGTCATGTGCGTGGTGCACGACTCACACTCAACCTCTTCCGACACAACCACGGTGGACTTGGCAAACTCAAGCTCCCTCACCGTGTCTTCCCACTTCTGCCTAAACTCCTTGCGTTCTCTAGCGGCACGCCTAAGCAACTTGTCCTGACTAAGGAGCGCGGCAGTAAGCTTCTCGACCTCAGCAGAAAGCTCGTCGTGGGTGAGAGATACCTGGGAGGAGTCGTCGTCGTCGTCGTTGTTCCGAGGGATGTGCTCCAGCTTGCCGTCGACTTCATCACCAAGCGCCATGGTGCAGAGGCCGTCGTCGTCGGCGAAGAAGCAGAGACCGTTCAGCTTGTCCTCGATTCTCTTCTTCTTCTCGGACTCATCATCGCTTGAGCAAGCGGAGTCGTCATCCGAGCCATCGACGTCGCTGAGCGTGGCGAAGAACGCACGCTGCTCAGCCTGGGCCTTCTCCAAGTACTTCTTCTTGATGTACTCCTTGTCGAAGCCGCCCCTCCGCTTGTGCCTCGCGGGGACGTACTTCTCCTTGCGCTTGCCGGAGTCGTACTTGTGCCCATGATCGCCCTTCCCAGATGAATGCTTCTTCTTGGGGCAGTTGGCGATGAAGTGGTCGGGGTCGCCGCACTCATAGCATCCTGAGCGTCCTCCACCGCGGCGACGGTTCATGCGGTTGTTGTGGAACCGCGTGAACCGGTTGGCGAGCATTGCCAACTCGTCATCCCCCAATGACTCAAGCTGGTCCTCTGTGACAGAAAAGAGTGAAGAAAGTGCAAAGCCAGCAGAGGGGTTAGAAGAGCCAGAAACCAAAGCCATAGTCAGGGCCAGAAGGATTCGCATAAGAAGCCCTCGACATGGCGTCAATCTCACTGGACTTGAGCTTACTAAAGAGCTCGTCGCAGGTGAGGGTCTCATAGTTAGGCGATTCGATGATCGCCTGAACCTTGGAATCCCACACCGACCGATCAAGAGTGTGCAAGAGCTTCAAAGCACGCTCATGATCGTCAAAAGGCAACTGCTCCTTGTTAGCCCTCATCCTGTTGACAATCACCTGAAAGCGAGCGAATAAACTTTCTATGCTCTCGCCAGGCTGATGTCGAAAGTTCTCATACTCACGCTTGAACAACTCGTAGAGTCGGGTTTTGACTTGAGAGGTGCCCTCATGGAAACGCATGAGGGTGTCCCAGATCTCCCGAGCCGTAGCAAGGTGAGAAACACGATCAAACTCACCCATGCTCAAACAAGAAAAGAGAGCATTACGGGCTCGGCTATTGGCATCGTGCTCATCGATCTGTTGCTGAGAAACACGAGCAGCCAAGACCACGTAATCAGCAGAGTTGCAAATATCCCAAATAGAAGCACCCAAACTCTGCAGATAGGCCGACATGCGTATCTTCCAATACGCATAGTTTGTCCCATCAAAGAACGGCGGTTTGCCCACGCCGCGATCCATGTCGCCTTCTGTGGATCTGGAACCGGCTAAGGTGGAAGATCCTTAACCCGCTCCGATACCAATTGAAGGACCGAGAATGCAAAAGCAAGGCGACCAGAGGGGGGGGTGAATGGGAGCCAATAAAATTTCTCACAAAACTTTGGCCAAGTGTCCCAAAATCAATCCCCAAGAGCTACTACCAAAAACGTGATGCCCACGACCCTTGGAAGAGGGTGGATGATCCCTGGGATCACAGCGAGGCACCACAAAAACTTCCTCACCCAAGTTCACGCAAGTCAACTAGCGACGGGATGGGTTTTGGGTAACCTCAACCTCCCCCGAGCAACACGAGGGGGATTCAGGCTATTTTGTAAAGCGGGAAGCCCAAATTCTGTAGAGCACGAAGTTAGGAATCCAACGCAACAAACGAATCTTGAATCAAAAGACGAACGAACAAACTGCGGACTAAAACGCGTCGAACCAGTACTGACCGGACTCTGCCTGCGTCCGGTCGCTGACCACCGGACGCGTCCGGTCGTGCAAAAACAGTTTTTCGGAGCTTACTGTTTCTGACCGGACTCACCAGAGACGAGCGTCCGGTCGAGAGCAGTGCGTCCGGTCACAAAATACAAGCCAAGTGAACAGTACAATGAGCGAGTCCGGTCACTTAGCGAAAGGTGCGTCCGGTCAAGTCACGAACCGAACACAGCGAAGGTGTTCATCGACCGGACTCACTGACAGCGTCCGGTCGTTGAACAGGCAGCGTCCGGTCACCCCGATTCAGGCTGTTCAGTTCACCGATTCGACTCGATCTCACCCAAAACAAATCCCTCTAGGGATCAAACTTGGTGAGAAGAGTCACAAAGAGTATAGTGAGCTATCTCTAAGAGATCATGGCTCGAACCTATCTCCAAATCGATGAATCGAAGAATTTCGGGGGAAGGGAGAAAACTTGACCCGAAACGAAAAATCGATCGATCTCCTAGACCATGAGGTTAGAGGATGATTCCTTCGGTGGAAAGAAGTGCCTCACGATCTAGAACAAACCAGTTCAAACGGAATTACAAAAAATGAACCGAGCAAAGAGATCAAGCGACGGGAAAATCGTGGGGAAAAAGGATTCCGCGAAGAACACGAACAAAACGCGAATCACACCCACGAATTGCAAGCCGAAGCGCAAACACACGCTACGACAAGGAGGTTACGGCCTCCTTTCCTCAAAATCAACAGTACACAGAGTTGCAAGTCTCTCTGCGGATCTCAGCTACAGCAGGGGATGGGAGAGCAGGAAACCCTAAGTGCAAAGAGCAAATGAGGTGGCTAAAACTGAGATAACTGAGATAGGGGAGGAGGGTGTCTCCCCTGACTACTTATCCTATTCTAGTCTAAGTCTATTTCCTACTCTACCCCTCTCTATTCTGATTACAGAGCGAACCAGCTAAACCCTAAGGTTATTCTGGACCAACTCAAGTGGTAGGTAGATCCAACGGCCACGCCCGCACAACTCATCCGCGTTGCCTCCACGCAACCTTCCGATTGCCGCCACGTGCCGTCCTCGCTCTGCACCCCCGGTTTTGTGGCCCAAACCGGGAAACCAGCCTTTTCCAGCAACCCCCGGTTTTGGGGCCCAAACCGGGAAACCAGCCTCCAGCCTGAGTTTTGTGGCCCAAACTCAGAAACCCGCAGCGCTCGAGTTTTGAGGCCCAAACTCGGAAACCGGCCCATCACCCGAGTTTTGTGGCCAAACTCAGAAACCATCCGCGCCCAGGTTTTGTGGCTCAACCTGGAAACCGAGCACCCGAGTTTTGAGGCCCAAACTCGGAAACCGTCCACCCGGTGGTTTTTCCCTGGCTCAACCACCAAACCGGAGCTGTAGAGGGGATGCACCGCCCGTGCACCCCATCCATCGACACGTGTCCCCAGGTCCTCGACCCGAGCAACACCATGCCCCGCAAGTCTCCGCTCGTCGCTGTCCCAGGCTGCCAGCCACCACAGTTGATCCTCAGGCACTCCGGTCCCTCAGTCCAAGCCTCACGTCCGCCCTTCACTGCTCGATACATCGGCATGGCACGTCCGCCGCACGGCACGGCCATCCTTCATCGCACCCAGTCCGTCGGCACGGCACGTCTCAACTTGACCTTCACCTTGCCCTCGATCACTGTCTCCGAGCTCGACACCTGCACAACACAAGCCAAAGAACATGCGCATCAAACCCGTTGACAATCACTCATCACTCAGAGACTCGGCATACACCCATGTATCCGCACATAGCCTGATTTTGGGAACAGTTCCACAAGGAGCTAGGAACTAAGTTGATTCGGAGTTCCACTTATCACCCTCAAACCGCAGGTCAAACCGAAAGAGTGAATCAAATCTTGGAAGATATCCTCAGAGCATGTGTACTTTCCTCGAGAGAATCATGGGAAAAATGGTTACCCCTCGTAGAGTTTTCATATAACAATAGCTATCAGGAAAGTATAAAGATGGCACCGTTTGAAGTTTTGTATGGACGAAGATGCAGAACCCCGGTAAATTGGGTTGAATCAGGAGATCGAGAATTTTATGGGTCGGACTATCTAAAAGATGCCGAAGAGATTGTGCAAACTGTATAGCAACATATCAAGGCAGCGCAGTCCTGACAGAAAAGTTATGCTGATACCCGAAGAAGACCTTTGGAATTCCAAGTAGGAGATTATGTTTACCTTAAGGTTTCACCCATGAGAAAGGTCTAACGTTTTGGAATTAAGAAGAAGCTGGCACCTCGATATGTAGGACCATATCAGATCATAGCAAGGAAGGGAGAAGTAGCCTACGAAGTGCAGTTACCCTCGGAGATGAGTGCGATCTTTCCCGTGTTCCATGTATCGCAGTTAAAGAAGTGTCTTCGAGTACCTGAACGAGAAGAGGTTCGCATCCCAGATGCCACTATCAGGTCAGATCTGGAATATTATGAACAACCTCAGGAGATACTGGATACCAAGACCCGAGTAAATCGCAATCGTGAAGTGAAGACTTATAAGATTCTCTAGAGTAATCACGGACCCAATGATGCAACTTGGGAAACTGAGGAACACCTGTGAGTAAACTACCCCGCTTTTTATAAAGATTGGTACGTAACCTAAATCTCGGGACGAGATTTCTTTAAGGGGGGAAGGGCTGTGACACCCTAGTGTCAAGCGCTGCATTAGGAACTATATTTAGCTACTAAAAGTCATAAGCAATGCATTGCATCATTTCATGTGCATGAAAATGCTTTTTTTGCCTTTTGTTTGCTTATTTGGATTTTGGTCTCTATAAGACTTGGTTGTTTGAATTTTTGTCTTGGCAATTAATTATATAAAATAGATAATATTGAGTATGATACTTTTTATATTGACACCTTGACCTAGTTCAATATAGTTTAATAATTAAAAATGTGGGTACAAAATGATTTATGACTCAAAAATTTGGCTTTGTTTATGTGGAGGCTGAGAAAATGATTTTCAGAAAAAGTGTCATATATGAAAGTTATAGAGAAAATTATTTTGAGCAACTTTTATTTATGGGTCAAAGTCCAGTTTTGAGTTTTTGAAACTGATTTGATTTGGTCAAAGTTTGGAAAAGATTTGGAAAAAGAAAAGGGAAACGTTTTTTAACCAAGCCCAGCGCGCCCCGCCTGCTCCCGCTCGCGCCCGCGCCAGCCAGCCCACGCCGCGCTGCTCCCGCGCACGACGCGCGCACACCGCACCGGTCGCCCCGACACGGCCGTGTCGTACGCCGGTCAAGGCTGCCGCGTGGCCGCCTTGCCCTGCTCCAAATCCTTCTCACCCTATCGCCTCGCGATCTTCCCCGCTCGGTCACGCAAGCCATCGGCCGCAGCCAGTCCCTCGCTGCCTCACCTGACGCGCCGCTCGCCCCGACCCGCGGCCGCGCCGTACGCCGACGACGCGGCCACGTGGCCAAAACTCCCTGCTCCGAATCCTTGCCGACCAGTCCCCTCTCGATCTCCTCCACCCGATCATGCAAGTGATCCACCACGGCCTCTACCTCACTCGCTCGGGACGCCGTGCGCACGCCATTGCCTGTCGCCGCCTCGCACTGCTCACCGCCGCGAGACCCGCCACGACCGACCATCCACCCGGTCCGCCGAACAAAACCGAGCACCTCTCGCTTCACTCACTCACTCACCCACACACTCGCGCTGCTCCCGTTCACTCCCACTCCTCTCCTTTTCGCGAAAGCGAGCCGAGCGCACTACTCGCCCTCGTCGCCACCGCGAGAGCGCCACCGCCGTTCCGACCTCACCCGCTCGTCATCGTCCAATCCCGCTCGCGCCAAGCACCGCCATCACCGTGCACACGCCGTGCGCACGTCAACCTCCCTGACCGAGCCTCATAGTCACCAGAGGGCAAACTGCCCCTTTCGGCCGCCGCTGACGCCGAGGAGGGTCCCGCCATCGTTCTGCATCAACCAAGCACCCAGAGCATCCCTCCTTCCTCGTCGAGCTTCGTCACACCAAGGCAAGGTGAGAACACCTCCCAGCTTCAATGCTACCGCTCCCTACCTCCCTCTACTCCCTGGCCGAGCGCCATTGGCGCCGCCATGGCCCTCGCACGTGGTCAAGCTTCCCCGGAGCTTTTCCGGCCAAACCAACCTCATAGCCTTGCTTCCTAGGGTTCGCTTGAGCTTTAGCACACGTTGATTTAATCGGTGACCGCCGAAAACGGCCGGACCTCGCCTCACCACCGCCACCATCCGCCATGGCTCGCCGCCGGCGAGCTATGGCCACCCTCTGGCCAAACCATCACCACCAACCGAACCGCCTAGCCAAGGGGAACACGCCAAGCCTAACCTCACCGCCGGCGACCTCGCCGTCGGCGAGAACCGCGCGGTCAACCACCTCCCCTGTTCGGCTCTGACCGACAGGTGGGTTCGTTGACCCAGCCGACCCCACGCGTCAGCCGCACACGGTCCATGGGCCGAGTCTACGCAAGTTGGGCCGGAAGATTTCAAATGTTTTTCCTTTTTCTTTTATTTTCCAGAAAAGCTTGTTTATTTTGTGTACCACATTTTAAAGATCCAAATGAGGTACTTTCAGTTTTGTAAACTTGTTCATGAATAGATCTATCATGGAAAAATATGAAAGTATTTTTGATAACAAGTTATGGCACTGTTTTTATTTATTTCAGTTTATGTGCTTTATGCTAAATAAATAGGCTTATATGCTTTATGGTTGAATTAATTCATGGAAAAATTTGTGTATGCTTCTTGTCAAGTTATGTGTCTGTGAAAAATGTATGAGGACCTGTTTCTGTAGAAAAAGTATCTGCTTAGATTTAAATTCCTTTTTAGCTGTTTTCTTAGAATAATTGTTAAAATGATTTATATGAGAAAATAAAATGTGGGAAAATTTATGCAGTCTCTGTGTGTTATTGTTAAGCTGAGAAAAATGCTAGGCATAGGTTGTTGTATGGAAAGATTAAGAGTTGCAGTACAGATGTGCTTTTCTTAGAAAAATTCATGTAGGAAAGAATATAATGTTTCTGTTCATGGAACTTTCTTGATAAATATGAAATGTAGAGTAGAATCTGGGAAAAATATAAAATCTGCTAATTGACACTTTTCACAAGAAAAGTTAGTTCAAAGCACCTTTTGGGCAGTTTCTTTCATCTTTTTTATCAGATGTTCAGTAATTTATCTATTGCTGAAATTTGTACAGTAAGGTCCAATAAGTATAAGTTACCCTCTGTAAGTTTTGTGGATTTTTCTGAGTTCAGAAAGATGCACTTGCTGTTCCAACCTGGATTTCTCTTGAATTAATAAATAGGAAATGGTTAAAATAATGATTTTGTTTTATGTGGTAAATAAGTACTTTCCTCAATGTCAAAAGTTATTCAACAAGTTGGTTTTGTTGGTTTGCAAGGAATGTTTACATTTCATACCACCATATTTTGCACTACGCATTATTTATTATCCACCGCATTGCAATAGGATCGACAGCCCCGGAGCCCGACCAGGAGCCGGAAGTAAACATCGAGCAGGAGATCCCGGAAGTGCTCAGGAGCGAGGAAGCAGAACCCGCAGCGGAAACTAACTTTTCCGAGTGCCCCTCTCACGAGGCATCGGTCTTCTCCCAAGGCAAGCCTTGGAGCATTCTAAGTCTCCCAGTATTTACAATTAAATTGCTTGACTATTTTATATTGTGATGCATTAAGTATAGAAGTTGCTTGAACCCTACTTGCTGCATTATCATTCCTTGATTACTGATTATACCTGCCTTGTTATCCTATTATTACTTATAAATGTAGAATTGCTTAATCTGATTAATAAAAGTAGTAGTAAGGACATTCCCGTAATACCCCTGATGGGCATTTACCGGATCACGGTTGGCTATATTGGCTATCGTGGAAAAGAACCTGAGTAGTAATGAAATACGGTCAACTGGAAGGCAAGGCACCAAGTTGGAACTTGGGGGCAGTCCGTCCGTTGGATCGTGTAGGTTTGTATCGATGTTGGCCCTCGTTCATTTTTGAAAGCGCCCTTTTACTCAGGGATAAGTCGGTGCCATAATCATCGACCCCAAAGCCGGTTAGACGCTATTCGGGCCGGTCTCAACCCGGGTCGCACCCTCTAGTATGGAAACACGATCTGCCGCGGAATGGCCATCGTATAGTTCCAATTGGGTGGTCCGTGCTGTGAGCCGCGACGATTACCACCACGAACAAGCATCGAGCGGTTACCTAATGCATGGATCCGAATGGGAAAGTGTGGGTTGGTATTAAAGGTTTTCACCAGCTGGTTTGGAATTCGATTCGAGCCGCCGTCTCCCCCGGTTAGTGAGAAACTATGGCGAGCTTCACCACGATACAACTCCATGTGATGTTTAAGGTTCAACTAAAATTTGATAAGTCAACTGGATATGGTTATATTATTGATTGTTAGACTCAAGTGTATGTAATAGTTCAGGTGCAAATCTAGACGAAAAGGTAGGTCTAAAAGTTGACTGCTCACTGCTATCATTATATATCTCCCTTCTCTTAATTTGAGCTTTTCGCAACTAAAGATCCCAGCTCCGCCAAAAAGCCTTGCATACCCTTGGTGTCTTTATTTTCAGTTGGACGGGTAAGTCTAGCTGAGTACATTCCCGTACCTAGAGCAGGGTCATCTAGAAGCTTCTCCTTTGCTTTTGCTGGGCTAAGACTGTTGGTGGCACATTATCTGAAAAAGGAGTGAGTTATCAAACAATGTTTTATTTGGACCACATGTGTGGTGGTCGCGTTTCAAACTTATTTGAGCTTCCACGAATTTCAAACTCAGTATTGTAATAACTCTTTTAAGATTTCGCACTCTGATGTTAAATTTGGTTTTGATTATCGACTGTGTATCCTTGCGAATGTGGTACTTGAACAATGCGATCCTGTATGTTGTATGATGTTTGAAATCCTTCGAGATTTCCGGACTACCGGAGTTATATGGGTTCAAGTATGAGTCGATGCCAGTCGAATTTGGTTAAGACGATACTTGAGCTCTTATAATTTGGACGGTTCCGCCAAAGTGCTCCTCAAAGGGGAGCTGATGTCCGTATTGGTACGGGAGTTGTTGGTCGATTGTGCCAACCAACCTAGCCGGGGCTGTTTGATTGGCCAATGGACAATGTTTCCTTCCTCGGTTGAACTGAAAACGAGTCCCTGTTGACGCTCACTAATGCCCATAATTAATCATCAACTATTGCATGAAATGACACTAAATGAATCACAAAGCATAGTTGTAGGGTTTGAAACTAACAAGTTCCACGAGTTTATGTGCTCTCACTTGTTTTGTAGGACATCCATATTTTTACCACATAAAAGTATCTCAAGTGATGAAACAGAGCACACCATTGCGAAGACCTCGTTGAGACGATCGAAGCGGATATATGATTTGCTATATTTGGAGTCCCGGAGCAAGAGTCCTTGATGGATATGACTTGGAAGATTCTAGAACATTCCAGAACACTCCAGAAGACACGAGAAGGCGACCCACGGAAGGAGGGGCCCACCTGTCATAGAGGTAGACCGACCGGTCTCCCCCTTGGACCGACCGATCTGGTATAGGGCCCAATCTCGCCCCCCTTCGCGTGACACACTCCAACCGACCTCTCCAACGCGTTTTGGCCCATTAAGGCCCATGTGCATATGGCGAAGGATTTAGTCTCACATCGCTTGCCCAAGTTGGAGGGGAGGCCAGGAGCCCCTATATAATAAACCCAGGACCCCCTTGAGGCTACACATTATCATCTGGGAGTATTTGTAGAGGCGTCCCTCGAAGGACAACCTCTCCTCTCTATGTAATTAGGTTTAAATTTTCCAATGTAATAGCTTAGCTCTAGTCGAGAGTTAGGGAGAGTGGAGCTGCGCTCCGGTTTCGGAGGAATCTTCAGAGTTTTGGTATGTCTTTGTATCTTTTCTTTGTAAGACTTATGCTTTAATATATTTATCTTCTCTATTTACTTTATATTATGATTAGTATAGTTGTTATGTTCTAGCATAGGATCTCCGCTCGTATCGAGTGCTCTAGTTATAGGCCATAATTAGAGTAGTAATCAATAGATTAGACTTGGTGTTTAGTCTATAGGTTACCTGAGGCTGCACTCAACCCCACGGATAGTTGTGGTAGCCCCAGGTGGTGACAGCCCTGATGGCCGACGTATTCCACCACGTTCGGGTTGATGTTCGTAGGACCGTAGTCAGAACTTCCCAAACCCCCTTCTCATCCCTTTCTGTGGTTGGTGTTCTGATGTCCCGAAGTGTTATTATATGACTACTATATCTTTTCATCCTTGTTACCTTAGAACCCAAGTAATAGAGAAGTGCATAGGAACCTTGATCTCTCCCATTGTCCTCCCACTATAGTTATCTTTATATTTACCATTGAATTCTTTTTTATTGTGCTTTCAGTCATTATCATATCATATATCATTCACTCCTGCTTTAGTCTAATTAGTACTCTGAGTTAGTAGATGCATGATAGTGAGTTATCAGATTCTTAACCCTTGCTTCCTAGTGGTAAAATATAAATAACGATCCTAGAATACTCCCGGTAAAATGCTACAATTGTGTTCTGTGCGCTTGCGAAATCTTTCATATTCTATTTGCGTTAACAAACGTCAACAGTCGGAAGTTTGATCCAATCAACTCTTGGAAGTTTTTAGCCGAGTTGCGTAGTCCAAAGGTGATACGGTGTCTGGAATCTGAGTCCTTTCCGGATCGAGAGTTTGTATCCGAGTAGGAGTTGGATAATTCTGCCTCGTCCCCAGATTCTTGCAACTCTTGGATTGTTAGATTTTCCAGGTCTCAGGCGAGATGGTCTGTTTTTGGTGTGGCTTGCGCTTCTGATTCAGGTTGGAGGCGTCGATGCAGCTTCCCTTGATCGTCCGCGATGCAAATCCATGATCCAAAAACGAAAATTGATCCCGCCGAGAACATGTTGAAGCGGTTCGTCGAGCTCTTGACCGTGGAATCGCCAAGAGCCCCTACTTGGCGCGCCAGCTGTCGGTGTTTGTTAACCGGCAACTCGTCTTGGGGAATCCCAGACGATTTGTTCGGTGGGGATCGGCGTTCATAGAACTCGGCGAGTACACAGGGACAACGATTTATACTGGTTCAGGCCGCTTAATAGCATAATACCTTACGTCC
The DNA here is from genome assembly GCA_009763385.1 of Coix lacryma-jobi var. lacryma-jobi. Taxonomy (NCBI): domain Eukaryota; kingdom Viridiplantae; phylum Streptophyta; class Magnoliopsida; order Poales; family Poaceae; genus Coix; species Coix lacryma-jobi. The sequence goes on along the minus strand of CM019824.1, from coordinate 78,973,453 downwards.
AGTGGTGGCGTGTGCCTTGTGTTATGATTCAAGATTCAATGACCGAGGTATGCGCCCGCTTCCCCTTATATAGTCGGATGAAGCTTAGCGCATACCGAGTCTTAGTCGGTTACAACAGAGGAGTCCTATTCTAATTACAAGACTTCCTTTAGAAACTCGACTAAGTTACAATGAGAGTCTTAATCCATGTAGACTTTGTATCATGTCTTCGGATCTCCCATGACACCCAGGACTAGTCCGAGTAATCATCTTCTGATGATGTCTCTGACATTCTGGTCCGTCACCGCATGCACCTCGATTGAACATCAAGAGCACTTCAAGGATGAAACCATGAACGAACCCACGAAGGGAGAGCCAGTCCATGAAGATATCAATTCTAAACTCTCTCCCCTTGAAATAAAAGATCCTGAGCATGGAAGTTACTTCCTTCCCATCCCACCGAATCCATGCTCTTTTGAAGAAACTCCTGATCTGAGCGACAACTCTAACATCATTTGCAAAATCCATGACCCTTTCTTGATCCATGTGCCTAACATCATTAAAAGGGTTGATGTAGATAGTTTTGTTTACCATAAATTTTGCAAGTTTCATGGTGTTTTGCCTTGAGTTCTGCAGATCAGGTTGATGAAGGTTGGTGTTGGAGGGGAAACCACATCACCAACATTTGATACAATTCAAAAGGTTTCCCAAGGTCAAGCTTATGACCATAATCAAAGCACTGCTGGGACATACCCCGGATTATCAAAAAAAAGTGTATTCTTTTCCAATAATTGCAAGATCATGTTGCTAGGCTAGAATGCACCCTCGGGTATTCTTGGTTGATAACCATTTCAGGTTGAAACTAAAGAAGAACAAGGGACAGATGATGCACAACACCATGGAGCTACATCGACCACAACAAATTCTGATGTTTTGGAGCACACTCAAAAGGAGACCCCAACTTGACACACTTGACTTTTTCACAAAAATTCAAGTGTGGGGGAGGACGGTAAGAATGTCATGTTCCATCTACATCAAAAAAGGGAATGTTAGCTCACTTCTTAAATATATATATATAATAACACCACCTTTCTTCTCAATGAAAACAAGACCATGCTATTTTGTCTGTATGTACCTTTGGGTATTCCTATTCGCTAACCTTACAGGTTGTGATCAAGAAGATCGAGGGAAGACACGCCAACAAACAACATGAGAGCTACACTACTAATGGTGGAACACTGAGACCCTCAGCATGCCACACTTGACTTTCAATCAAAAGTCCAAGTGTGAGGGGAGAGGTCAGGTTCCATCCATCCAAAAAGGGAAAAGCTCGATCTTGTTAAAAAGAAATGGTGGAAAGAAGAGAAGGAGCTGGGTGGCACCACATGGCCATCACGTACATCCATGTGCCTTCCAAAAAAAGAGAAAAGAGAAAAAAGAGGAATATACATATATGAGAAAAAAAAGAAAAAAAGTGAAAAAAAAAGAAGAGTGAAAAAAAGAAGAAGAGAGAAGAAAAGGAAGTTTGAAAAAAAATTATCATCAATAAAAGAGGGAGAGATATATATATAAAAAAAGAGAGAGTAAAAGAGAAAGAAGAGGCACAGCAGTTACATTCCTTCATCACAAAAACAACCGCGATCTACCAGACTTCGCCTATATTGCTTACATAAGCAAGAAGGGTGTTCCTCTTCTACGACCTTTGTTGGTGACGTCAAGGCCCCTGGTCTATACATGTTTTGTGTGTATGACCTAAGCCTCGACACCTTCCTGAGTCCGACTTTCAAGCAACCTGCAAGTTTCTCTGAGCAGGGATGTGCAGGAAGATTTGAATCTAGGCTGTTCCATTATCCAATCACCCAAGATATTTTGGTAGACACTTTGAATGTTCACAAGTGCGGGTGAAGCCTGAAATAACTCGTGTGCAGGTTTTTTTTAATCAAGGAAGATAAACCACCTTAGTCTAAGCTTTACTCGAGGATGAGCAAAGGGCAAAGGGCGCAAGTCCTGATCGCCGCTAGAGTAGTGGCCTATAGCGTAAACACGGTGTTTAGGCTAAGTGGTTACAGGTTGGTTGCCTGGGTCTCCACGGTTGAGGAGGTAGGCGGCAGGTGGTGACAGCCCTGTCCGTCCTTCGTAATTCACCCACGTTCAGGATTCCAGGTAGAGCTGTATCAGCATAGACTGGGAAATCAGTCTCCACATGTTGACCAAAGCAAGCTACGTTAGTTGAGTTTGAGCACCTAAGGACTCGTTACCTAGAGAAACCTTGCTACCCTAAGTCGTCCTTCTTCCTACGTAAGCCGAGAGATCTGTACCCAGAGACTATAACACACCGTTTCCTGTGGAAAATACGATACCCTGAATACTTTCGGGTGAAGTGCTACAACGGTACTTCCGTACGCTTGCGGACTTTGCTGCTTACGCTAAGAAATACCAACAAGGGCTATGCTCCCGGTTGGTTAACTCCGTGGATAGCCTCGAGTCTTCTCCACGCGTAAGTGGGTCTCTGATGTCTCTTCTGACAAGCCCCTAGGACCGGTCCCCTCCGGCAAGCCTCTCCAAACCGCTCCCTACCATCTCCACTATCAAGCTTTTGGTTGAATCTCTGTGGGCCTTGTTCCCTTCCGTACACAGTGGCGGTCACACTACAAACACGATTGACATGGTCTTGCAAGACTACAAACCCCTCTAATATACAACAATGGTGTTCATAAGCAATAAGTGGTAAGAGGTGCGCAAACCTGACTAAACACTAGGCCTAACACCTAGAGCAAGCACAAAGTGATGGTCTAAGTAACCTATGCGCTTTACAAACCACCTACGTTAATCGCCTAATAGATCACTAAGTACTTTGGTGGCTAGAGCAACTAGAGATGAGTCTCAACTTACACAAGTCTTCCTTGAGCTCCAATAACAACCATGTGGCTGGTCATGGGGATATAAATAGGTCTCAAAGCAAATAGACTTGTTGGTCTCTTTTGGTGGGCTTTTTAGTTGACCGTGGGACCGATGGCTTGGGGACCATCGGACCAATTGGTCTCGCTCGACGTCCTCCAACGGTCACTATGCCAGTCGACTGTAGGGAAACGACCATTTCCGCGCCAAGTCACAAATGTGTGGGCCACAACCATCGGACTGATCTGACAACTAGCCATGGACTTGGCCTGAGGCCTTCGCCTCTCTCTGGAATCTCTTTATTGACCATCGTACTGTGGGGCAAAGTTGTCCGATGCTTGGACTGTTTCACTCTGATGCTTGGTCCGACTCTCGCAGGTTTTGCTTTGCCTAATGAATAGTGTGTGGATACATGGGTGTATGCCGGATCTTGAGATGATGCGTGATTGTCAACTGGTATGATGCGCATGTTCTTTGGCTTGTGTTGTGCAGGTGTTGAGCTCGGATACGGTGATCAAAGGCAAGGTGAAGGTCAAGTAGAGACGTGTCGTGCCGATGGACCTGTAGCGGTGAAGGACGAACGTGAGGCTTGGACTGACGGACCGGTGGCCTGAGGATCGGCCGTGGTGGCTGACAGCCTGGGACAGCGACAAGTGAAGACTTGTGTGTGGACGGGGTGCACGGGCGGTGCATCCCCTCTACGGCGTCGGTTTGGTGGTTGAGCCACAGAAAAACCACCGAGTGGACGGTTTCCAGGTTTGGGCCTCAAAACCTGGGTGCGGTCAGTTTCCGAGTTTGGGCCACAAAACTCGAGCTGAGGACGGTTTCCAGGTTTGGGCCTCAAAACCTAGGTGCTTGCGGGTTTCTGAGTTTGGGCCACAAAACTCAGGCGATGGATGACAGGTTTCCCGGTTTCGGCCTCAAAACCTGGGGATGGCCTAGGTTTCCCGGTTTCGGCCTCAAAACCGGGGGGAGATCCGTGAAAAGGACGAGCGGCGCAGTGGTGGCACGGGCGGCATCCGGTGAGGTCGCGTCGAGGCGAAGCGAAGCTACCTGATGTGCGGGCGTGGCCGTCGGATCAACATCAACCTCGAGTTGGTCAGGAATACCCTTAGGGTTAGCCTACTCGCTCATTAGCTGTAAGGGTAGAAGGGGAATAATTGTATTAGGCTATATAAGGAGAGGCCACCCCTCCCTCCAGACTATCTCAGCCATTGCTATTTTCATTCTAGGGTTTCCTACTTCCCATTCCCTGTTGTAGCTACTGAGATCCGCAGAGACGGTGAACAATACCTCTGTGTATTTGGATTTTGCGGAAACAGGACCGGATTCCCGTTGTCTCCTCGTGGGGACGAATTTTGGCGGCCAATCGTGATTGTGATTCGCGTTTTGAACTTGTTCTTCGCGTTCTTCTTTTCTTCACGATTTTCCCGTCACTCGATCTCCCTCCTCGCTGCGTCTTTTTCGAATCCACTTGAATCAACTTGTTCTTTGATGTGAGGAGAACATTTCCACCGAACGAATTAACTCTACCCTCACGAACAAGTAGATCGGGTCGATTCAAGTTTCGTGGCAACTTTTTTGTTCCTACGCCTTCCCTTTCGATTTCTCGTTGATTGATTCGATTTGAGTGGATGATTTCTTGGGGATAGTCTCCCAACTACCTCGTGATCATCTTCTCCAACTTTGGGATCAAGAAATTTTGATTTGGATCAGATTTGGGGAGATTTGGCTGAAGGGCGACCGAAATCGCCCTCTCTGGGCACTCGCGGACAGTCCGCCGCTGTGCCCGCGGATAGTCCGCACAGCGGGACTTGGCCAGATTAGTGGCCGCGAGTCTCGACTGTTTGAGTCCAGGTTGACCGGCGGACAGTCCGTCGTTGCAATCCGCGGACAGTCCGGGACTGTCCAAAGCTGTTTCAACAGAGGTGCTGTTTTGCTCTTTTTGCCGGCGGACAGTCCGCCGCTGGTTCTCGGACAGTCCGCCGTTGGGCAGACAGTCCGCGGTCCGAACCCCGGACAGTCCGAGACTCGGCTGTGTGCTGATTTTTAGTGCGTTTGCTCTCGTGGCTTTTCGGCTTGGTTTTCGGACTTCTCGTTTGGCCCTAGAGTTAACCAAGGAACCTCTCTAGGTATCTTTGCTACTTGTTAGCATAGATATTTTGAGTTTTCGCGACGTAGTCTTCCATCTACGTTCGGGAGTCGGTTTTTGGGGTCAAACTTGAGCCAGAGCTTTAGGCGTTTGGCTTGCTCTCGTTTGGTGGTGCCCCGCTGTGATCCTAGGGATCATCCACCCTCTTCCAAGGGTCGTGGACATCACGTTTCGATCGAAGCTTTTGGGGGTTGATTTTCGGGACAGAGGCCAAAGTTTCAAGAGAAATTTTTAGGCTCCCATTCACCCCCCTCTGGTCGCTTTCTGGTAGAGTTCTCGGTCCTTCGTAGTGGGACCGTATGGTTCGATGCCTGCTCATTTCAGGGTCTGACGCTCTGTTGTCGCTATGCTGACTAGGGTTTGCACCGTCGGATTGTGGTGACATGGTCCCATGCCTTGTGCATTAGGGTCCGACACCTCTGTAACCTTTCTTTCACTTTATTTCTTTGTGACAATCCTTGCGCCCGGCTTGGTTCCATCCTTCGTGCTTCGACTTTGCTTGATTTTTTAGGTTCTTCAATAGTGCTCCAAAAGATCTTGATTTAGGTGTTGATCATCCGGATCAATACGTCATCTTTGTCCAAATCATATTTGCACTATATTGAACTACGAAACAAACACATGCAAATACATTAGTTCAACTGAATATAATTGATCACCAAATACCAAAATCCAAACTAAATGGACGAAGGGTCTATTTTGCTTACAATAATCTATATATTGTGTTTAGATATGACAGATCAGGATCAAAAGACTTGACCATATAAAAAATCCTAATTAAATGAACTTAAATCAAATAAAATGAAGCTCTCAAAACAGCGACCTGATAGCTCTGTCTGCCTACTTGCTCAATTTGCATATGTCTATCTTATTACACAACGAATCCCTGCTGCGTTGATTCAACATAGTTTACTTTGCTGGTCGCTGTTCATGACCGAAGCATCTTTAAGCAATGGCACGCAGTTTCCATGGCATTCGTAGGGAAGAAATACTGGGATAAGCACAGCCGGCCAGCGACGTCAAGATAAAAATTAAAGCAGCGCTATAATTCCTGACGTCAAGCTGAGCTAGCTAGTACTCCGTGGTAGGCAACTACATACTACTAGCGTGTAGATTTATTATTAGTTGAGGCATCGCTTTTCCGTGCGCGCGGGGCGCAGTGTTCTACAGCAACACCGAAATTAGCCGGTAATATATCAGGTGGACTGTTATTCGTCCCCCTTCATCTTCATAAAAAAAACGCGGCGATATACTACTTGACTCCTTGACTTGATATCTTCCTCTAATACAATGTCTTCTCTCCTGCTGCATCTCCATCCTCCAGTACTCCAGTAGTGATTCTTGTGCATATATACACCACTGCAGTACACACTGTCCTAGTGAACTCCCCAGAGTGAGTCTTCTTTATTTATCGATCCTCTGTCCAAGGAGCAACCATGACGGTAAGCTTGAGTTTCTGTTCTCTCTAATATATATATATATATAAATCACTTGCCGATTATTTGACTGAAACTTCCGATGAATGATGTTTGTGTTCATCACTGCTCTCATATGCCCCTCTCAGACTGAAACTAAACCATATGCATCGTCGTGTGTTTGCAGATCGTAGAGATGCATGTGAACATCGACTGCGACGGCTGCGAGGGCAAGGTCAGGAGGGCCCTGGAAAAGCTCGAAGGTGCGTCGTCTATGCACCACCAAAATCTTTTTCACGCACGCAAATCCTGCACCAGTACGTCTATCATCTATCGCTAAAATCCTCAAGCCTTATTAACTGATCGGTTCTGCTCTTCGTCCTGTCCAGGAGTGCACCACGTAAGCATAGACAGGCTGCACGGCAAGGTGACGGTGACGGGATCGGTGAGCCAGAAGAAGGCGCTCCGCGCGGCGCGGCGCACGGGCAGGCTCGCCGTCCTGTGGCCGTCCGCCTACAACCCGGCGTACCTGCACCAAGCCCACGCGCAGCCGGCCTACTACCAGTACCAGTACCAGGCCAAGCCCGCGCAGGCGGCGCAGCAGCACCAGTACTACAGCAGCGTCCCGCGCGCCGGCAAGAACGGCGTCTCGGCGGTGGCCAGGAAGCCGGTGGCGCAGTACCCCCAGGCCAAGGCCAGCTCCTACAACTATCAGGTCCACGGGTATTATGACTCGGAGCTCTACGGTAACTACCAGGAGCAGCCCAGCGACGTAGTGCCAGCCGCCGTGCGGAACTATTTCAGTGACGAGAACCCGAGTGCTTGCTCGATCATGTAGTGATCCTCCTCCATTCCTCCATGAGATCGGTGGTCGTTCCGGTGTCTGGTTATTGATCATCGGCCTCTCTTGTGTATGATATGTGGGTGTGTGTTTCCTGTATCCTGTATCCTGTATGTATATATAATACCAGTCTTGTTTGTACAACTGTACAGTACTGTAAATTTGCTGCCCGTGGGGTCACAGGAATGAGTGAAGTGTGCATGATCATGCACCTTTCTGCCCGTGGGCTCGGCTTGGCTAAATAGTGTTTACAACCATTCTAGACCGCGAAGTGTGCATGAGAAGTGTGCATGATCAAGGCCTTGTTGGTTTCCCCATCCGATTGAAATAGTGTTTACAACCATTCTAGACCGGGAATGAGTGAAAAAGAAATTCAAATTCACTTGATCCGGTTGTTTTCGTTCTTGGTCTCAAAAGGTGAGAAACAAATCCCGGTCCTAGACTATAAGAAATGAGCTAAATTGAAACTCGGTCATATGAATCCATCCAGAACTAAACCTCAATCAAACGGCTATTTTGCTATGGACCGAATTTAAAACCGGATGAGATCAATCTGGCCGGAATGGCTTTATTCCGACGGAACCGAACAAATACCGTAAATTTGCTGCGTACAACTATCAGGTCCACAGGTATTATGCCTCTGCGTCGTTGCCTGAGGTTGGTCGCCACAAGCCATGCCAGGGCTAGACCCTCGCCACGGCCCACGCGTGGACATCTGCACCCCGTGAAACGCTCTAGTGCACATCCTCAGTTCTAGTTTCATCTTACAGTTTCCAACACCTTTATATTTTGGAAACAATACAAAAGAGTTTTATCCTCTTGAAACTATCTTTACTCCTATAAAACTCGTATCATCTCTCTCTTCATTAATACAGTGTCACATCAGCGTATTTTATGCTCATAAAACTCTATAAAACTCTCATTGAGAATGGTCGGTCATACCTACGTTCTGTCGCCCTAGCCGCCGCCACCACCATGACCTCCACCTCCGCTAGCTATTACTATCATGTACCATTTGGATTTAGCCAAGCCGAGCCCTCACCAACCTCCAGCAGCTCCTAGGGCCGCCATCTACCTGAACCCATGTAGTCGCTTAGCCTGGCCGTTGAAGAACCTCATTGCTCTGCCGATGTCAGGAGAGTCGATCCACGATGCCACCTGCGATGGGGATGAGGAGAAGGCGAAGGGGGAGAGGAATGGGAGGGAGAGGCGGGGGAATGAGAAGAAGAAAGATGAAAAGGAGGAGGGGAAGCGGAAGCGGAAGGACGGCGAGAATAAAGAAGAAGAAAAAGAAAAGGTGAAGAAGGGCAATGTAGGAGGAATTCTGGCTAACAAAGTTTTCTCAGAGCTCTACGTATCCGATTTCACTGCCAAGGCCATCAGAGAGATGAACTACACCTACGCCTCATTTTTTTCATTACATCGTCTCTTTGGCAAGATATAAACTGTGCTCTCGGTGCAATTTCGTAATTACATCTAGTTGATTGAATGTTTCTGTGGATGATTATTGCATTATGTGGGTTGTGATCTGCTTTACATCGTCTCTTTGGCAAGGTACATACTGTGTTTTCGATGCAATTTCGTAATTACATCTAGTTAATTGAATGTTTCTGCGAATGATTATTGCATTATGTAGGTTGATCTGCTCTTTGCTGCTCTAGCTGTTGGATCTTTGTATGACTGTAATGTCATGTATGCATGGTTCTTTTCATGATTGCAGATTCAAGCTAGATCAATACCGCATCTTGTGGTAGGAAGTGATGTGCTGGGTTCAGCCAAAACTGGTTCAGGAAAGATCCTTGCCTTCCTTATACCGGCGATCGAACTGATGGTGCACAAAGCATGCTTCACGCCAAGGAACGGAACTGGAGTTAATGTAGTTTGCCCAACAAGGGAGCTTGCTATCCAGTATCTCTTTAATTCCATTTCATCGCGGCAGGCTTCAGCAAGCTCGCACCCCTCTTCGCGTTAGCCCACTAGCTCAACCCCGTTTGCTTGGAAGCGCAATTGGTTTCCTTTATAGTACGACCCTCTAAGCTCCACCGTTTTAGCCGGTGACGTTTGTAAGTGTGTTGGCTTGCATCGGTACTCGGCAGCTCGCCTAATACCGCCGTAGGCCTTGTACCGAAACTCCTTTTTCCCTTAAAGCAACACGGGCCAAGGGCACGTTTTCGAAAAAAATGTTTTGTGACTCTTCAACATGCTTTGAATGAAACAATTAGAATCAGATGTACCAACCGAGATAAGCCTATCCTTTGCTAAGATAATGCTTGTGTAAATATAATGCATCAAAAGTCGGTTTTAGATAGTGTATCTTCATGTTGGATGGTTGCCAAGACTTTGTTCGTAGGGACTCACATTTCACTAGTATAGGCAAGCTGTTCTTTTTTCTGCCACACAGACTCAAAAGGTTAGTGGGTCTGTTTGTTATTGTTAGCATATTCAAAATCCCATCCCCTTTTTTCTGTCAATGCCATTGTTTATGTGTTTTTAAATCATCTGTACCAATCCTTTCTATACTCCTCACTAACCTAAGGACCGCTTGTCTTATTTAGGACTATATTGTGCAATATGATCCTCCAGAGGACCCAAAGGTAAGTGGTTCTGAACCTTCCTAAATAAATTATCTATTTTTCTCAATTTTTCTAACTTGGCATTGGAATTTAATTTGTAGGATTACATTCACAGGGTTGGTCGTACTGCCCGAGGTGATGAAGGCAAAGGAAGCGCATTATTGTTCTTACTACGGGAAGAACTGAAGTTGCTTATTTACTTGCAGGTAATGTGCCTTCCCCATCCCTCCTACCATCTCTCTCTTAAGAGGAACCTCGAATATGTGGCACTGTTTTTTTAACGTGATCGTTATTTTCTTAGGCGTTCCCATATTGTCTGGATACAAAGTCAATATAGTCTGTTGGGAAGAGTACTCTGAAATATGGATATTGTTGTTTGATTTTATATGTTAAAGCATTTTTATTTTTTATTATTTTTATATCTCCGGTTATGATATTTCACATAATTGGATTGAGGAAGTGACACATTGCAGGCTGCCAATATTTCGCTGACTCAATAGGTGTTCAGTGAGAAGCATGTGCCTAAATCGCAATCGCAACTTGTTTCTCTTTCGCAGTTCAATCTTGTTTCAATGTGTAGTATTTAACTCGAGTTTTGGAGTAGGAGAACATTGTTGGTGGGAATTACTTCAACTTTATGAAAGACATTTTTTATGTCCATCAACTTGATCTCACGGTACATATATACTTGTGAAGTTCTTTCCTAATGCTATCCTTGGTTTGTGTGCATTTATATGTACTCTGGTTATTTTATTTTACTTGCAAAATCTTACGTAGTCAATTAGAAAGACAATGAATGCAAAATACAAATTGTCTCTGTTACCTATTTTTGGTGGGACTGCGAGGATGAGGTAATACTATTTCTAATTTCTTTCTTTCAGAAAGTTGCGTCATCTTTCTGTTTCAAGAACCCTCCTAAAGTGAATCTGGACTTGGAGAGCAGTGCATCTAAACACCGAAAGGAGGAAAGTTGACAGTGGAAAGAAGCATGAGATTGCCCCTTCAAATCCTTATGGAAGGAGAGGCGGATCCGATTCGAGGCAGGTTGCAAGATTTTAGAAAGGATATCAGGGCGTATCCTATATCATATTCTCTCCATTCCAAACTGTAAGACGTTTAATTTTGTTGTCGTTAAGTTTGACGGCTCATCTTATTAAAAAAAATTATGTAAACAAACTTAAATTTAAGTTATTCTTGAACAATTTTTATTAATAAGGGAGAATTAGGTGTATGGCCCTGAAAAAAACTCAGTTTAGGTATTTGACCTTATTTTTTTGAATTTAGTTCTATGGCCTCAGATCAAATTTTATTTAGGTGTATGGCCTTCCGTCCATTTAGACATGTAATGGTGTTAACTCGAATGATAAAAAGACCACATTACCCCTGACAGAAAAAAAACAAAGTTTTATTTGTTTATTGTATATTTTCTTATATATTGATATATCCATATTTATATATATCAAATTGTCACAGTACAACATATAATTAATTTTTACGTAACCACATATATATATATATATACAAATAGGTAATGACTTGTTTTGGATCGGCCGTGCCATTATCTCGTCGCACTCACATTTCAATCTCACCGTCCCCAGGCCATCTCACGCACAGCGCTCGCTAAATAGCTCTTTCCTCCCTCTTCCTCATTTACCTCCTCTCCTTGGTCTCTCAACCACACAGTGCATCTCACTTTCTCGGACGTCTCTCTCTCCCTCTCGATCTCGATCTCTCGAGTGCGAGGCCTAGGCCCCAGATTGAGCGCGAAGCGCGGTCCCTTGGGTGGCAGGCGAGGACGCGGCCTCTCCGGCGGCTGTGCGGCGGCAAAGCTCGGGGGTCCCTCCGATGGCTATGCGGGGCCTGGAGCCCAAGTCGACGCGGTGCGTGACGTCTCCGGTAGCGGCGCGGGGTCTTGAGCCCGGATTCATGCGGGACCCAGCCCCTCCGGCAACTTCTCGTGTCCCTGGAGCACCTTGGGCGGCAAAGCAGGACTTCAGTGCTTCTTCAGTGGTGGCGTGGCCAGATCTGTTGTCAACGACCTCGGTGGCCTGGTAACTCCTCCAGCAGTGGTGCTCGTCTCAGTAACTTGTGCGTTTTTTTGCAGATTAATGAGCTCCTCTCGCGCTTACAAATCTGTTGGCTCTTTTATTGCTCTGTGCAGGTCTCAAGCTGGATGTTTCCCTGTTTTCCTCTAATTCGGCTTCGAGATGCTCAAGGTGTTGTCAGACAACCAAGAATCCAGTGTGGTGCTGAATCACCTGCTTGCATTCCTATTTTTCATGCTACTACTATGCAGCTGTCAGATTTACTAAAAAAATTTCTCTGTTTCTATTGCATTGCAGAACATGCTCAGGATGGTGAGTATTAGTTTTTTTTTTTGCAGACTCGACTCCCTGGTATTTTGGAGTTCATTTTTGACAGGTTTGTGGGATTTTTTTTCTTCTTTCTTTTTGTTAATTTGTTTCCTAATTATACCATTTTATGTGTTATATACCTACTAAACAGCTTAAATTTCAAAATATATGTAGTATAGCTGACCTTCCAAAAAAAAATTGTAGTTAGGCATTTTGTCTTTATAAATTAGGCAAAATTATTGTTTTAATTAGGCAAAAGTACTAGTACTAATTAAGCAAATTACTACTTTCTTTAGTTTAATATTTACCTTTTTAGTTAAGCACATTTATTGGTTTTCGGTAGGCAAAAGTACTACTACTAACTAGGTGAATCTTGTTTCAGTTAAGCAAATTACTACTTTTTTCTAGTTACATATTTTTACCTTTTCCAGTTAGGTATAATTTTATGATCCTAGAAAATTTTTATGCTTGGGTAGGTTTTATTTCTTTGATATGTTCAGTCCTGATAAAGAAATATCCTTCCCTGTTATCAATCTAGCACACAGGAACTCTTGAAATGACAGAGCAGCATAGTGGGGATACATCATTTAGCCGCTAGAGGTAAGTGCACTTTTGCAATAAAGTCGACTCCTTAGCTTCTGCTACATTCATCGCTAATACTCTATTGAACCTGTCAGTAATAATATTTTTAGGTCTAGTAACAGTAGTGGCTCTCTTATTGTAATTCTTTAGGCAATAATATACTACTGAATTAGGCAAAACAATATGCTTCACAAAGCAATAATATGGTTATAGATAAGCAAATTATAGATACTCTATTGAATCCATCATTGAGTTAACATCAATGACATAGACTATCAGCAATGGTATATTTAGATACTCGATAATATAGACTATATGCAAGGCCACTCCATTGTTTTCCAGTTACACCGGCATGCAGCCAGTTGTCTGGTGCCTTGTCAGTACTCTATTCCTAGACCTTTTGTCATATGAGCACCGTACTCAGAACGTAAAAAGCCACTGCTCGACTATGACATTCGATCGCATATCCAACGTAAAAAGCTAGTTGTCTGGTGCCTTGTTAGTACTCTATTCTTTAATCTTAGTTTAACGTGCTCTTGTTATATTGTCATCATCCATTGTTTAAACAGTTTCAGATTATTCTTATGCAATTTAGGTTACCTTAGTTGTTTGGAATATATAATCAGTATCTTCTATGCCGCTTCCTTGACAAATGTCAGGCAAAGCTATGTGGACAGAGCCACTTTTCTAGGTGGAGCTATGGCTACAAGCAGCGGGGTGATATCCACCATCGACCATCAACGTCCATGGTCCAGTATCATGGTTGGGCGCACATATGTGAGAAGGCGACGTGCCCGTGACGTGCGCCGCGCCGTGGAGCGAGCAGCGGCCGCGCAGGAGGGGGCGCAGGGCGCGGGCACCACGCGTACCGAGGAAGGAAACTAGGATAGCTTTCTGTTATTACTTCCTTAGATGGAGGAGTTTGTTTCCCTTTTTGTTAGGCCTTTGGCCATATAAGATTGTAATCACGTACTCAATCAATCAATCAAGAATTATCAGCCTATTCTCTTCCCCTATCTCTCCAAGCCAGCAACTAGGGGGCATAACCCAGTTGACGAAGGCGACGACGGCGTGGGGGTATAACCCTGCCGGCGGCGACGGATCGCGACTACGAGCTGCGTAGCTGGGGTCCAGCTACCTTGAGCAATACGGCCCTTGACAACCTGGTATCACGAAGCCGTCGATCCTCATCTTCCCAGTCGTCCAGCGCCGCCACAACCGCCGCCGACCAACCCAGCCCGCCACCATCGCCACAATCCTCCACCGCATCCGCACCTCCCTTGGCCACCATGTCTGAGCCCACCCTCAAGGACGTGGTCGAGATGCTGCAGGCCTTCAAGACCGAGATGTCCACCATGAAGAGCGACATGGCCGCGCTCAAGGACAAGTCGGCTTCCTCTTCGGACAGCAGCGGTGGCGGAGCGCCGCGCGATCTCGATCGGCCCCCGAAGTTCCAGAAATTGGATTTCCCCCGTTTCGACGGCAAGTCCGACCCGCTGCTCTTCATCAACAAGTGCGAGTCCTACTTCCGGCAACAACGCACCTTGGCAGAGGAACGTGTTTGGATGGCGTCGTACAATTTGGAGGACGTTGCCCAGCTCTGGTTCATCCAGCTACAAGAAGATGAGGGCACGCCGCCTTGGGGTCGTTTCAAGGACCTCCTCAATCTGAGGTTTGGGCCACCCCTACAATCTGCCCCGCTGTTCGAGTTGGTGGAGTGTCGGCGCACGGGGACCGTGGAGGAGTACTCCAACCGATTCCAGACCCTTCTACCCCGCGCTGGCCGCTTGGAGGAAGCCCAACGCGTGCAACTCTACACTGGGGGTCTCCTGCCGCCGTTGAGCCACGCGGTGCGCATCCATAATCCGGAGACACTCGCGGCGGCCATGAGTCTCGCCCGCCAGGTCGAGTTGATGGAACTCGACCGGGCGCCCGCCGCTGCCGTCCGGGCCGCGCCGCGCGCGCTGCTACCCACTCCGGCGTCCCGCCAAGCGCCTGCAGCCACACCAGCGGCACCTGCGTTTCCGGCGGCCGCTGCTCCGACCCTGCCAGTTCCACCGACCAGAGGGGGCGCTGCCAATCCGCCGCGGCGTCTCTCGACCGAGGAACAAGCAGAACGACGTCGATTGGGCCTCTGCTACAACTGCAACGAGCCGTACTCGCGGGGCCACAACCGCGTCTGCCGTCACATCTTCTACATCGACGACATGGACCTGGCTGAGGGCGGTACAGACGAGGAAGCTCCGGTGTTCTCCCTGCACGCGGTCGCCGGCGTTCCCGGCAGCAACACGATCCAACTCCGAGTCCAAGTCGGCGCGGCTGAATTTGTCGCGCTCATTGACACCGGCTCCACGCACAGCTTCATTGGGGAGGAGGCTGCCCGACGCACTGGCCTCACCATCGACCCGCGCCCTGGGCTGACGGCCACAGTGGCGAACGGCGAGCGCATCGCCTGCCCCGGGGTGCTCCGCCGCACACCAGTGCTCATCGATGGCCTGGAATTTCAGGTCGATCTTTTTATTATGCCCCTTGCAGGCTATGATGTGGTGTTGGACACCAACTGGATGGCGCCATTGGGGGACATCACATGGAACCTGGCGGCCGGCACCATGGCGTTCCAGCATGCGGGCAGGTCCGTCTGTTGGCACGGCACCGCTCCCAAGACTCCCGCCCGCCTCCACGCTGCTGAGGCCGTGGAACCCCTCCTCGACGCGCTCCTGGCCGATTTCCAGGACGTCTTCGCCACGCCAAGTGGTCTGCCGCCGGAGCGGGGCCGCACCCACCGCATCGTCCTCAAGCCAACGGCGACCCCCGTGGCGGTCCGGCCATACCGCTACCCGGCTGCGCACAAGGACGAATTGGAGAAGCAGTGCGACGTCATGATCAACCAAGGCATCGTCCGGCGCAGCGACTCCGCCTTCTCATCCCCGGTCCTCCTCGTCAAGAAGCCGGACGGATCGTGGCGGTTCTGCGTCGACTACCGCGAGCTGAATGCCATCACAGTGAAAGATGCATACCCTATTCCTGTCGTCGACGAGCTGCTTAATGAGCTCCATGGTGCCCGGTTCTTCACCAAGCTCGACTTACGCTCCGGGTACCATCAGGTGCGCATGAGAACGGAGGACATCCATAAGACGGCGTTCCGTACCCACGAAGGCCTCTACGAGTTCTTGGTGATGCCGTTCGGGCTGTGCAACGCACCGGCAACATTCCAGGCCCTCATGAACGATGTACTGCGTCCCTTCCTTCGCCGCTTTGTCCTCGTTTTCTTTGACGATATATTGATCTACAGCAAGTCCTGGGCGGACCATCTCCGTCACCTCTGCGCGGTCCTCGGGGAGCTCTGCCGCCATGTCCTCTTCGTCAAGCACTCCAAGTGTGAATTCGGGGTGTCGTCGGTCGCCTATCTCGACCACACGATCTCGGCGGCAGGCGTGGCCATGGACTCGGCCAAGGTACAGGCCATACATGACTGGCCGGTGCCTAGTTCGGCGCGGGCGGTACGGGGCTTCCTCGGCTTGGCAGGCTACTACCGCAAGTTCATCCACAACTACGGCGCCATGGTGGCACCACTCACCAGCCTGCTCAAGAAGGAGGGCTTCTCGTGGAACACGGAGGCCGCTGCGGCGTTCGAGAACCTCAAGGCTGTCGTGACCGCAGCGCCGGTTTTGGCCATGCCCGACTTCGCCAAGCCGTTTGTGGTCGAGTGTGACGCGTCGTCTCACAGCTTCGGGGCGGTGCTCATCCAAGACGGGCACCCGATCGCTTTCTTCAGTCGGCCGGTGGTGCCGCGACATCGCGCTCTTGCAGCCTACGAGCGCGAGCTTATCGGGTTGGTTCAGGCGGTCCGGCATTGGCGCCCGTATCTCTGGGGACGCCGTTTCAGCGTCAAGACGGACCATTACAGTCTCAAGTACCTGCTGGAGCAGCGCCTTGCCACCATTCCACAACACCATTGGGTTGGCAAGCTACATGGGTTTGATTTCGCCGTCGAGTACAAGCCAGGCGCTGCGAACACCGTGGCGGACGCACTATCCAGACGCGACACGGAGGACGGGGCGCTGCTCGCCCTCTCGGCTCCCCGCTTCGACTTCATCGACTACCTACGCCAAGCACACCTCGACGACCCGGCCCTCGTCGCTCTCCATGCTGAGATTACCGCAGGAACCCGCCAGGCGCCTTGGACGATCGTCGACGGCATGGTCCACTTTGGCGGCTGGATGTTCATCCCGTCTGCTTCCCCACTGCTCCAGGAGATCATGGGGGCGATCCATGGGGACGGCCGTGTCCAGCGCACCTTACACCGCCTACGCCGTGACTTCCACTTCCCCAACATGAAGCAACGGGTGCAGGATATGGTGCGCGAGTGCGCGGTGTGCCAACAGTATAAGTCCGAGCATCTTCAACCGACGGGCCTGCTCCTTCCTCTGCCAGTGCCACGCGGGGTCTGGACGGACATCGCGCTTGATTTTGTGGAAGCCCTCCCGCGCGTCCGCGACAAGTCGGTGATTCTCACCGTGGTGGATCGCTTCAGCAAGTATTGCCACTTCATACCTTTGGCGCACCTATACTCGGCTGAATCCGTCGCTCAAGCCTTCTTCGCCGATGTCGTTCGTCTACACGGTGTCCCTCAGTCCATCGTCTCTGACAAGGACACAGTCTTCACATCAGCCTTCTGGCAAGAGCTCATGCGCCTGATGGGCACCAAGCTACAGATGACGACGGCGTTCCATCCCCAGTCTGATGGGCAGTCTGAGTCGGCCAACCGCGTCATCCTCATGTATTTGCGATGTTTGACAGGGGATCGGCCTCGACAGTGGGTTCGGTGGCTGCCGTGAGCGGAGTACCTGTTTAACAGGGCGTACCAGTCCTCCCTGCGGGACACTCCTTTCCGTGTGGTGTATGGGCGTGACCCGCCCTCTATCCGCTCGTACGAGCCGGGCAACACCAGGGTGCACGCCGTTGCCAAAACGATGGAAGAACGTGACGAGTTCCTGGGCGATGTCCGCTACCGTCTGGAGCAGGCGCAGACCACGCAGAAGCTGTACTACGACCGCAACCATCGCCCCGTCAGTTACCAGGTCGGTGATTGGGCGCTTCTCCGTCTCCGGCAACGCTCGGCGTCTTCGCTGCCTCAAGCTCCGGGTGGCAAGCTCAAGCCCCGCTTCGTCGGGCCGTACCGCGTCGTTGAGCTCATCAATGACGTCGTCGTTCGTTTAGCTCTGCCGGCGGGCGCGCGCATCCATGATGTTTTCCATGTGAGCTTACTCAAGAAGTTCCAAGGCGCACCACCAGCGCAGACGCCACCGCTGCCGCCGCTTCGTCATGGCGCCGTCGAGCCGGAGCCTGAACGCGCAGTGCGCTACCGTCTAGCCCGTGGCGTTCCGCAAGTGCTCATCAAGTGGAAAGACTGTTCGGCGGCGTCATCTACTTGGGAGGACACGGACACGTTCCGCACAAGGTTTCCCTCCTTCCAGCTCGAGGACGAGCTGACTCTCGACAGAGAGGGAGATGTCATGGTTGGGCGCACATATGTGAGAAGGCGACGTGCCAGTGACGTGCGCCGCGCCCTGGAGCGAGCAGCGGCCGTGCAGGAGGGGGCGCAGGGCGCGGGCACCACGCGTACCGAGGAAGGAAACTAGGATAGCTTTCTGTTATTAGTTCCTTAGATGGAGGAGTTTGTTTCCCTTTTTGTTAGGCCTTTGGCCATATAAGATTGTAATCACGTACTCAATCAATCAATCAAGAATTATCAGCCTATTCTCTTCCCCTATCTCTCCAAGCCGGCAACTAAGGGGCATAACCCAGTTGACGAAGGCGACGACGGCGTGGGGGTATAACCCTGCCGGCGGCGACGGATCGCGACTAGGAGCTGCGTAGCCGGGGTCCAGCTACCTTGAGCAATACGGCCCTTGACCTCCAGCAAAAAGGCACATGACATCACATAAATGTGAGCAACCGATATCATCTATTTTCCTAGCAATCGCATGCTAGCACCTTCGTATTTTTCTTAGACAATTTAAATGTCATTTATTAGGCAACAATACGCCCTTCAATAGTTAATTTATCATTTTCTTACTAGTTAATAAGTCCCTCAGACTAAGATGACTAATAGCGATTAGTCATAATTAGTTGGCTGACTTGATAATAGTGACAAGGAGACAGAGAAGCCCATATACAACTATGAAATTGTTAATATTGGTGTTCCAATTCAGTCTAAAAAGTTAGTAGTTTTTCTCCTCTAATTTATGTTTCTACGTACAGTTAGAGATCTGTTTATATGCATTGAGTTCTACATTGTTTTATCCATGCAACCATGATCATGATTTCAATATGTTGATGTATGCTGAATATCAGGATGGATGTTTAGCAATAGGGAATGAAACATGCTTTTTATCATTTTCTATTATGTCGATCATTTATGTTCAGTGATGAAACTAGTTTGACTTTTATATGAAAATAGGATTTTTACACCATCACCTCGTTTCTATTTGATATGTATTTTTTCAAATAAGCCGAGGGGTGGGGCTGCGAGTTGTAAATAAACATCAACACCATACTTACTTTTTTAAATATATAAATTGCCTATTTAGAAACACATGGTTGCCTAATGAATAACAATTAAATTGCCTAAGAAAGTGCAATCTACTACAACATTACCAACATCACTTTCTCATCACTGGTAGAGGCTCCAGGAACAATAATGTCTTCTCAATTTTTTAATGAACAATAATGTGTTCTCAAATTTTTAAACATAAGTATTATTTTTTGTTTCCATTCGGCAACAAATTTATGACACATGTTATGTTTTTTAACATGCAGGACACAGGCATGTATAAAGAAGGAAATGCGACTAGATGAAAAAAAATGTGATGTGTTGTAGAAACTGTAGATGCAAATATGTTATTTTTAGGTGTTTTTCTCATTACATTGTTTTTTTATTTGAACATACATATGTAGTACATAAAAGTATGTGTCTGACTTGATTTGCGCTTCCCCATAAACTGTGGTCTGTATTTGAACCTGGGTTGCGGAAGCTGCAAGTAGGGGGAAAAAAATTCTCTCCCGCATGTAAACTGAGCTGGTTGATTAGGATCCTTGCCGAAAAAGGAAAAAAACTTACTTTACTATAAATGGCAAGGCCATACCGAAAGTCTATATTACGGCTGACCGTGCGTTAGCTGCTTCCATATAAATATAGGTATATCAATGTGCAAACAATATATAATAAACAAATAAAACTCTAGTTTTTTCTGTCAGGGGTAATATGGTCTTTTTACCACCCGAGTTAACACAGTTACATGTCTGAATGGATGGAAGGCCATGCACCTAAATAAAATTTGATTTGAGGCCATAAAACCAAATTCAAAAAAAAAAGATCAAATAGCTAAACTGAGTTTTTTCCAGGGTCATACACCTAATTCTCCCTATTAATAAACAAAGCCACAACAAAAAAAGTGATATTTTGTACAAAATTTTGAATAAGACAAGTGGTCAAACTTAATTTAAAAAAAGTCAAAAATCTTATAATTTGGGATGGATTGAGAAGCCACGACAAAAGAAGTGATATTTTCTATAAAATTTTGAATAAGACGAGTGGTCAAACTTAGTGTTAAAAAAGTCAAACGACTTATCATTTGAGATAGATTGAGTATATGATATGCCAGATTTTAAATTATCTCTATTAAAGACATAGTATAAATGTATAATAGTGCCAGAGAAAAACGACATTAAGATGAAGAATATATTTATGGTGATACAATGCTACATGCACATATAAAGTTATGGTGATACAATGCTACATCGAAGTATATATGTGGCAGGAAGTAAAGCGTAGGAAACAGGGGATACATATGTCTTCTTTTCTTCAGTTACTGTCTAAGAGGCGAGCTGCAGGAGAACTGGACCTACCATTTGCCAATTTTCCTGAAGGATCCGCTGGCACAGGGAGCCTCTCCACAACCTGCTTTCGTATGAAGTCGTGGAGCCTGCCAGACAGCATTTGTCTCACCTTCTCAAATGCCATTTCCAGGTTGTCGAGCTGCACGTGAAGTAGTGAAAAAATAGGATGATGTTTGAGCTTTTAGGCATATATACCGTTAACAAACAATTGCGCTATATGCATTACAGCAACCGCTGACCCACAGGCTAACCAAAACCAGCTTATATGCATCTAATGCATTATGTGTTGAGAGGATAGGGATAGCACAGCATAAGGAGAGTGGAGAGCACTTGCCTGCTCTGTGGCATTGATATTGTACATGAAGAGCCCGTAGTACAGATCGAAACTGTCGCTTACGGTGTTCCGGGTCTGCAATGTTTGTAGGCGATAAGAGCCCCTCGTCTCAGCAATCAAGAATGGACAACACCATGCCATTCACCACTTACAAGTTGCATCAAGGTCTCATAACCTTTGGTGTTGATCGGGGTTGACTTAAGGTTCAGTTGTGACAAAACCCTGCACCAAACAACGTGAGTTATTTATAGCATGACGTTAAGCAGGCAGATAGGAAACAATTTGGAGTAATAACTGCAAAAGCATTCCAGATATGTAATGTTGCTGACCTCCCAATTGTGTGCGTGATGAATTGACTTCCCGCGGCGTAGCGATCATGCTCTGCGCATGACATCTCCACCATCCTACATCCCTACAAGAATCATTTAGAACAAATTGAAAGACAAATAATCCACATGTTCAGTAACTCTAGTCAGTCACTTTGTCCTGACTCAAAATTACTCCCACAAATGGTCCACTGTTAATGAACATCAAAGAGATCAAAAGTCCCGGTAGAATTACCTCCTGTTCAAATATGCTCAAGAACTGATCGCACTTTGCTGCCTGATCCCCGTCTTCCGCGACTCGGACCTTGTCAAAGACGAAGGGAAGCTTGCCCCAGCCATGTTTACCACTCTCCGGCCCGAACATCGGGTGTGTACAGATGATCCCAAATCCCGATGGGAGAACCTGACAGATTGGCAATGTACCAGTGTATCAACAATCCTCATTCCGGACTTCAGACACGGCAATGCAACCATTCCTTGTAAGTACAGTTGCTAAGTCCAATATAAGGGTACGTCTTTGTCGCCACCCAAAAATTCAGAGAAAATCAAGTAACTAATTCTGGACCACGGAATAGGCATAGGGGTGTTGGATACATAGAGCTAAAAATCAGGTCTAAGTTTCAGTTGCCAAATAGAAATGTTAAACATGGGCTAATAAAAACTAATCTCTTACTTTCAAAACGAGAGTTCAAGCTATTGCATATCATTGGGCCACGACGTCATTAAAATCTCTACCATTCGATTGGGCGTCTAACTATATCATACGGCTAACATCTCTCCGTCGTTTGTGGCTTCTCATCGCATACAGTGAATTCCAAATGCGCTGCCGGCGCGCCGCTGTCTGCCTGCCTCGTCTTCGGCTGGCACAAATTCCTTCGCCTGTCCCGCGCATTTATCCACCTGCCGCACCACCCACGCATCCCTCCGCCTACAACGCCACCTACGGGCTATGGCCATTCAACCTCCACCTACGACGTGGTCGAACTCTAGGTCGGTCATGTCGTCAACCTCAGCCCACCACCAGCATGCGAGGGCTGCACCCATCACTGCGGGGGGCTGCGCTCACCTTCGTGACCACGACACACTCCGCGGTGCAAAGCAGGGGGACGGGCCAGCACTCCCGCAGCTGGAGCAGCCACTGACATCGATGACACTACTCAGCTATTTGACGAAATGCCTCCAAGGCAGGTCGCTCACCAAACCTTGGCCATGTCTTGCCCGCGTCCACAATTCCAAATCTTCTATCTAGATGGTCTCCCAATCTAATTTGAACCCAGGCCTTGCAGCCGGCATCAACACAAAAGCAGCTTCTAGAACTCTCAACTAGAATGCAAAGATGTCCTTGACGCACACTAGACTCCCTGCTCGCCATGGCCGGTGTCCGTTCGTGCGACACAATGCAGATCCGCCTCAAGCTGGGCGCCGTGGCACTCCTGGCCTTGCTGGACTCCGGATCGACACATAATTTCATCTCGGAAGACGCAGCCAGCAGCGCCTTGCTCCGCCTCCAACCCGGCGGGAACATGCGCGTCACCGTGGCGAACGGCGAGCGCGTCCCCTGCCCGGGCGTCTACCGCGCGGCGACCTTCTCCATCGACGGCAAATCGTTCCAGGTGGACCTCTTCGCGCTGCCTCTGGCTGGCTACGACGTGGTGCTCGGCACCCAATGGCTCGCCTCCCTGGGCCCGATTCTTTGTGATTTTGGTGCCCTCACCATGTCCATCTGGCGCGGGGATCACCGCGTCTGCTGGCAGGGCGAGGAGGGCCGACCCGCTAGCCCGGGACCACGCGTCTGCTCCACCTCCAATCTCTTGCCGGCGCTCCTCGACGATTTCTCCGCGGTCTTCACCGAGCCTTTCGGCATGCCGCCGCCGCGCTCCCGCGACCACGCCATCACATTGACCCTGGGAGCCTCACCAGTGGTCGTTCGGCCTTACCACTGCCCGGTGGCTCACAAGGATGAGCTAGAACGCCAATGCGCCGCCATGCTCACTCAAGGCATCATTCGAAGCAGCTCTTCGGCGTTCTCCTAGCCGGTGCTGTTGGTGAAGAAGGCCGATGGATCATTGAGGTTTTGCGTCGACTACCGGACTTTAAACGCAATCACCATCAAGGACGCTTACCCGATCCCGGTGGTGGACGAACTCTTGGATGAGCTCCACGGCGCAAGGTACTTTACTAAACTGGATCTCAGGTCCGGCTATCACCAGGTCCGCATGAAGCCGGAAGATGTGAAGAAGACGGCTTTCCGCACGCACGATGGGCTATACGAATTCCTCGTTGAAGGACCGGATTAGCGACCAGAGGGGGGGGGGTGAATGGGAGCCTCAAATTCAACTTGTGAATAGAGTGGCCCTTGTCCCAGAAAATCACCCCAAAAGCAAAGACTCAAGACGACCGGAGAGTTCACGACCTACAAGTAGGTGGATACCCTAGGAGATGTCCTAGTGGTATAGCGGAACCCCCGGAGAAACACCAAAGCCAACTGCCAAAGCCCCAGAGCAAAACTGCACAAACAGCAGAATCGCGGACTGTCCGGGGTCAGGGTCCCGGACTGTCCGCCGTTAAGTCCCGGACTGTCCGCGACTGGGAGCCGGACTGCCGCCGGCCAAAACGCAGAAACCAAACAGTGCTGCAAGTCTGCTGGACAGGTCCCGGACTGTCCGCGTGTTTTATTGCGGACTGTCCGCCGTTCACTCGATAGTGAACAGTCAGGGGGCTGCGCCTGACTGACCTGGCCGAGACCTGATGCGCGGACTGTCCGCCGTCAGGGGCGCGGATTGTCCGCCAACACCCAGAAAGCACAAAGTTGCCCGGGTTCAAAGCCAAATTCGAATCGAACTCAACCAAATCGAAAGGAACTTCGATCAAACTCCTCCCAGGTGTTCCTCTATCAATTAGGGTGCTAATCCTAAGAAATCATCGCACCAAACCAAGTCAATAAAGAGAAATTCGTAGATCACCGTAAAGAGGGAAGAACGAACACGAAATCGACCCGATCTATGGATTCGTGAGGTTAGGGGAGAAATCCTTCGGTGGAAAGAAGGGGCTCACGACCAAGAACGAATTGATTCAAGTGGAATCGAAAATCATCTCGTGGAGAGGGAGAACGAGGCAAATCTCCGAGAGATGAAAAACCGAAACGCGAAGAACACCAACACAAACGTGAATCAATTCGATTTCAGCCGAAATTCCTCCACACGAGGAGACAACGAGAATACGGTCTCGTTTCGTCAAAAGATCCAAATACACAGAGGTATGATTCTCGTCTCTGCGGATCGGAGACAACGAGAATACGGTCTCGTTTCGTCAAAAGATCCAAATACACAGAGGTATGATTCTCGTCTCTGCGGATCGCTTGCAGCGAGGTATGATTAGACCCTAAGCAGGGGGCTAGTGAGAGAGAGGTCAGGAACAAATGACTGCAAGGATAGGGAGAGAGGAGGGGTGCCTCTCTTATTTATAGCCTAAAACAATAATCCCCTTCTACTCCTAGATACAAGAGCGAAGCGGCCAACCCTAGGGGTATCCCGGTCCAACTCTGCTGATTGCCGATCCGACGGCCATGCGCTCATCTCATCCTTAGCTTCGCCTCGACGCAAGCCTCAGGATGCCGCCACGTGCCGCCCCGTCGACCGTCGCGCCTACATCGCGAATAGCTACGCCGCCGCGCCAGCCTCTTCACGCCGCCACGCGTCGACCGTCCTTTTTGCGGACCTTCCCCGGTTTTGAGGCTAAAACCGAGAAACCCGGGCCTTCCCCTGGTTTTGAGGCTGAAACCAGGAAACCTGTCCTCAGGCTGAGTTTTGTGGCCCAAACTCAGAAACCCGCGAGCCCCAGGTTTTGAGGCCCAAACCTGGAAACCGTCCACGCCGAGTTTTGAGGCCCAAACTCGGAAACCGGCCACCCCAAGTTTTGAGGCCGAAACTCGGAAACCGTCGAGGGTAGCTTTTAGAGGCTCAGCTACCGAACTCGTGTCGTAGACTAGATATGGTTCGCACACCCCGAGTTCCAGCACCGATGCCGGAGCATGTCCAGCCTCCACGCCGGGCACAGTGCATTCGCCATCCTTCTCGGCCTCCCGCCAAGTGTCACGATGCCATCACCTTCCTCCCGACTCGGTCGATGCACAGCACATCCCCATGTGCTCTTGCTTGTCAACGCCACGTGCCAGCTACCACAGCTGATCCTCAGGTCTCCCGGTCCGTCGGCACGGCACGTCCCTACTTGACCTTCACCTGATCTTAGACCACTGCCCGAGCTCCGCACCTGCACATCAACACAGCCAAGAGACATGTTGCCCGTTGATCGATCACTCATCACTCAGGAAGGGAATCACAAGGGCACATATCAACCTTGTGTTCTCAATCTCCCCCTTGATGAGTGCATCGTCAACTCATAGTAACCGTAACCAACATAAAAGGAAAGCAGAATTAGATAGAAGGAGAAAAACTCACTCGATATGTCCAAAAGCCAGAGAAAAGGCCGAAGAAGCACAAATCGAGATGAGCGAAGCTTGGTCCCCAAAGACATGGGCAACGGTTCGACACAACCAAGCAAAGGATCGAAACAACAACTCATCAGAGAGCAAAACTCGATCAAAATCAGAGCACAAAACTTGGTTCCCAAAGACATGGGCAACGGCTCGACGCAACCAAGTCAGAAGCAAGCTAGTCCTCAAGAAGAGGCAGAAAGGGCTCAACACCACTTGCTGAAAGCTCGATACCAAATGAAGACTGCATAAGAAGCAGCTACTGCTAGTCCCTCAAGATAGAGGCACAGAAGATAGAGGCACAGAGGCTCAACACAACCGGCAGTAAGCCCGGTACCAATCAAGAACCATCAAAACATGATGAAAACAGCTAGTCCCTCAAGACAGAGGCACAGAGGCTCGACACACCTAGCTGAAATGATCGATATCAACTAAAAACTGACTCGGAGCAGGCAGAAAAACTCCCCCTCACTCAAAGAACTCCTCCTCAACAAGTGAAGCATAAATTGCAAATTGACACCACCGAAAACATTCCCCCCCTTGGGGGCAAATTGCAATCAAAAGAGAGGGGAAAAAGGCTCAAGTAAGTAAAGCGGAGCTAGGCCATGCCTATCAGAGTCAAGCAAATGCACATGAGTTAAAAATGCAAGTTAGCAGCTTCAGGTATATACTCGAAAGAGTGAAAGAATGCTCTAAAGAGTGCTGATCCGACTACAAAGCAACATGCAAAAGTGCTAGCAAAGGCTCAAACTGATCACCGAATACAAGATATGAAAGCATAAGCCAAGTGAGCAGATTTAAGCCGTTCAGAAAGGAGTTTCACCATCAAAATAGCACCGAACATGTATAGACAGGAAGTCAAACAAGTGCTAAACATTTATACAAGGTGAACTACCCCTAGCACAGTTCAATCATCATGCTATAGAATGAAGAATTAACTTGTGTTTTCAGATTTTATCGGAGAATTTGCAGCGGTTATTATCACAAGTTTAAATTCAGCATGTGATTGTGAGAGGTTGAAAGCTTGTCATTGCCTAACTTTTCAACCGTGCTAAGCCTATGCATATGCAATCAGAAGCTTAAAGCATCAGTTTCGGTCTTACACTACACGGCTCAAGTTTAACTCAAAGTGCTATGAGAAACAGTCTCGATACCATGATGTGCTGACAGAGCAATCCCATCTCGATCTTTTCAAATCACTAACACTTGGTTCATTTTAAGCAGAATATGAACACTCCAAGCAAGTGAAAGACTCAGAACTAGAGACATAGCAACCTAGCATATATGAAATAGCTCAAGTGACCTCAACACAATCTACACATGCTAGTTGTCAATCCAATGGTGAACATGTATCAAATTTTAAGTTCATTAAGCATGTTCATCATTCTGAAAAATACAGCTTAGCTCACAACATGTATCAGTGATCAAGGAGAGCCTAAGCTACAAGCATCATCATATATCAGCGAAGCATCCACTAATCAGAGCATAAGTTCATTCTCAAGAATATAGACATGAAGCTTAAAATGCAAGATGCTCATATGATGAAGTCAGAATCGGAGCCAAAACAAAACCAAAAAGACTCAAGACCCAAGAACAAAAAGGATCAGAAAGTCAGTCTATGGTACATCAAGCAAAATGCTTCCCCCATCTAAAAGGGGAAACACACACCAAGCTCACCTCTCCACCTAGCAAAAGTTGAGAGATCCAAAGGCTTCGTGAAAATATCCGCAACCTGGTTATGGGTGTCTACATGCCTAAGATCAATGTCGCTTTTCTCATAGTGATCACGAAGAAAGTGAAAGCGAACATCGATGTGTTTGGTCTTGGAGTGAAGAACAGGGTTCTTTGCTACACTAATGGCAGAAGTGTTGTCACAAATCAAAGGGACCCGACTGAAATCTAGACCAAAATCACGCAATGTAGCAACCATCCATAAAAGCTGCGAAGCACAAGAAGCAGCGGCAACATACTCGGCTTCCGTAGTAGACTGGGCTACGTTCGACTGTTTGCGAGAAGACCACGAAACCAGTGAAGAGCCAAGAAACTGACAAGTCCCAGAAGTAGACTTACGCTCAAGCCGACAGCCGGCAAAATCCGCATCGGAATAACCACAAAGCGAAAGAGTCGAAGAAGAAGAGTACCAAAGTCCGAACTCAGGAGTGTATCGAAGGTACCTCATGATGCGTTTGACTGCTTGCTTGTGGGAAGTCCGAGGGGACGCCTGAAAGCGAGCGCACAGACACACAGAAAACTGTATGTCCGGCCTCGTTGCCGTCAGGTACAGGAGCGAGCTGATCATGCTCTTGTACTCCTTCTGGTCAACAGCCTCTCCGTCCTGGTCCGCGTCCATCGCAGCAGTCGTCGCCATGGGCGTCGTAAGAGGCTTGGCCTCGCCCATGTCGAACTTCTTCAGGATGTCCTTCGTGTACTTTCCTTGATGCACGAACGTTCCATCTCGGGTTTGCTTGATTTGCAACCCGAGGAAGAATGTCAACTCACCCATCATACTCATCTCAAACTCCCTGCTCATAGTATCTGCAAACTTGGCAACAAGCGCGTGAGAGGAGCCACCAAAGATGATATCATCCTCGTAAATCTGGACTAAGAGGGTATCATTGCCTTGCTTGAGGAGAAACAAAGTTCTATCGACCCGTCCCATTTTAAAGCCCTTGGAGAGTAGAAAGGTTTTCAAACGATCATATCACGCTCTCGGGGCTTGTTTCAAACCATACAAAGCTTTTGAAAGTTTATAAACATGGTTTGGAAACTTGGGATCCTCGAAACCAGGGGGTTGCCTAACATAAACCTCTTCCTCTATATACCCATTCAAGAAAGCACTCTTGACATCCATCTGGAAAAGCTTAAAACCCTTCGAAGCAGCAAAGGCTAGAAAGATTCTAATGGCTTCTAAACGGGCTACAAGGGCAAAGGTTTCCTCATAGTCTATCCCCTCTTTCTGGCAGAAACCCTGGGCTACTAGTCTAGCCTTGTTCCTCACTACCATCCCATCCTCACCCACTTTGTTTTTGAAAACTCATTTGGTACCTATAGGGTGGCATTCTGGTGGAGGTGGAACTAGGGTCCAAACTTGGTTTCGCTCAAAGTTTTCTAGCTCCTCATGCATGGCATTAACCCAGTTAGGATCAGAAAGTGCGTGTCCAACATCTCTGGGCTCAAAAGAAGCAACAAATGCAGAATGAGCAAAGTGTGAGATTTCATACGCTCGCGACCGCGTGACTCGCTGGTCGATGCCGCCGACCATCTGATGTGGGGGGTGAACTTGCTGAACGCTCCGGGGCGCTTGCCTCGCTGAAGTCACCTCCCCCTCGCCAGATGCTGTCACTCCCTCAGGTGCAGCAGGTGCTCGCTGGAGAGGTGGCTCTAGAGGACCCTAAGAAGAAGACGTCGTGGGATCGGGTCCTCGAGCTGAAGTAGTCGTCGCAGGGTCGACGGGGGCAGCCAATGGAGTTGGCTCGGGATCACCCCAATCGGCATTCTCCTGCTCCTCCACAAAAATGGTCTCTCTCAGCTCCTGTTCTCCTGCAACATCAAAAGCAGAAGAAACACAAGGCATAGTCTCGTCGAATGTGACCTCGCAGGTCTCCACTATCCGGTTAGTCTCCAGGTTAAGAACTCGATAAGCACGTCAACAAGAAGCATAACCAAGAAACACCCCATCAGCAGAGCGAGATTCAAATTTGTCCAAATTACCTTGCTTCAGGATAAAGCACTTGCACTCAAACACCCGAAAATGAGACACCTTGGGTACCCGACCAAAACGCAACTCATAAGATGTTTTCTTCATGAGAGCTCGAAGAAAGATGTGATTTGAAACATGGCAAGCGGTGTTGATCGCCTCGGCCCAAAAACGCCTAGGAGTCCTATGCTCATCGAGCATCGTCCTGGCCATCTCAACAAGGGTCTGGTTCTTGCGCTCAACAACACCGTTCTGCTGGGGGACATAACGAGAAGAAAACTGATACTCGATTCCATTAGAAGAACAGAAAGAGGCAAACTGAGAGTTATCAAACTCAGTACCATTGTTGCTATGAATAGCTCTAATGGTATCATGGGGAAACTCAGTTTTTAACCTCAGAATCAAATCGCGAGCAAAAGGAAAAGCTTCATCCTTACCAACCATAAAGAACACCCAAGAGTACCTCGAAAAATCGTCAACGATCACTAGAACGTACCACTTCCCACCCGCTGAGCAAACCCGAGCTGGACCAACTGTGTCCATGTGTAAAAGCTCGCCGGGTCGCTTTGTCATCACCTGATTAACAGGTGGGTGAGAAGCAGCAACCATCTTCCCGTGACGACAAGGATGACAAACAAGGTCCTTCTGAAACTTAAGCTTGGGCAATCCTTGGATTAGGCCAAGTGAGCTAAGTCTTGCAAGCAAGTCAAAACTCAAGTGACTGAGCCTCCTATGCCACTTCCACAAATCAGAAGAAGGACCAGCCATCAAACATCTAGCAGAGCCGAAAGAACGAGAAAAATCGGCTCTGAAAACGCGGCCAAAAGGGACGATCCGACAAACAAGATCTCCCCGAGGGTCTAAAACACGACTCAGACCCTTCTTAAAACGCACTTCACAATCATCCTAAAGAAGTTGCGAAACAGAAAGCAAATTGTAATGCAAGTTAGAAACCAAAGCAACGTCCTTAAGAACAAAGTTCTCATTGAGCCGAATAGCTCCATGAGAAACCACCTTACCTCTACTATTGTCCCCGAAAGTGATGTACTCCTTGTGCATCACGGGGCTAAGGCTAGAGAACCATTCCTTCTTTCCGGTCATGTGGCGCGAACACCCGGAATCCATGAGCCACATGTTCTCCAACCGAAGTTCCTGCATCAATAGAAAGGCAGGAAGTGAGCGTATGGCACAACACTGGGGTTAGTATACTGAGAAGGATACCAGTGTTGTGTCATAGGCCCAGAAAAAGTGTTAGAAGCAACACCAAACTGTCCTCGTCTCATAGGTGGATAGCGATCACCACCAAACTGAAAAGGTGGTCCGCTATGGAACGGAAAACTTCCAAACTCACCACTATGTCTCATCTGAGCAAAGCGATCACCACCATACTGAAAAGGAGGTCCGCTATGGGACTGAGCAGCAAAACCTCTTACACCCGGCTCACGATCGTATTGAGGACGACCGGAACCGCGATGGGCACGACCACCACCCCGTGGTCTAGCTGCCTGGGGCCTAGCTACCTGAGGAGGTGCACCTCCAGGTCTAGCGTCCTGCCTCTGAACTCTCCGACCTTGCACACCATGGAGAGGGTGGTGCCTGGCCTGGTTGTTCAGCTCCAACTCCTTCCTAGCGTCTCTCTTCCTCCGAAAGCAAAACTCAACTAGGTGACCCTCACGGTGACAGTACTCGCACTCGAACCTCCCCACTCTCTTGCGTTGTTGGTTCCTAGGGTTGCGAGGGTTGTTCACTCTGGCTGGCTGCTTGCCTCTCGAAAGGGGATCACTAGAGACGTCAGGAAGGGTGTCAAGTGTGTTCCTAAGATGGTTAGGTTTGGGAACCCACACTTGCTTGCAAGGTGGAGCCTTGGGAGGTTCATCAAGGATGCCATCCTTGGTGATAGGCTTGGGAGGCTCAGGTGGGGTGATCTTGGTAAACTTAGGGATAGCGGATGACTTCTCACTAGGGCTCACTCCACTAAACTCACCGATCTTGCCAAAGCTACTAGCGCCCTTCCCACCTGAAGCAAAGCCTACTCCCGAGCAATCAGTTCCCCTCTTGAACTGACTGATCATCATGCCCAACTGCGGCTCACTGCATGACACCCAACTCAGGATGAACCAGAGGTATGTGTTTTCCTCCCCGGTTTGCATCCTGTCATGCCGACAGTTGGCAATCTCAAGCTCCAACCCCACGCATCGCACACATGGAGCGGACAATGTGCTGACTGAGCTGGCCTTCATGGCTTCCGCAAGCTTGGCACTAACTTCTGCCAACTCAGTTCGCAAGCTAGGACAGAGCTTGCACGCACCCAGCAAAGAAGACCTTGCCTTCACTTCCTCCAGCTCCTTCAGGGAGAGACACTCTTTGCAATCACCCACCCACTCTTTGCAATCACCCACCAAGTCTAGTCTACTCTTCAGCTCATCATACACCTCAATCAAAGAGGCATACTTGGTTTGCATGGTGGCAAAGTTTGTCATATGCATCGTGCACTCCTCACACTCCTCAGCATCGGTCACCTTCACCTCGGACCTAGCGAACTCAAGATCCTTGAGCGCCTCATTCATCTTAGCCTTAAACTCATTGCGCTCTCGGATAGCTCGCTTGAGTTGCTTGTCCTGACCGAGAACTATGTCGACAAGAGAATCGCGCTCACCGGTAAGACGATCGACAAGAGAAGAGTTTGATACCTCGGAAGCATCGTCGTCGTCGGTGTCAACGTCCCTTACCTGGCACTTGTGGTCCTCTTCGTCCAAGGCCACGGTGCAGAGGCCCTTGGAGGATTGGCCGAAGAAGCAGAGTCCGTTGAAGCGCTCTTCTGTCTTGTGCTCGGACCCATCGTCGCTGGAGTCGCCGTCGGAGGTCTTCTCGCCGTCGCTGATGGTGGCGAGGAAGGCACGCCGACCGACATCAAAAGCCTTCTCCATGTCCTCTCGGCGATAGCTGCCCTTCTTCTTCTTCCCGCCCTTGTTCTCCGGCTTGCCCTTACGCCTGGAGATGCGGTTCTTGTCGGGGAAGCTCTTGTCGTTCTTGGGACAGTTCGCCATGAAGTGGTCTAGATCACCACACTTGCAGCAGCCCTCGCGTGCGCCACCACACCGGCGATTCAGGCGGTTGTTGTGAAACCGCGAGAACCGGGTGATGACGAGGGCAAGCTCGTTGTCTCCAAACGCCTCCAACTGCTCCTCCGTGACTGTAAGCAAAGAAGACAAAGAAGACAGAGGAGGTGAAACGTCAGCAGAGAAAGTCGATCCACCCGTGCCTGAGACCAAAGCCATGGAATGTGAAGATGGGTTCTTCAGCTTGGCCTGAGTCAGGTGATCGATCTCGGTGGACTTGAGCTTGCTGAACAGCTCGTCCACGGTGAGGGTGTCATAGGATGGAGACTCTATGATGGTCGACACCTTCACCTCCCATACCCTCCGATCCAGGGCGTATAGCAACTTGAGAGCCCTCTCATGATCGTCATAGGGTAGGTTAGCCCGATTGGCACGCATCTTGTTCACAATCGTTTGGAAACGAGCGAACATGACGTCAATCATACTCTCGCTTGTAGGTCTCAACGAGTCTGGTCTTGACCTGAGCGGTCCCTTCGTGATAGCTCTGAAGCTTCACCCAGATCTCCCGTGCCGTCTCAAGCTCAGAGACACGCTCGAACTCAGGAAGGGAGATGCTGGCCAAGAGAGCATTATGAGCCTTGGAGTTAGCCTCGTGCTGGTAAATCTGGATCTGACCCACACAAGCCGCAAGGACTACGTACTCAGCATTCTCACATATCTCCCAAACAGAAGATCCGATGCTGTTGAGATAAGCAAGCATCCGAATCTTCCAATAGGGATAGTTCGTCCCATCAAAATAGGGAGCCTTGCTGTTCCCTCGATCCATGTCGCCCCTAGGATCCGAAACCGATTAAGGTAGTGTAGATCCCTTAACCGGCTCCGATACCAATTGAAGGACCGGATTAGCGACCAGAGGGGGGGTGAATGGGAGCCTCAAATTCAACTTGTGAATAGAGTGGCCCTTGTCCCAAAAAAATCACCCCAAAAGCAAAGACTCGAGACGACCGGAGAGTTCACGACCTACAAGTAGGTGGATACCCTAGCAGATGTCCTAGTGGTACAGCGGAACCCCCGGAGAAACACCAAAGCCAACTGCCAAAGCCCCAGAGCAAAACTGCACAAACAGCAGAATCACGGACTCTCCGGGGTCAGGGTCCCGGACTATCCGCCGTTAAATCCCGGACTGTCCGCGACTGGGAGCCGGACTGTCCGCCGGCCAAAACGCAGAAACCAAACAGTGCTGCAAGTCTGCTGGACAGGTCCCGGACTGTCCGCGGGTTTGTACCGCGGACTGTCCGCCGTTCACTCGACAGTGAACAGTCAGGGGGCTGCGCCTGACTGACCTGGCCGAGACCCGATGCGCGGACTGTCCGCCAACACCCAGAAAGCACAAAGTTGCTCGGGTTCAAAGCCAAATTCGAATCGATCTCAACCAAATCGAAAGGAACTTCGATCAAACTCCTCCCAGGTGTTCCTCTATGTATTGGGGTGCTAATCCTCAGAAATCATCGCACCAAACCAAGTCAATCAAGAAAAATTCGTGGATCACCGTAAAGAGGGAAGAATGAAGAACGAACACGAAATCGACCCGATCTATGGATTCGTGAGGTTAGGGGAGAAATCCTTCGGTGGAAAGAAGGGGCTCACGACCAAGAACGAATTGATAAGTGGAATCGAAAATCATCTCGCGGAGAGGGAGAACGAGGCAAATCTCCGAGAGATGAAAAACCGAAACGCGAAGAACACCAACACAAACACGAATCAATTCGATTTCAGCCGAAATTCCTCCACACGAGGAGACAACGAGAATACGGTCTCGTTTCCTCAAAAGATCCAAATACACAGAGGTATGATTCCTGTCTCTACGGATCGCTTGCAGCGAGGTATGATTAGAACCTAAGCAGGGGGTAGAGAGAGAGAGCTCAGGAACAAATGACTACAAGGATAGGGAGAGAGGAGGGGTGCCTCTCTTATTTATAGCCTAAAACAATAATCCTCTTCTACTCCTAGATACAAGAGCGAAGCGGCCAACCCTAGGGGTATCCCGGTCCAACTCTGCTGATTGCCGATCCGACGGCCACGCGCCCATCTCATCCTTAGCTTCGCCTCGACGCAAGCCTCAGGATGCCGCCACGTGTCGCCCCGTCGACCGCCACGCCTACCTCGCGAATAGCTGCGCCGCCGCGCCAGCCTCTTCACGCCGCCACGCGTCGACCGTCCTTTTTGCGGACCTCCCCCCGGTTTTGAGGCCGAAACCGAGAAACCTAGGCCTTCCCCCGGTTTTGAGGCTGAAACTGGGAAACCTGTCCTCAGGCTGAGTTTTGTGGCCCAAACTCAGAAACCCGCGAGCCCCAGGTTTTGAGGCCCAAACCTGGAAACCGTCCACGCCGAGTTTTGAGGCCCAAACTCGAAAACCGGCCACCCCGAGTTTTGAGGCCCAAACTCGGAAACCGTCGAGGGTAGCTTTTAAAGGCTCAGCTACCGAACCCGTGCCGTAGACTGGATGTGGTTCGCACACCCTGAGTTCCAGCACCGATGCCGGAGCATGTCCAGCCTCCACGCCGGGCACAGTGCATTCGCCATCCTTCTCGGCCTCCTGCCAAGTGTCACGACGCCATCACCTTCCTCCCGACTCGGCCGATGCACCGCACATCCCCATGTGCTCTTGCTTGTCAACGCCACGTGCCAGCTACCACAGCTGATCCTCAGGTCTCCCGGTCCGTCGGTCCAAGCTCCACGTCCGCCCTTCACCGCTCCCGGTCCGTCGGCACGGCACGTCCCTACTTGACCTTCACCTCACCTTAGACCACTGCTCGAGCTCCGCACCTGCACATCAACACAGCCAAGAGACATGTTGCCCGTTGATCGATCACTCATCACTCAGGAAGGGAGCCACAAGGGCACCTTGTGATCTCACTCGTCATGCCTTTCGTCCTGTGCAATGCGCCGGCGACGTTTCAAGCCATGATGAATGACTTCGACGACATCCTAGTCTACAATGACTCCATGGCCGAGCACCTCCGACATGTGCACGCCGTTCTCACCCTCCTGCAGCAGCATCAGCTTTTTGTCAAGAAGTCTAAGTGTGCGTTCGCCACACCCTCCATTGCCTACTTGGGCCACATCATCTCGGCCCAGGGCGTGGCCATGGACCCAGAGAAGATCAAAGTCATGGCCGATTGGCCACAACCCCGCTCAGCGCGCACCGTCAGAGGATTCCTCGGGCCTGCGGGATATTACTTCGTGCAAGGATTCGGTGAGATCGCCGCTCCGCTCACGGCCTTACTCAGGAAAGACGGGTTCGTGTGGACCGACGCCACCGCGGGGGCATTTGCGGCACTCAAGACGGCGGTCACCACCACGCCCGTCCTCGCGCTACCCAACTTCGACCTGCCGTTCGTGGTGGAATGCGACGCTTCCACCTACGGCTTTGGCGCCGTCCTTCTTCAAGAACAACACCTGCTCGCCTTCTTCAGCAGACCTGCAGCACCGCGCCATCAGTCCCTCGCAGCATACAAACGCGAACTGATCGGCCTGGTGCTAGCCGTTCGCCACTGGCGTCCCTATCTATGAGGCTGTCGGTTTCTGATAAGAACTGATCATTTCAGCCTCCAATTCTTGCTCGACTAGCGGCTGGCAACGATCCCACAACACCATTGGGTGGGAAAGCTGTTGGGGTTTCATTTCACCGTTGAATACAAGACCGGCTCCACCAACACTGTCGCCGACGCGCTCTCGCGGCGCGACACCAACGCCGAGCCCGCCCGTGCCATGGTGCTCTCCGCGCCACACTTCAACTTCGTTGATCACCTCAGGGCCGCCAACAGCACCGACCCGGCCCTGGTGGCCCTTCAGGAGGAGATCCCCGCCAACCGGCGTCAGGCACCCTGGGCCGTCCTTGACGGCCTGGTGACCTACAACGGGCGCCTCTACATTCCTCTGAGCTCGCCACTACTGCTCAAGCTCCTCTCGACTGTGCATGATGACGACCATGAGGGCGTCCAACGGACTCTTCACCGCCTCCGCCGCAACGTGCACTCTCCCAACCTCCGCACCGTCGTCCAAGATTTCGTCCGAGCCTGTACTACCTGCCAGCGCTACAAGGCCGACCATCTACAACCGGCCGGCTTGCTCCTGCCCTTGCCGGTGCCCTCGACGATCTGGGCAGACATCGGCATGGACTTCATCGAGGCGTTGCCCAAGGTGGGCTGAAAATCGGTCATCCTCACTGTTCTGGACCGACGAAGTAAGTACTGTCACTTCATTGCCTTGGCTCACCCGTACTCGGCAGAGTCCGTGGCCCAGGCGTTCTTCTCCGACATCGTCCGCCTCCATGGATTGCCCCAGTCCATCGTCTCGGACCCGGGACCCCGTCTTCATTTCGGTCTTCTGGAAAGAGCTCATGCGCCTCTCTGGCATCAAGATGCACATGACCACGGCATTTCATCCCCAGTCCGATGGCCAAACGGAGGCTGCGAACAAGGTCATCATCATGTACCTGCGGTGTATGACTGGGGATCGGCCGCGTCAATGGTGTCAGTGGCTGCCCTGGGCCGAGTTTGTCTACAACACTGCTTACCAGGCCGCGCTCAACACCACGCCATTCCAGATCGTCCACGGTCGTGACCCTCCAACCATCCGTTCTTATGAACCTAGGGAGACACCCGTCGCGGCGGTGGCCCAAAGCATGGCTCAGCGGGATGAGCTGCTCGCTGACGCTCGCGCCCGGCTGGAACAGGCGCAGGACGTCTACAAGAGAGTCTACAACCGCCACCACCGCGAGGTCCACTTTGAAGTGGGCGACTGGGTCTGGCTCAGGCTCCGCCACCGCACTCCGGCATCCCTACAGGGCATCACCAAGGGCAAGCTCCGCCCTCGCTTCTTCGGACCCTACCGCTTCGCCGCCATCATCAATGAGGTGGCCTATCGACTCGAGCTTCCACCACGAGCGCGTCTCCATGTTGTGTTGCGCGTCTGGCTTCTGAAGAAATTCGTCGGCATGCCGCTCCGCCGGCGCTGCCCCCGATCCACCATGGCGCGACCCAGAGTTCCAGAGTGGGCTTCGCGCACCCGTCTGGCGCGTGGCGTCCGCCAGGTCCTCATTCATTGGCACGGCAAGCCCGCGGTATCAGCGACATGGGAGGACCTCGACAGCTTCCAAGACCGCTTCCCTCAATTCCAGCTCGAGGACGAGCTGCTCGTCGAGGGGGGCAGAGATGTGATGTGGAGCCGCCACTACAGCCGGCGGACCAAGAACCCAGGCGCCACCGGCTCGGCCAGCAAAGTTGCGCGTGACCCAACAAGCAGCTGAAGGGACGGCCGACGGTAGGCAGGGTTCATCAAGTCAAGATTAGCATTAAGTTTAGGCGGCTCTTTACACCAGTGGCAGAACCAAGGAGTTTAGCTCCTCTATATATGTAATCAGCAGACCAGTTATGGGATTAAGAAAGAAGTATTAGTCTAAACCCTTCCCCTACCTTCTCCTTAGTCTCATCTCCCTTCTCGGTACCCAGGCAGAAACCCTGGCGCCGCCCTACCCCGGCACTTACGAACTACGCAGTCACGGTGCCCCCAGCTTAGGAGTGGAGGCACTTGACAAAAGGGTAGCATTTTTTTTCCTCTAGGAAAAAAGTTGATTTATCAAGTCTGAGATTAGCTTTATTCTAAGATCTCAGTTTAACGTGATTCCCGAATATGTACTATTTTACATCTCAGTTCTATCTTCCAATATCTAAAGCTTGAGTGAAAATTCATAGCAGTGAGCAATGGTTTATGTTAGGAGCTGGATTTGAGATTGATAGTATGCATCCAACTATGCTATTGACCTGAAAATATTATTGAAGGTATTGAGCAGCTACTCTGCTAGCTGTTGAAGACCATGGTTCTGACTTCTGAGTGTTGAAGCTGTTGAGAAGGGCACTAGTACCTATGCACGCATTACATATCAGTTTTAAAATTGTCTGTGAAGCAACAATGCTCCATATATATCTTCTGCAAGCACAAAATTAGTATTACCTCGAGAAATATTTTACCCATTAACTGATACAGTTTTTTTTACTTATATTCCTATGCTGCTTAAGTTTTTTAGAAGTAACCCTTCACAGTTGAACAGTTAAATCTAAACACATGTATTCACTGATAATACATTGAACAAATTGTTTTCCATATGGCTCCTCCTTTTCATTTTCCATTTTCACTTAATATTCTATGTGTCTACAGCGTACATATGTAACTGCAGGTTCTTCAAGACACAGGAACAAAAGCACTTAGATAAACAATGACTGGTTCATATGGCTGATTTTTTTGTGAGACAAAACACTGTTCCATGGCTGATTTGTACGGATTAAAGTCAACAGAGTAGTTCAAGCAAACATCTAAACAAAAACTGAAGTTTTATCATAAACATTATCCGAACCATCTTCTTTTCTTTGTTCATGAACAAAATATCATACTGCCTGAAATTGTAATTCAAGAGGCCTGAAATTCAGTTGCCTCCTGTAGGCATGAACTGTGCCATTGAA
Organism: Coix lacryma-jobi var. lacryma-jobi; assembly: GCA_009763385.1. Lineage (NCBI taxonomy): Eukaryota > Viridiplantae > Streptophyta > Magnoliopsida > Poales > Poaceae > Coix > Coix lacryma-jobi. Next base: position 78,934,328 of record CM019824.1, on the reverse strand, counting down.
TTAGTTTCTCACAACCTCAATAGCCTGACTTTCTAATAAATTTGTTTGTCTTACTATGTGATATCCACTGAACAAACATCAAATTAACCAAAATTTAGGTGAGGAGTCCAGGGCAGGCGCCCCAGTTTCTAGTGGGGCTGATTGGTGAGTACAGCCCATTAGCTATAAGCCTATAAGTCCACATGACCAAGAGCCTATTAGCACAGGCTGGGATCCAAAACGCCTGCATAGTATTCTCCGCCGTTCACCAAAATCAGCTCAGCTGTCAACAGTCAGCAGGAGCAGGTGCATTATTGATTATTGGTCGGGAACGGTAGGTTGGTAGATGTTGTCTGCTGAAAAGGCTGGTCAATGCTGTACCAGTAATTAGTGTGTTTTAATTTGATTGCTGCAGTAAGTACGATATGGTTACCTCGAGGAGGAGGTTGCGGGGGAACTCCTTGACGGAGAGCACGTCGGCGACGATGGTGTCGGGGCGGAGCTTGTGGAAGGGGATGGCTCGGACGACGCCCTCCGTGGACAGGATGGAGCTGCAGATGAGCAGCACGTCCGGCTGCTCCTCGCACAGCGCGTCGAGACTCCTCAAGAAGCGAATCCCGTGGCGGGTGCAGTAGGCGGAGTAGTCGGATCTGGAGGCCGCCAGCACTGCGTGGCCCTGCCGCTGCAGGCCGCCCGCTATGAACTGCCCGAAGTTGCCGAACCCGACGATCCCCACCCGCAGCGGCGTCGGGACCGCTGCTGCCGATGACGCCGGAGAGTCATCGCTGTGGCACGGGACGGCGGTCTGCCGTTGCTGCCCGACTGGAACCGGAGACGGAGAAGCGGGAGGCTTCGCCGTCGCCGTGGCGGCGGCGAGTGGTCTGATCGGGCGGAGCGCCACGAAGGCGCAGAAATTGGGTGTGTAGCGGCGCGGGAAACAGGTGGAGCCAAAGCCAGACGCCGCGGCGGAGAAAAAGCCGAGGCCGGCAAAATGGCGGAGCGAGGAGGCCATCGGTGATCAATGGGCGGGCTGGTGTGCCAGACTGCTGGCTGATAGTGCCGCGTGACGCAACGTTTGGTGATCGTCTGTGTTGATCGACGTTTGGTGCGGCGTGGGTTCGTGCCACTCAGAACTCAGAAAGCGCGGTAGGTGACGAGTCAGGTGGCTTTTCCGAGCTTCCGATCCGAATTTCTTTTCGTTTCTTTTGTAGAGCTTGCAACCGGACAGCATGGAGCGGCAAGCCGTCTCTCTATTTTCATCCGTGTCGTGTTTAAAGCCTAACTAAATACTCCCTCCGTCCCAACATATAAGGCACGCACGTATTTCAAAATTCAAATTTTCTTATCTTTGACTAACAATTAGCATAATCATATAAAAAACTTATACTACAAAAGTAGTTGCATTATATTTATATTGAGAAATACTTTCTAATGATCAAACTTTTATTTCTATAAATTATATATTATGAGAGAAATTATAGGTCAAAATATATTTTTAAAGACCGCACCAAGTTAAATCGCGCCTTATATCTTGGGACGGAGGGAGTATTGACCTTCATACACAATTAATTTAACTAAGAGGTATTTAATTCCCACCTAAAAACTTTTCACCTATCACATTAAATATTTAGATACATGCATAAAGTATTAAATATAGACTTAAAAATGACTTATTACACATATTACAATAACTTTGCGAGATAATTTTTTAAGCCTAATTAGTCTATAATTTGATAATGTATTGCTACATGTTGACACTCCTTAATGGAATCACTCTAAGAAGAGAGCCACATAAAATAATAAACTAGGAAAGCACTAAAGAGTGTACGGGATACTACTAACTCCACTTAACGTCAAGTTGTCATCCCCAACATGAAGCTAGCAATGCAAATATATCAGGGCACTGGATTTAAAGATAGATATTTACCCGCAAACGCACAGATAAACATACCCGCTGTAGAAGCATTTCACCCAAGCTAGTCTCAGGTATCGTTATTTATATTTAGCCTAGAGACTAATCAATTCAAGATATGATGACATTGTAAGGACTTAACAGCATTTAATATGGCACACTTATAATAAGACTGATAACACACTAATTACTTCAAACAGGAATCAGGTTACAGAGTAAATGATATGATAAATAATTGATAAAGGATAACAGAGATCAGATCAATCAAGGATAAACTTAGAACAGTACTACCTAGCAAGTGATGATTAGAACGAGTATTAATGAGAAACATTCCTAAGTTATTCTAATTACAAGTCATAGCGTACATTGATTAGTGCAATTACATTGGGCAATCATTGGCTAGGTTACATCATATTTACAATCAAGAGGCAACTCCATAGTAAAAGTGTCAAACAAAGTAACCTTTAAATCATGAGTTAACTGAGCCATACTGAACACTATATTCGGGAGGTGGAATACAGAGGACTCAACAGGTCTGTCACACCCGCGATCTACCACTCTATCCGGAACATAGGACGCATTCGCAGATAAATAATGTATAGGCACCACGCCTACACAGCATCTATCACCCACCCGTTGTACTTTAAGATGAGCGCTATACGAACATGAGTATAAACATAAAGATGAACTATCTGTCAAATATATAATCAAAGCAGACTATAAGCATTATAACTAAGAATATAATCATTAATGTCTTAATCATATCAATTGTATTGCTATCTAGAACACGATGATGAACAATAAGGTGAATTAGATCATCGAGAAGAACTAAAGTACGAACTAGAACATGAACTAGAACAAGATTATGAACTAGATGATGAACTAGACGATGAACATGAACTAGACGATGAACTAGAACATAAACAATGAAGAACAATGATGAACTAGAAGAGCAATTATGAAATAGATCCATAATGTTAATACAAGAGAGAAGATCTTGGGTTTACCGAGCCTTCTCGTGATTAGGTCAGGAATCCAAGCGAAGCTTGCCTCCTCTAATCCTATTCTATCTACTAATCTAGGTACATGAAGTTCTAGGGCTTCCGATTGATCTCCTTCTGAAGTTCTGATTGATGATGTCTAATGATCAAACCCTGATTGATTCTCCTGGAGAGGGGGGTCAGGAGCTGTTTATATAGCCCTGGGCGATGAACCGTGGCCCTTGGATCAAACCGACTCAAGCTACGGCCGAGATGCATCCTAAAGGTCGGTGGAGATAGCTTGCAGAGGACGGAACCTAGCGGGCCCAGGGGGCGACCGGTCGGTCACCTGGTGGGACTGGTCATTCCCACCAGTCGGCCTCTCGCGGTGGTCGACCTCCTGGTGTCTTCTTACGTCCTCTGGAGTCTTGTAGAATAATCCTTACGTGGTGGTTGCGTTTTCTCCCGTCGGTTTCCTTCTATGGGAAGCTTTCGGTCCTAATTTCCTAGTTTAGTCCCTGCAGAATCATAACTCACCTAAACTCGTGGAATATTGTCAGTTGAAACCCTAAACCTTTGTTGGTGATCAAATTCTTGCCCTTTTCATATTTATTTATCTCTTAATTATGATAGATAACCAGTGTCAACACTACAGTAAATATATATTAATAACAGATTAATTAATCTTAATAAATTCATCTTACAGTTTTCTGATAGAACATATAATTTATTTTTTATTAGTTTATTTTTAATAGACTAAATTAATATCGTAAAATTCGATATGACACTAAAAACTTTTCACTCACCCACTAAACACTCCTAAAAAGTTTAAACCCTAACTAAGGCTTTGTGCACTTGAGCTATTCAGTCGTTTTAGTCCATACAAACCCACCGTGAAATAACAAATCAATACAATGTTTAATTGTATGGACCAATCAATTTAATAAAAATGAATATTCACTTTATATTTAACACACTTTATCTTACGTGGAGGCTCATCAATTTAATTAAAAAGTTTAAATCCTAACTAAGACTTTGTTCGCTTGAACTGTTGAGACGCTTTAATCTATCTATCTATCTATAAAAGAGCGAAAGAATTGAAAAATAGCTTTCACTCTAAAAAAAACTTACCCACCTAAAGTCTCCTTCCTTGGATGTGTTTTAAATTTACATCTGACACTAAATATTAATTTGACAGGTGAGATCAATATGGACAGAACATATTGACACGTGTGTTTCTTGTCATTCAATGCTTTCCCAGCTGTTTATGTTATTTTTTCTCGCCTTAATTTCATACCCGTGACATCGGCTGCCACGGTCTTGCGGCGAGCTTGAGGAGGCTGGAGCTCAGCGTGAATCTGTTCGATGGCACTATCCCCGAGTCTCTGTCTAGGCTTCGGAACCTCCCCGGTATCTCTTCCCGTGTTTCAACCGCTTTGTCAGTGTTACGCCAGCGTCTTTCTCCGGCCTCAGGAACCTTCGACAGTTGACACTGTGTCACAACCGTCTCGCCAATGCTGTCCCGGCGGAGCTTGGCAAGCTAACAAGCCTTCAGGCGCTGTCGCGGGCAGAGAACACGTTCGACCCAGGCGAGCTGCCGGCGTCGCTGGAGATCCTGACCCAGTTAACCAGCCTTGTCGCATGGAGCTGCAGCCTCGTAGGTGCCTTCCCGAGTTACTTGACAAGGATGATGCAGTTGGTGTATTCGGGTCTGATCTATTAATCCTAAGCGTGTAGGTACTGTCATCTCGTCAGCCGGATGTATACATCTCTGTGAAGGACCGAAAGTGCTACCAGAAAGCGACCAGAGAGGGGTGAAAGGGAGCTCCAAATTTTCCTTTCGGAAACTTGTTGCCTCTGTCCCAAGAATCAACCCCAAGAGCAAACCTAGAGCTTGCAAGTGTCCACGACCCTAGATGTAGGGTGGATGCCTCTGAGAAGCACAGCGGGACACTATACAACCCTAGAAACCTAACGCAAAAGACGGAAACCAAATCCGTCAACGAACGAACAAACCACGGACGAGACTGCGCAAAACAAAACTGACCGGACTCACTGGTGCGTCCGATCAACAGGCACCGGACGCGTCCGATCAATCAAAGACCGATTTGGGACCTTACTGTTTCTGACCGGACTCACTGAGTCTGAGCGTCCAGTCAGAAGCCGAGCGTCCGGTCACAAAAGCCAAGCCCGATGAACAGAAGAAAGGGCGAGTCCGGTCAATAGGCAAGTGAAGCGTCCGGTCGGTTACAGAAATATCACGCGTGATATTCAACCACCGGACGTGTCCGGTCAGCCTGATGGAAGCGTCCGATCGCCCCGACAGCCCCCTGTTCGTCCACCGATTCGACTTGATCTCACCCAAAACGAATCCTCTAGGGATCAAACTTGGTGAGAGGAGTCACAAGGAGGATAGTGAGCTATCTCTAAGAGATCATGGCTCGAACCTATCTCCAAATCGATGAATCGAAGAAATTCGGGGGAAAGGAGAAAAACTTGACCCGAAACGAAAATCGACCGATCTACTAGCTCGTGAGGTTAGAGGAGAATTCCTTCGGTGGAAAGAAGTGCCTCACGATCTAGAACATCTCTGTTCAAATGGAATCGCAAAAGATACAACGAACAAAGAGATCGATCGACGGGAAAATCGTGGAGAAAAGCAATTCGCGAAGAACAAGAACAAAGCACGAATCACAACCACGAATTTGCAACCGTGTGGCTACCACACGCTACAATAGTGAGATTACGGTCTCACTTCCTCAAAATCTCACGGGCACAGAGGTATTGTTCTCTTCTCTGTGGATCTCAGTTCGCTACAGCAGGGGAGAGGGAGAGCAGGAAAACCTAGAAGGCAAAATAGCAAATGACTGAGATAGAAGGGGAGGAGGGTGTCTCGCTCTACTTATCCTAATTCTAATTCCTATTCTACCCCTCTCTAATTACAGAGCGGACCAGCTAAACCCTAGGGTTATTCTGGACCAACTCGAAGATGCTGGTGATCCGATGGCCACGCCCGCACAACTGGTAGCGTTGCCTCGACGCAACCTCACCGATTGCCGCCACGTACCGCCACCGCTCCGCTCATCCTTTTCACGGACTTCGGCCCCGGTTTTGAGGCCCAAACCGGGAAACCAGCCTTCACGACCAACCCCCAGTTTTTAGGCCCAAACTGGGAAACCAGCCGTCCATCGCCTGAGTTTTGTGGCCCAAACTCAGAAACCCGCAGCACCCAGGTTTTGAGGCCCAAACCTGGAAACCGTCCTCAGCCCGAGTTTTGTGGCCCAAACTCAGAAACCATCAGCGCCTAGGTTTTGAGGCCCAAACCTGGAAACCGTCCACTCGGTGGTTTTTCTGTGGCTCAACCACCAAACCGAGTCGTAGAGGGGATGCACCGCCCGTGCACCCCGTCCACCGACACATGTCCCAGGTCCTCGACCCAAGCAACATTGTGCCGGCAAGTCTTCGCTCGTCGCTGTCCCAGGCTGTCAGCCACCACAGCTGATCCTCGGGCCACCGGTCCCTCAGTCCAAGCCTCATGTCCGCTCTTCGCCACTATCGGTCCATCGGCACGGCACGTCTCTACTTGACCTTCACCTTGCCTTTGATCACTATATCCGTGCTCGACACCTACACAACACAAGCCAAAGAACATGCGCATTATCCCAGTTGACAATCACTCATCACTCAGAGACTCGGCATACACCCATGTATCCGCAATCTCCCCCTTGATGAGTGCATTGTCAACTACCAACACAAATCATAAAGGAATAGAGGAAGGAAAGAAGAAAGACAGAGAACTCGACCAAATGACCTAAAAGCATAGCAAAGCCAAAGAAGGTCAAGTGGAAAGAGCAAGACAACTTGGTTCCCAAAGACATGGGCAACGGCTCGACGCAACCAAGCAAAGCAAAGGTAGCCCTCAAGAAGAGGTAGAACAGGCTCAACACCGCTAGCGAGGAAGCTCGAAACCAACCGAAGAGAGCTAGATATCAGCTGAAGAGCATAAAAAGCACAGGTGCTAGTCCCTCAAGAAGGAGGCAAAGGCTCAACACAACTAGCTACCACAAATGCTCTGAACCAACTGTTACCAGCTCGAAAACACAGCAGCGAGCAAACTCCCCCTCGAATAGTGCACACAACCAGGAAATCCACATGATTTGTCAATTTTCTCCCCCTTAGTTGAAAATGCACCATCAAGCAAATTTCTCCCCCTTCCAAATGCATATGAGTAAAAAATGCAAGTTAGCAGCTTCAAGAATATAGTCGATAGAATATGAAGATGCTCGACAGAGTGCTGATCCAATGATTCATAAATTGCACAGAATGCTAACAAAGGCTCAAACTGATCACTAAATACAAAATCTGAACATTTGAGCAATAAGAGCAGTTTTCAGCCAAAAAGGTATTCACCATCAAAATAGCACGAAGCATGTATAGACAGGAAGTCAAACAAGTGCTAAACATACAAGGTGAACTACGCCTAGCACAGATCAATCATCATGCTATAGAATGGATCATAGACTTGTGTATCCAAATTTTATCGGAGTTGCAGCGGTTAGATTACACAAGTTCAAATTTTAGCATGTGATTGCGAGAGGTTGAAAGCTTGTCATTGCCTAAATTTTTAACTGTGCGAAGCCTATGCAGAAGCAATCAGAAGCTTAAAGCAACAGTTTCGGTCATACACTACACATCTCAAGTTTAACTCAAAGTGCAATGAGAAACAGTCTGGAAACTATGATGTGCTGACAAGCAATCGCATCTCGATCTTTCCAAAATACTTGACTTGGTTCAGAATTTAAAGCAGAATATGAACATACCAAGCAAGTGAATGACTCAGAACTAGAGACATAGCAACCTAGCATATATGAAAAGCATGAGTGAAATCTACACATCCTACACATGCTAGTTGCATATCTCAATGGTGAACATTTTCAGATTTTAGGTTTATTACACAAGTTCATCGTTTACAAAATGGCTCAGCTCACAACATGTATCAGTGATTAGAAAGACCATAAGCTACAAGTAAAGCATCGGAGCATACACTATACAGAGCATAGTCACATTCTAAGGATTATATACATGAAGATCTGAAAGTAAATATGCAAAATGAAATGCAGAAGAGATGCAAGAAGTACCCAATTGAAAAACAAAAGGTCAGTTTATGATACAAGAGTCAAAATGTTTCCCCCTTCTAAAAGGGGAAACACACACCAAGCTCACCTCTCAACCTAGCAAAAGTTGATTGGTCCAAAGGCTTGGTGAGAATATCAGCCAACTGATGATGAGTATCGACATGGCGAAGGTCGATATCACCCTTCTCATAGTGGTCTCGCAGAAAATGAAAGTGCACATCAATGTGTTTGGTCTTCGAGTGCAGCACGGGGTTCTTAGCAACGCTAATAGCACTCGTGCTGTCACAAAGCAAAGAAACTCGAGAAAAGCTCAGACCAAAATCACGCAAAGTGGCCATCATCCAAAGCAACTGGGAACAACAGCTAGCCGCAGCAACATACTCAGCCTCTATGGTAGACTGGGCGACACTAGACTGCTTGCGAGAAGACCACGATACAAGAGAAGAACCAATAAATTGGCAAGTCCCAGAAGTGGACTTGCGATCAATACGACAACCAGCAAAATCGGCATCAGAGTATCCGCAAAGCGAGAGGGTGGAGGAAGCAGAATACCAAATCTCAAACTCAGGAGTGAAGCATAAGTACCTCATAATGCGCTTGACTGCCTGACGGTGAGAAGTGCGCGGCGACGACTGAAATCGCGCGCACAGACACACCGCGAACTGAATGTCCGGGCGTGTCGCCGTCAGGTACAGCAGCGACCCGATCATACTCCGGTACTCCTTCTGGTCCACCGCTTCTCCATCCACATCCGCATCCAGGGCCGCCGTGATCGGCATGGGTGTTGGAAGAGGCTTGGCCTCACCCATGTCGAACTTCTTCAGGATGTCCTTGGTGTTCTTGCCCTGGTGCACGAACGTCCCCTCTCGGGATTGCTTGATTTGCAACCCGAGGGAAAACGTCAACTCACCCATCATGCTCATCTCAAACTCCCTGCTCATAGTGTCTGCAAACTTGGCAACCAAAGCGTGAGAAGAACCACCGAAAATGATACCAAACACGTAAATCTGGACCAAGAGAGTATCATTGCCTTGCTTGAGGAGAAAAAGCGTTTTATCCAGACATCCCATTTTAAAACCCTTAGCAAGCAAAAAGGTTTTCAACCTATCATACCAGGCTCTAGGGGCTTGTTTCAAACCATATAAAGCTTTGTGAAGTTTAAAAACTGAAGGACCGAAAATGCTAAAGCAAGGCGACCAGAGGGGGGGTGAATGGGAGACTAAATATTTCTTCCGAAATTCCGGCCTCTATCCCAACAAAATCAACCCCAAGAGCAAAGCCGACACACGTGATGTCCACGACCCAAGAGAATGGGTGGATGTTCCCTAGGAACACAACGGGACACCACAAAAGCTCCCTCTTCCAAATCCACGCAAGTCAACTAGTGACAGAATCGAGTTTGGGTAATCTCAACCTCCCCCGAGCAACACGAGGGGGATTCAGGATTTTTCGCAAAGCGGGAAGCCCGGTTTCTGTAGAGCATAGAGTCAGGAATCCAACGCAAAAAGCGGATCTCAAATCGGAGCTCGAACGTAAAAGATACAGACGAAAACGTGCGATCACTGCACTGACCGGACTCTAGGCAGCGTCCGATCAACAGGGACCGGACGTGTCCGGTCAGTCAAAATCCTCTCTGGACCTTCTCTGTTTGTGACCGGACTCAGCACAGGGAGCGTCCGGTCAGATCAAACAAGCGTCCGGTCACAGTGCACAAAACCTGATGAACAGTAATGGCTACGGGTCCGGTCAGGCTATCGCAGTGAGTCCGGTCAAGCTCGCGCAGAGTATCTCGCTCGGCCTTCAACGATCGGACGCATGAGGACAGCGTCTGGTCGGTTCGAGGCGTGCGTCCGGTCACTTCGCGCGAACTGGACAGTGCCGGTGTTCAACGACCGGACTCTGAGTCGGTGCGTCCGGTCGCTATTAGGCAGCGTCCGGTCACCCCGACCAGTCCCCTGTTCGTCCACCGAATTGACCCGATCTCCCTCAAATCAAAAGCACTATGGCTCAAATTTCGTGTGAGGGGTCACAAGGATGTTAGTGAGCTACTCCTAAGAGATCATGGCTTGAACCAAACTCCAAATCGATGAATCGAAGAAAACGGTGAGGAACGGGCAAGAACTCGATCCCAAAACTAAATCCGCCCGATCTGTGAGTTCGTGAGGTATTAGAGAAATCCCTTTGGTAGAAAGAAGACTCTCACGAAGCTACACAAGATGGTTCATACGGATTTGCGAATCTTCCCTCGAAACGAGAAATCTCGTGAAGAGCAAAGGAGAGGAAAACGTGCAACGCAAAGAACAAAATCGCAAGACAAATTAAAGCACGAATTTGATCCTTGGACTCAGAGGAATGGATGATTGATTAAGCACTCGGTGTCGGGCTACAAGCCACTCCTAGCAACACAAAGCTTGGATGGCGAAAAGCTCAAGAACAAGAGCCGGTCTCTCCGTAACCCTAGCCTCCTCTCACCTAAACAAAATGAGAGTGACACCTCCAAGGATTCCCCGAGGATACCGCTGCTCTAGCAGCCCCCTTCATATATATAGGTGCACGTCAGAAGACCAAAACGCCCTCTCGTGAAGCACTCAACCCAAATACCCCCTAGCGGTAAAGCCGTCCAACTCTGGTAGTTTTCATCCGACAGCCACGCCCGCACATCCGGTAGCTTCGCCTCGACGCGACCTCCCTAATGCAGCCACGTGCCGTCATGTCGACCACCGCGCCTTCCTCATGGATAGCTTCGCCGTTGCGCCAGCCTCTCCACGCCGCCACGCGTCGACCGTCCTTTTGGACCTTCCCCGGTTTTGAGGCCCAAACCGGGAAACCTGCCAGCCCAGGTTTTGAGGCCCAAACCTCGAAACCGTACACCCCGAGTTTTGAGGCCCAAACTCGGAAACCCGCAAGCCCAGGTTTTGAGGTCCAAACCTGGAAACCGTCCACCCGAGTTTTGAGGCCCAAACTCAGAAACCGGCCACCCAGGTTTTGAGGTCCAAACCTGGAAACCGTCGATGGTAGCTTTTTGAGGCTCAGCTACCGAACCCGCACCGTAGACGGGATGTGGTTTGCACACCCCGACCACCGGCACCGATGCCGATGCATGTCCAGCCTCCACGCCGGGCACAACGCCTTCGCCTTCCTTCTTGACTTGGCCGACGGCACTTGCGCCGCACGCAAGCCCGTGTCCGACCTCCCGCCAAGTGCCACGACGCCATCGTCTTCCTCCCGACTCGGCCGATGCATCGCACATCCCCATGTGCTCTCACTCGCCGATGCCACGTGCCAGCTACCACAGCTGGTCCTCTGGCCCTCTGGTCCGTCAGTCCAAGCCACACGTCCGCCCTTCACCGCTCTGGGTACATCGGCATGGCACGTCCGCCGCACGGCACGCCCATCCTTCATCGCTCCCGGTCCGTCGGCACGACACGTCTCTACTTGACCTTCACCTCGCCATCGACCCCTGTATCTGAGCTCAACACCTGCACATGAACACAGCCAAGAGATACATGTTGCACACACACACCAACACGGTAAACACAACACAACTCAACGCCACCGGTTAGTCATAAACATTAAGCGCATAACGACATATGGACTTAACCGGGTAAAGCCTCAAACCTTCCTCATCAAAGTCAATCATTCATCATATATGTTCTCAAAAACATGGTTTGGAAACTTGGGATTTTTGAAACCGGGGGGTTGTCTCACATATACTTCCTCTTCTATGTAGCCGTTTAAGAAGGCACTCTTGACATCCATTTGAAAAAGTTTAAACCCTTTGGATGCAGCAAAAGCCAAGAGTATCCTAATTGCCTCCAAATGAGCTATAGGAGCAAAAGTCTCCTCATAGTCTATCCCCTCCTTCTGACTATACCCCTGGGCTACTAGTCTGGCCTTGTTTCTCACAACATGGCCATCCTCTCCTTGTTTGTTTTTGAAAACCCATTTTGTCCCAATAGGGTGACACTCAGGAGGAGGAGGAACAAGAACCCAAACCCGATTTCTTTCAAAATTTTCTAACTCCTCATGCATAGCATTGACCCAATCTGGATCAGATAAAGCGTGTCCAACATCTCGGGGTTCAAAATCAGCAACAAATGCAGAATGAGCAAAGTGAGAGATTTGTTGTGACCTTGACCGAGTGACACGTTCGCCGATGCTGCCGATCATCTGTTGAGGCGGGTGTTGGCGCTGGATGTGTCATGGCGCCTCCCGAGCTGAAGATACCTCCCCCTCAACAGCAGCTGGCGCCTCCTCGGGTACAAAGGGTACCGCTCGAGGTGGCGGATCCCACGGCCCCCAAGATGAAGAAGTGTCAGGGCCATGAGTCATAGTAGAAGCCACTCCTTGCGGCACAACAGGTGGAGGGGGTGCTGGATTATCCTTACCTTCAGCACCCTCATCCTTGTCATCAAAGAGAGGCTCACCAACCTCATGATCACCTGCACGCTCAAAACGAGAAGAAGGACAAACCATGGTCTCGTCGAAGGTGACATCAGATGTCTCCATGACTCGGTTAGTGTCAAGGTTAAATACACGATAAGCGCGAGTATGAGTGCCGTAACCCAAAAACACACCGTCAGAAGAACGATACTCAAATTTGTCCAGGTTGCCTTTCTTAAGTATAAAACAGTGGCAACCAAAGACTCTAAAGTAACTCACCTTGGGCAGTTTTCCAAAACGCAACTCAAAAGAAGTCTTTTTCAAGAAAGCTCGGAGAAAAATGCGATTGGAAATGTAGCATGCAGTGCTCATCGCTTCGGCCCAATATTGCCTAGGATTCCTATGCTCATCGAGCATCGTCCTGGCCATCTCTACAAGGGTCCGATTCTTCCTCTCTACAACACCATTCTGTGGCGGTGTGTAGGGAGAAGAAAACTAATGCTCTAAACCCAAAGAGTTACAAAACTTCTCAAAATCCGAATTCTTGAATTCGGAACCATTATCACTCCTAATAGCTCGCATCGAGTTCAAAGGGAACTCGTTCTGAAGACGCAAAATCAGATTGCGAGCAAAGGAGAAAGTCTCGGTCTTCTTAGCTAAAAAGAAGACCCACGAATATCTCGAAAAGTCGTCAACAACAACAAGCACATACCACTTCCCCCCAACCGAGCTCGCCCGAGCCGGACCAACAAGGTCCATGTGCAAAAGCTCTCCAGGGCGCTTGGTCATGACCTGAGTCACTGGATGGTGGGGAGCGGCAACCATCTTCCCATGTCTACAAGAATGGCAAACACGATCCTTCTCCATGGATAACTTGGGCAATCCTCGGATTAGGCCAAGTGAACTAAGCCTTGCAAGCAAGTCGAAGCTCAAATGTCAAAGTCTCCTATGCCACTTCCAAAGATCAGAGGAGGAAGGTCCAGCCACAAGACAACGGGAAATGCCAAAAGACTCCGTGAAATTCGCACGAAAGACTTTTCCAAAGGGCAAAATCAAACACACAAGATTGCCCTGAGGATCTAAAATACGACTGAGATTCGGTTTAAAACGAATCTCATAGTCATCATCGAAAAGTTGCGAAACAGAAAAAAGGTTAAAATGCAAGTTAGAAACAAGAGCAACATCGCGCAACACAAAATGCTCATTAACTCACACCGACCCACGAGATAATACTTTACCTTTGCTATTGTCGCCAAAGGTAATAAACTCCTTTCCTACGACCGGACTAAGACTGGAGAACCACTTGGCGTTTCTGGTCATGTGCCTCGAGCAACCAGAATCTACCAACCAAACGTTCTCCAATCGTTTTACCTACATCAATAAAAAGACATAGGGTGAGCATACGGTCCAACACTAGGGTTAGTGAAGTACGGAGAATACCAGTGTTGGCCCTAGTAGCCCCCTTCATATATATAGGCGCACGTCCGAAGACCAAAATGCCCTCTCATGAAGCACTCAACCCAAATACCCCCTAGGGGTAAAGCCGTCGAACTCTGGTAGTTTCCATCCGACGGCCACGCCCGCACATCCGGTAGCTTCGCCTCGACGCGACCTCCCTGATGCCGCCACGTGCCGTCATGTCGACCACCGCGCCTTCCTCGTGGATAGCTTCGCCGCCGCGCCAGCCTCTCCACGCCGCCACGCGTCGACCGTCCTTTTGGACCTTCCCCGGTTTTGAGGCCCAAACCGGGAAACCTGCCAGCCTAGGTTTTGAGGCCCAAACCTGGAAACCGTACACCCCGAGTTTTGAGGCCCAAACTCAGAAACCCGCAAGCCCAGGTTTTGAGGTCCAAACCTGGAAACCGTCCACCCGAGTTTTGAGGCCCAAACTCGGAAACCGGCCACCCAGGTTTTGAGGTCCAAACCTGGAAACCGTCGATGGTAGCTTTTTGAGGCTCAGCTACCGAACCCGCACCGTAGACGGGATGTGGTTCGCACCCCGACCACCGGCACCGATGCCGATGCATGTCCAGCCTCCACGCCGGGCACAACGCCTTCGCCTTCCTTCTTGACTTGGCCGATGTGAAGGACCGGATTAGCGACAGGAGGGGGGGGGGTGAATTGGAGCCTCAAATTCAACTCGTGAATAGTATGACCCTTGTCCCAGAAAGTCACCCCAAAAACGAAGACTCGAAAAGACCAGAGAGTTCACGACCTACGAGTAGGTGGATACCCTAGGAGATGTCCTAGTGGTACAGCGGAACCTCCGGAGAAACCCCAAAACCAACTGCCAAAGCCAAGGAACAAAACAGCACAAGCAGCAGTTTGGCGGACTGTCCGGGGTCAGGGTCCCGGACTGTCCGCTGAACACCGGACTGTCCGCCACTAGAGGTGCGGACTGTCCGCCACTAGAGGTGCGGACTGTCCGCCGGCAAAGGTTCCCAAAACAGACAGTTCTGCACCAGCCCTGTTCGAGTCCCGGACAGTCCGCGGTTTGAACGTCGGACTGTCCGCGGGTCTCGTGAACAGTAACACACAAGCGTCCGATGCCAACCCTGTGCTGCGTCCGATGTGACCCCGGACTATCCGCGGGTCACTGGCGGACTGTCCGCCGGTCACTTGACCGAGAACAGTGTCGCGCTGCGCAGTTCTGACCTTGCCGAGCCCCGAGTCCCGGACAGTCCGCCGCTGGGGGCGCGGACTGTCCGCGGATGAACATAGAGCACAAAAACGCTCGGGACAAAAGGCAAATTCGATCGAACCTTCACCAAATCAAAAGGGACTTCGATCAAAATCCTCCCAGGTGTTCCTCTACGTATTGGGGTGCTAATCCTAAGAAATCAACGCACCAATCCAAGTCAATCAAGAGAAATCCGAGGAACACCGGAAAGGGGGGAAAGAGGAAGAACGAACACAAAATCGACCCGATCTATGGATTCGTGAGGTTATAGGAGAAATCCTTCGGTAGAAAGAAGGAGCTCACGACCAAGAACGAATTGATTCAAGTGGAATCGAAAATCATCTCGTGGAGAGGGAGAACGAGGCAAATCTCTGAGAGATGAAAAACCAAAACGTGAAGAACACAACACACGATTCGATTTCAGCCGAAATTCCTCCACATGAGGAGACAACGAGAATACTGTCTCGTTTCCTCATAAGATCCAAATACACAGAGGTATGATTCCCGTCTCTGTGGATCGCTTGCAGCGAGGTATGATTAGAACCTAAGCAGGGAGGCTAGAGAGAGAGTGCTCAGGAACAAATGACTGCAAGGATAAGGAGAGAGGAGGGGTGCCTCTCTTATTTATAGCCTAAAACAATAATCCCTTTTCTACCCCTAGATACAAGAGCGAAGCGGCCAACCCTAGGGGTATCCCGGTCCAACTCTGCTGATGGTTGATCCGACGGCCCCGCGCCCATCTCATCCTTAGCTTCGCCTCGACGCAAGCCTCAGGATGCCGCCACGTGCCGCCCTGTCGACTGCCGCGCCTACCTCGCGGAAAGCTGCGCCGCCGCGCCAGCCTCTCCACGCCGCCACGCGTCGACCGTCCTTTTTGTGGACCTCCCCCCGGTTTTGAGGCCGAAACCGGGAAACCTGGGCTTCCCCCCGGTTTTGAGGCTAAAACCGGGAAACCTGTCCTCAGGCTGAGTTTTGTGGCCCAAACTCAGAAACCCGCGCGCCCAGGTTTTGAGGCCCAAACCTGGAAACCGTCCACGCCGAGTTTTGAGGCTCAAACTCGGAAACCTGCCACCCCGAGTTTTGAGGCCCAAACTCGGAAACCGTCGAGGGTAGCTTTTAGAGGCTCAGCTACCGAACCCGTGCCGTAGACGGGATGTGGTTCGCACACCCCGAGTCCCAGCACCGATGCCGGAGCATGTCCAGCCTCCATGCCGGGCACAGTGCATTCGCCTTCCTTCTCAGCCTCCCGCCAAGTGTCACGACGCCATCACCTTCCTCCCGACTCGGCCGATGCACCGCACATCCCCATGTGCTCTTGCTTGTCAATGCCACGTGCCAGCTACCACAGCTGGTCCTCAGGTCTCCCGGTCCGTCGGTCCAAGCTCCACGTCCGTCCTTCACTGCTCCCGGTCCGTCGGCACGACACATCCCTACTTGACCTTCACCTCACCTTCGACCACTGCCCGAGCTCTGCACCTGCACATCAACACAACCAAGAGACATGTTGCCCGTTGATCGATCACTCATCACTCAGGAAGGGAACCACAAGGGCACATATCAACCTTGTGTTCTCAATCTCCCCCTTGATGAGTGCATCGTCAACTCATAGTAACTGTAACAAAAATAAAGAGAAAGCAAAATTAGATAGAAGGAGAAGAACTCACTCGAGATGTCCAAAAAGCCAAAGAAAAAGGCCTAAGAAGCACAAATCGAGATGAGCGAAGCTTGGTCCCCAAAGATATGGGCAACGGTTTGACATAACCAAGCAAGACATCGGAGCAACAACTCATCAAGGAGCAAAACTCGATCAAAATCAGAGCACAAGACTTGGTTCCCAAAGACATGGGCAACGGCTCGACGCAACCAAGTCAGAAGCTAGCTAGTCCTCAAGAAGAGACAGAAAGGGCTCAACACCACTAGCGGAAAGCTCGAATTCAAAAGAAGACTGCATAAGAAGCAACTACTGCTAGTCCCTCAAGATAGAGGCACAGAGGCTCAACACAACCAGCAGTAAGCCCGATACCAATCAAGAACCATCAAAACATGATGAAAACAGATAGTCCCTAAAGACAGAGGCACAGAGGCTCGACACAACTAGCTGAAACGATCGATATCAAATAAAAACCGACTCGGAGCAGGCAGAAAAAATCCCCCTTACTCAAAGAACTCCCCCTCAGCAAAAGAAGCACAAATTGCAAATTGACACCAACCGGAACCATTCTCCCCCTTGGGGGCAAATTGCAATCAAAAGATAGGGAAAAAGAGCTCAAAAGAGCAAAACAGAGCTAGGTCATGCCTATCGGAGTCAAACACATGCTCATGAGTTAAAAATGCATGTTAGCAGCTTCAGGTATATACTCGAAAGAGTGAATAAATGCTCGAAGAGGTGCTGATCCGACTACATAGCAATACGCAAAAGTGCTAGCAAAGGCTCAAACTGATCACCGAATACAAGATATGAATGCATAAGCCAAGTGAGCAGTTTTAAGCCACGTGCCAGCTACCACAGCTGGTCCTCAGGTCTCCCGGTCCGTCGGTCCAAGCTCCACGTCCGTCCTTCACCGCTCCCGGCCCGTCGGCACGACACGTCCCTACTTGACATTCACCTCACCTTCGACCATTGCCCGAGCTCCGCACCTGCACATCAACACAGCCAAGAGACATGTTGCCCGTTGATCGATCACTCATCACTCAGGAAGGGAACCACAAGGGCACATATCAACCTTGTGTTCTCACGACGGCACTTGCGCCGCACGCAAGCCCGTGTCCGACCTGCCGCCAAGTGCCACGACGCCATCGTCTTCCTCCTGACTCGGCCGATGCATCGCACATCCCCATGTGCTCTCGCTCGCCGATGCCACGTGCCAGCTACCATAGCTGGTCCTCTGGCCCTCTGGTCCGTCAGTCCAAGCCACACGTCCGCCCTTCACCGCTCTGGGTACATCGGCATGGCACGTCCGCCGCACGACACACCCATCCTTCACCGCTCCCGGTCCATCGGCACGGCACGTCTCTACTTGACCTTCACCTTGCCATCCACCACTGTATCTGAGCTCAACACCTGCACATCAACACAGCCAAGAGACACATGTTGCACACACACACCAACATGGTAAACACAACACAACTCAACGCCACCGGTTAGTCATAAACATTAAGCGCATAACGACATATGGACTTAACCGGGTAAAGCCTCAAACCTTCCTCATCAAAGTCAATCATTCATCATATATATTCTCAATCTCCCCCTTGATGAATGCATTGACTAAAAATAAAACCACAAAGGAAGGGTTTGAAGGCAAACCTCATTCAAGTGCCAAAAAGCCAATAAAAAGCAAACACAAGGCCACTTGAGATGAGGAAGGATCATGAAAACTCCAAATAAAAGCTCTCGGTCCCAAAAGAAACGGGAAAAGCGGGCAAAGCCTCCACACAACCGAAGAGTCAAGATAAAACAAGAGTTTCATGAAATCCCAAAACGTACTCGAAAACCAATCTCAAATAAATTGTCAAACAATCATCACAAAAGAAACCAAGGTACTTATCCACTTGGGTTCACTTGGGTCGAGGGTTCACTTGGGTCGAAATTTCTCCCCCTTTTTCTCCCCCTTGATGATTGAATTGACAAAAACTAGGCACAAGAGATGGTTTGAGATACCAAAACCGAAAACTTGGTTCCCAAAGACATGGGCAATGGCTCAACGCAACCAAGCAAAGGATCGGAGCAACAACTCATCAAAGAGCAAAAACTCGATCACACAAAGCAAAAGACTTGGTTCCCAAAGACATGGGCAACGGCTCGACGCAACCAAGTCAAAAATGAGCTAGCCCTCAAGAAGAGGCAGAAAAGGCTCAACATCACTAGCTCAAGGCTCGATACCAATTGAGGCTGAAACAACGCATTAGAATGCAAAACTGCTAGTCCCTCAAGATAGAGGCACAAAGGCTCAACACAACTAGCAGAGGACTTGATACCAATCACAAGCAGCCAAAAATTGGTGAAAACAGCTAGTTCCTCAAGATAGAGGCAAAAGTGGCTCAACACAACTAGCTGAAGGCTCCATACAAATCGAAAATACCAAGCAAAAACTGCTAGTCCTTCAAGACAGAGGCAAAATGGCTCAATATGACTAGCAGGCTCGATACCGACTGAGAAAACACAAAAAGAAGCTCAAAACCAAAAGGAGCACAAACACTCAGAGCACGCGGAGAAGCAGCAAAGCAAAAGCGGCTCCCCCTAAAAGCAAGCCTACACATCAAAGCTATGCAACAAAGCAACTAAGCTCACTATGAATGATACCAATTGAAAAAGAATATAAAAGGATATCAATCGAAACACATAAAAGAGCTATACCAATTGAAGAAGGACATAAAAGAGCTAAACTCCCCCTAGCTCAAAGCTCTCCCCAAAATGCACGACTCTCCCCTTTTATGCCAACACACAAACTCCCCCTTGCTAACAACTTCTCCCCCTTGACAAAAGGGAACATGCTGAGGGGTTTTGACATTTTTCACAAAGTTGACACAAAATAAAAGACAAGCCATCAACCAAAAGCATATGGGGGCAATGAAAAGCATTGAAAGTGACCACAAAGTGTATCGGAGCTGGGGGTATGTACACTAAGCTAAAAATGCATGATATGCACAATGCAACAACTTCAAGTGTATAGCAATCAGAATGAAAAGACGCTCAAAAGGGTGCTGCCCTGAAGGTGTAGCAATCAATACAAATGCTAGCAAAGGCTCAAACTGATCAAATGAATATGAAATATGAACAATTAAGCATATGAGCAGTTTTAAGCCATTTGAAAAGGAGTTCACCACTAAAATAGCACTTAGCATGAATGGACAGGAAATCAAACAAGTGCTAACTCAAGTACAAAAGGTGAACTACCCCTAGCAAAGTTCAATCATCATGCAATAGAATGAAGCATAAACTTGTGTTATTTTCAAATTTTATCGGAGATTGCAGCGGTATTAACACAAGTTCATATAAAAGCATGTGATTGCGAGAGGTTGAAAGCATGGTCATTGCCTAACTTTTCAACCGGGCTAAGCCTATGCAAGAAAAGCAATCAGAAGCTTAAAGCACCGGTTTTGGTCTTACACTACACGGCTCAAGTTTAACTCAAATGTGCAATGAGAAACAGTCTCGATACCGTGATGTGCTGACACATGCAATCCCATCTCGATCTTTTCATTTCACTTAGACTTGGATCAAATTTTAAGCACAAGGTAAATATGAACAATCCAAGCAAGTGAATGACTCAGTGCAAGAGACATAGCAACCTAGCATACAAAAGATAGCACAAGTGATCTCAACACATCCTACCCATGCTAGTTGCCAATCTCAATGGTGAACAAATTAAAGGTTTCATAGTTGATTAGTCAAGTTCACCATTTGCAAAAATAGCTTAGCTCATAACATGTATCAAGTGATCAAAAAGAGCCTAAGCTACAAGCATCATCATGAATAGACAGGGCATACCAACAAGAGCATAATCTCATTCTCATTACTATATTCATGAAGCTCTAAAATGCAAGATATACATGATGAAATGCATGCAAAAGCTAGTCTATCAAAGACAAAACAAAACTAGCCTAAAAAGGAAAACCCAAAACAAAAGGGTATCGGAGAAGCCCAACTAAGATACAACAAGCAAAATGCTTCCCCAACTAAAAGGGAAACACACACCAAAGACACAAATAAAGAGTCAAGAAATGCTCAAGCGACAGCCAGCAAAATCCACATCGAAAAGACCACACAGCAGAAAGGGGTCAGAGAAGAAGAGTACTAGAAACCGAACTTAGAAGTGTGTCGGGGTATCTCATGATACGCATGACCGCCTGCTGGTGTGATACTCGAGGGGACGCCTAAATCTGCTGAAATCTTCGGGGCACCTGTCTCGCCGAAGTCATCTCCCCCTCGCCTGATGCTGTCGCTCCCACAGGTGCAGCTAGTGCTCGCTGGAGAACTGCTCGAATGGAACCCCAAGTCGTGGAAGAAGAGGGATCGGGTCCATCAGCCGAAATGCTCTCTCTAGGCTCCTGTTCTCCTACACACTCAAAAGCAGAAGAAAGCACAAGGCATTGTCTCATCTAGTGTGACCTCAAGGTCTCCACGAAAACGGTTAGTCACATAATAAGCATAAGGTGAACTCTCAACAAAAAGAGATCTACCTATGAATGATACCGCAAGGAGATCTGAACTCAACCTAGTCAAGACTACCATGCAACAGGATAAAGCACTGTATAGCAAAAAGCAGCCTAAAGACATGATCAACCCAAACACAGCCTAAACCTCAACACATGCTACAATGCAAGATAATGATATCAATAGATCCAAAAGCATGTAACATGATAAAATTGTGGAAAGGCTAGTGCTCAACCTAATCATATCAACAGGGTACATGAAGCTAACCAAAACTAGCACCTAAAAAGTGACACCTAATGAACATCATACCACTACAAATCAAGCTCATGGAAAAGTATGGTAAAACATGGCGCAATGTTCATGAGGATCACAAACTAGCATGAAAAGTGACTAAATCACCAAGCTATACACAAGGCTAGCATGACATGATATACAAGATAGCACATGCTAGACTAAAACAAAACATGATACAAAAGAAAATGTACATGCAAAAAACTATACAAGTGAGCACATGAAAGTCCATCTCATACCACAAGATATAGATCATGGATATACAAGGTATGAGTGTATAAGAAAGCTCACCAAGCTGCAAAAGCCTCTTTGGAGGCAAAACTAAGCGGGATGTAGAGAACCATCAAATCTTGGTCACATCTAAAAGACCAAGTCCCATCAGGCGCATGTTCTCCACCCCGCGTCCTCACACCTACACACAAGAGGACAAAGTAACCCGAGCCTTGGATCCCGAAGGGTTAGCAAGCATGTACTTGGGAACCCAAGACTTGGTCACAACTCTCAAAGGAGCACTCAACTTATCATGTGGGTTAGCATGATGCAAATGTTGGTTCAAATGCAATTGTGAAACACCCTTGGAAGCATTCCTCAAAAGGACAACTCGAGGAGAAGAACGAGTCGTACCACGGGAAAAGAGGCAAACATCTTCCAAGGTTTTTGTAGAAGAACCAATAGAAGCATCATGAGAAGCATGACGTGAACCAAGAGAAGAAGCACTAGAGGCATGTCCACGATCATGACCTAACCCACTAGAAAAGGAGTCATAAAACCCATCAACAAAGAGGGGCTTCTTACTAGGAGCACAAGCGTTCATACCATGAGAAGGGCTATGAACCACCATCTTCCTAGAAGAACGAGCTTGGCGCAAGTGTTTGGCACGCCAATAGCAAAAGGTTTCTTGATGCCCATCTTTCTCACAAAAGGAGCAATGGTACAAAGACCTACTGGAAGGCACACCATTCTCCGACAAGTGAGAAGTCCCTTGGGGCTTGGAACAAGAAGCATCAACGTTCAACTTGGTGCCAACACAAGGAGCACACGTGCCATGGGAAAGGCTACGTGGCTTCCTAAAAGCCTTAGCTCGAATACGTCGCTCGTGTTTGACATAGCGGAAACAAAAATCGAATGAATGTCCATCGTTCTTGCAAAAGGTGCAATGGAAAACCGGATTGGGAGCACGGGTCCCAAAAATGTGAGAAGCACCTTTGTCAAGAGAAGTCCCTTGGACATCACTCGAAGAACTAACAAGATTAGGAGTAGCTATGAAAGAGGTATCCGAAACCTTGGTACAAGTGCTATCATCAAAAGACTCACGTGCAGCACAAGAACTCAACTCCGCTTGCAAAGATGCAAGCTTAGAAATATCAACATCGGAGTTGCAAGAAATGCGTGACTCGAAAGACTTAGCACAAAAACTCTTGCATCTTTTAGCTAAAACCTCATTTTCAAACATGAGGCGATCACAAGTACCACAAGGAGTGTTTTTCAAATTTTCCATCTCCTCCCTAATGCACTCGGCATATGTGGTACACAAGAGTTCATTTTCTTTTTCAAGGTTGGCACTCATATCATTGTGCTCAACCAACTTGGCGCTCATATCATCGCGCAAAACCTTCAAAGCCAAAACTTCCTTTTCCAAATCAATGCATGATGTGCACATGAGATCGGTGGAAGAAACATCACCATTCACATCAACCAAAGAATCATGAATAGCACAAGAAGTAAGGCATGCATTTTTATTCAAAGAGCACAAGCTACAAGGCCTAGAATTTATCTCATCAATTTGAGCCCTAGCATGCTCAAGTTCATCTACACATGTGGTGTGAGTCAATTTTAGTTTATCAATTTCAGCATGCAAAAACTCACAAGAACCACATGGCAAAGAAGCTTTTGACCTAAGCAAGGCTATTTCTGATTTAGCATAAACAAGGTCCTTGCGCAAGTCAAAGCAAACAAGACATGGTATGGAAGCATTTGATTTCAATATTTCATTTTCAGATTCTAAGCTAGCAAGTGAAAAGCATAGCTCATCATTCTTCCTAACCATGTCACTACAAGAGGTGCAAGGTAAAGATGCACTAGACTTCCAATGAAAAAGGCCACATTTTAACCTAGCGATGGAGCATTTCAATTTCTTGATCTTTCTATGCAAGGTATCACAAAGCTCATCATATCTCAGGTTATCATCACAACAAGCTTCAAATCGTTGGGACAAAATCCCAAGACTAGCGAGAAGTGTACCTTTCTTGGCCTTGCCAAGTTCACGTATACGATCCTCCGTTGAATGCTCATCATCTCCTAGGAAGTCCAGCAAAGCTTCCACCTCACGTTCCGCCTCAAGAGCCGCACTCCTCCTTCTTGCAAAAGTGTCATCCTCAATTGCATGTCCAAGACTCAAACCTAAGGACAAAGACACACTGGAAGAAGAGCTTGGTGCCATTTCCAAAAGCACCGTTAGTGTTAGCCAAACAAAAGCTCAACACCTCGACAAGCAAAGTCGGAAACACAACTGCTTTCAAAAGGTCGTCTTCGCGGATCCGGAACCGGTTAAGGTAGAGAGATCCTTAACTGGCTTTGATACCAATTGAAGGACCAAAAATGCTAAAGCAAGGCGACCAGAGGGGGGGGGGGGGGGTGAATGGGAGCCTAAAAATTTCTTCCAAAATTCCGGCCTCTATCCCAACAAAATCAACCCCAAGAGAAAAGCCGACACACGTGATGTGCACGACCCAAGAGAATGGGTGGATGTTCCCTAGGAACACAGCGGGACACCACAAAAGCTCCCTCTTCCAAATCCACGCAAGTCAACTAGTGACAGGATGGAGTTTGGGTAATCTCAACCTCCCCCGAGCAACGCGAGGGGGATTCATGCTTTTTCGCAAAGCGGGAAGCCCGGTTTCTGTAGAGCACAGAGTCAGGAATCCAACGCAAAAAGCGGATCTCAAATCGGAGCTCGAACGTAAAAGATACAGACGAAAACGTGCGATCACTGCACTGACCGGACTCTAGGCAGCGTCCGATCAACAGGGACCGGATGCGTCCGGTCAGTCAAAATCCTGTCTGGACCTTCTCTGTTTGTGACCGGACTCAGCACAAGGAGCGTCCGGTCAGATCAAACAAGCGTCCGGTCACAGTGCACAAAACTTGATGAACAGTAATGGCTACGCGTCCGGTCAGGCTATCGCAGTGAGTCCGGTCAAGCTCGCGCAGAGTATCTCGCTCGGCCTTCAACGATCGGACGCATGAGGACAGCGTCTGGTCGGTTCGAGGCGTGCGTCCGGTCACTTCGCGCGAACTGGACAGTGCCGGTGTTCAACGACCGGACTCTGAGTCGGTGCGTTCGGTCGCTGTTAGGCAGCGTCCGGTCACCCCGACCAGTCCCCTGTTCGTCCACCGAATCGACCCGATCTCCCTCAAATCAAAAGCACTAAGGCTCAAATTTCATGTGAGGGGTCACAAGGATGTTAGTGAGCTACTCCGAAGAGATCATGGCTCGAACCTAACTCCAAATTGGTGAATCGAAGAAAACGGTGAGGAACGGGCAAGAACTCGATCCCAAAACTAAATCTGCCCGATCTGTGAGTTCGTGAGGTATTAGAAAAATCCCTTCGGTAGAAAGAAGACTCTCACAAAGCTACACAAGATGGTTCAAACGGATTTGCGAATCTTCCCTCGAAACAAGAAATCTCGTGAAGAGCAAAGGAGGGGAAAACGTGCAATGCGAAGAACAAAATCGTAAGACAAATTAAAGCACGAATTTGATCCTTGGATTCAGAGGAATGGATGATTGATTAAGCACTCGGTGTCGGGCTACAAGCCACTCCTAGCAACACAAAGCTTGGATGGTGAAAAGCTCAAGAACAAGAGCCGGTCTCTCCCTAACCCTAGCCTCCTCTCACTTAAACAAAATGAGAGTGACACCTCCAAGGATTTCCCGAGGATACCGCTGCCCTAGCAGCCCCCTTCATATATATAGGCGCACGTCAGAAGACCAAAACGCCCTCTTGTGAAGCACTCAACCCAAATACCCCCTAGGGGTAAAGTCGTCCAACTCTGGTAGTTTCCATCCGACAGCCACGCCCGCACATCCTGTAGCTTCGCCTCGACGCGACCTCCCTGATGCCGCCACGTGCCGTCATGTCGACCACCGCGCCTTCCTCGTGGATAGCTTCGCCATCGCGCCAGCCTCTCCACGCCGCCATGCGTCGATCGTCCTTTTGGACCTTCCCCCGGTTTTGAGGCCCAAACCGGGAAACCTGCCAGCCCAGGTTTTGAGGCCCAAACCTGGAAACCGTACACCCCGAGTTTTGAGGCCCAAACTCAGAAACCCGCAAGCCCAGGTTTTGAGGTCCAAACCTGGAAACCGTCCACCCGAGTTTTGAGGCCCAAACTTGGAAACCGGCCACCCAGGTTTTGAGGTCCAAACCTGGAAACCGTCGATGGTAGCTTTTTGAGGCTCAGCTACCGAACCCGCACCGTAGACGGGATGTGGTTCGCACACCCCGACCACCGGCACCGATGCCGATGCATGTCTAGCCTCCACGCCGGGCACAACGCCTTCGCCTTCCTTCTTGACTTGGCCGATGGCACTTGCGCCGCACGCAAGCCCGTGTCCGACCTCCCGCCAAGTGCCACGACGCCATCGTCTTCCTCCCGACTTGGCCGATGCATCGCACATCCCCATGTGCTCTCGCTCGCCGATGCCACGTGCCAGCTACCACAGCTGGTCCTCTGGCCCTCTTGTCCGTCAGTCCAGGCCACACGTCTGCCCTTCACCGCTCTGGGTACATCGGCATGGCACGTCCGCCGCAGGGCACGCCCATCCTTCACCGCTCCCGGTCCGTCGGCACGACACGTCTCTACTTGACCTTCACCTCGCCATCGACCACTGTATCTGAGCTCAACACCTGCACATCAACACAACCAAGAGACACATGTTGCACACACACACCAACACGGTAAACACAACACAACTCAACGCCACCGGTTAGTCATAAACATTAAGCGCATAACGACATATGGACTTAACCGGGTAAAGCCTCAAACCTTCCTCATCAAAGTCAATCATTCATCATATATATTCTCAAAAACATGGTTTGGAAACTTGGGATTTTCGAAACTGGGGGGTTGTCTCACATATACTTTCTCTTCTATGTAGCCGTTTAAGAAGGCACTCTTGACATCCATTTGAAAAAGTTTAAACCCTTTGGATGCAGCAAAAGCCAAGAGTATCCTAATTGCCTCCAAACGAGCTACAGGAGCAAAAGTCTCCTCATAGTCTATCCCCTCCTTCTGACTACACCCCTGGGCTACTAGTCTGGCCTTGTTTCTCACAACATGGCCATCCTCTCCTTGTTTGTTTTTGAAAACTCATTTTGTCCCAATAGGGTGACAATCAGGAGGAGGAGGAACAAGAACCCAAACCCGATTTCTTTCAAAATTTTCTAACTCCTCATGCATAGCATTGACCCAATCTGGATCAGATAAAGCGTGTCCAACATCTCGGGGTTCAAAATCAGCAACAAATGCAGAATGAGCAAAGTGAGAGATTTGTTGTGACCTTGACCGAGTGACATGTTCGCCGATGCTGCCGATCATCTGTTGAGGCGGGTGTTGGCGCTGGATGTGTCGTGGCGCCTCCCGAGCTGAAGATACCTCCCCCTCAACAGCAGCTGGCGCCTCCTCGGGTACAAAGGGTACCGCTCGAGGTGGCGGATCCCACAGCCCCCAAGATGAAGAAGTGTCGGGGCCATGAGTCGTAGTAGAAGCCGCTCCTTGCGGCACAACAGGTGGAGGGGGTGCTGGATTATCCATACCTTCAGCACCCCCATCCTCGTCATCAAAGAGAGGCTCACCAACCTCATGATCACCTGCATGCTCAAAACGAGAAGAAGGACAAACCATGGTCTCGTCGAAGGTGACATCAGATGTCTCCATGACTCGGTTAGTGTCAAGGTTAAATACACGATAAGCGCGAGTATGAGTGCCGTAACCCAAAAACACACCGTCAGAAGAACGATACTCAAATTTGTCCAGGTTGCCTTTCTTAAGTATAAAACAGTGGCAACCAAAGACTCTAAAGTAACTCACCTTGGGCAGTTTTCCAAAACGCAACTCAAAAGAAGTCTTTTTCAAGAAAGCTCGGAGAAAAATGCGATTGGAAATGTAGCATGCAGTGGTCATCGCTTCGGCCCAATATCGCCTAGGAGTCCTATGCTCATCGAGCATCATCCTGGCCATCTCTACAAGGGTCCGATTCTTCCTCTCTACAACACCATTCTGTGGCGGTGTGTAGGGAGAAGAAAACTAATGCTCTAAACCCAAAGAGTTACAAAACTTCTCAAAATCCGAATTCTTGAATTCGGAACCATTATCACTCCTAATAGCTCGCATCGAGTTCAAAGGGAACTCGTTCTGAAGACGCAAAATCAGATTGCGAGCAAAGGAGAAAGTCTCGGTCTTCTCAGCTAAAAAGAATACCCACGAATATCTCGAAAAGTCGTCAACAACAACAAGCACATACCACTTCCCCCCAACCGAGCTCGCCCGAGCCGGACCAACAAGGTCCATGTGCAAAAGCTCTCCAGGGCGCTTGGTCATGACCTGAGTCACTGGATGGTGGGGAGCGGCAACCATCTTCCCATGTCTACAAGAATGGCAAACAAGATCCTTCTCCATGGATAACTTGGGCAATCCTCGGATTAGGCCAAGTGAACTAAGCCTTGCAAACAAGTTGAAGCTCAAATGTCCAAGTCTCCTATGCCACTTCCAAAGATCAGAGGAGGAAGGTCCAGCCACAAGACAAAGGGAAATGCCAAAAGACTCCGTGAAATTCGCACGAAAGACTTTTCCAAAGGGCGAAATCAAACACACAAGATTGCCCTGAGGATCCAAAATACGACTGAGATTCGGTTTAAAATGAATATCATAGTCATCATCGAAAAGTTGCGAAATAGAAAGAAGGTTAAAATGCAAGTTAGAAACAAGAGCAACATCGCGCAACACAAAGTGCTCATTAACTCGCACCGACCCACGAGACAACACTTTACCTTTGCTATTGTCGCCGAGGGTGATAAACTCCTTTCCGGCGACAGGGCTAAGACTGGAGAACCACTTGGTGTTTCCGGTCATGTGCCTCGAGCAACCGGAATCCACCAACCAAACGTCCTCCAATCGTTTTACCTACATCAATAAAAAGACATAGGGTGAGCATACAGTCCAACACTGGTGTTAGTGAAGTAGGAAGAATACCAGTGTTGGGCCGGCTGCTCAAAAGAACGGTTAGTAGAAAAACCATTCCTAGCCTGCCTACAGGGGAAGCGATCACCATGTTGAGGAAAACGTGGTCCGCTAAGGGAAGAGCGTCCATCGCGATACTCAAAACGCGATGGGGGGGGGGAAACGCTCTACAACAAAGCCACCGCCATGGGGTCCATAGCCTACAGCTGCAGGCTCCCGCCGGGCACGTCCTCTCCGCTGCCTAGGCCTGGGGACTTGAGGTTCTGGACCTCTAAGCCTAGCAGCTCTCCTCGGAGCTCTCCTCTGAACATTCGGCACATGTACATCATGGAAAGGATGGTACATGTCCGCATTGTTCATCTCCCTAGCACGACGCGCTTCTCTCTTGCGCCGAAAATAGAACTCACTCAAGTGTCCATCTCTCCCACAATGCTCACAATGGTACCTCACCACTCTCAAAGGGGGTTGTTGGTACACACGGTTGTGGGTGTGGATCACTTTGCCCTTTTGTGGAATAAGCTCCTCCTGGATGGGTGGCATTGTGTCCAGCTTGTTTTTCAGGTGGTTTAATTTGGGAGCCCATTGCTGGTTCTTGGGTGGAGCTCGTGGAGGTTCTTCAAACACCCCATCTTTGGTGTTAGGCTTGAGAGGCTCTTTGGGTGGAAGCTTGGTAAGTTTGGGAGTAGTGGTGGAGTTGGGCTTCTCACATGGGTTTAGACCACTCGACTCTCCAATCTTCCCAAAAGCAGAAAGATCAACACCCAGAGCAAAGCCTACACCAGGACCTCCAACAGCTCGCTTAAATTGGGAGATCATCATCCCGAGTTGTGGCTCACCACTCGACACCCATGACAAGATGGTCCGAAGGTATGTGTTTTCTTCCTCGGTTTGCATCTTGTCATGCTTCACATTAGCGATCTCCATCTCCAAACCCTCACAAAGAACACACCTAGCCACACATGTGCTACCCGAGTTGGCCTCTTCAAGAGACACAATCTTGGCATTCTTCTCTGCCAACTCAGATTGCAAGCCCGCACAGGACTTGCATGCACCCAACAGCGAGGATCTAGCCTTCAGCTCATCCACCTCTCCTACCAACACAGCATACTTGCTTCTCAAAGTGAGAAGGTCAGTCATGTGTGTGGTGCACATCTCGCACTCCTCCTCATCGGTAACAACTACGGTGGACTTGACAGATTCAAGTTCCTTCACCGTATCCTCCCACTTCTGCCTAAACTCCTTGCGCTCTCTAGCAGCACACCTAAGCAACTTATCCTGACTAATGAGCGCGGCAGTAAGCTTCTCGACCTTAGCAGAAAGCTCGTCGGGGGTCTGAGATACCTGGGAGGTGTCGTCGTCGTCGTCGTCGTCGTTCCGAGGAGTGTCCTCCAGCTCGCCGTCGACCTCCTTGCTGAGGGCCATGGTGCAGAAGCCCTCGTCGTCGGTGAAGAAGCAGAGGCCATTGAGCTTGTCCTCGATCCTCTTCTTCTTCTCAAACTCATCATCACTTGAAGAAGCGGAGTCGTCATCCGAGTCGTCGACGTCGCTGAGCGTGGCGAAGAATGCACGCTGCTCAGCCTGGGCCTTCTCCAAGTACTTGGTCTTGATGTACTCCTTGTTGAAGCCGCCCTTCCGCTTGTGCTTCGCGGGGACGTACTTCTCCTTGCGCTTGCCGGAGTCGTACTTGTGCCCATGATCCGCCTTGCCGAAGACTTGCTTGTTCTTCTTCGGGCAATTGGCGATGAAGTGGTTGGGGTCGCCGCACTCAAAGCATCCTGAGCGTCCTCCTCCGTGGCGACGGTTCATGCGGTTGTTGTGGAACCACGAGAACCGGTTGGCGAGCAAGGCCAGCTCATCATCCCCCATGAACTCCAGCTGCTCCTCTGTGACAGAAAAAGAGAGGAAAGTGCAAAGCCTCCAGAGGTGTTAGCAGAGGAGCCAGAAAGCAAAACCATTGACTGGCCAAAATGATTTTCATAAGAAGCCCTCGCCATGGCATCGATCTCACTGGACTTGTGCTTACTAAAGAGCTCGTCGCACGTGAGGGTCTCATAGTTAGGCGATTCGATGATCGCCTGAACCTTGAAATCCCACACCGACCGATCAAGAGTATGGAGTAGCTTGAGAGCTCTCTCATGATCGTCGAAAGGCAACAGCTCCTTGTTAGCCCTCATCCTGTTGACAATCACCTGAAAGCGAGCGAATAAACTTTCTATGCTCTCGCCAGGCATATGTTGAAAGTTCTCATACTCTCGTTTGAACGACTCGTAGAGACGGGTTTTGACTTGAGTGGTTCCCTCATGGAAACGCATGAGGATAGCCCAAATCTTCCGAGCCGTAGCGAGGTGAGAAACACGATCAAACTCACTCATGCTCAAGCATGAGAAAAGAGCATTACGGGCTCGGCTATTGACATCGTGCTCATCGATCTGATGTTGAGAGACACGAGCAGCCAAGACCACGTAATCGGCAGAGTTGCAAATATCCCAGATGGAAGCACCCAAACTCTGCAGATAGGCCGACATGCGTATCTTCCAATACACATAGTTCGTCCCATCGAAAAACGGCGGTTTGCCAACGCCGCGATCCATGTCGCCTTCTGTGGATCTAGAACCGGCTAAGGTGGAAGATCCTTAACCCGCTCTGATACCAATTGAAGGACCGAAAGTGCTACCAGAAAGCGACCAGAGGGGGGGGGGGGTGAATGGGAGCTCCAAATTTTCCTTTCGGAAACTTGTTGCCTCTATCCCAAGAATCAACCCCAAGAGCAGACCTAGAGCTTGCAAGTGTCCACGACCCTAGATGTAGGGTGGATGCCTCTGAGAAGCACAGCGGGACACTATACAACCCTAGAAACCTAAAAGACGGAAACCAAATCCGTCAACGAACGAACAAACCACGGACGAGACTGCGCAAAACAGAACTGATCGGACTCACTGGTGTGTCTGGTCAATAGGCACCGGACGCGTCCGATCAATCAAAGACCGACTTGGGACCTTACTGTTTTTGACCGGACTCACTGAGTCTGAGCGTCCGGTCAGAAGCCGAGCGTCCGGTCACAAAAGCCAAGACCGATGAACAGTAGAAAGGGCGAGTCCGGTCAATAGGCAAGTGAAGCGTCCGGTCAGTTACAGAAATATCACGCGTGATATTCAACCACCGGACGCGTCCGGTCAGCCTGATGGAAGCGTCCGATCGCCCCGACAGCCCCCTGTTCGTCCACCGATTCGGCTTGATCTCACCCAAAATGAATCCTCTATGGATCAAACTTGGTGAAAGGAGTCACAAGGAGGATAGTGAGCTATCTCTAAGAGATCATGGCTCGAACCTATCTCCAAATCGATGAATCGAAGAAATTCGAGGGAAAGGAGAAAAACTTGACCCGAAATGAAAATCGACTGATCTACTAGCTCGTGAGGTTAGAGGAGAATTCCTTCGGTGGAAAGAAGTGCCTCACGATCTAGAACATCTCTGTTCAAATGGAATCGCAAAAGATACAATGAACAAAGAGATCGATCGACGGGAAAATCATGGAGAAAAGCAATTCGCGAAGAACAAGAACAAATCACGAATCACAACCACGAATTTGCAACCGTGTGGCTACCACACGCTACAACAGTGAGATTACGGTCTCACTTCCTCAAAATCTCACGGGCACAGAGGTATTGCTCTCTTCTCTGTGGATCTCAGTTCGCTACAGCAGGGGAGAGGGAGAGCAGGAAAACCTAGAAGGCAAAATAGCAAATGACTGAGATAGAAGGGGAGGAGGGTGTCTCGCTCTACTTATCCTAATTCTAATTCCTATTCTACCCCTCTCTAATTACAGAGCGAACCAGCTAAATGTAACAGAACCGACCAATTTAGAAGAGCACAAGTGCGAAAACCTCTACCGAAGCAGCTGAATTAGCACACTTGAGCCCATATAAACCCGGTAGTCCGGAAATCTCGAAGGATTTCAAACATTTCAACATTCAGCCAAGATCGCATGGTCAAGCAAATACAAATCATGTCCACGGAGCTTTGCAGCGGAAATAATATTACAATAGAGTTTACAAATAAAGATACAAGTTGAGTTCCATTTAATTTAGAAGAACAACATAGCTTTGAAATGAATACCATAACATAAGTTGAAATACTTTGCTAGCTCAAGTGACATCCTCCAACAATAGCATAAGAGAAGAAGTAGGGAACTGCCGAGCCCACTGGCACTGGCCATCACCTCTCGGCAGGCCTAACCTTCACCTGCAACAAGGTGGGATAAACCCTGAGTACTCGAATGTACTCAGCTAGACTTACCCGTCGTAAACCAGAAATAAAGTGACACCAAGGAGTATGCAAGGCTGATATAAGAGTGGAGCTGGCAATGACCACAGTTTTGCATAAAGGCATATATAATAAAGTAGCATTATCTTTTACTTACTAGCTGCAGGTTTTAGATAAATAATTAACCTACTCAACTAGATTAGCACCTGTTCTAAAAACAGTCATAGTAGTGATTTGTTCGATCACCACAATATAACAAACAGACCAATTAACAATTGCCAACAGTGCCACGGCAACTGTCACGTGTTCCACAATTTCAGTATCAAGATCGATCAGCGTTCAAGTCAAGTGCTCACTATCCAGGAGCGATGGCGATTATAATCGATTCCTAACCAGCTGGTGATTTATTCCCCACACAAACCACACTCACCCGCTAAGGTGAGCTACAGATAACCACAACATTGTTCCAGGAAGCCGCGGTTTCAACCGCCACCATCACACCCGGAGGCAAGCCCGACTGCCAAGGAGTTGGACTTAACCACCATCACCCGGGTCTTACTCTTCGCGCCCCCGCGTCCCACTAACCCTCCACCGTGGCTTCGGCTGATGCGTGGGACCTGAGAGCCGGCCTGGAACAATGTGCGGCTTCGCGGTCGGAACGAGTTATCCTTCCAGCTAAATGTGGGGCATGCGTTCAACATGACAAGAAGTCCATCTCAACAAGATACTGTTTTTCCGTTCGACACGGCTAGAAATACTGTAGCGCAACGCTACAGGAATCTGCCGATCTCTATTTTCCACAACACTC
This sequence comes from Coix lacryma-jobi var. lacryma-jobi, assembly GCA_009763385.1. NCBI lineage: Eukaryota > Viridiplantae > Streptophyta > Magnoliopsida > Poales > Poaceae > Coix > Coix lacryma-jobi. The sequence continues at coordinate 78,900,504 of CM019824.1, read as the reverse complement.
AGTTATCTCACTTACTGGCAATATCCGTTAAAAGGTCGAGTAACCACCTATTACTCGCGGGTAACATGAAGGTTGCCCGACTTCTACCGGTCTAAGCATGGCTAAGCATATAAGTCGAGCCTAGACCTAGCAGGGTAACAAGGGTGTATATCTCAAGTAATCAAGGTAAGGATAAGTAATGCAACAACGGTTTCACACAACTCCTATAACTTAATGCAACAATCATTATATTAACTCAATTGCATTTATAAAAGAGTGGGTAGGAGACTTAGAATGCTCCGGGGCTTGCCTGGGAACCAACACTAGGTTAGTGTTAAGTGACACTTGCTTGGCAAGCATCTCCACTTCTGACACATGCTTAGCTCTGCATCTTCGGGACCGTCCACCAAACACCATCTTCGGGTTTAGCTTCACCATCCCATCCTTCACGGTGTATCTACCGTACCTAAATGAGATGCACAATGCGAGCGTATGAACGCAAGGCAAACACTCACGATGCAACATAGGCATACAACACAAGCATTACCAACTATTTCACATAAGCAATCAAGATAACTATATAAGAGAAGACATAACTTAATTATTAGTTTAGCACACACATAGAACACTCACTTCAGCAGGCCATGGTTATATTAAGGTGTTACACAAGGGTCATTAGGCATGTAGACAGGTTAACTATAACAATCAATCAAGATTATATTACACACATCACCCACTTGACACATGCATGCACATAAAAGCTTCTATTTTAATTAAACATGTTAACCAACATGGTAAACATATTAACACAATATATTGGATTGATTAATTTAGAAACACGGAATGCATGAACTAATTATTATCAAGGCATGATGTAGCATCAAAAGTCACATAAACAATCTCAGACTTATAACAAGCAACTCAGTTTATTTGCACAGTTTGGACAGCACACAGCGAGCACTCAATTTAATCATAACTGGAGCTACACACATCCAAACAAGGCAAACTAAGACTTTCTGGAAAGCTAATGAAACTATCTACAACTTGGTTATTATTCACTAAACATGATTCAGCTCTTAAAAAGGGCAAACATTACATGCAAGACAGTTCTGTCCAAACTTTGGACAGAATATGACTTCTATCTTCGAACAGCCATAACCAGAGCTTTAGAGCGCCAAAGGACTTGATATAAGACTTGTTGGAAAGCTTATTAAGTTGTCTACAACTTATTTATTATCATCTCAAGTTGATTAAGCAGTTATCAAGGTCAAACAATACAAACAAGAAAATCTGTCCAGACTTGGACAGATTCTGAACCTCAACTTAAAACATGTGTATCTGAAGATCTAGATCACCAAAAATAGTGATATAAGACTTTTTAGAAAGCTTATAAAAAGCACTACAACTCTTTTATTAACATAAAGACCTGATTCATAAGTTAAATTAGCCAAACAGTTCACTCTTTCAGATCTGCGCAGAAAACAAGCAAAACCTGACAGCAAACTTCTAAAATCTATAACTCCTAAACCACTTTGCCTAAAATCATGAAATTTCAGGACAAGCAAGATAAGGAAGTTATCTATAACTTTTGTATAGAATACATCTACAGAAAACACCATTTTTATCACGAAGTAATTACCACAACAGAAACTACACATGCAGCCACATTTCAGCAAATTAACAAACTTGCTTTACTAGTTATTTTATTAACATGAGAGCACATATATGACCTATACAAACACTTCTAACATTCATGAACATGATCACACATCCTTTATCTCAGATCAACATGCAACAAGGCAAGCACATAAACATATATATGTTCATCTTATCACTAAGCTTCCATTAATTAAATAACTAGCAAACACGGGCATTACTTTAAGTGATGTTGTAAACACCTCATTTGGAGCTCATATTTTTACAGGTGATAGATGACATCACAATATAGATATTATAAAAAGATTACACTCTCAGGTCATATAGATTATTTATTACAAACATGACAAGATTAATTCACGAAAAAACATGTGAGAGCAAGATAAATCCACAAATCATATTTTTAGCAAACACATGACCATAATAAAATTATCTAAGCTATAACAATACTATTAAAAGGCAGTAGAACCACCTTTTCTATTTGTACATGCAAACATTTACCATAAACTCATTTTAATTCATTTAACAAGCTGAAAGCAAGATAAAATCATAACTAAATCATACATGCACCAATAAATCTGAAATTTTTATCACAGCACACACATGACCAGAGGAGCCTACCATAAAAATTTCACATCATTTCAAGCAACATAACAGCAGATATCTTTTTCTCCCTATTTAAGCCTATTAACATAAATAAATCATCACAGCATAAAACATCCACTAACACCTAACATATTATGTATCCACTGAACAGATCTACTCACAAGGATTCCAAAAAGTGCTCACTTGCAATTTTTGGACAAACACACAATTTATTATGTAATTTCAAAGTTTCAGCCACATTTCCTATTTAATTAAAAACGAAAACAGAAAACCCTTTTGCATCAGGGACCCTCAGATCTGCCCAAAACGATTAAGGACTTGTTAGTAAAACTAATGAGTCATGCCACTTAACACAAAAACCCAACGAAAAGCTTCAGCTTCGCTAGATGGTCCTTACCATGGATTTGACGGAAGAAAGCTCAGGAACGGAAGGAAAAGGCCAGCTTCGGGAGGGAGACGGCCGGAGCTGCTAGGGTTTGGGGCTGCCCTGCGCCCCTGCTGGGCGTCTCCGGCCGCCGCTGCTGCTGCCTGCGCCCCACTGGCCGGCGAGGAGAAGGAGACCGCGGCCTGGGGTCGCGCTCCTCTGCGCGGCAAAAAAAAAGAACCGCGACTCCCTGCGGTTTCTGCAGAAGGGGCGCAGGGAAGGGAAAAGGGGAAGAAAAAGGGAAGGGAAGAAGGAGCGGCGGCCAGGAAGAGGCTCGCCGGCACGCTGCCTTCACTGGTGCTGCACAGGAGAGAAGAGGCAGCCATGGAGGAGCTGCTGTTCTTGCTGCCATGGATGGAGAAGGAGAGAGCCGGGAAACAAAACAAGAGGGAGAGAAAGACCGAGAGAAAGAGAGGGAGAGGCTGGGCTCGGCCTTTTTACCGAGGAGGGAGAGAGGGGCGCGCCCCGAGGCCACGCACCCGTCCCATCTGGTCGGCCACGGCAATTTCCAGGAGAATTTCTTTCCCAATTTGGTAAGTTTCCGGAAACTTTCGCTCAAACTCCAAAATTGCAAACACTGCTCAAACGGACTCCGATTTCGATGAAACCAATTTTGTTGTCGTCGTCTCGCCGAGTGCTCCGTCTTTCGTTAAAGACACTTGGTCAAATTCCTAATCGTTTGTCCGGTAACAGTCGTCGACGGCAGCTTCGCGGTGACCGAAATTCCAATTTCGCAGTACTGACTTAACCAATTTTCGGAACCTGAAATCCGCAGTGTACTTCATCTTGCGAGCTCTTTTTTGCTATTTTTGGCACCGATCCAGGTCTCGGCCATAAAACGAAATTTGTTCCTCTCGATCTGTACTACAACTTTCATTTAGAGCGCACTGACATGCAAACGTCCGAAAATAACGTTCAAAGCTGGTCAAAGTAGTCACCCGGTAGTATCTGATTTAGGGTTCCTCGTCCGTCGGAATATTTTCTGGTCATCTGCTCAACACGAAACTTTCATAACTTTTGGTCGTGAGTCCATATACAGTTGATTGGGCATAATTGCAGTACTTGGTTAAGCCCAAATAATTTTCTTCAATTAATCAACCATTATAGGCAAAGCTGTGACTCATCATTTCATGTGACTTTTTGATTCCAAACTCCGTGAAACTTTTTCACCAGTCACTATAGACAGGAACTGAGGTGGGTCACATGAAAAATCATGTTTAACATTAATCTTGAATTTTCATAAATTGACAATCATGGATAATTCAAACTGACATTCCATCTCTGAGATTGATCCCCAAAAACTTCTGTCATCACTGACCACACTTGAATTTACTTATTTATTGTCATTTGATATATCATATATATACTCAACTGACTGCTCAACTGACGGCGAACACCTGGGGTGTTACACTAAATCCTAGGGTTATTCTAGACCAACTCGAAGATGCTGGTGATCCGACGGCCACGCCCGCACAACTGGTAGCGTTGCCTCGACGCAACCTCACCGATTGCCGCCACGTGCCGCCACCTCTCCGCTCATCCTTTTCACGGACTTCGCCCCCGGTTTTGAGGCCCAAACCGGGAAACCAGCCTTCACGACCAACCCCCGGTTTTGAGGCCCAAACCGGGAAACCAGCCGTCCATCGCCTGAGTTTTGTGGGCCAAACTCAGAAACCCGCAGCACCCAGGTTTTGAGGCCCAAACCTGGAAACCGTCCTCAGCCCGAGTTTTGTGGCCCAAACTCGAAAACCATCAACGCCTAAGTTTTGAGGCCCAAACCTGGAAACCGCCCACTCGGTGGTTTTTCTGTGGCTCAACCACCAAACCGAGCCGTAGAGGGGATGCACCGCCCGTGCACCCCGTCCACCGACACATGTCCCTAGGTCCTCGACCCAAGCAACACCGTGCCCGCAAGTCTTCGCTCGTTGCTGTCCCAGGCTGTCAGCCACCACAGCTGATCCTCGGGCCACCGGTCCCTCAGTCCAAGCCTCATGTCCGCCCTTCGCCACTCTCCGTCCATCGGCACGACACATCTCTACTTGACCTTCACCTTGCCTTTGATCACTGTATCCGTGCTCGACACCTGCACAACACAAGCCAAAGAACATGCGTATTATCCCAGTTGACAATCACTCATCACTCAGAGACTCGGCATACACCCATGTATCCGCACTCTGTTGTCATTTAATCAAACCAATTTCAAATTAGTGGTAGAATTTTATAGTATAGATTTGATGTAATTGTTAAGCTAGACCAAAAGCTTGCGAAGAGAAACACGTAGATTTTCCCCCTTCCTTTTCTATGGTTTAGAGATATAATATTTAAGGTTATTTTAGATAGAAAACTTATGGATGTTTGCATATACGATTTTTTTGTTTTTTTCTTGTGGCATACAATGATATAATATTCAAAATATTATTTTATTTATTTTCTTTGATGAAAAGCTTAGGAAGGGAGGTTCATAAATTTTTTGTTCTAATTTTCTTGTGGCGTACGTACATACACTAATATAATATTCAATTTTTTTATTATTTTCTTTACACGTGTTTATTATTATGATAGATTTACGCTATTACATGTCTCAGATATATAATCCGTGAAGGTCAAGAGAACGATTGGAGCGACAATACAGCTACACTATTGCATGTCCGACAGTAGAGCTGATGTAGGTGTTTTTCTTAATTCTTCGTACAGTTACACAGTTAACTTTGTGTTTGTTATCTACAGTACACCTCTAAAATTAATGTTTTAATTCTTGAATTCTTTTGATAATCTAAGATCTATTCATTGATTTCATAAAGCGAATGTAATATTTAGTTGTTCAAAAGAAAATGTTGTTAGACTCGGTCGTGGAGTTGATCTATTGTTTAGTGCACAACCTCCCTTACATCTTGTCCATTACACTTATTGGAAAAAATATTATAGTTTTTCATACTTCAGAAATTTATTGATGTCTCTTTCATGGAAGCACTTATGGTTTTCAATGGTAGCAATTTTAGTCTTGTATTTGAAATTGCTCTTGGAATAACGTGAATGTAGATGTCAACGTGCTAAGCATAAATATGTTACATTGCCTGATGATAAAAAGGAGGCAACTCGGGATATATACCTTTATCTTCCTTTTTTGACTCTGTTTCACTTCGCAGAGTTCTTTTTAATTTGAACAATTAGAACTGGCTACAGGAGGAAGCAATAATTTATCTAGAAAACTGCTTTTAGTATAGATATGATTTTTTTTTGGATATTTTCATAAATAGTGGGCCAAATAAAGAAAAACTTGCCTCAAGAGTGATCTCTATGTCAATTTTAGAGTCTTTGAAGTCATTTTAACAAATGCATAATTAATTCCTTTTCTATTTCATGCAACATATTCGTTAGTGCTAAATGCATTCTATTGAAACATGTTTCCTGATCCATATGACAGTTTTAAAATCTATATGTTGAGCTTAAAAATTCTGGCTTATGAAGATTTTTAAGCAATATATATCGTGCTCTCGTTTGATTGTCCATGTCATTTTAAAGCTTGCAATTATGCCAAAGATTCCTATAAATTAACTTGGATATTCTAATATTTGTATGAGTGAAACTTTTCATGATTATGGATTTGAATTACATTGTTTCTATATTGTTTTGCTTGCTGGATAATTTCATTTTGTAGCTAGCTCTATATATGTTCTGCCTACTATTTATTCATTCTTATCCGGTTAAATTTTTCATAAGTCAGTCATGATGACGTTCAAAGAAAAGAAATAGGAGCTTCTTAAGTAGTGGCACTCAAGTGATTAGGAACATCCATTAGAACATGAGGTCATTGGAGATAAGATATCACATGTCTGTCGGATACAGTTAATGACGTCATCCGTCCATCTTGTTTGACCATGGTGAAGTCATCTCTTGAAAAATCCCAGTATGACTAATTTACTTTTAATAATCCCAGCTCAAATATTCTTTTCGGCATCTATATATTTGAGTTCTTCTGATATTTTTTATATAGATATCTTGCTTTTATACGGACCATCTTTTTAGGGGAGGGGGTCTGTTCTTTTAAAGAAATGATGTATTTACTTGTAAAACTGTCTAAAAGTACAACAAGCTATTCAAGGCCCTATTCTGATATGTTTATGCTAGGTATTTTCAGCTATCAGAACTAATATAAAGATGTACTGCTAAAGTGTGGCATTGTTGATTCCTCCAAGATTTACACTATATATGTTACTATTTTAGTATATGATCACTAAATTAGAAAATGGATGCTATTTGGTAGGAATGTTTTAAATTATCGATCTTTTGGGATGCTGTCATTTCAAAGAAATGATGTACTTACTTAAAAATGTGTCTAAAAGTTTGACGAGCTATTTAAGGCCCTAGGATATATTTATGACAGGTAGGAACTGTATATATACGTCAAAGCTAAAATTCTAAGACCTGAGATGATTTCGTTACTTGCTGCTACCCTCTATACGGGAACCACATTTGTGTTTTTCCTAATAACTAATTAGATTTAAAGAGTCACTAAAGAATATTTTGTTTTTAAGATGTTTATCTAGCCACTCTATCTTCTGAAGGTATGTAAGGAAAATATTTTGGCTATTACAGCCGGCTAGAAATATACCAAGAAGCAGTGTAACAGTAACTCAAGTGAATATATTTAGGTGTAAATCAATCATAATAATAGACATGTGCGTGCCGCACGTGCATATCTACTAGTCTGTAAAACTAACCGTAGAATAATGTTTTCGTCATATAACAAATCTGTTGTATAAATCAGCCAAAACCAGTTTTCATCCAACCGAACAGAGCCTAAACTATTTAGTTGCATGGACCAATCAATTTAATCATTTTTTTTAAGAAAACAAACATTCGCTATATATTTGACACACTTCATCTTAGGTGGAGGCTCCAGTCGTAGAATAGAGACTAGCAACAACTATTTTTATTTAATTATACTAGCTAAAATTCGAACTCAGAACATTTGTCTCTAGTAGTATATCAAGTTACATGTACACACAAGTTTAACAAAAAAAAACGATATGAAGTGAGCAAATCGTTTTATATTTCAACACAAATAAAGCCTTATTGGAGAATAAAGCTCGGTTACTCCCATCTGGCCGCAAATATGCAGTTAGCCAATTTATGTGTTATAATTAATTAATTAGTGATCAATTAGATTAATCTTAGCAACTGCTAAGAGCAACTCCAACGGTTTTACATTTTTTGTTTGACAAAATATGGTATTTGTCAACTCTTAAATTAATATGGCAAAGATAAAAAAGTCAATCTCCAACAGTTTTGTATTTAGACTTGGCAAAACTAAAAAAATATGTGCGCGAGAGAGAAATATCCCGCGGGAGTAGCACGCGAGGGCGATTGTCAAGTGAACCGCAGCTTGACATAAATGTCAAATATCACCTGGTGTTTGCCAAGTTGCTAAAAATACAAAGCTCATTTGCCAAACCGTTGAATAGGAGATTTTTAGTTATTTTTGCAAAAATAAGAATGCCAAACCTATTTACAAAACCGTTGGAGTTGCTTTAATGACAATTTCTGTAGATGAACTTATTAGATCCTGTGGGGACACCTTTTAGCCAACAGGCAACTGTCCTTTGCCTATAATATACTCCCTCCATATTGAAAAAGCTGACGTTTTGAACAAGGTTTGGGTCAAACATTGGGAATATAAATCATAAATAACTTTTAAATTATGAAGTCTAGAGATGTAAAAATCATATAAATAAATTTGTCTTGAAAAGTACTTTCATAAAAATATAAATATACCACTTTCCAATAAATATTTTTAAAGAAACAAGTGGTCAAAGTGATGTTTTGGAGACCGTGTCGCTGTGTGAAACGTTAGCTTTTTCAATATGGAGGGAGTATACACTAAGTGAGTGTCCGTGCGTTGCAACACGAGAAAAAAATCATAAAACCACATGATTCATTGTGCAACGTTAATGTAAAATAATATCACATCAAAAATTCATGTCATAAGAAAAAAAACTATAGAATAAAATAGTTATTCTTAAACATAAATCGTGTCCTACTAACCATATAATCAATATCAAGCACCTTATAAAAATGTCAGGAAATAAAATAAATAATGTTGATCAAATATCAATATACCAATGAAACCAACATCGATTAACTATAAGTCATCCATTCATAAAGAATAACACTTGCAACTGATCATCTATCAAAGATGATCTAGAAGATTTTTCAAGTCTAAGACAAGGCGTCTGCCTTCTTGCAGTTGAATCATGCAGTTGGATGAAGTTGTAGTTGAAAATATCGTGCATATAGGTGTATACACATAGTACTTATACCTTCCTTAGAGGTGTTAGCCGTGTCTTCCAATAGTGCATGGAAATTATTATCCATTTTATGAATCTTTAATAGAATAACGCAATTAACACTTGAAGACTAAAATAAAAATCAGTATTGAAATCAAGTGAACATGTGTTCGGCGGTTTTGCAACAATTGAATTAGTGTGTAAGTAAAATAGGAAGGCAAGATGCAAATAAAACCATGTTGCAAGGCAACTCTTCTCTATTAATATATTTACCTATTACAAAGAAAGATTTCTGCACACCCAGTTTCAACCTATGAGTTAAAGAATACTGAAATACATTTCAAAGAGAAGAGATTAGTATTAGTGTCAGTCGTTGCTTCTAATCACACCCAAATCCAACCTATGATGTCTCAAAGAAAAAATAATTAATACCTTTTATTTCTTCAGCACATCAGAACCAAATTAAGATATTGCTGTCATATGAATTTTGCTCACTGAAAATACAAGGATTGAAACTTAGCATGAATCCTAAACAAACCTGGCAAAGTTACAGTGATTCAAATTATAAAGGTTCAGTTTGGTCCGAAAGCAAGTTGTTGGGTTCAGAGAAATTTATATGGCAAAGGTGGCAAAGGTGTTGTTGCATCCTTTTTTTCAGACATTGCACTACTTCAGTTCGCAAGATGCCTCAACTGATGAACTGAAAGAGAACTGCTATTTTCTACTGCTCTAATGCCTTATGATGAAGCACATAATATTACAAAGGATAATTAAACAGAGCATATTCGATAGCTACTGTCCTACCATCTGCTAGCCAAAGCTCTAGCATGCACAAGATCGACATAGACAAGCTAACACATTAGGCGGCGGCAGCAGCAGCAGCAACAACAACAACAACCAAGCCTCTTAGTCCCAAACAAGTTGGGGTAGGCTAGAGTTGAAACCCAACAAGAGACCCTAGTCACGGTTCAGGCACGTCAATGACTGCTCTCCATGCATTTCTATCCAAACATAGATCTTTAGGTATATCCCAACTTTTTAGATCTCTCTTTATTGCCTCCCTCCACGTCAATTTCGGTCTACCTCTACCTCTCCTCATATGAAAATCTTGAGCTAAAACTCCACAATGCACTGGCGCCTCTGGAGGTCTCCTTTGGACATGACCAAACCACCTCAACCGATGTTGGACCAACTTTTCTTCAATTGGTGCTACCCCTAGCCGGTCACGAATATCGTCATTTCGAACTCAGTCCATCCTTGTGTGACCACAAATCCAGCGCAACATACGCATTTCTGCAACACTCATTTGTTGGACATGTCTTCTTTTAGTAGGCCAACATTCTGCTCCATACAACATAGCCAGTCTAATCGCCGTCCTATAAAACTTGCCTTTGAGCTTTTGTGGTATCATCTTGTCATAGAGAATACCAGATGCTTGGCGCCACTTCATCCACCCTGCTTTGATCCTATGGCTAACATCTGCATCAATATCTCCATCCTTCTGTAACTTCGATCCAAGATACCGGAAGACATCTTTCTTAGGCACCACTTGGTCTTCCAAGCTCACCTCTCCGTCTTCCTGTGCAGCATTGCCGATATCACATCTCAATGTACTCAGGCAATGACACTAAAATATCCAAACCTACTATTCAACCTACAAGCTACAATGTGTACAAGTAAGCAAATTAATTGTAGTGTACCAATAAAAATAGAGCACTATGCTATTGCTTGACCCTTGAGCTGATGAAAACCACTATCTACAAAGGTGACGAACTGCAACTGTTTCTTCTTTTTTAACTGAACCGGCAGATGGTCTCTCCTTTTCATTCGGTAGAAAGCATAGTCTGACATTTATATATGGAAATGAAAAGGGCAAAGAAAGAAACAAACTAAAAAAACTACTGTGGACTATGCGTTTTTAGTGCAACTGCTACTATCGTTGATCCTGAAAGAACAAACGACCCCGAGCTGTTTTCACTGCTGTTGAGCGTGCAAGTAGAGGAACGCAAGTATAGACACATATATGCTCAGCTCATCAAGCAGAGGGAAATTGATATAAATAGCCTAAGAAGCACACGCTATTACAAAACTATAGATTTAACTCGAACTACTAAAGTATTGATGAAAAGATTTTCAGTGGCAAATGAGTAATCACCAAACATGTAAGCACGTTCGTGCATGTTTCCAACAATGGCGTGGAGGCTAACAATGATATCCTACTGGGAAAAAAGGCTAACAATGAGATCTTACTGTTATATAAATTTTCTTGACTAAAATTACAGGGTTTGAAGCTTTAGCTACCATGAATCCGAAACAAACCTGGTAAAATTACAGTGATTCAAATTACAAAGGTTCAGTTTGGTCAGAAAGCAAGTTATTGGGTTCAGGCAAATTTATATAGCAAAGGTGTTGTTGCTTCCTTTTTCAGTCATTGCACTATTTTTGTTCGCAAGATAACTCAACTACTGAACTAAAAGAGAACTGTTATGCTTTACTGCTCTAATACCTTATGATGAAGCAAATAATATTGCAAAGGATAATTAAACAGAGCATATTCCTATAGCTACTGTCCTGCCATCTACTGGCCAAAGCTCCAGCATGCACAAGAGATCGACAAAGGCAAGCTAACACATTAGGCAATGACACTAAAATATCAAAACCTACTATTCAGCCTACAAGCTACAATGTACAGGAAAGCAAAACTAAAATGTACTGTATTAATAAAAAATAGAGCAATATGGTATTGCTTGACCCTTGAGATGAAAACCACTATCTACGGAGGTGGCGAACTGCAACTGTTCTTTTTTAACTGAATCGACAGGTGCTCCTTCCTTTTCATTCAGTAGAAAGCATAGTCTGAATATTTATAGGGAAATGAAAAGAGCAAAGAAAGAAAACAAACTGAAACAAAAATTATTGTAGAACTACGGATTATCCTCAAAAGCTAGGCGTTTTTACTGCAACTATTACTGCTATTGCCCCGACAAAAACAACCGATTTTACTGCTGGTGAGCTGCAAGCAAAGGAACACAAGTACACATAACTACATAAGTGAGAGCATCATTTCTGTTAGAGTGCAGGGTTAGTTTCAGACCCGAACGGATCTGCTAATTGATGAACGCAGAAGCATAACCACCATAGAAGAAAATATGCAAACGAGAACGACACCAAGACACGATGTTTTTTAACGAGGTTCAGCAATGTGCCTAATACTCGGGGCATGACTACGGGCGCTCCTCCCCATAAAACAGCAGCTACACCGGCATCCGGGCGATCCCACAGCCTCGCCGCCACCCAAACCAGCCGCCAAGTCGTCTCTCCAATTACAACAGGGGTTGCATCATATTTATGGCCCCTTAGGATACAGAGTTTAACTCTAACTCTATCCTAGCCCCTAATACAACCCAAGTCCAATTGTAATCAGATTGTACACATATTTGACACATATCTAACAAACTCCACCTTGACGAATATGCACGCCATCTTAAAGTCGTCCATGCACGAACCTTCGTGTACCCGAACTGAGTTGTTGCCTTCACAGCTCCACACAAGCTGCTTGATAAGTCTTGATCGCAGACCTACCGCAAACAAGAGACTCTGCTATACCTGCAGCATCATACTTCATGACTCCACCTGTAGTTGTGCACCCTTCTCTTCATCACTCAGTCTCTCTTGAATAAAATTAGATTCATCTTCACCCCTGGCATGTCTGACTCTTGAAGCATGTCTGCTCCTATTAGACACCACACGAGCTAACTGAATCCAATATCATACTCAACCTGACTATATATGTGACACTGAGAATTTCACAACCGCTATCTGAGTCTGATATCAAAAAATGTCATATTAGCTTGCTCTTCTTTTCCACTGCATTGCTATGTCTGACGTCTTACACCATAGCCTCCCGCAGTACTGACCAACCAGATTACTCCAGTTGCAAGTATAGATATCAGTCGTCTATACTTCCTTTCAACTCAGCCCTACGTCCTTCGATCCCACATGTGACTTGAATCGATTTACGTACCTTGTTGTCTTGGAAGCACACAAACTCCTCCAATGCAAAACCACATCTTGAGTTCGCCTCACGTGTCGCTACGCCACAGAGAACGAGGAACTTCATCAGCTTCCACGCTCCCATGTCATCATCGCTAATCTCATCGTCGTCTCTATCTCATTGTATGACTAGCATGGCACCGCTAGCCTCTCGGTCATAGCCACGTCGCTCACAAGCCTCGTCGGTCGTCCTGCCACTTGCACACGACAAAATCAACCCGCTTGAGCGTTGTCTTGTTCGCCTTCAACCATCATAACAGTCACAAATATTTTTGATTGCTATTGATCTGCAATCTCCGTGAACTTCTCTATTTTATGGAGTTCAGAATCTGACAAAGTCCAAACCGGACTTCTACTACTGTCGTGTTCCTTTTCTGTGTTTGTAGGATTCTTATTTTCGCCTTGCCATGCTCAGCTCTCCTATTGTCGTACGTTCCCTCGTGACCACCTGACGCACAAAAGTCTTGTGTCGTGCACGTCTGAGTCTCCAATGATTCTCCCTTTACTTCTCGATTAAAATAAAGGAAACCAACATTGAACGTATACTCCATGAAATTTACTGACACAAATATGCCTCCAAGTATACATGCATATTCCACTATGCATGTTCGTGATCCACACAACCACAAATTCATACTTGTCGTGCAAGTCATTGGCTTGATCACATCATGCACGATCAATCTGAGAACCATAAACAAACTTATGTCGTATGTCCAAGGAAAAATCACGTGACTTGCTTGTTCCCTTTCTGCTAGATCATCATCAGCTTACCCGCTCGACTTCGATTCAATCCGCAGTTACACAAGCACCATCGCCACACAACAATCAAACAACCATGAAAGGATCAAGATGCCCAAGAGCGGGGGTGAATTGGGCTTTTCTAAAACTTTAGCACAAATTAAAACCTATGAAGCCCAATTAACCCCTTGTGCCTAGAAGTGCGTTTCTCTATACTCTACCGCACAAAAGACTATCACTATGCCATTTCTACTCTAGCAAAGCAATTCAAGTATGAATGAACAACAAGTAAACTGCGGAATTAGATTGCTCAAATGTAAATGTGTAAGTAAAGAGAGAAGAGATGACACGACGATCTTTTTGGCGAGGTATGGAGGTGTCGACACCCCCTAGTCCTCGTTGAAGCACCCGCGCAAGGGTATCGCTCACCCTTGATCCGCGCAAGGATCAAGTGCTCACTATGAGCTGATTCTTCGCCACTCCGGCCCGGTGAATCGCTCACTACCGGTCACAAGCCTCCTTGGGTCATCCACAAGCCTCCGGATGATCACCAAGCTTCACGATCACCACCAAGCCATCTAGGTGATGTCAATCACCAAGAGTAACAAGCTAGAACTCTCACTTGACCAAGACAAGGCCAAAGAGATGGATGGATACACACTTGCTACTCAATTCTCACTAGGAGGTGACTAATTCTCTCAATTAGCAATTCTCTCAACCTCACTAGGGCTCTTGCTCTTTCTCACACTCACAATGTGTTTCTCAGCAAAGGAAAGTGGCAAGAACACTCTAATGGAGGAGGAGGAGTACACATACTCCCCCAACCGGCCATCCAAAAGAGCACTGCAAAGCAGGATTTTCGGGGGCATCAGACGCTCCGATGCCTGGCATCGGACGTGCCGATGCCCTCGACCCAACGGTCAACTGTACCTTCTGCTAGACTTCTTAAAGTGACATCGGACGCTGGGCAGCGTTCGATGCCATCGCATAGGACGTGTCCGATGCGATTCTGACCTCTCTGGAACCTCTCTGCAAGGACATCGGACGCTGTCCCTCAGCGTCCGATGCCAGCGTCCGATGTACCCCTCAGGGCACTCTCTCAGAACAGTGGCACAGGCGCGTCCGATGTAACACCATCGGCGCGTCCGATGCCACGCACCAGACAAACCCAAGTCTAGTGAGCATCGGACACGCGTTCGATGCCCACTAGGCCAGCGTCTGATGCCTGTTTCACAGGCAAAACTAACTCGGATCGCGATGCGGCCTTAATGACTTTTCATCCTCACGACATAAGGGCTCTCTCAAAGCTACCTAAGGCTATGAAATAACAAGTGTGCACCACACCTACCTCAATAGACTCATCTAGGTCAAGCTACTGATTCGAATTCCCCTTTATAGTACGGCCAAAGGAAAAGTGAAGACCTAAGACTACCTAAGTGTCCTCTAACACCATGTGACACTTAGCCTAGTCTACCACCGTCTTCGTCGTCCGTCCTTTGAAAACCGAAACGATTTCCATCGCCAGGGGACATGAACTTCATATGCCCGTATCATCGCCATTACCGTGACCTAACTCATCCCTGTTTCTACAAAACACACGTTACTCACAGTAATCTTGTGTTTCATCCAATCACCGAAACCCACTGGGGGCCAAGATGCGTTCAATCTCCCCCTTTTTGGTGATTGATGACAACACGACCTCGAGTATAGAGAGAAGAGATTTTCAAATCATGACATGTATGAACTTGCAATATATAAGAGAAAATGGTTAGGGGCAAGCTCATACATATCATGCCAACATCCTGCACTCAACAAGCTATAGTGAATAGCAAGTGCAAGAGAAAAGAGCTCGAATATATAATAAGTGAGAATTAAGCGCAAGTAATCGAGCGAAACGAAATGACATGTCATATAAGATATCATAGTGAGCCCAAAACATGTCATGAGGACCATAGCACAAATATATAACATAAAATAATGCAAAAGATGTGATAAGTAAAGAGCGTATGTGAAAATAACACAACATAAGAATCAAAACCCTCTCACATCGCTCCCCCTATCGCTATACTCGACCACTCTCCCCCTTTGGCGTTAAGCACCAAACTAAGCGTCGGAGGGCGGAGGTGGCGCAGACGAGTTAGGTGCAGTTTCCGGAGTGCGCTGGGTGAACTCGAACTGCTGAAGAAGCACCTCGGAGTCTGAAGAAGAAGACCCGACAGTCTAACCCTCAGTAGCTGGACGTGGAGGTGAAGGGGTCTGACTCGTATCTGCCTGCTCTGGCTGCTCTGCCTGCTCGGTCTGCTGGGTCTGCTCGGCAGTCTCAGTAGCTGTCTCTGTAGCTGTGGCCACCTGAGCCTCGGAGTGCGGAAGCTCTGAAATAGAAGAAAGCTCAGGCTGCGCTGTCGTGGTAGTCTCGGACTGGACTGGCTCAATCTGCTCGGAGGACGCGACGAAGCTCGGAAGGGTCTCGGTAGTAGAAGTAACCAGAGCTGTCGACGTCTAAACTGGGCCCTGAAGGTCCGGCGTGAGCAACCCAGTGAGCTCGCTGAACGTGGCTGACAAGTCAAGCATCACAGTGGTGGTGGTCGCGAACAGATAATCTGTCGGACATGGAGTGAACCCTGTGTGAAGCGGACTGAACAGCTGGGCCCCTCAGGTGGTGTAGTGTAGCTCGTGAACTGGGAGGAGCTGGGGCTAGGAAACTGCTGCTGCTGGCTGAACTGTGGAGGCTGTGGTGGAACAGGTGGCTGCCACTGAATCTGCTACTGGGGTGGAGGCTACTGCCACTGCCACTTTGGAGGTCCGCTCATATTACGCTCCATGAATGTCAAAGTCGGCTGCTGGAGCTCCATCATCTGACGCTGAAGTGCATCAGACCTCTCCTGGATCTGCTGCTATGCTAAGACCTGTGCCTGAGCGAGGCGCTGCTGCTCCTAGGCGAGACGCTAGACGTCCTGAGTCACTGACCGCTGCTGCTCCTCCATCCGGGAAAGTATCACAAGTAGCGGGGTCAGAGGAAGCAGTACCACTCGTCCCGGCCTATGAGTCGTGAGCACGAGGCTGGTCGTGAGGCGAGAGGTGGTAGTCCTCGTCGGAGCTGTCGGTAGGGTCCTCGGCCACGAAGGTGTCCTGTCCCTCTAGGTCTGCTAGCTCCTGCTCAGCGAGGGCTCTGACAGCCTCGTCCTGCTCCTGAGCAGACTCTGGCACCTCTGGTCGTTGTCTCGAGCTAGACGGTGGCCCCTGCTGCCGCTGCCTGCGGTCTCGACCGTGTCCCAAGAGCTGACTCATGTTATATGCGGGGAACACGGTGGCTGAGCCTGTGAGATTCTGTCCTGGATCTGTCCCTCTCGTGGCAGCTACCTTCCATAGAATATAAGAGATCCAGTGGGCATAAGGTAATTGCCTGCGAGCCTTGATGCCCTCTGCTACTGTGTCCTCCATCTCACAAATGATCACGTCCATCACATCAAACTCCTGCTGCCGAATCAGATAGACAAGCAACCATAGCTGGAGTTTGGAAATGCCCTCTCTGAAGCCAACCCGAGGTAGAAGGGTGCGCCGAAGGACCTCGTGGAGGATCCGAGCCGCAGGAGTAAGATCCTTGGGTGCTCGGCTCGAACCGTCCCCGAAAGGCTCGCGAAAGCACGGATGCACCAAGTCTGTAGTGGGCTGCTCACCGCCGTGAGGGCGTCTCGGTGGCTCGGTCCTGTCGTAGCACAGGTCGTGGATCCGGGTCTGTGAGTAACACAGGCCGAACCAATCCCGGATCTCTGACACAAACAGCCTGTAGTGATCCCCTCTGAAAGCAAACTCAATAGTCTGTTGGTCAGGATGCACCCACAGCGAGGCATAGAACTGAAAGACCCAGTCCTCTATGTAGGAGCCAGACCGCCCCAGATGATCGGCCAGACTAGGCAGGTAAGTGAGGACTGGGCGGAGCTGCTCTGCCGCTGAAACCAAGGCCTCCAGGGAGCAAACTCTCTGAGAACGTTGAAAGGTCCAAATTGGCTAGAGGGGGGGGGGGTGAATAGCCTAATTAAAAACTCTACAAAATTACTTAGGCAAACACTATTAGTATCACAAATGGCGAAGCTTTTTGCGCTAGCCTAATAGTGTGTTGCAAGCCACCTATCCAACAATTCTTCCTAATATATCTATGTCACACAAGCAATTAGAGCTAATATCTAAAGCGGAATAAAACTAACTAGCTCTAGTACAAGTATGATATACAAAATGTATATGAGACAGGTGTGTGTGCAATAGATAGACTAAGCAAGCTAATCACAACTAGCTACACAAGGAATATAACAAGAGATATACAACAAGTGATAGTATCTACACAAGAGAAATAGCTCAATGTAAATATACAAAGTAAATGAGCTAGATAGAGGAAGTTTTACCGAGCCTTCGGGATCGCCACGTAGAGAACCAATCACCGGTGAAATCCACTTGTGAAGCCAATCACCAAGAAGAATGCGCAATCACAATAAGCACACGGGACACCAATATTTATCCTGAGGTTCACGTGCTTGCCGGCACGCTACTCCCCGTTGTGTCGACCAACACTAGGTGACCCGGTGGCTAATTGGCGCAAAGCCAAGCTTCACAAAGAGCGCCACAAGAATCTACCTCTAGTGAGGTAGCTCAATGACACGAGCAATCCACTAAGGATGCCTCTTGCCGCTTCGGCGAGGTGAGGCTCCAAAACCTCTCATAATCTCGAACGGTGGTGGACAAGAACAATCTCCTTCTTTTGCCAAAACCACCTCAACGCCTCCAAGCCATCTAGGCACCGGCAAATGCCAAGAGTAACAAGAAAACTCAATGCCGATGCGAAGAACTAGTGCTACTAGATTGAACTCTTTCAAATCACGCACTAGATCACTCAATCTCACTTGGTTTGATCAATTCAACTTGGGAGATGAGTTCGGAGGCTTGCCAATGCTCACTAGTATGCTTAGGAATCAGAATGTGCAAGAGGAAAACCATGTGAGCCGGCCAGGCCCCTTAAATAGGCCACCCAAGTTGGCCTAGCCATTGGGCTGAAATCGCGACCATCGAACGCTCCGATGCGCGACCATCGGACGCTGCCCCAGCGTCCGATGCTCCCGATGGAGCCACGTGTCGCTCTGATATGAAATCTACCCGTTAGATCCCAACGGTCATATCACTTCGCGCCACGGTTAAAGTGGCAACGGACGCGCCGATGCCAGGCATCGGACGCTCCGATGCTACTGCACTATTCAGTTCAAATCTGCGTCACATCGGACGCGCCGGCACCTCCACATCGGACGCTCAAACCCAGCGTCCGATGACACAACAGAAAGGTTCCAGAGAGGGCCAAAACACATCGACGCGTCCGATGGTTCTGCATCGGACGCAGGCCAGCGTCCGATGCTCCCTGGAAAGCACGCTCGCGCCACTTCACCTGCATCGGACTCTGCAACAGTGTTTCCTCAGCGTCCGTTGCCAGCGTCCGATGCTTCTTCAACTTCTGACAGAAACTAGGGTTAACCAACGGACGCTCGGCCCAGTGTCCGATGCTCCTAGGACCAGCGTCCGATGCTCCCTGAGCACACCACTTCACTTCCAAAAAACCGCCGAATCCTGCCTCGCAAGCTCGGCGGGAGGGAGAGGAACTATACACTAGTTTCTCCCACTTCTCCACAACTACTTAACATCCCCTTATCCCAAAAGTGCCAACACCACGAAGTGTACATCATCATATGCATGTGTGTTAGCATTTTGCAAAGCATTTTCCAAGGGGTTTAGTTAGTCTCTCACTAGGTCTATATCATCGATATGTTAGAGAACACCTAGTGGCACTTGAACACCGCATAAGCTGTGAATAATCTCCTCTTAATAGTACGGCTATGTATCCTAAATGTGATCACACTCGCTAAGTGTCTTGATCACAAGAACAAAGAGACCTATAGGTTATACCTTTGTTTTCGGGCCTCTTTGCTCATCTCTTCCCTTCTTCTCACATTTCACCAATGGTAGAGTACTTGATCTCTTGAATGCTTGTAGCTATCACCATCCTCTATGGTTGCCACTTTGCTAGCTCCACCACTTGGCTTGGTCACAATCCTTTCTAATAAGCTACACACATGCTTAGCAATAGGATTAGACCAAATAGGTTTCATCAATTAACCAAAATCAAACTAGGGCTTTCAATCTCCCCCTTTTTGGTAATTGATGACAACCTATACAAAGATATGTGATTTAAATTTGAGTAACCACATTGATAGTATTAGCTCCCCCTACATATGTGCTATAGAGTTTGGTTCTAAATTTGGCACATATGTATGATTATGAAATGTGGATGAGCAATACTACCAATGATGATGCTAAGGCATAAGAATGGACCTTTGAAGCGTGATACCAATCGGAGTGCACATGTTATACCATCCTTAGCACCATTTTATCACTAGACATACATCAAAACTCAAGAACCCCGTGAGATCAACATTATAATAAGGCTCTTGAACCACTTGAAAATACGAAAATACAAATATGTCTAGTTATCATCCTATTCATGCTAGTGAGTCATATCATCAATCATGTTCTAACACTAGCATCCACCACATAAGCATGAATATCAAAATAAATAGCTTATGCTTTGCAATCAAACATATGAATATGCACATATCAAATGCAACATACATGTTTATGAGCTTATGAGCTTGCTCCCCCTATTTGTTGTATGTTCCGATCCCACTTGAAGGTTTACTAAGCATGTCTAGGTTTACTTGTCGTGTCTCTTTTATCTTTGTAGCATTTTCTCCCCCTTTGTCAACAATTTCCATAAAGGTGGAGCAAGTTTTAATGGGATTCATATATGGGGATCAAACTAAGTCAAGTTGTGGCTTAATCTAGCTCATGAGCATAGGATATTTAACACGTTTTGCTCTAGAGTAAGCTTCTTCACACATCTTACAATGGTTATCTTACTCACGTTGGTTAAACACCCATTGTTCACTTACTAGACCAAACACTAGAGGTACAAGCTCACAAACAAGTTATATGCTACCACTAGATCAAGTCAAACATAGAAGCAATAGTGGTACCATATATACTTCAAATGCATTTGATTTACCATGAATGAGCCTAAATAAGCAATGTGATGTCTATATGAACTAGATTACAACCTAGTAAGAATGAATGCACATGCCAAACAATTTCACCTTTGCTTTCTTGGAGGAGAAGCATGTCATAAGTGGGAGTGCATTCAACTCATGTTGGAGAAGTCTAGGATATTCAATTCATTCCTTAGCTTGCAAAACCTTCTTTCATCTAGTGGCTTGGTGAAGATATCGGCAAGTTGATCATCGGTGCCCACACTTTCAATAGATATATCTTTCTTTGCTTGATGGTCTCTAATGAAGTGATGCCTTATGTCAATGTGCTTTGTTCTTGAATGTTGAACCGGGTTGGTGGCTATTTTGACGGCGCTCTCATTATCACATAGCAATGGAACTTGTCCAAACTTGATCCCATAATCTTGCAATGTTGCTTTCATCCATAGCAATTGTGCACAACAACTACCTGCAGATATGTATTCGGCTTCGGCGGTAGAGAGTGCAACACTATTTTGCTTCTTTGATGACCATGAGACAAGTGATCTTCCAAGCAATTGACAAGTGCCCGATGTGCTCTTTCGATCCACTTTGCATCCTGCATAATCGGAATCCGAGTATCCAATCAATTCAAATTGAGAGCCCTTGGGATACCATAGTCCAACATTAGGAGTGTGCTTCAAATATCTCAATATTCTTTTGGTTGCCTTCAAATGACTTTCTCTTGGTGAAGCTTGGAACCTTGCACACATACACACACTAAACATGGCATCTGGCCTTGATGCGATCACATAGAGTAGGCTTCCAATCATTGACCGATATAACTTTTGATCCACCATGTCACCACTAGAATCACTATCCAAATGTCCATTTGTGCCCATTGGAGTGGTTATTGCTTTTGCTTCATCTAACCCAAACTTCTTGAGCATGTCCTTGATGTACTTGCCTTGACTAACAAAAGTGCCTTTCTTCATTTGCTTGATCTGTAGACCAAGGAAGTAACTAAGCTCTCCAATCATAGACATCTCAAATTCTTTAGCCATCATCTCCCCAAACTCTTCACAAAAGTCTTGGTTGGTTGATCCAAAGATAATGTCATCCACATAGATTTTCAACACAAACAAGCTACTTCCAATCTTCTTGGTGAAGAGAGTGGTGTCAACTTTCCCAATCTTGAACCCTTTTGCTAACAAGAAGTCCCTCAATCTTTCATACCAAGCTCTAGGTGCTTGCTTCAACCCATATAGTGCCTTCTTGAGCTTGTACACATAGTTGGGCTTCTTCAAGTCTTCGAACCCGGGAGGTTGCTCAACATACACTAACTCATTGATGAATCCATTGAGAAAAGCACTCTTCACATCCATTTGATAGAGCTTGATGTTGTGAGAACAAGCATATGCAAGTAGGATTCTAATGGCTTCCAGTCTAGCAACCGGTGCATAGGTTTCTCCAAAGTCAATTCCTTCCATTTGAGTGTATCCTTGTGCAACCAATCTTGCTTTATTCCTTACAACAATGCCATCTTCATCTTGCTTGTTTCGGAAGACCCATCTTGTACCAATAACATTTGTGTTCTTTGGTCTTTCCACTAACTCCCAAACATCATTGCGGGTGAAGTTGTTCAACTCTTCATGCATTGCGTTCACCCAATCAACATCCATCAAAGCGTCGTCAATCTTTGTTGGCTCAATAGATGATACAAATGAGTAGTGTTCACAAAATGAAGCCAATCTTGATCTTGTTTGCACACCTCTTCTTATGTCACCAACAATTTGGTCTAAAGGATGATCTCTTGCAATGTGTGTTGGTTGGAGCACTTGTTCCGGTTGAGCACTTGCACTTGTACTAGCATCTTGTTGATCTTGAGAACCACTAGAGCTTGCAACATCATTGCCATGCATGGTTGGAGGAGAGAGCACTTGATCTTTGTCATCTTCTATGTCAATCACTTGCTTTGGCCTTATATCACCAATATCCATGATCTTCATAGCTTCCACCAATTGTGTTCCTCTCACATCATCTAGATTGTCTTGTTCTTCATGTGAGCCATTGGTTTCATCAAACTCAACATCATGGACTTCTTCAACTATTCTTGATATGTTGTTCCATACTCTATATGCTTTGCTTGTAGTGGAGTAACCAAGTAGGAACCCTTCATCACACTTCTTTTCAAACTTGCCAAGTCTTGTGCCTTTCTTCAATATGTAGCACTTGCACCCAAAGACCCGGAAGTATGCAATGTTGGACTTTCTGTCATTTAGGAGCTCATATGGTGTCTTCTTCAATAGAGGGTGACAATAGAGCCGGTTGCTATAATAACATGCCGTGTTGATTGCTTCAGCCCAAAAAGAATCACTCACATTGTATTCACTAAGCATAGATCTTGACATATCAATGAGTGTCCTATTCTTCCTTTCAACTATCCCATTGGATTGAGGTGTATACTTGGCTGAGAATTGATGTTTGATTCCAAACTCATCACATAGCTCATCAACTCTTGTGTTTCTAAACTCACTCCCATTGTCACTTCTCACTTTCTTGATTCTTCTATCAAACTCATTTTGGCTTCTCTTGACAAAGGTTTTGAATACTCCAAACACTTCACTTTTGTCAACAAGAAAGAAGACCCATGTGTATCTTGTATAGTCATCCACTATCACAAAGCCATACTTGTTTCCCCCAATACTTGTATATGTAGTTGGTCCAAACAAGTCCATGTGCAACAACTCAAGTGCATGTGTAGTGCTCATCATTCCTTTGTTAGGATGGGTGTTTCCAACTTGCTTTCCCATTTGGCATGCACTACATAGCTTGTCCTTTTCAAAGTGAACATCTTTTAGTCCTCTAACCATGTCATGCTTCACTAGCCTCTTTAGTTGCTTCATTCCAACATGTCCCAAGCGCCTATGCCATAGCCAACCCATACTTGATTTTGTGAATAAGCATGTTGTCAAATGAGCTTCACTAGCATCAAAGTCCACCAAATAAAGGTTCTCATATCTAAATCCTTTGAAGACCAAATCACTTCAATCAACACTCACTATCTCCACATCATCAACCCCAAATATGCATTTGAATCCCAAATCACATAATTGTGCCACGGACAACAAGTTGAAGTTGAGAGATTCCACTAATAGCACATTGGAGATGCTCAATCATTGGATATTGCAATCTTGCCCAAACCTTTGACCTTGCCTTTCTTGTTGTCACTAAATGTGATAGCATCCGCATGATCATTGCCACTAGTGTTGATTGATTTGAACATTCTACCATCTCCTATCATGTGTTGAGTGCACCCACTATCAAGCACCCAATGCCTTCCTCCCGCTTTATAATTCACCTACAAAGAGATCAATTATTTTTAGGTACCCAAACCTTTTTGGGTCCTCCAAGGTTAGTCACCAAGCTCTTGGGCACCCAAATTGCCTTCTTCTTTGGGCCAACTATGGGTGCACCAATATGCTTAGCCTTCACACCATTAGTGCCCTTTGTAAGCATATAACAAGAATCAAGTCTAATAGATGAAATATGAGCATTGTACTTGTTTTTGTTCTTGTTAAAGCAATTTTGCTCTATGTGCCCGGATTGCTTGCAATTGTAGCAATACCGACCATTGCTCTTCACAAAACTAGTTTTGTGAGGAGCAAAAGCGGCTTTGCCCTTCTTGGGGGTATAGCCAAGTCCCTCCTCGTTGAGTGGACATCTTTGGCTACCCAAGCACTTAAGCAAGCGGGCATCTCCACCATAGGCATTGCCTAAAGCATGAGTGAGCTCATACACCTTGTTCTTAAGGTTCTCATTTTCTACTACTAATGATGAATCACATGTAGTAGAAGTAGGCATTTTAGTTGAGCTAGATGATGATGATGCATTGGTGGGAGCAACAATAATAGGAGCATAAAAAGATTTATCAAGTATATCACATGTTACTCCTACATTGCAAGTCTCTACAACATCCTCAATCTTACTTTGATCAAGGAGGGAGGAGTGGGCTTCCTTAAGCCTAGTGTGAGCTTGATCAAGCTTCTCATGGGCTTCCTCTAGCCTCTCATGAGTATACTTGAGCTCATCAAAGGATTGCTCAAGAGCCTTGTTGGCCTTGCGCAATTCTTTGCACTCCTTCCTCTTAGTCTCAATGTAAGAGTGAGCATCTTGTAGCATGCTCATGAGGTCCTCCTTTGAGTATTCCTCATCATTATCACTATCACTCTCACTATCACTCTCATCGGATGATACCTTAGTGGCCTTAGCCATGAAGCATGTCGATGGAGTGTTGAAGATAGAAGGCTTGCTTGATATAGCAAGACTAGCCATAGCCTTCTTCTTGGTGGTCTTCCTCTCGTCATCACTAGAATCATCATCATCGCTTGAGGAAGCATCACTATCCCATGTCACAACATAGGAACCACCCTTCTTCTTTTCCTTCTTCTTCTCTTTCTTTTCCTTCTTTTCCTTCTTGTCTTTCTTCTTGCTCTTCTTATGATCATCATCTTCATCACTAGAATATGGACAATTCGCAATGAAGTGATCCTTGCTCTTGCATCTATAGCACCTTTTAGTTGTGCTTTTGATTCCATCTCTTCTCTTTCTTGCTCCATAGCCTTTCTTCTTCATGAACTTGCCAAATCTCTTGACAAATAGAGCCATTTCTTCATCATCTATCTCACAACCACTTGAGCTTGCTTCATCATCACTTTCCTCCTTCTTTGCTTTGCCCTTGCTCTTGACCTTGGAGGATGATGCCTTGAATGCTACGGTCTTCTTCTTCTTCTCCTCTTCTTGGACTCCCCATCCCTTTTCACACGGTATGTATCTTGTGTGACCACATCACCTAGTACTTGGTTTGGGGTTACCGTATCCAATCCTTCCCTCACTAGGATAGTCACCAAAGTATCAAACCTTGGTGGCAAGCATCTCAAGAACTTGTGAGAAAAGTCCTTGTCTTCTACCTTCTCTCCCAAGGCCTTCAAGTCATTGATAATGACTTGCAACCGGTGAAACATCTCCGGTATGCTTTCATCATCTTGCATCTTGAACATGGCGAGCTTGTCCTTGAGAATATATAGCTTGGCACCCTTGACCGCCTTGGTGCCCTCATATGTTTCTTCCAATCTTTCCCATATTTCATTTGCTCTTTCAAGGTCCTTGATTTGCTCAAACACCTTTGTGTCAAATGCTTCATAAAATAAGTTGATTGCCACATCATTCCATTGAAGCTTCTCTTCTTCTCTTGGAGTGGTACTTGCGGGGTTAATTACCGCAAAATCATTCTCAATCACTTCCCAAATCTTTCTATTCATTCCTCTTGTGAATGCACACATCTTCCTCTTCCAACAATCAAAGTTGGTGCCATCAAAATGTGGTGGCTTCCTCATATAGTTGATTTGAGCCATTTTAACACCGGAGGATGTTAAGCCTCAAACAAACGGTGACCACGGCTTTGATATCACTTGAAAGGTCCAAATTGGCTAGAGGGGGGTGAATAGCCTAATTAAAAACTCTACAAAATTACTTAGGCAAACACTATTAGTATAACAAATGGCGAAGCTTTTTGCGCTAGCCTAATAGTGTGTTGCAAGCCACCTATCCAACAATTCTTCCTAATATATCTATGTCACACAAGCAATTAGAGCTAATATCTAAAGCGGAATAAAACTAACTAGCTCTAGTACAAGTATGACATACAAAATGTATATGAGACAGGTGTGTGTGCAATAGATAGACTAAGCAAGCTAATCACAACTAGCTACACAAGGAATATAACAAGAGATATACAACAAGTGATAGTATCTACACAAGAGAAATAGCTCAATGTAAATATACAAAGTAAATGAGCTAGATAGAGGAAGTTTCACCGAGCCTTCGGGATCGCCACGTAGAGAACCAATCACCGGTGAAATCCACTTGTGAAGCCAATCACCAAGAAGAATGCGCAATCACAATAAGCACACGGGACACCAATATTTATCCTGAGGTTCACGTGCTTGCCGGCACGCTACTCCCCGTTGTGTCGACCAACACTAGGTGACCCGGTGGCTAATTGGCGCAAAGCCAAGCTTCACAAAGAGCGCCACAAGAATCTACCTCTAGTGAGGTAGCTCAATGACACGAGCAATCCACTAAGGATGCCTCTTCCCGCTCCGGCGAGGTGAGGCTCCAAAACCTCTCATAATCTCGAACGGTGGTGGACAAGAACAATCTCCTTCTTTTGCCAAAACCACCTCAATGCCTCCAAGCCATCTAGGCACCGGCAAATGCCAAGAGTAACAAGAAAACTCAATGCCGATGCGAAGAACTAGTGCTACTAGATTGAACTCTTTCAAATCACGCACTAGATCACTCAATCTCATTTGGTTTGATCAATTCAACTTGGGAGATGAGTTCGGAGGCTTGCCAATGCTCACTAGTATGCTTAGGAATCAGAATGTGCAAGAGGAAAACCATGTGAGCCGGCCAGGCCCCTTAAATAGGCCACCCAAGTTGGCCTAGCCGTTGGGCTGAAATCGCGACCATCGGACGCTCCGATGCGCGACCATCGGACGCTGCCCCAGCGTCCGATGCTCCCGATGGAGCCACGTGTCGCTCTGATATGAAATCTACCCGTTAGATCCCAACGGTCATATCACTTCGCGCCACGGTTAAAGTGGCAATGGACGCGCCGATGCCAGGCATCGGACGCTCCGATGCTACTGCACTATTCAGTTCAAATCTGCGTCACATCGGACGCGCCGGCACCTCCACATCGGACGCTCAACCCCAGCGTTCGATGACACAACAGAAAGGTTCCAGAGAAGGCCAAAACACATCGACGCGTCCGATGGTTCTGCATCGGACGCAGGCCAGCGTCCGATGCTCCCTGGAAAGCACGCTCGCGCCACGTCACCTGCATCGGACTCTGCAACAGTGTTTCCTCAGCGTCCGTTGCCAGTCCGATGCTTCTTCAACTTCTGACAGAAACTAGGGTTAACCAACGAACGCTCGGCCCAGCGTCCGATGCTCCTAGGACCAGCGTCCGATGCTCCCTGAGCACACCACTTCACTTCCAAAAAACCGCCGAATCCTGCCTCGCAAGCTCGGCGGGAGGGAGAGGAACTATACACTAGTTTCTCCCACTTCTCCACAACTACTTAACATCCCCTTATCCCAGAAGTGCCAACACCACGAAGTGTACATCATCATATGCATGTGTGTTAGCATTTTGCAAAGCATTTTCCAAGGGGTTTAGTTAGTCTCTCACTAGGTCTATATCATCGATATGTTAGAGAACACCTAGTGGCACTTGAACACCGCATAAGCTGTGAATAATCTCCTCTTAATAGTACGGCTATGTATCCTAAATGTGATCACACTCGCTAAGTGTCTTGATCACAAGAACAAAGAGACCTATAGGTTATACCTTTGTTTTCGGGCCTCTTTGCTCATCTCTTCCCTTCTTCTCACATTTCACCAATGGTAGAGTACTTGATCTCTTGAATGCTTGTAGCTATCACCATCCTCTATGGTTGCCACTTTGCTAGCTCCACCACTTGGCTTGGTCACAATCCTTTCTAATAAGCTACACACATGCTTAGCAATAGGATTAGACCAAATAGGTTTCATCAATTAACCAAAATCAAACTAGGGCTTTCAAACGCAGGCTGATCCCGGCATTCCTGTACCCCTGGTAGAAGTCCTCCTGCAGGACAGTGCTGAACTCGGGCCCTGCCTGCGGCTACCTCTCCCTAGGGAACCACTGCTCGACTGGCACTAAGCATAGTGTCTAGATCTGTGTACAGGTGGTTGCTCGGAGGTCCAGTCGTGGGATCGGCGGCGGCGCACGCCTCGAAGGAGCACGTGCACCCCGCAGAGGGACGTCGGGTCGGGGTGGCACCTCGGTCCTGCGACGGGGCGACCGGCGCCTGGGCACCTCCTCTGGGACCCCCTCCTCAGCCTTAGCCTCTGCCTCTACCTCGTCTGGTGTCTCGGCCTCTGCCTGGCCCTGCTGAGAACTCTGAGGCTCCACACTTGGTGAGGTGAACGTGGTCCGGCGACCGGCGGCCATAAGAGAGCCAGTCGGTGAGCCGTGTCGACGCTCAACCTCCTCAATTGCACGCCTCTGCTCTGGTGTCAACTGATTCCTGGATCCATAAGCCGCCACCACGGCCTCCCCTCTCAGCACGCTCGGCGGCGTCTGCAACTACCTAAGCCTGCTCAGCCTCGCACTACTGTCTGGTGCGCTTCTTGTGCATAACAAGCTTCGCCTTCCCTGGCCTCTGACCGGAAGGCTGAGGACGTGGAGAAGAGTCCTCCAGAGCACCGCCGATGTTCTTGCAGCACATAGCTGACATGAACGAGAGTACAACTATCGCTGAACTGTCACTGAAGAGATCAACTACCGCTGAACAACCCTGACAAGTCCAACTGTCACAGAAAACCAACTGACCAACCCAACTGATAAGAAACTCCCTCTGTCACTGATCAACCAACTGACACTCACGAGGCTTGGCCTCGATCCTTACCCGCGGGCTTGGCCCCGGGTTTTCTGACACTAACCAACTGTCAAGATGACACGGTCACTGACTCACTGCATAGAGGAGATGGGATGGATATAAGCACATATATAATCTAAATACAAGGAGTCCTATGGTCTGCAAAAAGAATGAAGCGAAACGGGGTTCAAAACATGGAGAAACGGCCTTTGGGACATTTCGTCGAGCACTTGGTGGTCATGGAGTATGGAGAGAGTGTGGATGCTCACTGAGGGTGGTCTGGTCGCTGGGAGAAGAGTCGCTGGAGGGCTCGGGGTCGAGCGAAGATCCAACTCTGGCGAGGTGAGAACGAACTCCGAGAGCGTCCCCGGTGAGAACTTCGGCGAGCTGCTCTGGCAGCGGCGGCGGCACGCACTGTGGAATGGGGCGAGGCACAGCGGCCGGCGGCGAGGAGTGCGAGCGCGAGTGCGAGGGCCGGTGGCGATTTGGGCTGGGTGCGCGGGAGGAGAAACGGCGGCCGGAGCTAGGGTTTGGGAGCACGGGCGCGCGGCGGCAGTTTCGGTCTGGCGCGAGGAAGACGAAGACTGAAGAGATATGCCGCGTGGGACCGTTCTGTCAGTGAAAAGGACTGACCGTGCCGCTTAAGGGGCATCAGACACGCCGATGAAACACATCGGACACTCCGATGTCGATCCAGAGAGGTCCGAAATGGCCGAATTCACATCGAACGCGTCCTTTGCCTTGGCATCGGACATTGGGCAGCGTCCGATGGAGCCTAGGACGCTCCGATGGTGAGACATCGGACGCTGACAGTTCATTGTTCCAGCCGGGGCTGCCTACAGTGCCAGCATCGGACGCTGGAGCCAACGTCCGATGCAGCGTCTGATGCTGCATTTTGGGCAGTTTCGAAGATCTCCGTTGCGACTCCCTCTCCCAACCAAGTTCCAACTCAAATAAGAAGCAAATAAACACCAGTTGGAACCTTGTATGAGCATCCTCGCATAAACCCTCAATTTTACAAATATTTTGCCATAGGCTACATATCATTTTTAGTGAAAATAGGCAATTAATCCTGAGGAACAACATGTGGCTACCAAAACTAGGGGTCTTAACCATTAGGAGCCTAAAATGCTCCCCCTAGCGGTGGACGAACACAGCGGTTGCTCAAGCTTAACCGAAAAGAAACGACTAAGCAACAACCATGCATATGCAATGCAATACGGAATTTGAATCTAGGTTGCTTGTCAAGTTTGCTCATGGGTAAGCTTCTTCACACGCTTTTTAGGGCGGTTATCTTAACCACGTCTGACAAACCTATGTGCATAGCATAAATTAAACATGGTATATGATACAATGCAATGCAAAGACAAACCCTTTCACCTTTTGACAAAGTTACTTAGATCAAGCACATTAAGCTCACTTCGCAATCTACAAAGGGTGTTCTCATCTAGGGGTTTTGTAAAGATATCCACCAATTGATCTTCGGTTCTAACTCCTTCTAAGGATATAACTTTATTTGAAACATGGTCTCTTAGAAAGTGATGGCGAATATCTTTGTGCTTTGTGCGAGAGTGTTGAACCGGGTTGTTAGCAAGCTTAACCGTGCTCTCATTGTCACACAACAAAGGTACCCTTTCTAGAACTACACCATAGTCTAAAAGGGTTTGTTTCATGTAAAGGATTTGAGCACAACAAGCTCCTGCGGCTATGTATTCCGCCTCGGCGGTAGACAAGGCCACACTATTTTGCTTTTTCGATCTCCATGAAACTAGTGATCTCCCAAGCAAATGGCACCCTCCGGATGTGCTCTTTCTATCTACTTTGCAACCCGCGTAATCCGAATCGGAATACCCAATGAGTTGGAAGTTAGCTCCTTTGGGATACCAAAGGCCAATGCTTGGGATGTGCTTTAGGTACCTAAGGATTCTCTTTACGGCTATGAGATGTGTTTCCCTAGGATCGGCTTGAAACCGAGCGCACATGCACACACTAAACATGATGTCGGGCCTAGATGCGGTCAAATATAACAAGCTACCAATCATAGAACGGTAGAGAGTTTGATCAACCGGGTTACCTCCTACATCTAGGTCGAGATGTCCGTTTGTTGGCATTGAAGTCTTGATAGGCTTGCAATCATCCATCTTGTAGCGCTTGAGGAGGTCTTTTGTGTACTTCTCTTGAGATATAAAAGTTCCCTCCTTCAATTGCTTGACTTGGAAGCCTAGGAAGAATGTGAGCTCACCAATCATGGACATTTTGAACTACTTCGACATCAAGTCACCAAATTCTTTGCAATAGGCTTCATTTGTTGACCCGAATATGATATCATCAACGTAGACTTGGCAAATGAAGATCTCTCCATCAAGCTTCTTGGTGAATAGTGTGGTGTCAACCTTCCCAATGGTGAAGCCCTTCTCAATGAGGAAGTCCTGGAGGTGCTCGTACCATGCTCTTGGGGCTTGCTTGAGCCCATGTAGCGCCTTGGACAACCTATAAACATGGTTAGGATATCTAGGGTCTTCAAACCCGGGAGGTTGATCAACATAGACTAGTTCATTTATGAAGCCATTTAAAAATGCACTTTTCACATCCATTTGATATAATTTAATGTCATGATGTGATGCATATGCAAGGAGGATATGAATGGCTTCTAGTCTTGCAACCGGTGCAAAGGTCTCTCCAAAATCCAAACCTTCAACTTGAGAGAACCCCTTTGCAACTAGCCTTGCCTTGTTTCTAACAACCTTGCCTTGATCATCTTGCTTGTTTCTAAACACCCATTTTGTTCCAATGACTCTTGCGCCTTTAGGTCGCTCTTCAAGTGTCCAAACTTGGTTGCACGTGAAGTTGTTTAATTCTTCATGCATGGCATTCACCCAATCCGGATCACCTAGAGCTTCATCTACAATGGTAGGCTCAACAAGAGAAAGAAAAGGAGTGATGTTCCATAAATAAAGCAAGTTTTTGAGATCGAGTCATTACACCCCTTGTTGGTCTCCCTATGATGAGATCTTGAGGATGGGCTTGTAGTAGAGGAGTAGTTCTTTGATCAACCACTTGAGGGGCCGCTTGTGGAGCAGCAACATCTTGAGCTTGTACCACCATTTAATCATGGGAGACATGAGTATCTTCATTTGGGTCTCTCCCATCTTTATCATCATCTTGTGGTACATTTGATGAGGATGGCTTGTCAATGACTTGCACATCATCATCATCATCTTTAGGCTTGATGGCTCCAACCGGCATGTTCTTCATTGCTTCCCTCAATGGTTCATCACCTACATCATCAAGATTCTCATGCTCTCCTTGAGAGCCATTAGATTCATCGAATTCCACATCATATGTTTCTTCTACCATCCCGGTGGCATGGTGTGACACCCTAAATTTCATTTTCCAAATTTAGTAAAAAATTTGAGCTTTATTTAATTTTCTGAGCATTTAACCTAGGTCAAATAACAATTTTTGAATAATTAAAATAAACCCTAGAGCTTAGAAACATTTTTGTTGCATTCATGCCGGTGCATAGTATTTTGTTTGAGTATAGGAATAGGTTGTTTGTGGTTGAATTCAAACCTAGTTTGAATTCGATCAAAGTTTGAGTCTTTGAAAAAAAAAGATTTTCTTTTTGTCTCTCCCTCCCTCTTATCTAGCCCACTAGCAGAAGCCAGCCCAACCGTTTTCCCCCTCCTCTTCTCCTTGCCGCATCGGGTCTGGCCCAGCTCGGCGTCCATCCGGCCCATTTCTCTCCCTCCCATCTTTCCCCGCGTGGACTCGGCCCAATCCGGCGCTCGCAGCCCGCTCTCCCCTCCTCTCCTTCGCGCGCAAGCCCATCAACCCCGGCCCAGTTACCGCCTGTACGTCCGCTCGCCGCTCACTCCCGGCCTGCTCGCTCGCACGCCCTCTCCCTCTTCTTTCTCTGCGCCGCGGGACCCCCCCATCAGCCGCAGAAGTGCAGCGCCCGCACTCCCTCTCTCTCTGACCTTGTGACCCCACCTGGCAGCGTCTTTGCCCCTCCGTCTTCCTCCCGCCGCCGCCGCGTCCATTACTGCTCGGCTGCAATGGTCAAGAATTGATGGCCATTGAGGAGGCCTTCAAACCGCGCCTTGATGCCTCGGCCATAACCGCAGCGCCGTCCGCTCCTCAACCTACCCCCATCGCCCTATAAAAGCCCCTGTCGAGCCCTCCTTTCCCCCCCCTCCCCCATCGAGCTCCCATCGCTCCCTCACCCCACTCGGCGTTGGCCCCGTAGAGCCCTCTCTGATGTTGCAAGCTCCCTCTTCGAGCTCGTGGTAACCTCCGCTCCCTCCCACGCCTTTCTCTTCCGAGTTTGGTGACCCGTAGCGGTGTAGCAGCGAGCTCCGAGCTTCCATCCATGGCCGCCGCCCGCCGCGTTAGGGTTTCTGTTCCAGCGACCCCACCACCCAAAAACTCAATGCTCGAGTTCGCAAGACCCCTACGACCTCTCCAATGGTCTCGTATGGGTCTAGGGTGACCGGAATCGCCATCCCGGTGACCCGCCGCCGTGCTCCGGCCTGCTCCTATGGCGCGCCGCCGCGGGAGCGCCGCTCCGGCCGCCGGCTCACTCCCAGATCGCTCTACACCGTTAGATCCCGCAGCTAGGGCCATGATTAGAACATACCTCTTCAGGTATGTAACCGGCCCACCGAGCAGTCCGTGGACCTGGTCCACACCGCCACCGCAGCATGACCACGACCACGTGGTGGACCGCGCCAGTAGCGCCGCACCGCGTGGCTGCCAGCTCGGCCAGCTAGCCCAGTCACCCGACCACGCCCGTGTCTTTTGCACAAAAGCCCTCAGCTTTTCCCATAATAAACTCGCAGTTCATCTCTGTTTTAAAAAGCTTTGCTTTATTTTGTTCTGACCCCTACGCTTTTCGAAAATAGAAGCCGCCATCCATCCAGCAAAGAAAACACGATTTTTATTTGTTTTAAATAAAAAATGAGTTCGGTTTTATTACAAAAGTGCCATTGAACCTTGTTTTCTTTATAACTTTTGATTTAAAAGCCTGATTAGAGTGATTCTTGCGCTCACGTGTTCGTAGAAATGCGTAGAATAGATTTATAAGTTTTTTTACTTTGTTTTAGTACTGTTTGGTGTACTGTTCTAATAGAATATTATTTGTTTGCATGTAATGATTGGGAATGGATGTTTGTGTTGTGCCTTTGATCCCGTTTAGAGTCTGAGCTATCCAAGGTCGTCGTGAAGAAGATCTTCGAAGAAATGGAACCATCAACACGATTTTTTTTGGAACCTTTGTTACCCAGCAACCTTTTAATCACCTTTTCATATGCATGTGTCTAATATGATGAACCTTAGAGATTTTACCTAGAACTTTGTTATCCTGTATTCCTTGTTACCTTGGGTTGCGCATATGGGTAGTACTGCTTAGCCTGCAATTACCAAATATTAAATTGATAATCTTGATTAATGATTTATGGAACAAATGTTGGTTCTGAATCTTAAAGCGGCAACCCAGGATTTACAGTACAACCACGAGGACTACATGGCTCTGGTCTTAGCTAAGTACTTTGATTGTTCTAGCTCGTCTGTAGCTTACCAAAAGGGCAAGAGGGGCATACCATGTAGTTATGGCCCGGTCCCACTAGGGTAATTGCTTTGGAGGATAGGGTGTTACTTTAGTGGGGAGGTGTTCATAACTCTTGGGAGATGGAAACCTTAGCGACTACGACTTGTTAGACCAACTTTGGGAAGGCTTTGTAGTGATCCCTGCCGACTTACCTTGGCAGTGAGTCAAGAGGCTGATCACCTCGGGCAATGGGCAATCACGACCCGTGGGTAAAGTTGTACACACTCTGCAGAGTTAAGAATAAACTGATATATCAGCCGTGCTCTCGGTCATGAGCGGCCTGGATCCTTTTTGAGACAGTTCTATGAAATATTGTGGGCGATGATAATCTTGATAATACTTAATTATACTTTCACCATGGGAGCTTAAGCATAACCTAGAGACATAGGTCTAATAAATAAAATATGACCAACTAAAAATGCTTACCGCAGTTCAGCCGAGTCTAGCCTTTTGAGCCTTGCATCCCTCATGTTATACTTGTTGAGTATGGTGCGCTCACTCTTTCTTTGCGTACAATCAATGAAAATCCCGGATGGGTACCAGATGGTGGAATCAAGTGATGAGTTACAGAAGATGTTCCAGAGGTGCTAGGCGAGTGTTTCCCCCAGTCAACCATCCCTGTGGAGTTTGGAGTCCCGAAGATTAGTTTCCGCTTTGCTTTGTTTTAGATGCAAGTCTTGTTGTATCTATGTTTCGATATATAATAAAGCATTGTCTTTGAGAAATTCCATATTTGTTGCTATATGTGTCTTGTGGACTTCCTGGGCACACATATAGAGGTCACTTGGTATTCTTCGGAAAACCGGGTTTTACACATGGTTGAATACTCGATATGCTTTGGACTTCAATGAGTAACCAACAAGAAAACCAATATCACATCGACATTGGAACTTCCCTAAGTGTTGGCGCTTCTTGTAGATGTAGCATTTGCACCCAAACACTCTAAAGAATGATACATCCGGCTTCTTGTTGTTGAGTAGCTCATAGGGGTCTTGCCAAGGAGATGATGGGGGAACAATCGGTTTGATGCATAGCAAGCGGTGTTGATTGCTTCCGCCCAAAATCTTTCTGGTGTAGATTACTCATCTAACATTATCCTTGCTAGGGTGATTAGTGTCCGATTCTTCCTCTCAACTACCCCATTTTGTTGTGGTGTGTAGGTTGCGGAGACTTCATGCTTGATCCCAACTTCATCACAATATTGCTCAATGTGGGTGTTGTCAAATTATTTCCCATTATCTCTTCTAATCTTTTTGATCTTCAAGTCAAACTCATTTTGGGCTCTCTTGGCAAACTTCTTGAATGAAGGGGTTGCTTCGGATTTGACATGAAGAAAGAATACCCAAGTGTATCTTGAATAGTCATCAACAATCACTAGACAATAGAGATTTCCACCCAAGCTAGCATATGTTGTTGGCCCAAATAGATCCATGTGAAGTAGCTCTAACTCTCTTGATGTTGATACAAAGGCTTTGGTTGGATGAGTTTTTGCAACTTGCTTGCCGGCTTGACATGCACTACACAATTTGTCCTTCTCAAATTTGACATCTTTCAAGCCTCTAACCAAATCCTTCTTTAATAACTTGTTGAGAGTGTTCATTCCCACATGTGCCAATCTTCTATGCCATAGCCAACCAAGAGATTGCTTAGTGAACAAACATGTCTTCAAGCTTCGGAGGAGAAATCCACTAGATAGAGATTGTTGTATCTAAAGCCTTGGAATATCACTTGTGTATCATCTTTCTTGGTCACAACCACTTCTTTGTCGGTGAACAAACATTGAAAGCCAAGATCACATAGTTGCCCAACGGATAGCATGTTGAAGCTCAATGAGGCAACTAGAAGCACATTTGAAATGGTATGATCATTTGATATTGCCACTTTGCCCAAGCCCTTGACATTGCCCTTTGAGTTGTCACCAAATGTAATCTTTTCTTGGTCATTGACATTCTCTTCTAGTGAGGTGAACATCCGGGGATCACCAGTCATATGTTGTGTGCAACCACTATCCATCACCCAATGAGATCCATCAGTCTTGTAGTTCACCTACACACACAATAAATCAAGCTTGAGCTTTTGGGACCCAAACTTGTTGAGGTCCTTAACCTTCTCAACTAGAGACTTTGCAACCCATATTTGCTTTGGCCTATTCTTGTTAGGAGGCCCCATAAACATGACTTTCATTTTTCCACTAGCATCTTGTCTAAGCATGTAGTGAGCATTGAAAGCAAAGGGCCTAGCATGCTTGGGCAAGGGTGTGGGCTTTGGTTCTTCACAATTGTGAGCAAAGTGGCCTTCCTTTCCACACTCAAAGCATCTTCCCAACTTCTTCTTCTTTGGCTTTGGGATGCTCTTGCGTTGCTTCATCTTTTCTTCAAGGAAGCCAATACCATTTCTATTTGTCTTCATTACGGTGTTCTTGAGAAGCTCACTTTGAAGACATTTTCCCTTGGTGAACTTCTTCAACCCGGTGGCAAGGTGCTCTTTCTCTTTCTTGAGCTTGTCATTCTCTTGTTGGAGTTCCAATTGGGATGGTGTCATCTTGTAATCCCTCTCCATCTTCAATCTCTTGTTCTCTTCTTTTAGCATGTCAAGCTGAAGAGACATGCTATAGTCATCATCATGAGTTTGAATGATAACTTGCTTGGTGGTTGATAACTTCTCTAGATCACTCTTGAGCTTTGCATTCTCATTCTTGATCTTGAGATAATCATCATAGTTTTTGGCCTCAACCACTTTCTTGCCCTTGCCACTAGCTCTTTGCTCTTCATGCTCACTAACCAAGTCCTTTTTAAGATGTTGCTATGTCACACTTAATAACATGGTTAGAAGCATCATGTGTCTCATGAGAAAGCATATCATAAGCAACACTAAGTGTATCATTATCTACTTTGACTTGAGTATATTTTTTGTTTGAGAGAAGCATAACTAGTGGTAAGGTCACTATGCATCTTATCAAGTTTTTCATTTTTAGCTTTGAGCTCTTTATTAGAGGACTTGAGCTCCTTGATGGACGATGACATAGTAGCAAGTTAATTTTGAAGCTCATCACTAGCATGTGTGGAATTATTATATTTCTCAACAAGAGCTTCATTGTCACTAACAAGCCTATCATTCTTAGCTCTAGTCTTTCTTATGATTTTAGAGTAGTTGTTTAGCAAAGCAACAAGTTCATCATAAGAAGGTGCCTCAAATTCACCATCACTATCACTATCACTAGAGTCATCATTGCTTTGTACCTTTCGGTCACCCTTAGCCATAAGGCATAGGTGTGTAGAGCATGACGGTGACGGTGGTGGTGGTGGTGTAGAGGTGCCAGTGACTAGAGAGGCCACCTTCTCCTTCTCATCATCACTATCTTCATTTGATGAGCCGTCAGAGGAGTCAATGTCGGTGAGCCAATCACCAACAATGTAAGCCTTGCCACCTTTCTTGTGGTATTGCTTCTTCTTCTTGCCATCCTTCTTGTAGGGCTTCTCACTCTTCTTCTCATCTTCGCTAGATGAGTCATATTTCTTGCCCTTGTTCTTGTTCTTGTAGTTGTCTTTTTTGGGCTTGGTGCATTGATGAGCGAGATGGCCAAGTTCACCGCAATTGTAGCAGTCCATTTCGGAGATTGGCCTTCTCTTGCTACTTGTGAAGAACTTCTTCTTTCTTGAGTCAAAGTTGACTCCATTCTTGTGAAGCTTCTTCAACATCTTGGTAATCCTCCTCACCATGAGAGCAATGTTGGAATCATCTTCTTCATCACTTGTGCTCTTATGATGCATCTCAATTGCCTTGGACTTGCCCTTCTTGTCATGGATTGCTTTGAAGGCAAAATCCTTCTTCTTGTTAGTGGAGGAGCCACCACTTGGTGTGATGTGCATGTACATCTCATGCGCATTGATCTTTCCCAAGATTTGAGTTGGTGTAGCGGTGGAAAGATCACTTTGATGTACCACGGTCACAATGTGTCCATACTTCTCAATTGGAAGGACACAAAGAATCTTCCTCACAACATCGGACGGTTGTATTTGTCTGAGGCCAAGTCCATTGAGTTCTTCTACAAGAACATTCAAGCGTGAGTACATTTCATTTGCATTTTCATTAGCATGCATATCAAAAGAATGAAGCTTTTGCATAACTAAATGATAGCGTTCCTCACGCTCACTCTTGGTTCCCTCATGGAGCGCACAAATGTTTTCCCATAGATCATGGGCATTTTTGTGGTTCCGGACACGGTTAAACACATCTTTGCAAATGCCTCTAAAAAGGATGTTTTTGGCTTTTGCATTCCATTTCTCATTCTCCTCCTCATTAGGAGTAAGGCTTGTGCCCTCCTTGGGCTTGGCAAAACCGGTGATCGCGGCTTCGCGGCATTTTACATCAACCGCTTCTAGGTACGACTCCATACGGATTTTCCAATATGGGAAGTCGTCTCCCTAGAACATGGGAGGTGGTCCATCACCTCTGGACATCTTAACTCTAGGCGGTTGAGCCTAAATCGAGAGCACGAGGCTCCGATACCAATTGAAAGGATAAAGATGCCCAAGAGGGGGGGGGGTGAATTGGGCTTTTCTAAAACTTTAGCACAAATTAAAACCTATCAAGCCCAATTAACCCCTTGTGCCTAGAAGTGTGTTTCTCTGTAGTCTACCGCACAAAAGACTATCACTATGCCATTTCTACTCTAGCAAAGCAATTCAAGTAAGAATGAACAACAAGTACATTGCGGAATTGAATTGGTCAAATGTAAATGCGTAAGTAAAGAGAGTAGAGATGACACGACGATCTTTTTGCCGAGGTATCGAGGTGTCGGCACACCCCCCTAGTCCTCGTTGGAGCACCCACACAAGGGTATCGCTCCCCCTTGATCTGCGCAAGGATCAAGTGCTCACTATGAGTTGATTCTTCGCCACTCCGGCCCTATGAATCGCTCACTACCGATCACAAGCCTCCTTGGGTCATCCACAAGCCTCCGGATGATCACCAAGCTTCACGATCACCACCAAGCCGTCTAGGTGATGCCGATCACCAAGAGTAACAAGCTAGAACTCTCACTTGACCAAGACATGGCCAAAGAGATGGATGGATGCACACTTGCTACTCAATTCTCACTAGGAGGTGACTAATTCTATCAATTAGCAATTCTCTCAACCTCACTAGGGCTCTTGCTATTTCTCACACTCACAATGTGTTTCTCAGCAAAGGAAAGTGGCAAGAACACTCTAATGGAGGAGGAGGAGGAGTATAAATACTCCCCCAACCGGCCATCCAAAAGAGCACTGCAAAGCAGGATTTTCGGGGCATCGGACGCTCCGATGCCTGGCATCGGACGCGCCGATGCCCTCGACCCAACGGTCAAATGTACCTTCTATCCGACTTCTTAAAGTGACATCGGACGCTGGGCAGCGTCCGATGCCATCGCATAGGATGCGTCTGATGCGATTCTGACCTCTCTGGAACCTCTCTGCATGGACATCGGACGCTGGCCCTCAACGTCCGATGCCAGCGTCCGATGTACCCCTCAGGGCACTCTCTCGAAACAGTGGCACAGGCGCATCTGATGTAACACCATCGGCGTGTCCGATGCCATGCACGAGACAAACCCAAGTCTAGTGAGCATCGGACGCTCGCCCGATGCCTGTTTCACAGGCAAAACTAACTCGGATTGCGACGCGGCCTTAATGACTTTTCATCCTCACGACATAAGGGCTCTCTCAAAGCTACCTATGGCTATGAAATAACAAGTGTGCACCACACCTACCTAAATAGACTCATCTAGGTCAAGCTACCGATTCACGCTCCCCTTTACAGTACGGCCAAAGGAAAAACGAAGACCTAAGACTACCTAAGTGTCCTCCAACACCATGTGACACTTAGCCTAGTCTACCACTGTCTTCGTCGTCCGTCCTTTGAAAACCGAAACAATTTCCATCGCTAGGGGACATGAACTCCATATGCCCGTATCGTCGCCATTACCGTGACCTAACTCATCCCTGTTTCTGCAAAACACATGTTAGTCACAGTAATTTTGTGTTTCATCCAATCACCAAAACCCACTGGGGGCCAAGATGCATTCAAACCACCTCCACAAACCTTGAGTTCACCATGGCTTTCGCCACCATCGTTGCTACTCCAGCAATGATCACTCCGATCAAGATTGAAGTCCCATCAATTTGATCGCGAGTTGAAGTCGTCGTCTTCATCTGCGACGTCTCCCAGCTGCACCGTCGAACCTGGTCGTCACGTCTGACCGACCCTTATCGAACAACAGCCACCAGCCGCCATCAACCCGATCTCCACGTCTGGATGGATCCCTGTTGATTACAGCCCATTGGAGGGTTCGAGCCACGCGCTCGAAGTTTCCAACTCCACCGATCGAGTCGTCGATCGCCGCCATGCTCCACCTTGCGCCATGTCCTTTTCCGGACATACTCGTGCAAGCCTCACGCGGTGTGAAATATATCCATCGCACCTCTATGATCTTCTTCTATAAATCTGGCTCTGATACCACTTGTTGGAACCGGTGGTGACCACCGAGTTCTCGATCTTGGAGCTTGGCTTTAAAGCCGTCCCGGCTCGTTACGAGCCTGCGCTCCCCACAGGCCCAGGTCCACCGAAGCTGCAACATATCAAGAACTGGGCCTAACTCAACCCAAAAGACTAGCCTTATAGGTGAGGACTGCCACATCTTATATGTTGTGCTCCCCCACTATCAATACCCGATGTAAGACTAAACCCCAACAATCTCCCCCGTAGTCACACATCGGGGTGCCCCCTCCATGTCGTGACGTCTGAGATTTTTATTGGATTTAGCTTTTCTGACCTTAGGCGGCTCTGATACCACTTGTTAGAGTGCACGGTTAGTTCCAGACCTGAACGGATCTGCTAATTGATGAACGCGGAAGCATAACCACCATAGAAGAAAATACACAACCCTCAAACAACCACCTCCACAAACCTTGAGTTCACAATGGCTTTCGCCACCATCGTTGCTACTCCAGCAACGATCACTCTGATCAAGATTGAAGTCCCATGAATTTGATCGTGAGTCGAAGTCGTCGTCTTCATCTACGACGTCTTCCAGCTGCACCGTCAAACCTGGTCGTCACGTCTGACCGACCCCTATCGAACAACTGCCACCAGCCGCCATCAACCCGATCTCCACGTCTTGACAGATCCCTGTTGATTATAGCCCATTGGACGGTTGAAAGGACCGTGACGCCTAAGGGGGGGGAGTGAATTAGGCAACTAAAAACTTTACTCTAACTATGGCCTCTAATTACCACCTAGTCAAAACCTATGCAAGAAAGTAAACTAAATAATTGTGCAACTATGGTTTTGCTAGGTGTGTTGCTATCTCTACCACAAAAGAGTTATGCGACCTAGGTTCCAATCCTATCAACTAGCCTATCAACTAAGCTAGGAAAGGTAAAGACATAATTAAGGTAGCAAAGTAAATGCGGAAGCTAAAGAGCAAGGTAGAGATGCAAACTCCCGTCGTCGACTGCGGTATTTTTACCGAGGTATCGAGAAGCACACAAGCTTCCCCCTAGTCCTCGTTGGAGCCCCTCGCAAGGAATCCCTCGCAAGGGCCAAGCTCCCGGTCGGGTAACTTCGTGGATAGCTCCGGTCCTTCCCCACACGCAAGTGGGTCTTCGGTTAAGCCACTCGTGGCAAAGCCTCTCCCGGATGCTCCCCGCCGTCTCCACTATCAAGCTTCTGGTCGAACCACGGCAGGCCTTGTTCTCTTCGGTACACGGTGGCGACCACACCACAAACGCGGTTGGTGTGATCTCGCAAGACTAGAAGCCCCTCCGATGTACAACAATGGTGCGCGCAAGCACCGAGTAGCAAGAGGTATGCAAACCTCACTAAACACTAGGCCTAAACCTAGAGCAAGCGCAAGAGCTGTGGTCTAACTAGCCTAAGCACTTCGTAAAGCACCTACACTAATCACCATGTGAAACACTAAGCACTATGCATATGGAGGCACTAATATGGTGTACCAACACCCTTGGTATGTTTTCTCACGCCTCTACACCTCATTTGCCCGGTTATAGGTGGTATATATACGCCCCAAATCAAATAGAGCCGTTGGGGGGGGGGGTGCTGAAATCAGCTTTCTGTAGAGCATCGGGCGCTACAGTGATGGCATCAGACACGTCCTATGCTCATGTGATGAGTAGCCGTTGGAAAACTAGCCGTTAGACCTATTTTTTGGGGGCATCGGACGCTACAACAATGCATCAGCCGCTGACATCGGACTCTACCATCACAGTATTCATTCTGGGCTGATTTCGGAGGTCATCAGACGCTGCATGGGACGCGCGTCCGTTGCTCTGCATCGGAGCGTCCGTTGCTCCATTTTCAAAGAGACATGCTTTCGTATTTTGGGCATAACTCTTAGCTCCAAACTCCGATTGCGATGATATTGGACTTTCCGGAAAGCTAATGAAATTATCTACAACTTTATGCTAATGCCATGTAAGTTTGAGCAAATCCAAAATCATGAGACAGTTCCAATTCAATCATCTCTTGTCTCGGCTTGAGCGTTAACTTTGTTTGCGTCCGGCCCTCTATTTCTTGTGCAAGGGTGCAAACGGGTAACCTTTAGGGGCACCTCCGAACCTCTTTAGTTCAAATATTTGTACTAAATGAGATCTTATTTGAAGAAGTAGTACAAATATTTGAACTAAAGAGGTTCGAAGGTGCCCCTAATGGTCACCAATTTGCACCCTTATTCTTGTGTCTTGGACTTTGCTTGATCTTTGTAAGCCTCCAATACATATTGTAGGGTCTTACTTGAGGTGTTGATCACTTGATCACCATATTGCCTTCGTCCAAGTCACATGTGCATCCTATTAGACTACAAAGCAAACACTTGCAAACACATTAGTCGAATTTGGTTATGTTGATCATCGAACACCAAAATCCAAAGATAAATAGGCCGAGGTCCATTTTCCTTACAATCTCCCCCTTTTTGGTGATTGATGACAACACAACCAAAGCAAGCAAATAATAGAGACAAAAATTTAAAATGCAATCTAATTGCTAGGATGCAAAGCAAAGACAAGATCATATGATGTTTAATAGATACCAAATTGAAACACACTTATAAAAACATATCTTGCCCTTGCCATTGAGTTCCTATTAGTGGCTTTATGGATTAATTCTCCCCCTAACTCCATAATCCACTTCCTCCATTTTTGGACCATTCCCAGAAAGATAACCATAAAATTTTGAAAATTTGATTTTGGTTATTTTGTTTTTTTAGTTTGGGCTTGCTTTGGTCCCTTCACATTCTCCCCCTTTGGAATCAAACACCAAAAATGAAGACAATTAAAAGTACAAG
Source organism: Coix lacryma-jobi var. lacryma-jobi (assembly GCA_009763385.1). Lineage (NCBI taxonomy): Eukaryota > Viridiplantae > Streptophyta > Magnoliopsida > Poales > Poaceae > Coix > Coix lacryma-jobi. The sequence continues at coordinate 78,856,266 of CM019824.1, read as the reverse complement.
GGAGGAAACATTATATAGGCTAAACTCCCCCTAAGTATATGCATACATATGGTGTAAGGCAAAGCATATGCATAATGGGCAAATTTGATCACAAAGGAGTTTACTCTATATAATGCATGGAGAGTGAGCATATAAGAGTATCAAAGTGAAGTCAACATAATGTTATCGGTTAGGAATACCATATGTAGATACTAAATGAATTATCGTCACACATGATGCTTGTCTCCGAGAACTCCATTTTCCTTGCAATGAGACTACTACACACATGATAAACTTGAAAGTAGTGTTAGTCTCAAAGCTTCTAAATTGTAGAGTAAACTCCCCCTCAAAGTGTGCATACAAGTTTGAAATACTTGTAGGAGACATGCACATTGACTTGTAAGGTCAAACTACCATTTTGCAAGTTGACATCACTAGAAATGTGACACCAATTGAAGATGGTAATCGGGGTAGTTTATCTACTATTTGGACTTTGGCACATATAAGATAAATACAAGGTAAAGGAAGCTATGTGCCGTGCTCCTAAACAAATTAAAACATGTAGGTTTGCTCTAAGAATGTGAGTGGAGCCGAGCAACCCTACCATATGATAAGCCTGATGAATGCATGACAAAAGATATGAAAATACCAATGCAAACCTAGGCAATGAAAGGAACTAGATGCTAAAAGAAACTGCAAGAATTTAAATCTAGTTACCTATCATGGGAGGGGGAACTTGGGTCCATAGTACCCACTAACATACTTGGCAATGACATGATCCAATGAGATGCACCCCATGATATGCACCCAAAACTTTGCCAAGTCTCCAAATTCCCCGTAGCCAATTCGGCTACTCACTTCCCTTTCGGGATCCAAACCTTTTTGGTGCTATTCAAGGTTGATATAATGTCCTTAGGCACCCAAATGCGTTTGGCCCCATTGTTGACTTGCTTGTTCACCTTGATGGCCACCACCTTGTCATTCTTCTTCTTCTTCAAAAGGTAAGATGTGGAGGCCTTCTTGTTCACCTTGTTGGTGTAGGTGTTGGAGAGCTCACTTGTTTGCCTTTTCTTCTCTTTCTTCCTTTTCTCACCCCATGCTTCACCTTGCACTCATAGGACTTGTGGCCTTCCTTGTGGCAAACATAACAAACCACAGTTTGCTCCTCATCAAGCTTCTTCACTCCCTTGACGGTGTTATCTTGATGAGTTTGGGTTTGCTTTGTCTTGCCTTTTGCTTGAGTCAAGTCCATGGTGAGGCGGGCCACTTCTTGCCTTAGTAGCTCATTTTCCATTGCATCTTCTTGTGTACATGTTTCTACAATCACATCCTCAACACAAGCTTGTTTGCACATGGGTGAGTCTAAATCAAGTAATTCAATGCAAGAAGTAGACGCATCCTTTTTAGGCATATCAAAAATAGAATTTCTAATTTTAGGTGCCTCGGTGGGGTTTGCTCTGATAGCTTCAAGATTAGCAACTTTGTTTGTTAGCTCATCACAATGTTTGCACATGATTTCCACTTTAGCAAGCAAACTTTTGTAGGCATCTTGTGTGCTAGCTAACTTTGCTTTTAGTTTTTCATTTTTCTTTACAAGTTGCTCATCACAAATTGTGCTTTCACTTGTGCTTACACTAGCTTCAAGTTTCTCAATTTTATTAGATAGCTCAACATTGAGATTTGAAAAAGTTTCATATTGATCAAGCAAAACATTGTATGCTTTTTGTGAGCTTTCTAATTTTTCTTTTAAGGTATTTATCTTCTTTTTGTTGACTAGTGCAAGCCTTAGCATAATTAATATTATCTAGCACAAGTTGATCATAAGAAGGTAGCTCATCATCACTATCACAATCACTATCACTAGAGATAGAGTTTGTGTTACCTCGTGCCATAAGGCACACATGTGAGGAGCTTGATGATGATGCGTGCTTGCGGCCGCGCCTCTTGTGTTGGACTTCATCTTCACTTGATGAAACATCCCATGTCTTGATGGTAGTGAGGGCGTTGGCCTTGCATCCCTTCTTTTTCTTGTCCTTGGGTGTGGGCTTTTGTGTTGGTCAATCCTCCACAAAGTGCCCTTTCTTGCCACATTGATAGCATCCATTCTTTCTTTGCTCTCTTCTTTGATTGGTGAAGATGCAATCTTCAATTGTGATGGGCACACCGTTGACATTGAGCTTGCAGATCATTGTTGACGGTAGATATGACACAAATTTACATGTTCAAAACGCCGTCAACAACCTCGGTTTGGAAGGAACATAGGCACATAATAAATATATTTTATCCAATAACAAGCTCCACATGTCCATGAAGTATTTGATGCAAACATACATGAAATAGGGATAAATGGGTTAGTGGGACCCACCTAGTGGGGTCGCCCGACCCTTATGTGGCTCACCAGCCTCCCAAACTAGCCATGATCCATGGGAAACACTCAAAAGTTGTTCTCCACCCTTGGATCGAGTGTCTGTTTTCTCTCAATGGCTCATATTCAGCTCACATGGATTCATGGGCCCACAAAGGAAGCAAACCGACCAACCCAAGGCCAAACCAAGCTCCACCACACTCTATGACATGTGGGCCATGCTTCTAGAAGAAGGAGGGAGTCCCCACCTGCCATAGGGGGGTCGGCCGACCCCTACATGGTGGCCTATGGGCGTCCTCCCCCCTCCACCACCATTTGCATGCCGCCATGCAAAGAAGCACATGCTTAATTCTTCTCCACCATTGATCTCAAGGAGGTTATGATCCAAGGGCTCTCATCCATCATCACGCGGATCGCTGACGTGGCACATTGAGTGGTTCTCATTCATCCCCTAGGACTATAAATACCCCCTCAACCCTCTCATTCTAGACACACCACAAGGAGGAGCTCTCCACTCTCTCTCAAGATGTAGTACTAGTAGTAGTGCTTGGAGTTAGAGTGAGTCTCTGGTCTTCAGCTCTAGTCTTCCGGGAAGGTCTGGTATGGTTCTAGTATTCCTTTCTTTCCTTGTAAGACTTGAGTTATTTAATCTAGTTATCTTCTCTACTTTGCCTTAGTACTCTACTTTATTGCAACATGAAAGTTATGTTGTAGTGGTTGTTAGCATAGTCATAGTTATGTGATAGCGAGATAATGGTATTATACCTTTGCGCTGGTTCACCGCCCTTAACCCGGTGCTCTAATCAGTTCCACCGGATGTCGGATTAGAGTAGTGAGATGTAGTGTAGATGTGGTGTCTAGACTATATGCTTGCCTGTGTCTGCGGCTTACTCCACGGTTTGTTTGTGGTACCTAGTAGGGGTGACAGACCTATCTAGGCTTTGATTCCACCACGTGTGGGCAAGTTATTAAAACGTAGGTCTTCTTGTGCTAGGCGGCTTAGCACCCTTCTCATCCCTTTCTGTTGCTAAGTGGCTTAGTGACCCGAAGTGCAATTGTGTATGAACATTGATCTTGCTTGATATAACATGTCTTGCTAAGTTAGAACCATGCAAGTAGAGATAGATCTCTGGAAACCTTAGGCTCGCTCGTTGTTCTCCTCGCTCGCTAGACTACTCTTTTATCTTTGGGACCTCTCCTGTGTGTCACTGCTCTTATCATATATATCACTTACCCCCACTCTGGTTTAGTTGGTATATTAGTTAGAGGATACATGATAGTTAGTTATCACATTCTTTAACCATTGCTTCCCTGTGGATAAATACGATACCCTGGAATACTCCTGGGTGAAATGCTACAACGGTATGTTCTGTGCGCTTGCGGAATTATCCAATAGACATAAGAAATACCAACAAATATTTCTAGCACCGTTGCTGGGGATAGATTCAAACTCTATTCTTCGTAGCGACGCTAAGAAATGTCAACAATCATCCTCTCTACCCCACATATTAGCTTGATTGTTTCTTCATCCAAGGAGGAGTTGGAGGAGGTGGAGGCTTGATCATCATCACTTGATTCTTCATCATCATCATCCTGTTCTTCTTCCTCATCTTCACTTGAGGAACTTGAGCTTGAGCTTGTCTCAAATTGCTTCTTGCCCTTCATCTTCTTGTGCTCCTCACATGTGAGAGCTATGCATTTGCTTGATGAAGTGGCTTCTTCTTGACCCATCTTGCGTGACATCTCAAATGCCACCAATTTTCCAATGACAATGGTCGGGGTCATGGTGCTCAAGTCTTCCATGTTGTGGAGGATGGTGATAATGGTTGCATATTTGTTCTTTGGTAGCACAGAGATGATCTTCCTCACAATATCCGCATCACCTAGCTTTGTAATTCCTATAGAATTGAGCTCATTGATAATTAGATTCAAACGAGAATACATATCATGAACAAGCTCATTATCATTCATTTTAAAGGAATCATAACTTGTTTTAGTTAGGTGATGTTTTTGCTCTCGAACATTACTTGTGCCATCATGGAGCTCATGGAGTTTTAGCCAAATTTCATGAGATGTTTGTAAAGTAAAAACTTGATTAAAAACATCCATGCTAAAAGATTCAAACAAGCAACTTTTAGCTTTAGCATTAAAATTAATCTCTTTTTCATCACCCGCGGTAGGCTTCTCGGGATTCTTAAGGGGTTTCATCCCATCGCGGGTGATTCTCCACACACCTAGATCAACTGCTTCTAGGTAGCAAGCCATTCTAGCACTATAGTAGGGAAAGTTTGTGCCGCCAAAGTGCGGAGGCCTAGAAGTATCCATCCCAACCACTCTCAATAGGGTCGGCTCAATGACGGTGAAGCCAAGGGTCCAAAAAGGAGCCAACCGGCTCTGATACCAATTGAAAGGACCGTGACACCTAAGAGGGGGTGAATTAGGCAACTAAAAACTTTACTCTAACTATGGCCTCTAATTACCACCTAGTCAAAACCTATGCAAGAAAGTAAACTATCTAATTGTGCAACTATGGTTTTGCTAGGTGTGTTGCTATCTCTACCACAAAAGAGTTATGTGACCTAGGTTCCAATCCTATCAACTAGCCTATCAACTAAGCTAGGAAAGGTAAAGACATAATTAAGGTAGCAAAGTAAATGCGGAAGCTAAAGAGCAAGCTAGAGATGCAAACTCCCGTCGACAACTCCGGTATTTTTACCGAGGTATCGAGAAGCACGCAAGCTTCCCCATAGTCCTCGTTGGAGCCCCTCACAAGGAATCCCTCGCAAGGGCCAAGCTCCCGGTTGGGTAACTTCGTGGATAGCTCCGGTCCTTCCCCACATGCAAGTGGGTCTCCGGTTAAGCCACTCGTGGCAAGCCTCTACCGGATGCTCCCTGCCGTCTCCACTATCAAGCTTCTGATCGAACCGCCGCGGGCCTTGTTCTCTTCGGTACACGGTGGCGACCGCACCACAAACGCGGTTGGTGTGATCTCGCAAGACTACAAGCCCCTCCGATGTACAACAATGGTGCGCGCAAGCACCGAGTAGCAAGAGGTATGCAAACCTCACTAAACACTAGGCCTAAACCTAGAGCAAGCGCATGAGCGGTGGTCTAACTAGCCTAAGTACTTCGCAAAGCACCTACACTAATCACCATGATAAACACTAAGCACTATGCATATGGAGGCACTAATATGGTGTAGCAACACCCTTGGTATGTTTCCTCACTCCTCCACACCTCATTTGCCTGGTTATAGGTGGTATATATATGCCCCCAATCAAATAGAGCCGTTGGGGGGGGGGGGGGCTGAAATTAGCTTTCTGTAGAGCATCGTACGCTACAGTGATGGCATCAGACGCGTCCTATGCTCATGTGATGAGTAGCCGTTGGAAAACTAGCCGTTAGACCTGTTTTTCGGGAGCATCAGACGCTACAGTAATGCATCAGACGTTGGCATCGGACTCTACCATCACATTGTTCATTCTGGGCTGATTTCGGACGTCATCGGACGCACGTCCGTTGCTCTGCATCGGAGCGTTCGTTGCTCCATTTTCAGAGAGACATGCTTTCGTATTTTGGGCATAACTCTTAGCTCCGAACTCCGATTTTGATGATCTTGGACTTTTCAGAAAGCTAATAAAATTCTCTACAACTTTATGCCAATGTCATGTCAGTTTGAGCAATACCAAAATCATGAGACAGTTCCAATTCAATCAGTTGTTGTCTCGGCTTGAGCGTTAACTTTGTTTGCGTCCGGCCCTCTATTTCTTGTGTCTTGGACTTTGCTTGATCTTTGTAGGCCTCCAATACATATTGTAGGGTCTTTCTTGAGGTGTTGATCACTTGATCACCATATTGGCTTCGTCCAAGTCACATGTGCATCCTATTAGACTACAAAGCAAACACTTACAAACACATTAGTCCAATTTGGTTATGTTGATCATTAAACACCAAAATCCAAAGATAAATGGGCCGAGGTCCATTTTCCTTATAATGGTTCGAGCCACGCGCTCGAAGTTTCTAACTCCACCGATCGAGTCGTCGATCGCCGCCATGCTCCACCTTGCGCTCCTTTTCTGGACATACTCGTGCAGGCCTCACGCGGTGTGAAACATATCCATGGCACCTCCATGATCTTCTGCTATAAATCTGGCTCTGATACCACTTGTTAGAGTGCATGGTTAGTTCTAGACTTGAACGGATCTGCTAATTGATGAATGCAAAAGCATAACCACCATAGAAGAAAATACGCAAACGAGAACGACACCAAGGCACGATGTTTTTTAACGAGGTTCATCAATGTGCCTAATCCTTGGGGCATGACTACGAGCGCTCCTCCCCATAAAACAGCAGCTACACCGGCATCCGGGTGATCCCGCAGCCTCGCCGCCACCAAAACCAGCCGCCAAGTCGTCTCTCCAGTTACAACAGGGGTTGCCTCATATTTATGGCCCCTTAGGATACAGAGTTCGACTCCAACTCTATCCTAACCCCTAATACAACTCAAGTCCAATTGTAACCGGATTGTACACATATTCGACACATATCTAACAATTTCCACTGAAGAAATTTGTCTAAATCCTCACAAGCAAGTAGATCGAGTCGTTTCAAGTTTCATGGAGGGTTTTTCGTTCTTGCACCTATCCTCTTTATTTCCCGGAGTTTGAGGTTGTTTGAGCGGTTGATTTTCTAGGATTAGTCTTCCAACTACCTAGAGATCAACTCCTCCAAGTTTGAGATCAGCTGGTTTTGATTTGGTTAGGATTGTGTAGATTTGGAGAAGAGGCGAAATTTTTGCCCTCTCTGCACAGCCGCAGACAGTCCGCCACCAGGGCACGGATAGTCCGGGCGTTGGGGGCCGGCCTGTTCAGTGGCCAGTCGCCTCGCTGTTTGGCTGACGGGGCACCGGCGGACAGTCCGCCACCAGGGCGCGGACAGTCCGCGACCCGAGCAGGGAGGTTCCAGCAGCAGTGTGTTTTTGCACTTTTGACCGGCAGACAGTCCGCCAGGTGACCGTTGACAGCCCCCCGTGGCGCGGACAGTCCGGGACTAGGGGCGCGACTGAGCAGCATGGCACAGTTTAGTGCATTTGATCTCCCGGCTTCTCCGCTTCATTTTCGGACCTCTCATTTGTTCCTAGAGTTCACCAAGGAACCTCTCTAGGTACCTTTGCCATGCGTTGGCATAGGTATTTAGAAGAATCTCGAGCTTGCCATCCATCTACGCTTTGAGGTTCGATTTTTGGGTGTTGTTTCAACTCTGAGTTTGTGTGTTTCAGATTGTTTGCACTAGTGGTGCCTCACTGTGATCCTAGGGATCATCCACTCTCTTTTCGAGGGTCGTGGGCATCATGTTGGTGAGTAAAGCTTTCGGCGTTGATTTTTGGGACAGTGGCCAAAGTTTCGAAAGAAATTTTTAGGCTCCCAGTCAAACCAAAGTTTTAAATAGCGGGCTATTGAAAATAGCGACAACTTTTTTTAGCAGCTATATAGCTATAGCGACGCTATGATAGATAGCGTTTTTGTTAAAAAATATAAAAAATACTAGTAATTGATGGCGAAAACATGGTAAATATGATATTTGATGATCACAAATATGTTTCTAGTGTCCTATAAGTGAAGGACCGAGAAAGCACTAGCAAGGCGACCAGAGGGGGGGGGTGAATGGGAGCTCAAAAATTTCTCACGAAACTTTGGCCAAATGTCCCAAAATCAACCCCGAGAAACTGCGACCGAAACCATGATGCCCACGACCCTTGGAAGAGGGTGGATGATCCCTAGGATCACAGCGAGGCACCACAAGAAGATAGCAAACCAAACACCAAAAGCTCCGGCTCGAACACCACCCCAAAAACCAAGTCCCGAACGTAGATTGTCAGCTACGTCGAGAAACTCCTAAATACCTATGCTAACGAGTAGCAAAGATACCTAGAGAGGTTCCTTGGTCAACTACGAGGCCAAACGAGAAGTCCAGAAACCAAGCGAACAAGTCAGGAGAGCAAACGCACTAAGCCGGAAGCTTCAGACGATTCCCGGACTATCCGGCCCTGGGGTCCCGGACTGTCCGCCCCTACTGCGGACTGTCCGCGCTCTGGTGGCGGACTGTCCGCCGGTCAAGTCAGCAAAAACACACTGCTGCTGAAGTCCCCCTGCTCGGTCCCGGACTGTCCACGCTTTAGCACGGCGGACTGTCCGCCGGTGACCTGAGCCAAAACCAACAGGGACTGGCAGCGGCTGGACTGAACCAGCCCCGACGCGCGGACTGTCCGCGCCCTGAGTGGCGGACTGTCCGCGGTCACTCAGGGAGGGCGACTTTGATCGCCCTTCACCCAAATCTTCCCCAAATCGATTCAAATCAAAATCCCATGTTCCCAAACTTGGAGAGGATGATCACGGAGTAGTTAGGAGACTATCCCCAAGAAATCATCCGCTCAAATCGAGTCAATCACTGCGAAATCAAAAGGGGAGGAGGATGAACCAAAAAACATCACGAAAACGAAATCAACCCGATCTACTTGCTCGTAGGGAGATAGATGAATTCCTTTGGTGGAAATGATCTCCTTTCAAATACGAACAAGTTGATTCAAACGGATTTCGCAAAGACACACGGGAGAGAGAGATCGAGTGACGGGAAAATCGCGGAGAAACGAAGAACGCGAAGAACACGAACAAAAACGCGAATCAACACATCGATCTGCAACCGTGTGGCTACCACAGGCTACAACAGTGAGGTTACGGCCTCACTTCCTCAAAATCTCCAGTACACAGAGGTATGGTTCTCTGCGGATCTCAGCTAGCTACAACAGGGGATTGGGAGAGCAGGAAACCCTAGAAGCCAAGAGCACATGACAGGATGACTAACTGAGATCAATGGGGAGGTGGGTGTCTCCCACTATTTATCCTAATTCTAACCTATTCCTAATTCCCACTCTACCCCTAACTACTTACAGACCGAACCAGCTAAACCCTAGGGTTATTCTGGACCAACTCGGTGGTAGGTGTATCCAACGGCCACGCTCGCACAACTCGTAGCGTTGCCTCGACGCAACCTCCCGATTGCCGCCACGTGCCGCCCTCGCTCTGCACCCCTGGTTTTGTGGCCCAAACTGGGAAACCAGCCTTTTCCAGCCAACCCCCGGTTTTGAGGCCCAAACTAGGAAACCAGCCCACCAGCTTCTGAGTTTTAAGGCCAAACTCAGCAAACCATCAGCGCCCAGGTTTTGAGGACCAAACTTGGAAACCGACCTCAGCCCGAGTTTTGTGGCCAAACTCGGAAACCGTCCGCACCCAGGTTTTGAGGCCCAAACCTGGAAACCATCCACCCGATGGTTTTTCCCTGGCTCTACCACCAAACCGACGTCGTAGATGGGATGCACCTCCCGTGCACCCATCCACCGACACGTGTCCCCAAGTCCACGACTCAGGCAACACAAGACCGCAAGTCTTCACTTGTAGCTGCCACAGGCTGCCAGCCACCACAGCTGATCCTCAGGCCTCTGGTCCCTCAGTCCAAGCCTCACGTCCGCCCTTCGCCACTCCCGGTCCATCGGCACGGCACGTCTCTACTTGACCTTCACCTCGCCTTAGATCACTGTATCCGTGCTCGACACCTGCACAACACAAGCCAAAGAGCATGCACATCATCCTAGTTGACAATCACTCATCACTCAGAGACTCGGCATACACCCATGTATCCGCAATCTCCCCCTTGATGAGTGCCTTGTCAACTACCAACACAAATCACAATAGAAAGAGAAGAAGGAAGAAGGAGAAGAGAGAACTCAACCAAATGACCCAAAAGCATAGCAAAGCCGAAGAAGGTCAAGTGGAAAGAGCGAAAGAACTTAGTCCCCAAAGACATGGGCAACGGCTCGACGCAACCAAGCAAAGCAAAGCTAGCCCTCAAGAAGAGGTAGAACAGGCTCAACATCGCTAGCAAATCTCACTCGAAAATATCGAAGCAAAATGCTAGTCCCTCAAGATAGAGGCACAGAGGCTCAACACAACTAGCAAAGAAAGAAGGGTTCGACACCAATTGAAAATCTGGAAAGCAAATGCTAGTCCCTCAAGAAAGAGGCTAAGGCTCAACGCAACTAGCAAACCGCTCCAAACCAATTGAAAATGTCAAAGACTCAACCAGAAACAAACTCCCCCTCGAATAGTGCAAACAACCAGGAAGACTCCCCCTTAGCTGAAACGGAGGGTAATGATTTGCAATTTCTCCCCCTTAGTTGAAAATGCACTTATCAAGAAATAAGACCCCCCTCAGAAAATGCACCAACAAAAAGTGCCAACACGCAGATTTCTCCCCTTTCAAAATGCAAATGAGGCAAAATGCAAGTTAGGAGCTTCAGGAGTATATTCAAAAGAGTGCAAAGATGCTCTATAGAGTTCAAATCTGATGACTCAGAAAAATGCACAGAATGCTAGCAAAGGCTCAAGCTGATCACTAAGAATGAAATATGAACATGTGAGCAGTTTTAAGCCAAAAAAGGTATTCACCATCAAAATAGCACAAGACATGTATGGACAGGAAGTCAAATGTGCTAAGCATGTATACCAAGTGAACTACCCCTAGTACAGTTCAATCATCATGCTGATACCAATTTAGGCATTTACTTGTGATTTCAAATTTTAATCGGAGTTGCAGCGGTGAAATTACACAAGTTCAAAAAAAACAGCATGTGACTGCGAGAGGTTGAATGCTTGTTATTGCCTAACTTTTCAACTGTGCGAAGCCTATGCATAAGGAATCAGAAGCTTAAAGCAACAGTTTCGGTCATACACTACACAGCTCAAGTTTAACTCAAAGTGCAATGAGAAACAGTCTCGAAACTTTGAGGTGTTAACAAGCAAACCCATCTCGATCTTCCTAATTCACTTAACTTGGTTCAGATTTTAAACAGTATATGACATACCAAGCAAGTGAATTACTCAACACTAGAGACATAGCAACCTAGCATATATGAAAAGCAGGAATGACCTCAACACATCCTACACATGCTAGTTGCATATCTCAATGGTGAATATTGTCAAGTTTTAAGTTCATTATCAAATTCACCATTCAAAAATAGCTCAGCTCATAGTATGTACTAGTGATCAGAAAGAGCATAAGCTACAACATCAACATAAAGCATCGGAGCAAGAACTACACAGAGCATAGTTACATTCTTCAGATTATACATATGAAGCTCAGAATGTAAAAGCGTATGCTAAAATGCAAAAAAAATGCACGAAGAAATCAAAAAGAAGCAAAAACAACTAAAAACAAAAAGTCAGTATATCATACAAAATCCAAAGTGTTTCCCCCATCTAAAAGGAGAAACACACACCAAGCTCACCTCTCAACCGATTAAAGGTTGATTGGTCTAAAGGCTTGGTAAAAATATCAGCAAGCTGATGATGAGTATCGACATGGCGAAGGTCGATATCACCCTTCTCATAGTGGTCTCGCAGAAAATGAAAGCGCACATCAATGTGTTTGGTCTTCGAGTGTAACACGGGGTTCTTAGCAACGCTAATCGCACTCGTGCTGTCATAAAGCAATGGAACACGAGAAAAGCTCAGACCAAAATCACGCAAAGTGGCCATCATCCAGAGTAACTGGGAACAACAGCTAGCCGTAGCAACATACTCAGCCTCCGTGGTAGACTGGGCGACGCTAGACTGCTTGCGATAAGACCACGAAACAAGAGAAGAACCAATAAACTGGCAAGTCCCAGAAGTGGACTTGCGATCAATACGACAACCATCAAAATCGGCATTGGAATAACTGCAAAGGGAAAGGGTGGAGGAAGCAGAATACCAAATCCCTAATTCTGGAGAGAAGGATAAGTACCTCATAATGCGCTTGACCGCCTGACGGTGAGAGGTGCGCGACGACGCCTGAAAGCGCGCGCAGAGGCACACCGCGAACTGGATGTCCGGGCGTGTCACCGTCAGGTACAGCAGCGACCCGATCATACTCCGGTACTCCTTCTGGTCCACTGCTTCTCCCTCCTTGTCCGCATCCAGGGCCGTCGTAGTCGCCATGGGTGTTGGAAGAGGCTTGGCCTCACCCATGTCGAACTTCTTCAGGATATCTCTGGTATACTTGCCCTGGTGCACGAACGTTCCTTCCCGGGTTTGCTTGATTTGCAACCCAAGGAAAAACGTCAACTCACCCATCATGCTCATCTCGAACTCCCTGCTCATAATGTCTGCAAACTTGGCAACCAAAGCGTGAGAAGAACCACCGAAAATGATATCATCCACGTAAATTTGGACCAAGAGAGTATCACTGCCTTGCTTGAGGAGAAAGAGCGTTTTATCTACACATCCCATTTTAAAACCCTTAGCAAGCAAAAAGGTTTTCAACCTATCATACCAGGCTCTAGGGGCTTGTTTCAAACCATACAAAGCTTTGTGAAGTTTAAAGACATGGTTTAGAAACTTGGGATTTTCGAAACCGGGGGGTTGTCTAACATACACCTCCTCTTCTATGTTGCCGTTTAAGAAGGCACTCTTGACATCCATTTGAAAAAGTTTGAAACCTTTGGATGCAGCAAAAGCCAAGAGTATCCTAATAGCCTCCAAACGTGCTATAGGAGCAAATGTCTCCTCATAGTCTATCCCCTCCTTCTGACTATATCCCTGGGCTACGAGTCTGGCCTTGTTTCTCACAACATGGCCATCTTCTCCCTGTTTGTTTTTGAAAACCCATTTTGTCCCAATTGGATGACACTCAGAAGGTGGAGACACTAGAACCCAAACCCGATTTCTCTCAAAGTTCTCAAGCTCCTCATGCATGACATTGACCCAATCAGGATTCGTCAAAGCGTGTCCAACATCCCGGGGTTCAAAATCAGCAACAAATGCAGAATGAGCGAAGTGAGAGATTTGCCTTGACCGGGTGACGCGTTCGTCGATGCTGCCGATCATCTGCTGAGGTGGGTGCTGGCGCTGAATGTGTCGTGGCGCCTCCCTTGCTGAAGTGGCCTCCCCCTCAACAGCAGCTGGTGCCTCCTCGGGTACAAAGGGTACCGCTCGAGGTGGCGGATCCCACGGCCCCTAGGAAGACGATGTGTCGGGGCCATGAGTCGTCGTAGAGGCCGCTCTTTGCGGCACAGCAGGTGGAGGAGGTGCTGGGTCATCTATCCCTTCAGCACCTTCTTCTTCATCATCGAAAAGAGGTTCGCCAACCTCATGATCACCTGCACGCTCAAAACGAGAAGAAGGACAAACCATGGTCTCGTCGAAGGTGACATCGGATGTCTCCATGACTCGGTTAGTGTCAAGGTTAAGTACACGATAAGCTCGAGTGTGAGTGCCATAACCCAAAAACACACCGTCAGAGGAACGAGACTCAAACTTGTCCAAGTTGCCCTTTTTGAGTATAAAACAATGGCAACCAAAAACTCGAAAATAACTCACCTTGGGTAGTTTTCCAAAACGCAACTCATAAGAGGTCTTTTTCAAGAAAGCTCGAAGAAAAATGCGATTGGAAATATAGCATGCAGTGCTCATAGCTTCGGCCCAATATCGCCTAGGAGTCCTATGCTCATCGAGCATCGTCCTGGCCATCTCTACAAGGGTCCGATTCTTCCTCTCTACAACACCATTCTGAGGCGGTTTGTTGGGGGAAGAAAACTGATGCTCTAACCCAAAAGAGTCACAAAACTTCTCAAAGTCCGAATTCTTGAATTCAGAACCATTATCACTCCGAATTGCTCGCATAGAGTTCAAAGGGAACTCATTCTGAAGACGCAAAATCAGATTGCCAGCAAAGGAGAAAGTCTCGGTCTTCTCAGCTAAAAAGAAGACCCACGAATATCTCGAAAAGTCATCAACAACAACAAGTACATACCACTTCCCCCCAACCGAGCTCACCCGAGCCGGACCAACAAGGTCCATGTGTAAAAGCTCTCCAGGGCGCTTAGTCATGACCTGAGTCACTGGATGGTGGGGAGCGGCTACCATCTTCCCATGTCTACAAGAATGGCAAACAAGATCCTTCTCCATGGATAACTTGGCAATCCTCGGATTAGGCAAAGTGAACTAAGCCTTGCAAGCAAGTCGAAGCTCAAATGTCCAAGTCTCCTATGCCACTTCCAAAGATCAGAAGAGGAAGGTCCAGCCACAAGACACCGAGAAGTACCAAAAGACTCCGTGAAATTCGCACGAAAGACTTTTCCAAAGGGCGAAATCAAACACACAAGATTGCCCTGAGGATCCAAAATACGACTGAGATTCGGTTTAAAACGAATCTCATAGTCGTCGTCAAAAAGTTGCGAAACGGAAAGAAGGTTAAAATGCAAGTTAGAAACAAGAGCAACATCGCGTAACACAAAGTGCTCATTAACTCGCACAGACCCACGAGACAGCACCTTACCTTTGCTGTTGTCGCCGAAGGTGATATACTCCTTTCCGGCGACCGGACTAAGACTGGAGAACCACTTGGCGTTTCCGGTCATGTGCCTCGAACACCCGGAATCCACCAACCAAACGTTCTCCAATCGTTTTACCTACATCAATAAAAAGACATAGGGTGAGCATACGGTCCAACACTGGGGTTAGTGAAGTAAGGGGAATACCAGTGTTGGGCCGGCTGCTCAAAAGAACGGTCAGTGAAAAAACCATTCCTAGCACACCTACGAAGGAAGCGATCACCACGTTTAGACGAACGTGGTCCGCTGGGGAAGGAGCGCTCACCGCGATACTCAAAACGCGGTGGGGGAAAACGCTCAACTACAAAGCCACCGCCACGAGGTCCATGGCCTACAATTGCAGGCTCCCGCCGGGCACGCTCTCTATGAGGCCTACGCCTAGGGACGTGAGGCTCGACACCTCTAGGCCTAGCGTCTCTCCTCGGAGCTCTCGGCTGCCTAGGCCTGGGAACTTGAGGTTCTGGACCTCTGGGCCTAGCAGCACGTCTCGGTGCTCTCCTCTGAACATTCGGCGCGTGTACATCATGGAAAGGATGGTACATGTCCGGATTGTTCATCTCCGTAGCACGGCGCGCCTCTCTCTTGCGCCTAAAGCAGAACTCGCTCAAGTGTCCATCTCTCCCACAGTGCTCACAGTGGTACCTCACCGCTCTCAAAGGGGGTTGTTGGTATTCACGGTTGTAGGTGTGGATCACCTTGCCCTTCTGTGGCAACTCCTCCTGGATAGGTGGCATAGCATCAAGCTTGTTTTTCAGGTGGTTGGGTTTAGGATGCCACACTTGGTTCTTGGGTGGAGCTCTCGGGGGTTCCTCAAACACCCCATCCTTGGTGTTAGGCTTGAGAGGCTCTTTGGGGTGGAAGCTTGGTAAGTTTGGGAGTAGTGGTGGAGTTGGGCTTTCTCACTCGGGTTTAGACCACGCGACTCTCCAATCTTCCCAAAAGCAGAAAGATCAACACCCTGAGCAAAGCCTACACCGGACTCCAGCAGCTCGCTTGAATTGGGAAATCATCATCCCGAGCTGTGGCTCACCACAAGACACCCATGACAAGATGGTCCCGAGGTATGTGTTTTCCTCCTCGGTTTGCATCTGTCATGCTTCACATTGGCAATCTCCATCTCCAAACCCTCGCACAAAGACACCTATTCACACAAGTGCTACCCGAGCAGCCTCCTCAAGAGACACAATCTTGGCATTCTTCTCTGCCAACTCGGATTTGCAAGCCTGTACAGGTCTTGCACGCACCCCAACAGCATGGTCTAGCCCGGAGCTCATCCACCTCTCCTACCAACGCAACATACTTGCTTCTCAAAGTGAGAAGGTCAGTCATGTGCGTGGTGCACGCCTCGCACTCCTCCTCACTGTGACAACTAACGGTGGACTTGACAGACTCAAGTTCCTTCACCTTATCCTCCCACTTCTGCCTAAACTCCTTGCGCTCTCTAGCGGCACGCCTAAGCAACTTATCTTGACTAAGGAGCGCACAGTAAGTTTCCTCGACCTCAGCATGAAAGCTCGTCATGGGTCAGAGATACCTGGGAGGGCGTTGTCGTCGTCGTTCCGAGGGGTGTCCACCAGCTCGCCTCGAGGGCCATGGTGCAGAAGCCGTCGTCGTCGGCGAGAAGCAGAGACCGTTCAGCTTGTCCTCGATCCTCTTCTTCTTCTCGGACTCATCATCGCTTGAGCAAGCGGAGTCGTCATCCGAGCCGTCGACGTCGCTGAGCGTGGCGAAGAAACGCACGCTGCTCAGCCTGGGCCTTCTCCAAGTACTTCTTCTTGATGTACTCCTTGTCGAAGCCGCCCCTCCGCTTGTGCCTCGCGGGGACGTACTTCTCCTTGGCGCTTGCCGGAGTCGTACTTGTGCCCATGATCGCCCTTCCCAGATGTGCTTCTTCTTGGGACAGTTGGCGATGAAGTGGTCGGGGTCGCCGCACTCATAGCATCCTGAGCGTCCTCCTCCGCGGCGACGGTTCATGCAGTTGTTGTGAAACCGCGAGAACCGGTTGGCGAGCATTGCCAACTTATCATCCCCCAAGGACTCCAGCTGGTCCTCTGTGACAGAAAAGAGAGACGAAAGAGCAAAACCTCCAGAGGGGTTAGAAGAGCCAGAAACCAAAGCCATAGTTGGGCCAGAAGGATTTTCATAAGAAGCCCTCGCCATGGAGTCAATCTCACTGGACTTGAGCTTACTAAAGAGCTCGTCGCACGTGAGAGTCTCATAGTTAGGTGATTCGATGATGCCTGAACTTTGAAATCCCACACCGACCGATCAAGGGTATGCAAAAGCTTCAAAGCCCTCTCATGATCGTCGAAAGGCAACTGCTCCTTGTTAGCCCTCATCCTGTTGACAATCACCTGAAAGCGAGCGAATAAACTTTCTATGCTCTCGCCAGGCATTGTCGAAAGTTCTCATACTCTCGTTTGAATGACTCGTAGAGTCGGGTTTTGACTTGAGAGGTTCCCTCATGGAACGCATGAGGGTGGCCCAATCTCCCGAGCCGTAGCGAGGTGAGAAACACGATCAACTCACTCATGCTCAGGCTTGAAAAAGAGCATTACGGGCTCGCTATTGGCATCGTGCTCATCGATCTGATGCTGAGTCACACGAGCAGCCAAGACAAACGTACGCAGAGTTGCAAAATCCCAAATGGAAGCACCCAAACTCTGCAGATAGGCCGACATGCGTATCTTCCAATACGCATAGTTCGTCCCATCGAAAACGGCGGTTTGCCACGCCGCGATCCATGTCGCCTTCTGTGGATCTGGAACCGGCTAAGGTGAAGACTTAACTTACCCGCTCCGATACCAATTGAAGGACGAGAAAGCACTAGCAAGGCGACCAGAGGGGGGTGAAAGGGAGCTCAAAAATTTCTCTCAAACTTTGGCCAAATGTCCCAAAATCAACCCCGGGAAACGCGACCGAAACCGTGATGCCCACGACCCTGGGAAGAGGGTGGATGATCCCTAGGATCACAGCGAGGCACCACAAGAAGATAGCAAACCAAACACCAAAAGCTCCGGCTCGAACACCACCCAAAAACCAAGTCCCGAACGTAGATTGACGGCTACGTCGAGAAACTCCTAAATACCTATGCTAACAAGTAGCAAAGATACCTAGAGAGGTTCCTTGGTCAACTACTAGGCCAAACGAGAAGTCCGGAAACCAAGCGAACAAGCCGGGAGAGCAAACGCACTAAACCGGAAGCTTCAGCCGATTCCCGGACTGTCCGCCCTGGGGTCCCGGACTGTCCGCGCCCTACTGCGGACTGTCCGCGCACTGGTGGCGGACTGTCCGCCGGTCAAGTCAGCAAAAACAGCACAGTTGCTGAAGTCCCCCTCTCGGTCCCGGACTGTCCGCGCTTTACACGGCGGACTGTCCGCCGATGACCCGAGCCAAACCACAGGGACTGGCCGCGGCTGACGAACAGCCCCTGACGACCCCGACGCGCGGACTGTCCGCGCCCTGAGTGGCGGACTGTCCGGTCAACTCAGTGAGGGGCGATTTCATCGCCCTTCACCCAAATCTCTCCCAAATCGATTCAAACAAAATCCCACGTTCCCAAACTTGGAGAGGATGATCACAGAGTAGTTTAGGAGACTATCCCCAAGAATCATCCGCTCAAATCGAGTCAATCACCGGGAAATCAAACGGGAGGAGATGAACCGAAAACGGCCACGAAAACGAAATCGCCCGATCTACTTGTTCGTAGGGAGTTAGATGAATTCCTTTGGTGGAAATGATCTCCTTTCAAATACGAACAAGTTGATTCAAACGGATTTCGCAAAGACGCACGAGAGAGGAGAGATCAGTGACGGGAAATCGCGGAGAAAGAAGAACGCGAAGAACACGAACAAAAACACGAATCAACACATCGATCTGCACCGTGTGGCTACCACACCCTACAACAGTGAGGTTACAGCCTCACTTCCTCAAAATCTCCAGTACACAGAGGTATGGTTTTCTCTGCGGATCTCAGCTAGCTACAGCAGGGGATTGGGAGAGCAAGGAAACCCTAGAAGCAAAGAGCAATGACAGGATGACTAACTGAGATCAATGGGGAGGTGGGTGTCTCCCCCTACTTATCCTAATCTAACCTATTCCTAATTCCCACTCTACCCCTAACTACTTACAGAGCGAACCAGCTAAACCCTAGGGTTATTCTGGACCAACTCGTGGTAGGTGTATCCATCCGACGGCCACGCCCGCACAACTCATAGCGTTGCCTCGACGCAACCTCCCGATTGCCGCCACGTGCCGCCCTCGCTCTGCACCCCCGGTTTGTGGCCCAAACCGGGAACCAGCCTTTTCCAGCCAACCCCCGGTTTTGAGGCCCAAATCGGGAAACCAGCCCACCAGCTTCTGAATTTTGAGGGCAAACTCAGCAAACCATAAACGCCCAGGTTTTGAGGCCCAAACCTAGAAACCGACCTCAGCCCGAGTTTTGTGGCCAAACTCGGAAACCGTCCGCACCCAGGTTTTGAGGCCCAAACCTGGAAACCGTCCACCCGATGGTTTTTCCCTGGCTCTACCACCAAACCGACGTCGTAGATGGGATGCACCTCCCATGCACCCCGTCCACCGACACGTGTCCCCAAGTCTACGACTCAGCAACACAAATATCGCAAGTCTTCCTTGCTGAGCTGCCATGGCTGCCAGCCACCACAGCTGTCCTCGGGCCTCTGGTCCCTCAGTCCAAGCTCACGTTCGCCCTTCGCCACTCCCCGTCCATCGGCACGGCACGTCTCTACTTGACCTTCACCTTGCCATAGATCACTGTATCCGTGCTCGACACCTGCACAACACAAGCCAAAGAACATGCGCATCATCCCAGTTAACAATCACTCATCACTCAGAGACTCGGCATACACCCACGTATCCGCAATAAGTACATATAACATTACTAAATACTAATATGATATTTTAATATGGTTCATGAAAATTTAATTGTCCAAAGATACAAATGCTAGGAACAATAATTTTATAGATAGCAGTAAAAATTGATATAGCGGCGCTATAGCGGTACATAGCGGTGGATATTGCGGTAACCTAGTGGTTTCAAAATTGTCCATAGCGGTAAATGTAAAAATAGCTTAGCGTTGAGCCTCTCCAAAGCTATAGCGGGGCTATATCCCGTATTTAAACTCTGATTCACCCCCCGTCTCTGGGTTAGCATTCCTCCTCGGTCCTTCAAGGGGTCTCACTTGTCGGAAGAATCCGCTCGATGGACTGGAGAGATAGATGGGCCCACCTCGGTGCTTGGTGTATGAAATACCCTCCGTGTGCAGAGGCGTCATCCAAAGAGTGTTATAAGGGCATTGTAGTACTTGTAAATGAGATAGGTGGAAGGGCATTTCCGGTACTTGTACGACTGCCGAAATAATATAAATCGCTGCCCTCCCCCTATGGAGAAGAGGAGGCAAGAGGATTTACTGTCACCTCTCTTGTTCTACTGTTGGCTCGTATTTAGCACTCTACCATTCGCTTTCTTGTGTGTTTGTGTAACAGAACCGACCAATTTGCACCAGATTAAGCACTGAAAACCTCCGCTCTCGCAGAAATCATCGAGTACTTAAGCTCGTACAAACCCGGTAGTCCGGAAATCTCGAAGGATTTCAAATCATTCAACGACATCCAGCCAAGATCGTACTTGTTCCACGAACATGCTCACGGGTTACATCACAGTTGCATAAAGTTCAAATTACATCGGAGTACGAAATAATATTACAAACCATAGTTTGATAGTAGTAGCGGAAGCAACATAGTCTTTAAAACATAAGTTTGGATTGTTCATAAATACGGTGCCATCAGTTGACCGGGTCCACAAAAGCAACAGATGATAAGTGTTGACCATGCCCTTGGTCTAGTCATCACCCGTTACCGGGTACAAGCAGTTCTCGCAGTAACCATAAAAGCACTGGCCATCTGCAACAACAAGGGAAATAAACCCTGAGTACAAGAAGGTACTCAGCTAGACTTACCCGTCAAAACCAGAAATATGAGACTCCAAGGATCATGTAGGCTATATAGTGGGGTTGGCTGTACATACTCCTTTGCATGAAAGCTTTAGTAATAAAACTCAGTTTCAGATGTTGGCAATTGCTTTTAGTCATTAACTCTACCTTACTAGATTTGCACCTGTACTAAACAAGCACTTGCTAATTAATCAATCAAGAGTGACTATTTCATCAATAGCCTTTCAGATTCCATAACCATTTTAGTTCCATAAGTTCTACGGGAGATGATCTAAAGTCAATGCTCACTGTCCAGGAGCGATGGCGATTATAATCGATTCCTACCCAGCTGGGGATAAAATGTCTCACACTCGCCCGGCACATTCCGGCTACGGCAGTCGTAAGCTACCAGTCAGGAGATTCGAGAACACAAAGCGCGGGACGGCCATGGGCCCTTCTACACCGGGGGTTATCTCAGTGCCAGGTCGCTCAATCTATAACTGCCCACGGTCATGCCAGGTCGATCAGGCCCTGCCTGCCCTCGGACCATGCCAGGTCGATCAGAATAGTTGCCCACGGTACAGCTGAGGCCCTGGGTGTTAGGCGTCAACATCTCCATCACCGGCTCGAATAACCTTACTCGGCTTCACGGGAGGTACTCAGACCTACTCCGTTAAGTGATCGACGCGTTCAATTTGACTGAAGTTACATTCCCGAACGGGTCCTAGGCGACACAGACGGGAGACTACTAGCACACAGAACCCATGTCCTGCTGCTCTTACATCCCGCCTCCGTCTCAATTAATTATCACATGGTTATCTCATGATAGCACAGGCTAAACATGATCAGTATCCACCTATTGCGGGAGACAGGAAATCACCCGACTTTTACCGGTCTAAGCAGGGCTAAGCATATAACGAGCCTAGACCTAAACAGGGATATCAAGATATATTGCAGGTGGACAAGGATAAGTAATAATGCATCAACGGTAGCAATCAATTCCTATAACCTAATGCATCATCATCATCAGGTTAATTAGAAAACATTTGCAAACCGTAGGAGTTAGAATGCTCCGGGGCTTGCCTTTCTCAAAGTCCGACGGACGGTGATCGCGGCACTCGGGTAGCTCGTCGGCGTCGGTCCCTCCGGCTTCTTCTGTCAGGTTCTCCTCCGGACTGGGCTCTTCCAGTACGACTGGGTCTGGATCTCCTCCGCTGATCCTGTATGATGCATAAAGTGCATGAATAGGATGAATGCACATAGAATGCATATGTGATGCACATGATCGACAGCAATCAGGAGATAAGCACATGTCATCTACTGCATTCTCTTCAACAAGGTAGTCAACATCATCCCAACTATTTAACCTAACATAGTCAATTGATAAGCTATGTTGTCACCACATCAAAGTTTACTTAATGAGTTTATTACCCTAATTACTTGCTGAAATAAATCTATTACTAGCCTATAACAGCAACCCATCCTAGACAGCTTCAGAAAAATCTACAGAAATTACTGGAAGTTAACAACACCTAATCTAGCTCCCTGTCCAAATTTCACCCATTTGGACTTAAACTCCATTCTCTATGAAAAGACAAATTCTATCATGGAAAGGTGCTTTGAACTACACACCCTAGCAAAAAGTGTCAAACAACAGATTTCTTATTTTTCTACTGAGCTTCCTAGTACAAGAGCAATGTGCTTAAATTCTCAGGTTCATATTCCTCCTCATATTTAATTACTACAAATAAACAAGGAAACGACATTTAACCATTTTAAAAGCTACTGTCAAATTAATTCACAGAACAACCTCATATTATATTTTTCTCTGAAACTACACATTCATACAAACCTAACAAAACTGGAATCACATTTTTCTGACTTATATATAATTAGTTATGCATTTTCCAAGTTATCAGCACTTTTCTAATGTAAATAAATCTACACATAAAAATATCACCAAGAATGCATTCAACAGTTTTCACTGATAGATCTAAACATGCTTGACCTAACAAAATTTGTTTCACAGGATTTGGACTTAAAATGAGCCTTGTATGAATTTTTGAAGCCTTACACAAATTCTGCAAAACAATTAAAAGAAAACTCAATCCTAACTACGGACACCCTACTTATTCGGCGAGGCACAAGACAACGCTCGGCACACCCGCGGCGTGGCTCTGCCGAGGCTCGAGCGAAGGCTTCGGCACACCCGTTTAACTCAGTCGAGGCTCAGACACACTATCCGATTCGGCCGAGGCTCACTGACTCAGCCGAGGCTAACTGACTCAACCGAGGCTAACTCAACCGACTCGGTCGAGGCTCGAGGCGAAGGCTCGGCGCACCCGGCTTACCGAGGCCTACGGCACCCAGCTCTTCCCTTGCTCTCTTTCTTACTGCCAGCGGGCCCGCTGGTCAGGGCGACCAAGCTTCCGAGGCAGGCAGGCTCGGCACGTTACCGCGCGAGGCCAGGCTCGGCGTCAACGGCGGAGTTTTGCGCCGTGGTCGTTGACCGGCCCTAGCTCGTCGACGGCGACGCTTCCGGTGACACTGAGACCATCACTGGGTGCGGGTTTGCGAGGCGAACACGACTAACCGACTCGCTGAGCCAGAGGGATACCGGAGCAAGCTCGACGGCGGCCATGGCGGAGCGGCGGCTCTGCGACTCGGCGGCGGAACTCTTCCCGGCGGCTTGCGACTCGGCGAGATCACACTAGCCCAAGCAAGACCTAAGCGACCTATTGGAGCAACTCTCGGGCTTCGGCATCCCCGCATTGCTCGGAGCGATGCACGGCGGCGGTCCATGGCGGACACGGCGCGACGACACGCTCGGTTCCGGCTGAAACACGGCGAAAGAGAGGTCTCCAACTAACTCTAAGCTACTACGGAGGTAGAGAAGACTAGAACATGGCTCGGTTGGGATGCTTGGCCGGAGATGACCGGTTCACGTGAAGGTCACGGTGGCGGGAGCTTGAGGATGGCATCCGCTGTTCCGGCGGCTAGAGAGGAGAGAGGGGAAACCAACCCTTGCCGGAGAAAGAGGAGGTCAAGGCGGAGAAACTGGCGGGAGGAATCGAAGGCGGTGAGCGGTGGAGCGAGTAATCGCTCGCCGAGGTTCGGCGGGCGGCGGCGGCGCGGAGCTCTGGTGAAGATGGAGTGGAGTGGAGCGAGGAAGAGAGTGAGCAATGGAATGCTCCTCTGGTTGCAAGCACGGGGCGGAGCGAAGGCAAAGGAACGAAGTGCTAGGTGCATTGCACCTGGCCGGTTCCCGTCGGGGGACTCCCGACCGGACGCGGCGGCGTCAGGCGTCGCGCTCCACGCGGCGAGCATGCACCGAGCGCCGGAGCGACGTGGCGAGTTCGGGCGCAAACCACGGGCGGCGAAGTCGGTGGTTTGGCCGGCCAGAGGCGGTCTCGCGGCGGCGGGCGGTTCTGCCGGCGCGGAGGGAGCGGCGCGCGCGCGGGGAAGAAGGAGGGGCTGACAGGCCGGGTCCACTGGGTTTAAACTAATGAAGTTTGGTTAAAAACTTGATGCTCTATAACTCCTAAACTAAGCCGAATTAGGAGAAGGTCCTAAAAGCAAAGTTGCTTAGAATTTTGTAAGGAACAAATCATCTTTAAGGCTCAAGTCCAAATTCTGCTTAGAAAAAGAAATTTACTTCTAATCCATTTTCTAATGCAAGAAATCACATTTTAAAGCTTTTTCTGAGAAAGTGCTTTAAAGCAAAGTTGTTCCTTTCATCAAGATCTACAACTTTGTTATAAGGCACTTGGTCAGAAACAGAAAGCATAACAAGGTTACACTAGAGACTAACAAGGACTTAAGCATTCAACAACATATGCACATGAAATGATGAGATGCTATGCTCATGCCATGCCAAATTATGCATTTAGGGATTGCTTAACACCTAGGGTGTTACAGCCCTCCCCTCCTTAAAAGAAATCTCGTCCCGAGATTTGGGTTACGAACCATTTCTTATAAAAGTGTGGGTATACTTCCTTTAGATAGTCATCCGTCTCCCAGGTAGCATCCCGATCATCTTGCTCACTCCAAGATACCTTATATTGCTTCACGATTCTTCCGCGGGTCGCTCTTTCTTTTTCATCGAGCACTCGACATGGTGTAATTGAGTAAGTGAGATCAGATTGCAACTTGATATTGGCCGGTTGTACCTCTTCTTCTGGTACTCGAAGACATTTCTTCAGTTGAGAGACATGGAACACTGGGAAAATAGCCTTTAAATGTTCTGGTAATTGCAGTCGATAAGCCACTTCTCCCCTTCTTTGCACAATCCTATAGGGTCCCACAAATCTTGGTGCTAACTTCCTCTTAACTCCAAAACGTTTACACACCCTTCATTGGTGAAACCTTCAAATAGACATAGTCACCAACATTGAACTCAAGCGGTTTCCTTCGTTTATCAGCATAGCTTTTCTGGCGAGATTGTGCAGACGCGATATGTTGCTGAATCGTTCTAACTTGTTCTTCTGCTTCTTTCACAAAGTCAATACCATAGTACCGACGTTCCCCTGGTTCTACCCAGTTTATCGGTGTCCTGCATCTTCTACCATACAGAGCTTCAAAAGGAGCCATCTGTATACTTTCTTGATAACTGTTGTTATAAGCAAACTCTGCCAATGGTAACCATTTTCCCAAGAACCTTTTGCTGATAAAACACAGGCTCTTAACATATCCTCTAGAACTTGATTCACTCTCTCTGTCTGCCCTGATGTTTGCGGATGATAGGCGGAGCTTCGGACTAAATCCGTGCCTAACTCCTTCTGCAACTTTTCCCAAAATGGTGCAGTAAACTGTGGTCCGCGATCAGAGACTATAACCTTTGGTACACCGTGCAGTCGCACAATCTGACTTATGTAGATCTCTGCATAATCTGGGGCCTTATAGTTGGTCTTGACTGGAATGAAATGTGCGGTCTTTGTGAGACGATCCACAATTACCCAAATTGAATCATTACCCTTCTGAGTAGTGGGTAAACCAACGATAAATCCATACTCACTTCTTCCCACTTCCATTCAGGTATGGCTAATGGCTGAAGCATTCCAGCTGGTTTTAAATGAATAGCTTTTACTCGACAACACGTATCGCATCTGGCCACATAAGCAGCAATTTCTTTCTTCATTTTGGTCCACCAAAATCTCGGACGCAAATCTTGGTACATTTTTGTACTTCCAGGATGAATAGATAATTTGGACAAATGTGCTTCATCCATGATCCGATTCCTGAGTTCTCTATCCTTAGGCACCACTAATCGCTGGTTAAACCATAGAACTCCATTTTCGTCAACTCGAAAATGCTTATCGGCCTCTTTTTCATCCTTGAGCCTTTCCTTAATATGATAGATCCCTTTATCGGTTTTCTGGCCTTCTATATTTGGTCAACTAACACATTGCGCAACTCTAAATCATGTAGCACTGCAGCATGTGTTAAGCTGAACTCATCCTCTGGTAGAAGCTTCATAGCATTACAGTGTGATTTCCGGCTCAGAGCATCGGCCACAACATTCGCCTTGCCTGGATGATAGTGAATTTGAAGATTATAATCCTTAATCAATTCCAGCCATCTTCTTTGCCTCATATTCAATTCTGCTTGCGTGAAAATATATTTAAGACTCTTGTGGTCGGTGTACATATTGCAGACATTCCCAGCAGATAGTGTCTCCAAATCTTCAAAGCATGTACAACTGCAGCTAATTCCAAATCATGGGTCGGGTAATTCACTTCATGCTTTCGCAATTGCCGCGAAGCATAAGCAATCACTCTGCCTTCTTGCATGAGAACACAACCTAGGCCTACCTTTGACGCATCACAAAAGACATCAAAGGGTTTCTCAACATCCGGTTGAGCTAAAACAGGAGCAGTGGTCAACAGTTTCCGCAAGGTACGGAAAGCAGTTTCGCACTTCTCTGTCCATTCAAATTTCTGATTCTTTTGCAACAAACTTGTCATTGGCTTTGCAATCTTGGAGAAATCTGGAATAAATCGACGATAATATCCCGCTAAACCGAGAAAACTCCGGATTTCACCAACTGAAGTAGGAGCTTTCCAGTCCATGACTTCCTGTACTTTACTAGGGTCAACTGAAATTCCTTCTTCTGACAGAATATGACCAAGAAATTGTACTTTCCTCATCCAAAACTCGCACTTGCTGAATTTAGCATAGAGCTTGTGTTCCCTGAGTCTAGATAAGACAACCCTCAAATGTTTGGCATGATCTTCTGCATTTTCCGAGTAAACCAGAATATCGTCAATGAACACTACCACAAACTTGTCTAATTCTGGCATGAACACGGAGTTCATCAAACTCATAAAATATGCTGGAGCATTGGTTAATCCAAAGGACATAACAAGATACTCATATAACCCGTATCTGGTTGAGAAAGCGGTCTTTGGAATATCCTGTGGTCTGATTCGAATCTGATGATACCCTGACCTTAGATCAATCTTAGAAAACACCTTGGCCCTTGATAACTGATCAAAAAGGATGTCTATCCTAGGTAACGGATACTTATTCTTAACAGTCACGGCATTGAGTGGACGATAATCCACACACATGCGCAAGGACTTATCCTTCTTTTTGACAAACAAAGCTGGGCAACCCCATTCTGATACACTAGGTTGAATGAATCCCTTGTCCAAGAGTTCCTTGATCTGGGTCTTGAGTTCTGCCAGCTCATTGGGCGGCATTCGATACGGTCTCCTAGAGATTGGTGCAGTTCCTGGTAACAACTCTATCACAAACTCCACTGCTCTCTTTGGTGGTAACCCTGGTAACTCATCTGGAAAAACGTCCGGAAAATCCCTAACAACTGGAATTTTGGAGAGGTCTTCTATAGCAAAAGTACAAGATAAGTCAACAAGATCGGCACCTCGAGGAAGAGATACGCGAAGCTTGTTACCTGTCCGACTATCAGATAAGGTAAGAGTCCTGTTTGCAGTGTCTAACACCGCACTCCACATGGTCATCCAACTCATGCCTAAGACTACATCCATACTTAGTCCCGGCAAAACTACTAAGTTGGCTCCAAATTTATGCCCTCCAATATCGATGGTCACATTACACACCATCTGTCTAGATAACACGCTACTCCCTACGGAGCTCACGCGAAACCCATAATCCATTTCAGAGATTTCTTGATTATGCTTTTGTGCAAATGCCTTGCTCATGAAAGAATGCGATGATCCAGTATCAAATAAAACAATGCAGGATGATGGTTCACGAGACACATACCGGCAGTCACGGGTTCTCCTGCACGAGCTTCTTCAGCAGTCATGTTATGCAGACGCGCTGGGTAATTAGCCTGCTGCTTCTTGGGGTGTGGGCAATACCTTGCAAAGTGCCCATCTTGGTTGCAATTGAAGCACGGTCCCCGAACTATTGGCTTGGTCCCAGTTGAGCTGCCTTGTCCTGCTCGAGCCTGACTTGCTGCCACCTTGTATGGTCGTTGACCACGCTGAGCTTGCTGCTGTCCTTCTTCTGAGGCGGCCTGAAACGAGCCCCAGGTGCTGGTGGTCGGTATTGAGAACGCTGGGCTGGTGGTCCTCTATACTGAGATGGTCCAGATTCCAGGGTCCTCTTCCTAGCCTTGCTTGCAGTATGCTTATTGTTGTGATTCTCCTGGATCAGGCAGTCACTGATGAAGTCATTGAAAACTGTGCGGGATGAAGTACCCACTGATTTTCCCATCTTAGTATTCAGTCCTCTCTTAAAGCTAGCTATCTTCTTAGCATCGGTATCAACAAAATCTGGTGCATAGCGAGATAAAGAGTTGAACAAGTGATGATACTCGGTCACTGATCGAGTTCCTTGTGTTAAGCTCATGAATTCAGCCATCTTCATCTGAGTCAAGCCTGGCGGAATATAGTGCCCGCGAACAGCTTCCGCGAACATTCTCCAAGTGACAGGTGTACGAGCTGGATAAGTGGTACGGTGATGTCCCCACCAAATTCCGGCTGGCCCCTGTAGCTGATGTGCAGCATATTCTGCTTTCAACTCCTCTGTAAGCCTGAGCAGTCGAAACTTCTGCTCTATTGTATGCAGCCATTCTTCTGCTTCTAGAGGTTCTGTGGCTTCCTTGAAAATTGGCGGCCTTGTGTCCAGAAAATCCTTGAACGAGCTGTACTGATTCGGCTCAGGGCGTTGATTGCTATGCGCAAATTCTCTCGCAGAAGCGCCTCAATGTTGCGTTGACTTCCCAAGAACTGAGCGAAGAGTTGCTCGGCTGTGGGTGGTGGAGGTGGTGGATTGCGGTTCTCCCTGCTACCATCATTACCACCACTACCACCCGCTCCACTGCGAGTCATCGTCATCTGCATGTAGCGATAGCAATAATCATTAAACGACGTTGCCAAAATTGCGGAGAACAATAAACCATGCCAACAGAAATTATTCGGAAAACGAATTCACCAAACAATTACAGAGGCATAATAAATTTCGATCCACAACGCATCATCACATGATAAAAAGTGCTCATCACATAACATACAAAAGTCAACATAACATCCATAGGTGCCCATACATATGGGACTTTTCAAGGTCTTGCGCGCCATACGCACATAGGTCCAACACACATTCTTACATCCACATGTTACCCAAAAGATCAAGCGCTACGATATGAGATAAGACCACTACGCGCTAACACTAACTAGTCTACTCCCTAATGGCACCATCGTCATCATCGTCGTTGTCATCATCATCACTCGAGATGTTCGAAGAACCACTGGACGAAGCATGAGAATCCGGGTCCTCCTGAGGAAGGATAGGGTTCCTCTCATTCTCACGGCGATGAATCTCCTCATGTAGGCGATCATTGTAGTCCTGGAGATGATGAAGTTGCAGCTCCAAATCTCCCACCTGTAGCCTGAGAAGCCTGTTCTGCTCAGTCGCGCGCATACCCTCGAGACAAACATTACGTAGCGACTCCTCAGTCTCGGCCATGATGGTGGATAAGAAGGTCGTCATACCCTGCTGGTCACTAAGCTGCTGTGCCGTCTCCTGCTCCCTCTGACGAGCCTGGTCTCTCTCAACGGTCATGTGAGCTAGCTGAGTGGTAAGAAGGTCGACCTCTGTAGCATGCGCCTCCTGACCCTGGTGATGTGCAGCTATCTCCTCACTGAGGATGTGGTCCAGGTGGTCGTAGCTACGTGACAGACACCCGTAGGTAGCCATGAGTGCAGCCATCGCACTCCCAGCTGGCCCTGCGCAGTGCTCACGCTCTGAAGAACTAGCCTCCAACACCGTAGCACCCGGCTGACGCCACACGGACTGGTACGGATCTGCTGTAGGGAAGACACCGGCTGTGGCCTGGGCAACTACCTCTGGATGATCCTCCATGATATCCCGAAGAACAGTGTACGCAACTTGGTTGGCTCCATCCCAAGGAGTCCTGCCCTGAAGAGCAAACACTCTGCGGCACCACACATGATCCTGCGGATCACGGCTGGGCACGTCCACCTCAACTGTGTACATGTAGCGATCCTCTGAAAACTGAACTCGATGCCACTCATACTGCGGCTCCTGGCCCTCCTGGTATCCGACTAAGTGCAGCACCCTCCACAAAAGAGTAGGCATGCCGAACTCCTCCAGAAAATCCTCGGATCCCTCCTCGGTCCAAGGACCCAGCATGTAATTGGGCCTCCTGCCTCCAGTCGACTTGCGGGCGGTACGCTTAGTGCGGGCCATCTGAAAGAAGTGTATCCACATAGTTTTTAATTAGTTGAGAACAACTTTTATTTAAGATCGGGACGGATAACATAAGGAAGGAAGTAAATTAATGCAAGATTATATGATCATGATGCATGAGCGTAACATACGTCCTCACTGCCTAACAATCTAACGGCTAGACGGTGGCATACAACGTTCACTCATAGCGTTAACTAGCGTACTACACGTTCGCAAGTTAGCGTACCTGCAGAAAGTTCATTTCAGCCCTGCCCACAATATGAATATCATGCATTGCTGAAAATTAAATCTAATACTGGCTTAGGTGCACACCCAGTATACACGTAAGCAGTATATGCACCCATCAGAAAAGTATTACTCCCACAATTAATACTTTCACATATACTTGTGTGCAACAGGTATACATGTCAGCATCATTCAAGCACTCCCCTAGATTGGCGGTTGTCCAATCATGCTCTCACAACTCACTTATTACCTTGGCGTAGAGGCAATTGATCCATACATTACTATTCCGAGAATAGCACCCATACAATTTCACCCTTGCCGTATGGACGACAGAAATAACAGAATTTAAATATGATGCACAACCCCCAAGTTAGTACTTAAATAGCCACCTAAATTCCTATTGGGCATAAGGACTTGGTCACTGGCACACCTTAGCTTTAATCCTTAAGATTTTCCAAATCCTAATATAACTATAAGTTGGCAAATATAGCTTTATCCTTTATAAAATATTGTTTTTAAATACACCCATGAACAGTAACGCAGAACTTGCTCCGATGCCAGCTGTAACAGAACCGACCAATTTGCACCAGATTAAGCACTGAAACCTCCGCTCTCGCAGAAATCATCGAGTACTTAAGCTCGTACAAACCCGGTAGTCCGGAAATCTCGAAGGATTTCAAATCATTCAACGACATCCAGCCAAGATCGTACTTGTTCCACGAACATGCTCACGGGTTACATCACAGTTGCATAAAGTTCAAATTACATCGGAGTACGAAATAATATTACAAACCATAGTTTGATAGTAGTAGCGGAAGCAACATAGTCTTTAAAACATAAGTTTGGATTGTTCATAAATACGGTGCCATCAGTTGACCGGGTCCACAAAAGCAACAGATGAGATAAGTGTTGACCATGCCCTTGGTCTAGTCATCACCCGTTACCGGGTACAAGCAGTTCTCGCAGTAACCATAAAAGCACTGGCCATCTGCAACAACAAGGGAAATAAACCCTGAGTACAAGAAGGTACTCAGCTAGACTTACCCGTCAAAACCAGAAATAATGAGACTCCAAGGATCATGTAGGCTATATAGTGGGGTTGGCTGTACATACTCCTTTGCATGAAAGCTTTAGTAATAAAACTCAGTTTCAGATGTTGGCAATTGCTTTTAGTCATTAACTCTACCTTACTAGATTTGCACCTGTACTAAACAAGCACTTGCTAATTAATCAATCAAGAGTGACTATTTCATCAATAGCCTTTCAGATTCCATAACCATTTTAGTTCCATAAGTTCTACGGGAGATGATCTAAAGTCAATGCTCACTGTCCAGGAGCGATGGCGATTATAATCGATTCCTACCCAGCTGGGGATAAAATGTCTCACACTCGCCCGGCACATTCCGGCTACGGCAGTCGTAAGCTACCAGTCAGGAGATTCGAGAACACAAAGCGCGGGACGGCCATGGGCCCTTCTACACCGGGGGTTATCTCAGTGCCAGGTCGCTCAATCTATAACTGCCCACGGTCATGCCAGGTCGATCAGGCCCTGCCTGCCCTCGGACCATGCCAGGTCGATCAGAATAGTTGCCCACGGTACAGCTGAGGCCCTGGGTGTTAGGCGTCAACATCTCCATCACCGGCTCGAATAACCTTACTCGGCTTCGCGGGAGGTACTCAGACCTACTCCGTTAAGTGATCGACGCGTTCAATTTGACTGAAGTTACATTCCCGAACGGGTCCTAGGCGACACAGACGGGAGACTACTAGCACACAGAACCCATGTTCTGCTGCTCTTACATCCCGCCTCCGTCTCAGATTAATTATCACATGGTTATCTCATGATAGCACAGGCTAACATGATCAGTATCCACCTATTGCGGGAGACAGGAAATCACCCGACTTTTACCGGTCTAAGCAGGGCTAAGCATATAACGAGCCTAGACCTAAACAGGGATATCAAGATATATATGCAGGTGGACAAGGATAAGTAATAATGCATCAACGGTAGCAATCAATTCCTATAACCTAATGCATCATCCATCATCAGGTTAATTAGAAAACATTTGCAAACCGTAGGAGTTAGAATGCTCCGGGGCTTGCCTTTCTCAAAGTCCGACGGACGGTGATCGCGGCACTCGGGTAGCTCGTCGGCGTCGGTCCCTCCGGCTTCTTCTGTCAGGTTCTCCTCCGGACTGGGCTCTTCCAGTACCGACTGGGTCTGGATCTCCTCCGCTGATCCTGTATGATGCATAAAGTGCATGAATAGGATGAATGCACATAGAATGCATATGTGATGCACATGATCGACAGCAATCAGGAGATAAGCACATGTCATCTACTGCATTCTCTTCAACAAGGTAGTCAACATCATCCCACTATTTAACCTAACATAGTCAATTGATTAAGCTATGTTGTCACCACATCAAAGTTTACTTAATGAGTTTATTACCCTCTAATTACTTGCTGAAATAAATCTAATTAAACTAGCCTATAACAGCAACCCATCCTAGATAGCTTCAGAAAAATCTACAGAAATTACTGGAAGTTAACAACACCTAATCTAGCTCCCTGTCCAAATTTCATCCCATTTGGACTTAAACTCCATTCTCTATGAAAAAGACAAATTCTATCATGGAAAGGTGCTTTGAACTACACACCCTAGCCAAAAGTGTCAAACAACAGATTTCTTTTTTTCTACTGAGCTTCCTAGTACAAGAGCAATGTGCTTAAATTCTCAGGTTCATATTCCTCATATTTTAATTACTACAAAATAAACAAGGAAACGACATTTAACCATTTTAAAAGCTACTGTCAATTAATTCACAGAACAACCTCATATTATATTTTCTCTGAAACTACACATTCATACAAACCTAACAAAACTGGAATCACATTTTTCTGACTTATATAATTAGTTATGCATTTTCCAAGTTATCAGCACTTTTCTAATGTAAATAAATCTACACATAAAAATATCACCAAGAATGCATTCAACAGTTTTCACTGATAGATCTAAACATGCTTGACCTAACAAATTTGTTTCACAGGATTTGGACTTAAAATGAGCCTTGTATGATTTTGAAGCCTTACATGAATTCTGCAAAACAATTAAAAAGAAAACTCAATCCTAACACGGACCCCTACTTGACTCGGCCGAGGCACAAGACAACGCTCGCACCCGGCGCGACTCGGCCGAGGCTCGAGGCGAAGGCTTCGGCAACACTGGTTTTAACTCAGCCGAGGCTCAGACACACTATCCCGATTCGGCCGAGGCTCACTGACTCAGCCGAGGCTAACTGACTCAACCGAGGCTAACTCAACCGACTCGGTCGAGGCTCGAGGCGAAGGCTCGGCGCACCCCGGCTTCCGAGGCCTACGGCACCCAAGCTCTTCCCTTTCTCTCTTTCTTACTGCCAGTCGGGGCCCGCTGGTCAGGGCGACCAAGCTTCCGAGGCCAAGGCTCGGCACGTTACCGCGCGAGGCCAGGCTCGGCGGTCAGGCGGAGTTTTGCGCCGTGGTCGTTGACCGGCCCTAGCTCGTCGACGGCGACGCTTCCGGTGACACTGAGACCATCACTGGGTGCGGGTTTGCGAGGCGAACACGACTAACCGACTCGCTGAGCCAGAGGGATACCGGAGCAAGCTCGACGGCGGCCATGGCGGAGCGGCGGCTCTGCGACTCGCGGCGGAACTCTTCCCGGCGCTTGCGACTCGGCGAGTTAACACTAGCCCAAGCAACATAAGCGACCTATTGGAGCAACTCTCGGCTTCGGCATCCCGGCATTGCTCGGAGCGATGCACGGCGGCGGTCCATCATGGCGGCGACACGGCTCGGTTCCGGCTGAAACACGGCAAAGAGAGGTCTCCAACTAACTCTAAGCTACTACGCGGAGGTAGAGAAGACTAGAACATGGCTCGGTTTGGGATGGCTTGGCCGGAGATGGCCGTTCACGTGAAGGTCACGGTGGCGGGAGCTTGAGGATGGCATCCGCTGTTCCGGCGGCTAGAGAGGGAGAGAGGGAAACCAACCCTTGCCGGAGAAAGAGGAGGTCAAGGCGGAGAAACTGGCGGGGAATCGAACGGCGGTGAGCGGTGGAGCGAGTAATCGCTCGCCGAGGTTCGGCGGGCGGCGGCGGCGCGGAGCTCTGGTGAAGATGGAGTGGAGTGGAGCGAGGAAGAGAGTGAGCAATGGAATGCTCCTCTGGTTGCAAGCACGGGGCGGAGCGAAGGCAAAAGGAACGAAGTGCTAGGTGCATTGCACCTGGCGGTTCCCGTCGGGGGAGCTCCCGACCGGACGCGGCGGCGTCAGGCGTCGCGCTCCACGCGGCGAGCATGCACCGAGCGCCGGAGCGACGTGGCGAGTTCGGGCGCAAACCACGGGCGGCGAAGTCGGTGGTTTGGCCGGCCGGCGAGGCGGTCTCGCGGCGGCGGGCGGTTTCTGCCGGCGCGGAGGGAGCGGCGCGCGCGCGGGGAAGAAAGAGAGCTGACAGGCCGGGCCCACTAGGGTTTAAACTAATGAAGTTTGGTTTAAAAACTTGATGCTCTATAACTCCTAAACTAAGCCGAATTAGGAGAAGGTCCTAAAAGCAAAGTTGCTTAGAATTTTGTAAGGAACAAATCATCTTTAAGGCTCAAGTCCAAATTCTGCTTAGAAAAAGAAATTTACTTCTAATCCATTTTTCTAATGCAAGAAATCACATTTTAAAAGCTTTTTCTGAGAAAGTGCTTTAAAGCAAAGTTGTTCCTTTCATCAAGATCTACAACTTTGTTATAAGGCACTTGGTCAGAAACAGAAAGCATAACAAGGTTTACTAGACACTAACAAGGACTTAAGCATTCAACAAGCATATGCACATGAAATGATGAGATGCTATGCTCATGCCATGCCAAATTATGCATTTAGGGATTGCTTAACACCTAGGGTGTTACAGTTTGCATTCATTCAGCAGCGCCCTGTGATTTTAGGTTCGGCCCTAAAACACATGACGCCCCGTGTTGTTGCCCGAGCTTACCATGGCACCAAGGAAGAGTCGAAAGCAGTAGACTCCAGAAACCAATAGGGTGGCAGCGCGACCTTCAACCGCTCCTCGCTGTTGGCGGTCCTTAACTCATACTTTCTAACCGCCCAAGACTCCCACATAAAACCAACACCAATCATAGAATTAGGGCTACAACCAACTATTTCCACAAGTTTTGGTGTTTGGTCAATTGCAGGAGGGTATCTACGGAATCGACTACAAACGGGCTCCAACCATGCAAAATCCGTATGTACATGCACCCAATATGGACCCAAGAGGGAGAAGGCCAATACCCACCAAACCAGGCAATCAGGGTCTGGAAAGTGGAGAATAAGACCAATACTAAATTAACAGTCTCAAGAGGACAAGCAACCCATCTCATTCATCTAGGAGTCCCCAGGAGGCCACCAGAGAAGATTGGGCTGATTTGGGCTCGTTGGTGGTGCGGCCGCACCACTGGTGCGCCCGCACCCCACGGAGGCGGTTCCCGGCCAATTTTGGCAGGTGTCCTCCCATCACCTTGCTGATGTCAATTATGGTGATCACCGTCCAGGTTTGCTTCATCTTGAAGGCTTTTTGGAGGTCGTTTGACCCTTCCAAAGGAGGAGGAGAGGTCCTCCACTCCCCCAAGGAATCTCCATCTATAAAAGGAGGCCTCCACCCTCCTCACAAACCATCCAAGAGCTCATCAACACATATCTCAAGAGGGATCCATGGAAGAAGGAGTAGTGCCTCATATTCATAGCTCTAGTAGCTATCTAGAATAGGGAGCGAGAGAGGTCTGAGCGGAGAAGTCCGGAGTTGTCGGCTACCTCCACGAGTGTACTCTCGCGCACTTGTACACTTAGCGGGAGGAACACCGGAATCGCTGGTATAATCTTGTTTGTACCTTTACGATCTTGCATACTACTTATGTATAAGAGTTCATGTTCATCTTGGTTCTAAGTTCTTATCGTGTTTAAGCTTTCGCTAACTTAGTCTATGGACCGATTGTTCACCTTCGGGTGGGTGCTCTAGTAAGAGGGTGCAAGTCCTAGCTACCGCTAGAGTAGTGGCCCATAGCATAAATGCAGTGTTTAGGCTAAGTGGTTACAGGTTGGTTGCCTGGGTCTCCACGGTTGAGGAGGTAGGCGGCAGGTGGTGACAGCCCTATCGGTCCTTCGTAATCCACCCACGTTCGGGATTCCAGGTAGAGCTGTATTGGCATAGACTGGGAAACCAGTTTCACTAGTTGACCGAAGTAGGCTTGCTGGCTGAGCTTATATCTCATAAGGACCGGTTCCTTAGAAGAACCTTGCTACCCTAGTTACCCTTCTCCTTGTATTATCTAGGAGGACTAGACCAAGAGAACTATAGCACACTGTTCCCTGTGGAAAATACGATACCCTGAATACTTTCGGGTGAATTGCTATAGCGGTACTTCCGTGCCCTTGCGTACTTTTCTGCTTACGCTAAGAAATACCAACAAGCATTTCTGGCGCCGTTGCCGGGAACTTGTCGTCTTTAGTCTCTGAACCTAGTCCGCCTGTGTATCTTTTTCTTTACCGTTCTTTTCTTTTATTACCTTACCTATGGAGCAAACCACTATCCAAAAACTATCCGCTCCAGGGGCGAGTTCTTTGAGCCCCACAATCGTCGAAGCCATCACAGCTTCTGGCTATGAAACTCCGCCCTGGCTTTATAGCCATGGTTCGTGAACAACCCTTCTCGGGGTACGATCATGAAAACCCCTATCATCATTTACGGGAGTTTGAGTTACTCTGGGTATGCCTGACAATTACGGGCATGTCACAAGAAACATTGCGTTGGAAGTTGTTTTCGTTCTCTCTTTTTGAGAGGGCGAATAATTGTACAACAATAACATAGGAAAAGTTAACGAGATTGGAAAGAACTGAGAACAGATTTTCTGTCTCACATTCTTTCCCATATATCGTATTGCAAACCTACATCTAGAGATACTCAACTTCCCACAAAAAAGAGAAGGAAACGCTAGGTGCAGCCTAGGAAAGATTTTCAATTCTTTCACGATTAGGCCCAGACTTGTCTCTACCCAACCACGTGTTGTTACAACACTTTTGGTTAGGGCTGAACAAGGAGTCTGCCCTATAGCTGGATATTTCCGCTGGAGGATCCTTCATGTGCAAAACCTCAGGGGAAGGAGAGGCTCTGCTATACCTTATTCTAGAGAACGCTCCACCTCCTGATCCCCTCCAAGTGGAAGACGAACCCAAGCATGAGGAGGTCTCTTCGGTCAAAACCGAACCTGAGATTCAAACTCAGAGACCCTCATCGCTAACAGAACCTCCAAAGGAAGTTTTCCTTCCTTCAAATTTTCCGTTCTTCGAGGAAGAACACCTTGACAATTACATAGATACCTCGAAGCCTTCATACCAGAAAAAGCCTCTAGTTCTTGCCACTCCTCTTGAAACTCCTAAAGAAATCCTTTGTACAGAGGAGTTGCCTTCCATCATAAGTAGTGATCGAGTGGAACAAGCGGAACTCTCTTCCGAAGAAATTCGGATTAGTCCCTCGTGTTCATTCATCCACGCTAAAATGGGCAGAGACTGGATAGAAGTGCTTTACAATCCTACTGTTGGGGTGAACATCATGTCCGCATCTTTTGCGAACACGATCGTTCACGAGTCCTTCGCCCAAAAAACAAGCAATTAAGGCTCGATTCAAGGTCAAGCGTGAATAGTCTTGGCATCCTTCGTGACATACCACTTAAATATGACAATGTCAAGTTGACGCTAGACTTTCACGTCTTCAACATTCAAGACTTTGATGTATTGATCGGGCTTCCCCTACAAAAACGTTTGGACGAACCTCCAAAGACTGGGGAATTTGCTGTCAAAATAAGGAGGGAAAACTTTTGCATATCAACGGTCCAAGCCAAAAATTCTGTGGCTGAACCTCCCTCCTATACACACGAGCCCAAAACGGTTATGTCGGTGCAACCTTTTGAGATCCCTGAGTTGTTCTTGGAAAACAATGATGATCCTTTTATCCAAGAAAAGGACGATTTAGGCGAGACTCTTGATCCTCCCAAGGAGGAAACTCCGACGCATCCTTTTATCCAAGAAAAGGTTTCCTAAGGTCAAGCTTCTGGCCATAATCAAAGTACTGCCAGGAGATACGTCGGATTATCATAAAAAAAGTTGTATCATTCTCCAACAATCGCAAGATCATGTTGTTAGGCTAGAATGCACCCTCGGGTATTCTTGGTTGTTGATAACCATTTCATGTTGAAACTAAGAAGAACAAGGGATAAACGGTGCACGACAACATGGAGCTATATCGACCACAACAACTATGATGTTTTGGAACACACTCAAAAGGAGGCCCCGTCCTGACACACTTGACTTTTTCACAAAAGTTCAAGTGTGGGGGAGGACGGTAAGAATGTCACGTTCCATAAACACCAAAGGTTATGCTAGCTCACCTTGCTAAAATAAAAAACAAAGCACCGTCTTCCGTGTTTCACCAAAAGCAAGAACATGCTATCTTGTTTATATGCACCCTTCGGGTATTCCTGTTCGCTAACCTTACAGGTTAAGATCAAGAAGATCGGGGGAGATACACTGGCAAGAGCATAAGAGCTATACTTCAAGTGACAAAACACTGAGTCCCTCAACATGCCACACTTGACTTTTATACAAAAGTCCAAGTGTGGGATAGGATGTTGAGAAGATCATGTTCCATCCATCCAGAAAGGAAAAGCTCGACCATGCTAAAAGGAAATGGTGGAAAGAAGAGAAGGAGCTGGGTGGCGCCACATGACCTTCACAAAATGCCCATGCACCTTCCAAAAAAAGAAAAAAAAGATATCTAAAAAAAGAGAAAAAGAGAGAGAGAGAGAGAGAGAGAGAGAGAGAAAGAAGAGTCAGAAATAAAAAGAAGAGAGTGGAAAAG
Source organism: Coix lacryma-jobi var. lacryma-jobi (assembly GCA_009763385.1). Taxonomy (NCBI): domain Eukaryota; kingdom Viridiplantae; phylum Streptophyta; class Magnoliopsida; order Poales; family Poaceae; genus Coix; species Coix lacryma-jobi. The sequence goes on along the minus strand of CM019824.1, from coordinate 78,816,694 downwards.
GAAGGAGAAGCAGAGTGGTCTCATCACAAACATCCATGATCCACCTGACTCCACCTCGTGCATACAAGTCTTGGTACATTTATCATCTCATACACGACTTGCATCTCTGCATTTCACTCCTACAAGCAAAATGAGTGCTCCTCTTCTGAAGGCCTTTGCGAGCACCATCAAGGCCCACGGTTCATACACACCATCCATGTATGTGACCTAGCCTTGCTGCGGGCCTAAGTCAGACATTCAAGCCACCGCTACGGCAATTTAAAAAAAAACTCATATCTACAGATGTCGCCGGTGAACACACTCAGGTATGCAAAGGTAATAAAAGTTCACCAACCCCTTTACTCAGGTTTGTCTTCACATTCCATTCAAATTCATGCTTCCTTTACTTATGATATATGCTCGAGTTTGAGTGTTTTGACATGGGCACATGTGGTACAATTATAGGCCTTTTTAATTAAGCATGGTGCTTAGGTTAAAATGACCTTCTTTAATCAAGTCTAAACATGGTGTTTCATCTTAATTAATGAACTTTGGGCTACCTTCATAAGCAGTGGAAGTAATTCTTTTGATGGAGATAAAACCAAGGCTAGATTTATGCTACATGCTTTACCTTAAGCCATGTTTGAGTTGTTTTCCAAAGATAAAAAGTTTGGTGAATAAAAAATGAAGGATCGAGAATGCTAAAGCAAGGCGACCAGAGGGGGGGGTGAATGGGAGCTTCAAATTTCTTTCGAAATGTTGAGGCCTCTGTCCCAGAAAATCAACCCCAAGAGCAAAGTCAAGACGCGTGATGTCCACGACCCAGAGAGTGGGTGGATGTTCCCTAGGAACACAGCGGGACACTACAAAAACGTCCTCACCCAAGTTCACGCAAGTCAACTAGTGACATGATGGACTTTGGGTAACCTCAACCTCCCCCGAGCAACGCGAGGGGGATTCAGGCTATTTCGCAAAGCGGGAAGCACGATTTCTGTAGAGCATGGATGCCAGAAATCCAACGCAAAAGCCCACAGCCAAATCCGAGGTCGAGTGAACAAACTGCAGACGAAACATAGCAGAACTCAGAGCATCGGATGCTGGCCAGCGTCCGATGTGATCGTGGCGGACGCGTTCGATGCAAATCAGGTCGAAACAAACCTTACTGTGTAGCCATCGGACGCTGCTACAGTGATAGCTCAGCGTCCGATGCTAAGGCCTCAGAGTGTCCGATGACAACGGAGCGTCTGATGACAATGGAGCGTCCGATGCCAACACACCCGCTGCGTCCGATGCAAAAAGAGCTTTTCCAAAAGCTCACTGCATGACCATCGGACGCTACACTGTAGCGTCCGATGCCCCTATTAAATCACAGAATCTAACACGTGGCAACGACGCGTCCGATGTGATGAACACAGCGTCCGATGCCCTCGTGCTCAGCGTCTGATGCCCCCGAAACAACACAGTTCTTCCGCGGATTCAACCCGATCTCCTCCGAATCAAAAGCTCTAAAGCTTAGACATGGTATGAGGAGTTCTTAAGGTGTTAGTGAGCTACTCCTAAGAGATCATGGCTCGAACCTAACTCCTAATCGGTGAATCAGAATAATTGGGGGCAAAGGAGAGAAAACCGATCCAAATGCAAAAACCAACGGATCTACTTGTTCGTGAGGATTGAGTTGAATTCCTTTGGTGCAAATGATCCCCTCACGATAAAGAACAAGTTGATTCAAACGGTTTTCCAAACAGAGCAACGTGGAGTGAGATCGATCGATGGGAAAAACGTGGAGAAAAGGTGAACGCGAAGAACAACTCAAGAATGCAAATCACGACCACGAATTCCAGCCGAAAATCGTCCCCACGAGGAGATAACGGGAATCCAGTCCCATTTCCGCAAAATCCAAATAGACAAAGGTATGATTCACTGTCTCTATAGATCTCAGTAGCAACAGCAGGGATGTGAGAGAACAGGAAACCCTAAGTGGAAATAGCAAATGGCTGAGATAGTCTGGAGGGAGGGGTGGCCTCTCCTTATATAGCCTAATACAATTATTCCCCTTTTACCCCTACTGCTAATGAGCGAGCAGGCTAACCCTAAGGGTATTCCTGTCCAACTCGAGAGTGTAGTCAATCCGACGGCCACGCCCGCACATCCAATAGCTTCACTTCGATGCGACCTCACCTGATGCCGCCACGTGCCGCCAACGCGTCGCTCGTCCTTTTCACGGACCTCCCCCCGGTTTTGAGGCCGAAACCGGGAAACCTGGACCATCCCCCATTTTTGAGGCCGAAACCGGGAAACCTGTCGTCCGTCGCCTGAGTTTTGTGGCCCAAACTCAGAAACCAGACAACGTCCAGGTTTTGAGGCCCAAACCTGGAAACCGTCCTCAGCCCGAGTTTTGTGGCCCAAACTCGGAAACCGACCGCACCTAGGTTTTGAGGCCCAAACCTGGAAACCGTCCACTCAGTGGTTTTTCTGTGGCTCAACCACCAAACCGACGCCGTAGAGGGATGCACCGCTCTTGCACCCCGTCCACCCACATGTCTTCACTTGTCGCTGTCCCAGGCTGTCAGCCACCACGGCTGATCCTCAGGCCACCGGTCCGTCAGTCCAAGTCTCAAGTCCGCCCTTCACCGCTCCAGATCCATCGGCACGACACGTCTCTACTTGACCTTCACCTTTCCTTTGATCACCGACTCTGAGCTCGACACCTGCACAACACAAGCCAAAGAACATGCGCATCATCCTAGTTGACAATCACTCATCATCTCAAGATCCGGCATACACCCATGTATCCGCAATCTCCCCCTTGATGAGTGCATTGTCAACTACCAACACAAATCATATGAAATAGAACAAAGAGGAAGAGGGAAGGTAGAGCGAAGAAAATTCATTCAAATGACCACAAGCGAAACAAAGCTGGAAAAAGGTCAAGTGAAATGAGCAAGACAACTTGGTTCCCAAAGACATGGGCAACAGCTCGACGCAACCAAGCAAAGCAAAGCTAGCCCTCAATAATAGGCACAACGTGCTCAACACCGCTAGCAGAAAATCAGAGCAAAGAAGCCAAACCTGAATAAACCAGCTAGTCCCTCCAGAAAGAGGCAAAAGGCTCAACACAACTAGCTTCAGAACGCTCCGACCAATTGATAATACTTAACAAGGTTAAAACAGCTAGTTCCTCCAGAAAGAGGCAAAGGCTCAACACAACTAGCTTCAGAACGCTCTGACCAATTGATAATACTTAACAAGGTTAAAACAGCTAGTTCCTCCAGAAAGAGGCAAAGGCTCAACACAACTAGCTTCAGAATGCTCCGAACCAATGGAACAACCAATCACAGGCAAAAAACTCGACTCCCCCTTGACATGAACTCCCCCTTCAAAAATGCACACAACTAGGACATGATTTGTCAAATTTCTCCCCCTTAGTTGAAAATGCACTAAGCAAGGTGAACCAAGGGAATCCAAAAACGTAGAAGCAAATGCACATGAGTCATAAATGCAGGTTAGCAGCTTCAGGTGTATAGTCGAAAGAATGAATAGATGATCGAAAGAGTGTTTATCCAACGATTCAACAACAAGCATAAATGCCAGCAAAGGCTCAAACTGATCACAAAATATGAAATATGAACATATGAGCAAGATGAGCAGTTTTAAGCCAGTCAGAAAGGGTTTCACCATCAAGATAACACCAAACATGTATAGACAAGAAGTTACACAAGTGCTAAACATGTATAAAAGGTGAACTACCCCTAGCAAAATTCAATCATCATGCTGTAGAATGAAACATAGACTTGTGCTTTCAAAATGTTATCGGAGTTGCAGCGGTGATTACACAAGTTTGAAAATTCAGCATGTGATTGCGAGAGGTTGAAAACTTGACATTGCCTAACTTTTCAACTGAGCTAAGCCTATGCATAAGCAATTAGAAGCTTGAAGCAACGGTTTCGGTCTTACACTACACGACTCAATTTTGACTCAATGTGCAATGAGAAACAGTCTCGATACCGTGATGTGCTGTCAACTAGTCCCATCTCGATCTTTTCAATTCACTTTGGTTTAAATTTTAACAGAAGATGAACATACCAAGCAAGTGGGAGACTCAGAACTAGAGACATAGCAACCTATCATATACAAAAAGCACAAGTAACTTCAACATATTCTACACATGCTAGTTGCCAATCTCAATGGTGAACATGTTTCAAATTTTATGTTGAATTAAGCATATTCACAGTTCTGAAAAGTAGCTCAGCTCACAACAAGTACAGTGATAAAAAAAGAGCCTAAGCTACATTATATATCATTGGAGCATACACTAATCAGAGCATAGATTCATTCTATAGATTATAGACATGAAGCTCAAAAAGATAAAGATGCAAAAATGATGAAATGCAAAAACCAAACAAGAACAAAATAAAAGAAATCAGTCTATGATACAATAACCAAAATGTTTCCCCCAACTAAAAGGGGAAACACAAACCAAGCTCACCTCTCAACCTAGCAAAGGTTGATTGGTGCAAAGGCTTGGTGAAAATATCTGCCAACTGAAGATGAGTATCGACATGGTGAAGATCGATATCACCCTTCTCATAGTGGTCTCACAGAAAATGGAAGCGCACATCAATGTGTTTGGTCTTAGAATGCAGCATAGGGTTCTTAGCAACGCTAATCGCACTCGTGCTGTCACGCAAAGTGGCCATCATCCACAATAACTGGGAACAACAGCTAGCCGCAGCAACATATTCAGCCTCAGTGGTAGACTAAGCGACACTAGACTGCTTGCGAGAAGACCAAGATACAAGAGAAGAACCCAAAAACTGAAAAGTCCCAGAAGTGGACTTGCACTCAAGTCGGCAACCACAAAATCAGCATCCGAGTAACCACAAAGGGAGAGGGTGGAAGAAGCAGAATACCAAATCCTGAACTCAGGTGTGAAACATAAGAACCTCATAATGCGCTTGACCGCCTGACGGTGAGAGGTGTGCGGCGACGCCTGAAAGTGCGCGCAAAGGCACACCGCGAACTGAATGTCCGGGCGTGTCGCCGTCAGGTACAACAGCGACCCGATCATACTCCGGTACTCCTTCTGGTCCACCGTTTCTCCATCCTTGTCCGCATCCAGGGCTGTCGTGGTCGACATGGGTGTTGGAAGAGGCTTGGCCTCAACCATATCGAATTTCTTCCATATGTCCTTGGTGTACTTTCCCTGGTGCACAAACGTCCCTTCTCGGGATTGCTTGATTTGCAAGCCGAGGAAAAACATCAACTCGCCCATCATGCTCATCTCAAATTCCCTGCTCATAGTATCTGCCAACTTAGCAACCAAAGGATGAGAAGAACCACCAAAAATGATATCATTCACGTAAATCTAAACCAACAAAGTGTCATTGCCTTGCTTGAGGAGAAAAAACGTTTTATCCACACATCCCATTTTAAAACTCTTAGCAAGCAAAAAGGTTTTTAACTTATCATACCGGGCTCTAGGGGCTTGTTTTCATACCATACAAAACTTTATGAAGTTTAAAAACATGGTTTGGAAACTTGGGATTTTCAAAACCGGGGGTTGTTTCACATACACCTCTTCTTCTATGTAGCCGTTTAGGAATGCACTCTTGACATCCATTTGAAAAAGTTTGAAACCCTTGGATGCAGCAAAAGCCAAGAGGATCCTAATTGCCTCCAAATGAGATACAGGAGCAAATGTCTCCTCATAGTCTATCCCTTCCTTCTGACTATACCCCTGGGCTACAAGTCTGGCCTTGTTTCTCACAACATGGCCATCTTCTCCTTGTTTGTTTTTGAAAACCCATTTTGTCCCAATAGGGTGACACTTAGGAGGAAGAGGGACAAGAACCCAAACCCGATTTCTCTCAAAATTTTCAAGCTCCTCATGCATGGCATTGACCCAATCCAGATCAGATAAAGCATGACCAACATCTCGGGGTTCAAAATCAGGAATAAATGCAGAATGAGCAAAGTGAGAGATTTGTTGTGACCTTGACCGAGTGACGCGTTCGTGGATGTTACCGATCATCTATTGAGGTGGTAGTTGGCGCTGAATGTGTCGTGGCACCTCTTTTGCTGAAGTAACCTCCCCCTCAATAGTAGCTGGTGCCTCCTCGGTACAAGTGGTACAGCCCGAGGTAGTGGATCATACGACCCCCATGTAGTGGAAGTAGACGGGTCGGGGCCACGAGCAGTCATGGTCGAAGTCGACCGAATCGGCACAGTAGGTGGAGGAAGTGCTGGATCATCAATCCCTTCAGCACCTTCTTCCTCATCATCAAAAAGAGGTTCGCTAACCTCGTGATCACCTGCACGCTCAAATCTAGAAGAAGGACAATGCATGGTCTCATCGAAAGTGACATCAGATGTCTCCATGACTCGGTTAGTATCAAGGTTAAGTACACAATATGCACGAGTATGATTACCATAACCCAAAAATACACCGTCAGAAGGACGAGAATCAAACTTGTCCAAGTTGCCCTTCTTGAGTATAAAACAGTGGCAACCAAAAACTCTAAAATAACTCACTTTGGGTTGCTTCCCAAATCGCAACTCATAAGAAGTTTTCTTCAGGAAAGCACGAAGAAAAATGCGATTGGAAATATAGCATGCAGTGTTCATAGCTTTGGTCCAATACCGCCTAGGAGTCCTATGCTCATCGAGCATCGTCCTGGTCATCTCTACAAGGGTCCGATTTTTTCTCTCCACAACACCATTTTGTGGCGGTGTGTAGGGAGGAGAAAACTGATGCTCTAAACCCAAAGAGTTACAAAACTTCTCAAAATTTGAGTTCTTAAACTCGGAACCATTATCGCTACGAATACCTCTCATCGAGTTCTTAGGGAACTCGTTCTGAAGTCGCAAAATCAGATTGCGAGTAAAAGCGAAAGTCTCAGTTTTCTCAGCTAAAAAGAAAAAACCACGAATATCTCGAAAAATCGTCAACAACAACAAGCACATACCACTTCCCACCAACCGAGCTCACCCGAGCTGGACCGACAAGGTCCATGTGTAAAAGCTCTCCAGGGCGCTTAGTCATAATCTGATTCACTGTATGGTGGGGAGCGGCTACCATTTTCCCATGTCTACAAGAATGGCAAACAAGATCCTTCTCCATGCATAACTTGGGCAATCCTCAGATTAAGCCAAGTGAATGAAGCCTTGCAAGCAAGTCGAAGCTCAGGTGACCGAGTCTCCTATGCCACTTCCAAAGATCAGAGGAGGAAGGTCCAGCCAAAAGACAACGAGAAATTCCAAATGACTCTGAGAAATTTTACGAAAGACTTTCCCAAAGGGCTAAATCAAACATACAAGATTGCCCTGAGGATCCAAAATACGACTCAGATTCAGCTTAAAACGAAACTCATAGTCATCATCAAAAAGTTGCAAAACAGAAAGAAGATTAAAATGCAAGTTAGAAACAAGAGCAACATCATGCAACACAAAGTGCTCATTAACTCGCACCAACCCACGAGACAACACTTTACCTTTGCTATTGTCGCCGAAGGTGATAAACTCCTTTCCGACAACTGGACTAAGACTGGAGAACCACTTGGCATTTTCGGTCATATGCCTTGAGCACCCGGAATCCACCAACCATATGTCCTCCAATCGACTTACCTACATCAATAAAAAGACATAGGGTGAGCATACGGTCCAACACTAGGGTGAGTAAAATGGGAAGTGTACCAGTGTTGGGCCGGCTGCTCAAAAGAACGGTTACTAACAAAACCATTCCTAGCACGTCTACGGGGAAAGCGATCACCGCGTATAGGAAAACGTGGTCCGCTAAGGGAAGAGCGTTCATCGCGATACTCAAAACACGTGGGGGGGGGGGGTAACGCTCAACAACAAAGCCACCGCTACGGGGTCCATAGCCTACAAAAGCAGGATCCCGTCGGGCACGTCCTCCTTGAGGCCTAGGACCTTGAGGCATTGGACCTCTAGGCCTAGCAACCCTCCTTTGATCCTTCGGCGCATGTACATCATGGAAAGGGTGGTACATGTTGTCGCGGAACCGTCCTAATTATAAGAACTCAAGTACCGTCTTAGTCACATTCGTCTGACATTGACCCACACTTGAATCCATATAACCCCGGTAGTCCGGAAATCTCGAAGGATTTCAAACATCGTACATCATACAGGATCGCATCGTTCAAGTATTACATTCGAAAGGATACATCACAGTTAAACGAAACCGAATTAAACATCAGAGGGCGAAATTAAAACAGAGTTATTACAATACCGAATTTTAAAAAGTGCGGAATTTTAAAGCAGTTTTGAAACACGACCACCACACATGTGGCCCAAATAAAACATTGTTTGATTACTTAACCACACAACTCATTCCTCCTTTTTCAGATAGTGTGCCACTAGGAGTCTCAATCCGGCAAAACAGAGGGGAAAGCTTCTTGACGACCCTGCCCAGGGCCTACTCCTCATCACCCTCCACCGGGTAGAGGCAATGCTTACAATAGCCATAGTACACCTGGCCATCTGCAACAAACGGGGTAAACCCTGAGTACGGGAATGTACTCAGCTAGACTTACCCGTCCAACTGAAAATAAAAGACGCCAAGGATATGCAGGGCTTTTGGTGGAGCTGGGATCTTTAGTTGCGAAAAGCTCAGTATTAAGAGAAGGATTAATTAATAATATTGATGAGCTATCAGTTGTAGACCTACCTCTTTATCTAGGTTTTGCACCAGAACTAATACATCCACTTGAGTCTAACAAGCAATAATATAACCATATCCAGTTGACTTATCCATATTTTAGTTGAACCTTTAAACTCACATGGAGTTGTATCGTGGTGAAGCTCGCCATAGTTTCCCCACTAACCGGGGGAGACGACGACTCGAATCGAATTCCAAACCAGCTGGTGAAAGACCTTTAATACCAACCCACACTTTCCCCGTCGGGTCCATGCATTGGGTGACCGCTCGATGCTTGTTCGTGGTGGTAATCGTCGCGGTTCAAGCACGGACCACCCAATTGGAACTATACGATGGCCATTCCAAGGTAGATCGTGTTTCCATACTAGAGGGTGCGACACGGGTTGAGACCGGCCCAAACAACTTCTAACCGGCTTTGGGGTCGATGATTACGGCACCGACATATCCCTAAGTAAAAGGGCGCGTTCAAAAATGAACGAGGGCAAACATCGATACAAACCTACACGATCCAACGGACGGGCTGCCCCAAGTTTCCAAACTTGTGCTTTGCCTTCCAGTTGACTGTATTTCATTACTACTCAGGTTCTTTTCCACGATAGCAAATATAGCCAACCGTGATCCAGTAAACACCCACCAGGGGTATTACAGGAACATCCTTAATTACTACTTTTATTAAGCAGACTAAGCAATTATACAGTATGAAAGTAGCAGGGTAACAAGGCAGGTATAGCAATAATTCAAGGAAGGATAATGCAGCAATTAGGAATCAATCAACTCCTATACCTAATGCATCACAATATAAAAGTACTCAATTGAATTAATTGTAAATAGTAGGAGACATAGTATGCTCCGGGGCTTGGCTTAGGAAAAGACTGAGGCCTCGTGAGCGGGGCACTCAGGCAGGTTAGTTTTCGGCTCGGTTTCGACTTCCTCGGTCCTGGGCAGCTCCGGTATCTCCTGCTCCAGGGACGAAGCCAGGAAAAAAGTTAGAAGGGGCTGAAGGAAAGTTGACGATGAAATTCATGAAAAAAATCACCTGTTCGCCTAGATACCAGGATCCTGCTGTAAAGTGTGGCGTACCCTCGCTAACTAGTGTTGCGCTTAGCTTCTCTCTCTGTACTGGTCCTGCTACCAACGCTCGCTTGCTTGCCGCACCTGACTCCTTGTCTGTCCGCCTGTTGCGTAAGGCTGCTCGTCCGCTGTCCGTTGTGCCTAGTTGCATGCTCGCGGCTCACCGTGCCGCTCAGCTTCGCGCCTGGGCCTGGCTGCCTACTCGCCGTGGCCCTGCTAGCCCTCCCCTGCACGACCGTATGTAGGAGCCGCTGGCCTCGTTGTTTGCGTCACGACGTAGACACATGTGCCGCCCACTAGGAGCCGTGCGATGCTACATGAACAAGAAGCCACCCCTGAACGCTCTATAGGGATGGGTTACACTATTAGAGAACAGACCTTTGGACGATCTATCAACTGAGCTTTAGTCTCGGCAAAAATTTGCGTCCGGGGCTAAAGACTTTACCAACCGGGACTAAAGGCCCAGGACCTTTAGTTCGGGTTGGTAATACCAACCGGGACTCTTTAGCCCCGGTTGGTGGTAGCAACCGGGACTAAAGGTCCTTTTAGCCCCGGTTGGTGTTAGCAAACGGGTCTAAAGGTCCTTCACGAGTGGTTTCAAAAGGAAAACGTCCAGAACTACATCACGTGTTTTGCGTAGCTCAGTTGGTAAGCGTGCCTGAGGCGAGATGTGCTGAGTTCGAATCTCACGGTTGAGATACGCGGGGCTAAAGGCCCATTTCAACCGGGGCTAAAGGCCGAACTAGGAAGTTGTGATAGGGTCGTGTGTTATCGGAACTTGACTGGATAATTCTCTATGTCTATTGAATTGCTTGCCCAATTAACAAAAGAGGTCATCTTCTACTCCCAACAAATCTTAGCCTCTCCTACCATATACATCTATAATCTTAGCCCCTCCTACCTTGTACATTTATAGCTAAAATTTCAACGAAAAACACTAGAGGTTTCACGTACTCGGCAGCGGTAGGGGGGGCTCGAGCCCCTCCCGCCCCACCGCTGCCTCCGTGCCTGTCCTGCTCGTCGTTTACTTCTGGCTCTTGGTTGGGCTCCGGGGCTGTCGCTCCTATTTGCAATGCGGTACATAATTAAATAATGCAAGGTGCAACATGTGGTATGAAACGCATCATTTCTTGCAAACCAACAAAACCAACTTCTTGAACCACTTTTGACATTGAGGAAAAACACTTAATTATTATATAAAAAAAGAAACTATTAATTTAACCATTTTCATTTATTAACTCAAAAGAGACTCAGGTTTGAACTGCAAGTGCATTTTTCTGAATTCAGAAAAATCAGCAAAAATTCCAGAAGGCAATTAACACTAACTGGACTTCACAGAACAATTTTTAGCCAGAAATAAAAATACAAAACAGCAGGTACAAAAAGATGAAACAAAAAGCTCAAAAGGGTGCTTTGAACTAACTTCCTAAATGAAAAGTGTTAAACAGCAGGTTTCACATTTTTCCGAGCTTTCCTATTCATAAACACTCTACTGTAGGAAACTCACTGCCTAAGAATTTATATATCAACTTAGACAAAATAAACAATTTTATTCCAAAATAAACCATTTGAACTACAACCCTGCTGGAAAAGGGCGACATGCTCATTTTCATATTTTCCAGGTTCTATTCTACATTTCATATTTATCAAGGAAGTTCCATGAACAGAAACATTATATTATTTCCTACATGCATTTCCTAAGACAAACCATAGAAAATCACATATGTACAGCAACTTCACATTTTTCCATACAACAACCTATGCTTAACATTTTTCCTAGCTGGAACATACACACAGAGACTGCACAAATTTTCCCATATTTTATTTTCACACATAAAGCACCTTAGCACTTTTTCCAAGAAAACTACCATAAAGGACTTTAAACCCTAAACCAGACACTTTTTCTGCACAATAGTGCCTCACAATTTTTCATAGGTACGACATGATAAGAAACCTACACAATTTTTCCATAAATTAACTCGACCAGAAAACATATCAATCCATTTATCTCAACAAAAGCACATAAATTGATTAAATCAAAATAGCAATATAAAACTTTCACCAAAAATACTTTCATATTTTCCATGATAGATCTACTCATGAGCAAGCTACCAAAACTGAAAGTGCACACCATTGGACTTTTAATCGCTGTACACAAAAATAACAAGCTCTTTTGGGATGAAAAATAAACAAAAAAGGAAAAACATTTAAATCTTCCCGGCCCGGCTTCGTGAACTTGGTCCATGGACCGCGTGTGACTGACGCATGGGACCCGCTAGTCAACGGGACCCACTGGTCAGAGAGAGCAAGGCAGGGGAAAGGTTTGACCGTGCGATTCTCGCCGGCGGTGGGAGGGTGCTCGGCGTGATCCTCACAACGAGGCAGACCGAGTGGTGGTGACGGTTGGGCTAGTGCACGGCCGTAGCTCGCCGGCGGCGAGCTAGGGCGGGCGTGGTGGCGGCGGCGATGCGCGGGCTACGCCGTTTCCGGCGGTCGCCGGTGAAATTGGCGGATGCACCATGCTCAGTGAACCCTAGGGAGCTAAGTGAGGGGGTTGGATAAGCTCGGATGGCTCCAGAGGAGCTTGGCCGCGAGAGAGAGGGCCGCGGCGGCGCGCCCATGGCGCTCAGCCGAGGGAGAGAGAGAGGTGGAGAGCGGTAGCGACCTAGAAGAGGGGTGTTCTCACTTTGCCTTCGCTCGGTGAGGTTCGCTGACGAAGGATGGGGACGGTGCAGCTCGGGTCGGGGAGGAACGACGACACGGGCTCCGCGGTGGCGAACGGGGACCGAAGGGGACGTTTCGTCCTCCGGCGGCGACGGGGCTCGGTCGGGGAAGATAGCGCGCGCACGGCGTGTGCACGGTGAAGGCGGAGTGGCTGGCGGGAGGAATCGGACGGTGGTGGACGGGTGTGGTCCGAACGGTGGGGTGTCCTCGCGGTGTCGAACGGCGGCGGGCATGAACGTTCGCGCTCGCGTTCGTCCGTGGAGAGAAAGAAGTGAGGGCGAGAGCGAGGGAGCGTGCGTGCGGGTGAGTGAGGGAGTGGGAGAGGTGCTCGGGGTTTTGGCCGTGGCCTTGGCCGGCCGGTGGTCGTGGCGGGGCCATGCCGACGCGGCGGGCGAGGCAGTGGTAGGCGCTGGCATGGGCACGGCGGGCGAGGCGAGCAGGGAGTGGCGGGGGAGATTGTGGCATGATCGAGTGGTGAAGGATCGGGCGAGGAGTGGCAAGGCAGATTTGCGGCAGGGTCAAGCCACCACGCGGCAACCGGCCGGCGTACGGTGCGGCGCGGTCGGCGACCAGCGTTGCGCGGCGCGCGGCGCGGGCGGGGCAGCGCGCGGCTGGGCCATGGGCCGAAAGGCCGAACGGGCCGAAAGTGAGGGCGCGGGAGAAAAGATTTTCCTTTTTCTTTTTCCAAAAACCTTTCAAACTTTGACCATTCAAAAACAGTTTCAAAAACTCCAAACTAGGCTTTGACCCAAATATAAAAGTTTCTCAAAATAATTTTCTCTACAACTTTCATATAAGGCACTTTTGTTGAAAAGCATTTTCTCAAACTCCACAGAAATAAAGCCAAATCTTGAGCCATAAATCATTTTGTTTTCAATCTTTTTAGTTATCAAACCACTTTGAACTAGCTCAACGTGTCAATATAAAAAAGTGTTGTACTCAACATTCTCCATTTTGTAAAATTATTTGCCAAGATAGAAATCCAGTTAAACAGTCAAATCCAATAGATACCTAAGATCCAATAAACAACAAAAGGCAAAAAGCACTCTTATGCACATGAAATGATGTAATGCTTTGCTTATGCATAAAAGTAGCTAAAAGCAATTCCTAATGCAGTGCTTGACACTTAGGGTGTCACATATGTCCGAGTTGTTCATCTTTTTTGCACGGCGCTCCTCTCTCTTGTGCCGAAAGCAAAACTCCTTCAAGTGTCCATCTCTCCCACAGTGCTCACAGTTGTACCTCACCGCTCTCATGGGGGGTTGTTGGTACTCACGGTATTGGGTGTGGATCACTTGGTTCTTTTGTGGCATGAGCTCCTCATGGATTGGTGGCATAGTGTCTAGCTTGTTCCTGAGGTGGTTTGGTTTTGGCGTCCATGTCTGTTTCTTGGGTGGAGCTCTTGGAGGTTCCACAAACACTCCATCCTTGGTGTTCGGCTTGAGGGGCTCTTTGGGTGGAATCTTGGTTAGTTTGGGAGTAGTTGTGGAGTTGGGCTTCTCACTTGGCTTAAGACCACTAAACTCTCTAACCTTACCGAAAGATGTAGCACTCTCAACACCCTGAGTAAAACCAACACTAGGACCTCCAGCAGCACGTTTGAATTGGGCAATCATCATCCCAAGCTGCGGCTCACCACTAGACACCCATGACAAGATGGTCCGAAGGTATGTTTTTTCTTCCTTGGTTTGCATCTTGTCATGCTTCACGTTCGCAATCTCCATCTCCAAACCCTCACACAAAGCGCATCTAGACACACAAGTGCTATCCGAGCTGGCCTTCTCAAGAGACACAATCTTGGCATTCTTCTCTGCCAACTCAGATTGCAAGCCTGCACAAGACTTGCACGCACCGAGCAACATAGGTCTAGCCCTAAGCTCATCCATCTCTCCAACCAAAGCAACATAATTCCCCCTCAGGGTGAGAAGGTCAGTCATGTGCTTGGAGCACATCTCACACATCCTCCTCAGTCATGACAATGGTGGACTTGACAGACTCAAGCTCCTTCATCGCATCCTCCCACTAAACTCCTTCCTCTCTCTAGCAACACGCTTAAGCAGCTTATCTTGACTAAGGAGGGCAGCAGTAAGTTTATCGACCTCAGCAGAAAGCTCATCGGGGGTTTGTGATACCTGGGAGGTGTCGTCGTCATCATCTTTTCGAGGGATCTCCTCCAGCTCGCTGTTGACCTCATCGTCGAGGGCCATGGTGCAGAAGCCCTTGCTGTCGGCAAAGAAATAGAGGCCGTTCAGCTTGTCCTCGATCTTCTTCCTCTTCTCGGACTCGTCGTCGCTTGATGCAGCAGAGTCGTCATCCGAGTTGTCAACGTCGCTGAGCGTGGCAAAGAAAGCCCGCTGCTCAGCCTGATCCTTCTCCATGTACTTCTTCTTGATGTACTCCTTGTTGAAGCCGCCCTTCCGCTTGTGCTTAGCGGGAACATACTTCTCCTTGCGCTTGCCGGAGTCGTACTTGTGGCCGTGATCCGCCTTGCCGAAGGTTTGCTTGTTCTTCTTTGGGCAATTGGCGATGAAGTGGTCCGAGCCTCCACACTCGTAGCAGCCACCTCGACCTCCTCTGCGGCGATGGTTCATGCGGTTGTTGTGAAACCGCGAGAACCGGTTGGCTAGGAGAGCCAACTCGTCGTCCGCCATGAACTCCAGCTGCTCCTCTGTGATAGTAAGAAGAGAAGAAAGTGCAAAGCCTCCAGAGGGGTTAGCAGAAGAGCAAGAAACCAAAGCCATCGACGGGCCAAAAGGATTTTCATAAGAATCCCTTGCCATGGCATCAATCTCACTGGACTTGAGCTTACTAAAGAGCTCGTCACACGTGAGGGTCTCATAGTTAGGTGATTTGAAGGACCGAGAAGCAACCAGAAAGCGACCAGAGGGGGGGTGAATGGGAGCTTCAAATTTTCCTTTCGGAAACTTGTTGCCACTGTCCCGATGATCAACCCCAAAAGTAAACCTAGAGCTCGTAAGTGTCCACGACCCTAGATGTAGGGTGGATGCTTCCAAGAAGCACAGCGAGAAACTTCACGACTCTAGAAAACCAATGCAAGACCCGGAGAACAAAGCTGATAACAAACGAGAACGAAAAATTGTGCAGAACGCTCCGGCGAAGTACAACGCACGCAACGTCGACAAAACGAACTTTGACTACGCGTCCGGTCGTTCACGAACGCGTCCGTTCACAAAACGAACTCGGAGTACTGTGTTGGATCGGACTCACTGTCAGCTAGCGTCCGGCAATGCCTCAAGCGTCCGGTCACAAGAAAACACGAGCGGTGAACAGTGCAAGCGTAGAGTCCGGTCACTTGAGAAACAGAGCGTCCGGTCAGTTTGCAGAACTGATTCAGCTCAGCCTTCAACGACTGGACTCACAGGGAGCGTCCGGTCGATGAATGTCTAGCGTCCGGTCACCCCGCGAAATGGTTGTTCGTCCACCGATTCGACTCGATCTCACCCAAAACGAAACCTCTAGGGTTCAAACTTGGTGAGTAGAGTCACAAAGAAGATAGTGAGCTATCTCTAAGAGATCATGGCTTGAACCTATCTCCAAATCGATGAATCGAAGAAATTCGGTGAAAGGGAGAAAAAACTTGACCCGAAACCAAAATCGATCGATCTCCTAGACCGTGAGGTTAGAGGTGGATTCCTTCGGTGGAAAGAAGTGCCTCACGATCTAGAACAACTTGGTTCAAACGGATTTGCAAAAGATGAACCGAGCAAAGAGATCAAGCGATGGGAAAAACGTGGAGAAAAGGATTCTGCGAAGAACACGAACGAAACGCGAATCACAACCACAAGATTGCAACCGTGTGGCTACCACACGCTACAACAGTCAGGTTAAGGCCTCACTTCCTCAAAATCTCATGAACACAGAGGTATTGTTCTCTTCTCTGTGGATCTCAGGTTCGCTACAGCAGGGGAGAGGGAGAGCAGGAAAATCTAGAAGCAAAAGAGCAAATGACTGAGATCAATGGGGAGGAGGGTGTTTCCCTCTACTTAACCTATTCCTAAGTCCTACTCTATTCCTATTCTACCCCTCTCTACTTACAGAGCGAACCAGCTAAACTCTAAGGTTATTCTGGACCAACTCGGTGGTAGGTAGATCCGACGGCCATGCCCGCACAACTCGTAGCGTTGCCTCGACGCAACCTCCCGATTGCCGCCACGTGCCGCCACCGCTCCGCGTCCTTTTCCTGGACGTCGCACCCCCGGTTTGGGGTTTTGTGGCCCAAACCGGGAAACCAGCCTTCACAGCCAACCCCCGGTTTTGAGGCCCAAACCGGGAAACCAGCCCACCAGCATCTGAGTTTTGAGGCCCAAACTCAGCAAACCCGCAGCGCCCAGGTTTTGAGGCCCAAACCTGGAAACCGTCCTCAGCCCGAGTTTTGTGGCCAAACTCGGCAACCCTCAGCACCCAGGTTTTGAGGCCCAAACCTGAAAACCGTTCACCCGATGGTTTTTCTCTGGCTCTACCACCAAACCGGCGCCGTAGAAGGGATGCACCGCCCGTGCACCCCGTCCACCGACACGTGTCCCAAGTCCACGACTCAGCCAACACATGACCGCAAGTCTTCGCTCGTCGCTGTCCCAGGCTGCCAGCCACCACAGCTGATCCTCGGGCCACCGGTCCCTCAGTCCAAGCCTCACGTCTGCCCTTCGCCACTCTCGGTCCATCAGCACGGCACGTCTCTACTTGACCTTCACCTTGCCTCTGATCACTGTATCTGTGCTCGACACCTGCACAACACAAGCCAAAGAACATGCGCATCATCCCAGTTGACAATCACTCATCACTCAGAGACTCGGCATACACCCATGTATCCGCAATCTCCCCCTTGATGAGTGCATTGCCAACTACCAACACAAATCATAATGGAAGCTAGAAGGAGGAAGAAGAAGAAAGAGAGAGAACTCAACCAAATGACCCAAAAGCATAGCAAAGCCGAAAAAGGTCAAGTGGAAAGAGTAAAACAACTTGTTTCCCAAAGACATGGGCAACGGCTCGACGCAACCAAGCAAAGCAAAGCTAGCCCTCAAGAAGAGGTAGAACAGGCTCAACACCGCTAGCAAATACCAATTGAAAATATCAAAGCAAAATGCTAGTCCCTCAAGATAGAGGCAGAGAGGCTCAACACAACTAGCAAAGAAAGCTCGATACCAATGCCACGAATAGTGCAAACAACCAGGATAGCTCCCCCTTAGTTCAAACGGAGGGTAATGATTTGCAATTTCTCCCCCTTAGTTGAAAATGCACTTATCAAGAAAACAATGCTCCTTCTCAGAAACTGCACCACCAAGAGTGCAAACGAGAGAAGTTTTCCTACCAACAAGAGAAGTAGTCCCCCTTCCAAAATGCATATGAGTCAAAAATGCAAGTTAGGAGCTTCAGGAGTATACGCAAAAGAGTGCAAAGATGCTCTACAGAGTTCTGATCCGATGACTCAGAAAATGCACAGAATGCTAGCAAAGGCTCAAACTGATCACTAACTCTAAAATGAGAGCACAAAGAGCAGTTTTTAGCAGAAAAGGTATCCACCATCAAGATAGCACAGACATGTATAGACAGGAAGTCAAACAAGTGCTAAACATGTATACAAGGTGAACTACCCTAGCACAGTTCAATCATCATGCTGATATCAATTGAAACATGAAGTATACACTTGTGATTTTAAATTTTAATCGGAGTTGCAGCGGTGAAATTACACAAGTCCAGAAATCAGCATGTGACTGCGAGAGGTTGAATGCTTGTTATTGCCTAACTTTCCAATTGTGCGAAGCCTATGCATAAGCAATCAGAAGCTTAAAGCAACAGTTTCGGTCATACACTACACAGCTCAAGTTTAACTCAAAGTGCAATGAGAAATAGTCTCGAAACTGTGAGGTGCTAACAAGCAAACCCATCTCGATCTTTTTAATTCACTTAACTTGGTTCAGATTTTAAACAGATTATGACATACCAAGCAAGTGAATGACTCAACACTAGAGACATAGCAACCTAGCATACATAAATAGCATAAGTGACTTCGACACATCTTACACATGCTAGTTGCATATCTTAATGGTGAACATTTTCAAGTTTTAAGTTCATTATCAAATTCACCATTCAAAAATAGCTCAGCTCACAGTATGTTTCAGTGATCAGAAAGAGCATAGGCTACAACATCAACATAAAGCATCAGAAGCAAAGACTACACAGAGCATAGTTACATTCTTCAGACTATATTCATGATGCTCAGAATGTAAAAGCGTATGCTGAAATGCAAAGATGCATGAAGAAACCAAAAGAGGTAAAATCAACTGAAAAACACAAAGTCAGTGTATCATACAAGAGTCAAAAATGTTTCCCCCATCTAAAAGGGGAAGCACACACCAAGCTCACCTCTCAACCGATTAAAAATTGATTGGTCCAAAGGCTTGGTGAAAATATCAGCCAACTGATGATGAGTATCGACATGGCGAAGGTCGATATCACCCTTCTCATAGTGGTCTCGCAGAAAATGAAAGCGCACATCAATGTCTTTGGTCTTCGAATGCAGCACGGGGTTCTTAGCAACGCTAATCGCACTCGTGCTGTCACAAAGTAAAGAAACCCGAGAAAAGCTCAGAACAAAATCACGCACAGTGGCCATCATCCAGAGTAACTGGGAACAGCAGCTAGCCGCAGCAACATACTCAGCCACCGTGGTAGACTGGGCGACACTAGACTGCTTGCGAGAGGACCACGAAACAAGAGAAGAACCAATAAACTGGCAAGTCCCAGAAGTGGACTTGCGATCAATACGGCAACCGGCAAAATCGGCATCAGAATAACCGCAAAGCGAGAGGGTGGAGGAAGCAGAATACCAAATCCCGAATTCTGGAGTGAAGGATAAGTACCTCATTATGCGCTTGACCGCCTGATGGTGAGAAGTGCGCGGCGACGACTGAAATCGCGCGCACAGACACACCGCGAACTGGATGTCCGGGCGTGTCGCCGTCAGGTACAGCAACGACCCGATCATACTCCGGTACTCCTTCTGGTCCACTGCTTCTCCCTCCTTGTCCGCATCCAGGGCCATTGTGGTCGCCATGGGTGTTGGAAGAGGCTTGGCCTCACCCATGTCGAATTTCTTCAAAATGTCCCGGGTGTACTTGCCCTGGTGCACGAACGTCCCCTCTCGGGATTGCTTGATTTGCAACCCGAGGAAAAACGTTAACTCGCCCATCATGCTCATCTCGAACTCCCTGCTCATAGTTTCTGCAAACTTGGCAACCAAAGCGTGAGAAGAACCACCGAAAATGATATCATCCACGTAAATTTGGACCAAGAGAGTATCAGTGCCTTGCTTGAGGAGAAAGAGTGTTTTATCTACACACCCCATTTTAAAACCCTTAGCAAGCAAAAAGGTTTTCAACCTATCATACCAGGCTCTAGGGGCTTGTTTCAAACCATACAAAGCTTTGTGAAGTTTAAAGACATGGTTTGGAAACTTGGGATTTTCGAAACGGGGGGTTGTCTAACATACACCTCCTCTTCTATGTAGACATTTAAGAAGGAACTCTTGACATCCATTTGAAAAAGTTTGAAACCCTTGGATTTAGCAAAAGCCAAGAGTATCCTAATTGCCTCTAAACGAGCTACAGGAGCAAATGTCTCCTCATAGTCTATCCCCTCCTTCTGACTATATCCCGGGGCTACGAGTCTGGCTTGTTTTCTCACAACATGGCCATCTTCTCCCTGTTTGTTTTTGAAAACCCATTTTGTCCCAATTGGATGACACTCAGAAGGCGGAGACACTAGAACCCAAACCAGATTTCTCTCAAAATTCTCAAGCTCCTCATGCATGGCATTGACCCAATCCGGATCCATCAAAGCGTGTCCAGCATCCCGGGGTTCAAAATCAGCAACAAATGCAGAATGAGCAAAGTGAGAGATTTGCCTTGACCGGGTGACGCGTTCGTCGATGCTGCCGATCATCTGCTGAGGCGGGTGTTGGCACTGAATGTGTGTCGTGGCGCCTCCCTTGCCGAAGTGATCTCCCCCTCAGCAGCAGCTGGTGCCTCCCCGGGTACAAAAGGTACCGCTTGGTGGGGAGATCCCACGGCCCCCAGGAAGAAGACGTGTCGGGGCCGTGAGTCGTCGTAGAAGCCGCTCTTGGCGGCACAACAGGTGGAGGTGGTTCTGGATCATCCATACCTCGTGATCACCGACCTCGTGATCACCTGCACGCTCAAAACGAGAAGAAGGACAAACCATGGTCTCGTCGAAGGTGACATCGGATGTCTTCATGACTCGATTAGTGTCAAGGTTAAGTACACGATAAGCTCGAGTGTGAGTGCCATAACCCAAAAACACACCGTCAGAAGAACGAGACTCAAACTTGTCCAAGTTGCCCTTTTTTAGTATAAAACAATGGCAACCAAAAACTCGAAAATAACTCACCTTGGGCAGTTTTCCAAAACACAGCTCATAAGAAGTCTTTTTCAAGAAAGCCCGGAGAAAAATGCGATTGGAAATGTAGCATGCAGTGCTCATGGCTTCGGCCCAATATCGCCTAGGAGTGCTATGCTCATCGAGCATCGTCCTGGCCATCCCTACAAGGGTCCGATTCTTCCTCTCTACAACACCATTCTGAGGGGGTGTGTAGGGGGAAGAAAACTAATGCTCTAAACCCAAAGAGTTACAAAACTTCTCAAAATCCGAATTCTTGAATTCAGAACCATTATCACTCCTAATAGCTCGCATCGAGTTCAAAGGGAACTCGTTCTGAAGACGCAAAATCAGATTGCGAGCAAAGGAGAAAGTCTCGGTCTTCTCAGCTAAAAAGAAGACCCACAAATATCTCGAAAAGTCATCAACAACACAAGCACATACCACTTCCCCCCAACCGAGCTCACCCGAGCCGGACCAACAAGGTCCATGTGTAAAAGCTCTCCAGGGCGCTTAGTCATGACCTGAGTCACTGGATGGTGGGAAGCGGCAACCATCTTCCCATGTCTACAGGAATGGCAAACAAGATCCTTCTCCATGGATAACTTGGGCAATCCTCGGATTAGGCCAAGTGAACTAAGTCTTGCAAGCAAGTCGAAGCTCAAATGTCCTAGTCTCCTATGCCACTTCCAAAGATCAGAAGAAGAAGGTCCTGCCACAAGACAACGAGAAATGCCAAAAGACTCTGAGAAATCCGCACGAAAGACTTTCCCAAAGGGCAAAATCACACAAACAAGATTACCCCGAGGGTCCAAAATACGACTGAGATTCGGCTTAAAACGAATCTCATAGTCGTCATCAAAGAGTTGCGAAACAGAAAGAAGGTTAAAATGCAAGTTAGAAACAGGAGCAACGTCGCGCAACACAAAGTGCTCATTAACTCGCACAGTCCCACGAGACAGCACCTTACCTTTGCTGTTGTCGCCGAAGGTGATATACTCCTTTCCGGCGACCGGACTAAGACTGGAGAACCACTTGGCGTTTCCGGTCATGTGCCTCGAACACCCGGAATCCACCAAACAAACATTCTCCAATCGTTTTACCTACATCAATAAAAAGACATAGGGTGAGCCTACGGGCCAACACTGGGGTTAGTGAAGTAAGGGGAATACCAGTGTTGGGCCGGCTGCTTAAAAGAACGGTCTGTGTAAAAACCATCCCTAGCACACCTACGAAGGAAGCGATCACCATGTTTAGACAGACGTGGTCCGCTGGGAAGGGAGCGCTCACCGCGATACTCAAAACGCGGTGGGGGAAAACGCTCAACTGCAAAGCCTCCGCCATGGGGTCCATAGCCTACAACAGCAGGCTCCCGCCGGGCACGCTCTCTACGAGGCCTAGGCCTAGGAACTTGAGGCACTGCACCTCTAGGCCTAGCTTCTCTCCTCGGAACTCTCCTCTGCCTAGGCCTGGGAACTTGAGGTTCTGGACATCTGGGCCTTGCAGCACGTCTCTGAACATTTGGGGCATGTACATCATGGAGAGGATGGTACATGTCCGCATTGTTCTTCTCCCTAGCACGACGCGCCTCTCTCTTGTGCCGAAAGCAGAACTCGCTCAGGTGTCCATCTCTTCCACAATGCTCACAATGGTACCTCACCGCTCTCAAAGGGGGTTGTTGGTACACATGGTTGTGGGTGTGGATCACCTTGCCCTTCTGTGGCAAACACTCGTCCTGGATAGGTGGCATCGTATCAAGCTTGTTCTTCAAGTGATTGGGTTTGGGATGCCACACTTGGTTCTTGGGTGGAGCTCTCGGAGGTTCTTCAAACACTCAATCCTTGGTGTTAGGCTTGAGAGGCTCTTTGGGTGGAAACTTGGCAAGTTTGGGAGTAGTGGTGGAGTTGGGCTTCTCACTCGGGTTCAAACCACTCGACTCTCCAATCTTCCAAAAAGCAGAAAGATCAACACCCGGAGTAAAACCTACACCAGGACCTCCAGCAGCTCGCTTGAATTGGGAGATCATCATCCCGAGCTGCGGCTCACCACAAGACACCGATGACAAGATGGTCCGAAGGTATGTGTTTTCTTCCTCGGTTTGCATCTTGTCATGCTTCACATTTGCAATCTCCATCTCCAAACCCTCACACAAAGCGCACCTAGTCACACAAGTGCTACCCGAGCTGGCCTCCTCAAGAGACACAATCTTGGCATTCTTCTCAGCCAACTCGGATTGCAAGACAGGACAAGTCTTTTGCACGCACCCAACAGCGAAGGTCTAGCCTTCAGCTCATCCACCTCTCCTACCAACGCAACATACTTGCTTCTCAAAGTGAGAAGGTCAGTCAATGTGGTGCACTCACACTCACACTCCTCCTCATCAGTAACGACTACGGTGGACTTGACAGAATCAAGCTCCTTCACTGTATCCTCCCACTTCTGTCTAAACTCCTTGCGCTCTCTAGCGACACGCCTAAGCAGCTTATCTTGACTAAGAAGCGCGGCAGTAAGTTTCTCGACCTCAGCGGAAAGCTCGTCGTGGGTCAGAGATACCTGGGATGTGTCGTCGTCGTCGTCGTTTCGAGGGGAGTTCACCAGCTCGCCGTCGACCTCCTTGTCGAGGGCCATGGTGCAGAGGCTGTCGTCGTCGGCAAAGAAGCAGAGACCGTTCAGCTTGTCCTCGATCCTCTTCTTCTTCTCGGACTCGTCATCGCTTGAACAAGCGGAGTCGTCATCCGAGCCATCAACGTCGCTGAGCGTGGCGAAGAACGCACGCTGCTCAGCCTGGGCCTTCTCCAAGTACTTCTTCTTGATGTACTCCTTGTCGAAGCCGCCCCTCCGCTTGTGCCTCGCGGGGACGTACTTCTCCTTGCGCTTGCCGGAGTCGTACTTGTGCCCATGATCGCCCTTCCTAGATGAGTGCTTCTTCTTGGGATAGTTGGCGATGAAGTGGTCGGGGTCGCCCACTCATAGCATTCTGAGCGTCCTCCTCCGGCGTCGGTTCATGCGGTTGTTGTGGAACCGCGAGAACCGGTTGGCGAGCATTGCCAACTCGTCATCCCCAAAGACTCCAGCTGGTCCTCTGTGACAGAAAAGAGAGACGAAAAAGCAAAGCCTCCAGAGGGGTTAGCAGAAGAGCAGAAACCAAAGCCATAGTCGGCTAGAAGGATTCTCATAAGAAGCCCTCGCCATGGCATCAATCTCACTGGACTTGAGCTTACTAAAGAGCTCGTCGCACGTGAGGTCTCATTGTTAGGTGATTCGATGATCGCCTGAACTTTGGAATCCCACACCGACCGATCAAGGGTATGCAAAAGCTTGAGAGCCCTCTCATGATCGTCGAAAGGCAATAGCTCCTTGTTAGCCCTCATCCTGTTGACAATCACCTGAAAGCGAGCGAATAAACTTTCTATGCTCTCGCCAGGCATATGTCGAAAGTTCTCATACTCTCGCTTGAACGACTCGTAGAGTCGGGTTTTGACTTGAGAGGTTCCCTCATGGAAACGCATCATGAGGTGGCCCAAATCTCCCGAGCCGTAGCGAGGTGAGAAACGCGATCAAACTCACTCATGCTCAAACATGAGAAAAGAGCATTACGTGCTCGGCTATTGGCATCGTGCTCATCGATCTGAAGCTGAGAGACATGAGCAGCCAAGACCACGTAATCAGCAGAGTTGCAAATATCCCAGAACAACGGTTTGCCCACGCCGCGATCCATGTCGCCTTCTGTGGATCTGGAACCGGCTAAGGTGGAAGATCCTTAACCTGCTCCGGTACCAATTGAAGGACCGAGAATGCTAAAGCAAGGCGACCAGAGGGGGGGGGGGTGAATGGGAGCTTCATATTTCTTTCGAAATGTTGAGGCCTCTGTTGACGCTCACTAAGTATCATATTCTTAGCATCAACAAGGTCATATAATGCAACACAAGGACCTAAAATCAACTAAAAACCTTTTATAAACTAACAATTTCCACTTGTCCTTGACTTTTATTTGAATGTAGGAAATTGCAGGGTTTTTGAGCAAAATGACCAAGAGGACCCACCAGGAGGCGAGCACACTCACCTGGGCTCACTTTGGGCCAAGGTGGGGTGGCGCCCGCCACCCACAACTGGCGGCCGCCAGGGGGAGAAGCCCAAACTCCCCCCTACCACGTCACTGATCCAGGAGAAGCACCCCACACTCATTTGCAGCCATTGCTCACCTAAGTCGGTTCATCCAAGGGCTAAGAGGTAGCGTCACATGGATCATGGCCTAATTGCCCATGTGACGGTTATTGGACAACCCTAACCGACCCCAAACCGACTTGGAGGACCTCCTGGATGCCATTGGTGAAGAGGCAGTGGATCCAAGGGGCAGGGGGGTGGCGGCCGCCACCTAGGGCTAGCGCCCGCCACCACACTCACCCCCCTGACCTAACCCTAGGTCCATAAGTACCCCCCTAGGTCCCTTAGGCTATAAATAGGACCCCCCGAGCTCATTTGTACTCAGACCTCACCTCATTAGTCCCACTCTCTTGTAAGCGAAGCTCTGGTGAAGGAACTCTCTAGTTGAGAGACTTAGAGTGGGAGCGAGAGTGAAGAAGAGAAGAGTTGGAGTTGTAATAGAGGATCTTCCAAGTCTCTGGTATAATTCCAAGTCTTTCTTCAATTATCTTAATGTTCTTCTACTTTCAACATTTACTTTAAGTTCTTTACTTATTGTTCTTGTTGAGTGCTTTCGATCATAGATAACTTAGTATTTAGTTTGCATCTAGTTTGGGTTCTTCGCTGAGTAATCAGTGCTCTAGTTTTGGACGCAAGATTAGAGTAGTATATATTAGTGCGGATACATGGGTGTATGCTGAGTCTCGAGTGATGAGTGATTGTCAACGGGTTTGATCTCATGTTCTTTGGCTTGTGTTGGGCAGGTGTCGAGCACGAAGATAGTCATCAAGGGCAAGGTGAAGGTCAAGTTGAGACGTTCCGTGCCGACAGACCGGGAGCGGTGAAGGGCGGACGTGAGGCTTGGACTGAGGGACCGGTGGCCTACGGATCAGCAGTGGTGGCTGGCAGCCTGGGACAGCGACGAGTGAAGACTTGCGGGACATGGTGTTGCTCGGGTTGAGGACCTGGGGACACGTGTCGGTGGACGGGGTGCATAGGCGGTGCATCCCTTCTACAGCTTCGGTTTGGTGGTAGAGCCAGAGAAAAACCATCGGGTGGACGGTTTTCAGGTTTGGGCCACAAAACCTGGGTGCTGCGGGTTTCTGAGTTTGGGTCACAAAACTCGGGCTGAGGACGGTTTCCAGGTTTGGGCCTCAAAACCTGGGCGCTGGCGGGTTTCCTGGTTTTAGCCTCAAAACCAGGGGATGGACTTAGAGGCTGGTTTCCAGGTTTGGGCCTCAAAACCGGGGGTGGACGTGAAGGCCTGGTTTCCCGGTTTCGGCCACAAAACCGAGGGCGAGGTCCGTGAAAAGGACGAGCGGAGCGGTGGCAGCACGTGGCGGCAATCGGTGAGGTTGCGTCGAGGCAACGCTACCAGTTGTGTGGGCGTGGCCGTCGGATCCACCTACCATCGAGTTGGTCCACAATAACCCTAGGGTTTAGCTCGTTCGCTCTGTAAGTAGTTAGGGGTAGAGTGGGAATTAGGAATAGTTAGAATTAGGATAAGTAGGGGGAGACACCGACCTCCCCATCTATCTCAGCCATTTTGCTCTTTGCCTTCTAGGTTTTCCTGCTCTCCCAATCCCCTTGTGTTGCTTGCTGAGATCCGCAGAGAACCATACCTCTGTGTACTTGAGATTTTGAGGAAGTGAGACCGTAATCTCACTGTTGTAGCGTGTGGTAGCCACACGGTTGCAAATTTGTGGTTGTGATTCGCGTTTTGTTCGTGTTCTTCGCGGGTTGCTTTTCTCCACGTTTTTCTCGTTGATCGATCTCTCTTCTCAGTGCATCTTTTACAAAACCGTTTGAACTGAGTTGTTCTAGATTGTGAGGCACTTTTTTCCACCGAAGGAATTCACCTCTAACCTCACGAGCTAGTAGATCGGTCGATTTTCGTTTCGGGTCAAGTTTTTCTCCCTTCTCCCAAATTTCTTTGATTCATCGATTTGGAGATAGGTTCGAGCCATGATCTCTTAGAGATAGCTCACTATCCTCCTTGTGACTCATCTCTCCAAGTTTGAACCCTAGAGGTTTCGTTTTGGGAGAGTTTGGGTCAAATTGGTGGACGAACAGTACAATTTTGGGATGACCGGACGCAGGGGTCGGGGCGACCGGACGCTGGCTGGGTGAGTCTGGTCGTTGAATGTTTGCTGCAACTTCCTGTTGCTTGACCGGACGCTCGCTCATCCACTGACCGGACGCAACACTTCTACTGTTCATCAGTTTTGGCGTGTGTGATCGGACACTTAACTCCTGACCGGACGCTCAGGCTCAGTGAGTCCGGTCAGAAACAGTAAGGTCCCAAATCAGTTTTCGCACGACCGGACGCAGGCAGAGTCCGGTCAGTGTTGTTTTGCACGTTTTCGTCTGTAGTTTGTTCGTCCGACTTTCGATTTGAGGTCCGCTTGTTGCGTTGGATTCCTGACTTCGTGCTCTTCAGAAATCGAGCTTCTCGCTTTACAAAATAGCCTGAATCCCCCTCGTGTTGCTCGGGGGAGGTTGAGGTTACCCAAAGTTCATCCTGTCACTGGTTGACTTGCGTGAACTTGGGCGAGGGATCTTTTGTGGCATCCTACTGTGTTCCTAGGGAACATCCACCCACTCTCTTGGGTCGTGGACATCACGCGCATCGGTTTTGCTCTTGGGGTTGATTTTCGGGACAGTGGCTGAAAGTTTATGAAAAGAATTTTAAAGCTCCCATTCACCCCCCCCCCTCTGTTCGCTTTCTGGTAGCACTTTCGGTCCTTCAATTGGTATCGGAGCAGGTTAAGGATCTTCCACCTTAGCCGGTTCTAGATCCACAGAAGGCGACATGGATCGCGGCGTGGGCAAACCGCCATTCTTTGATGGGACGAACTATGCGAATTGGAAGATACGCATGTCGGCCTATCTCCAGAGCATGGGCTCTTTTGTTTGGGAGATTTGCAACAAGGACGATTACGTTGTCTTGGCTGCTCGTGTTACTCAGCTTCAGATGGATGAGCACGATGCCAATAGCCGAGCGCGTAACGCTCTCTTCTCCTGTTTGAGGATGTCTGAGTTTGATCGCGTTTCTCACCTCCCCACGGCTCGTGAGATTTGGGCGACCCTCATGCGCTTCCATGAGGGAACCTCTCAAGTCAAATCCTGTCTCTACGAGTCGCACAAGCAGGAGTACGAGAACATTCGACACATGCCTGGTGAGAGCATAGAGAGTTTATTCGCTCGCTTTCAGGTCATTGTCAACAAGATGAGAGCGAACAAGAAGCTGTTGCCTTTTGACGATCATGAGAGGGCTTTGAAGCTTTTGCACACTCTTGATCGGTCGGTGTGGGACTCAAAGGTCCAGGCGATCATCGAATCGTCTAACTATGAGACCCTCACTTGCGACGAGCTCTTTAGCAAGCTCAAGTCTAGTGAGATTGACGCCATGTCGAGGGCTTCTTATGAAAATCCTTCTGGCCCGACTATGGCTTTGGTTTCTGGCTCTTCTGCTAACCCCTCTGGAGGATTTGCACTTTCTTCACTCTTTTCTGTCATAGAGGACCAGCTGGAGTCTTTGGGGGAGGACGAGTTGGCAATGCTCGCCAACCGGTTCTCGCGGTTCCACAACAACCGCATGAACCATCACCATGGAGGAGGACGCTCAGGATGCTTTGAGTGCGGCGAACCCGACCACTTCATCGCCAACTGTCCCAAGAAGAAGCGCACATCTGGGAAGGGCGATCATGGGCACAAGTACGACTCTGGCAAGCGCAAGGAGAAGTACGTCCCCGCGAGGCACAAGCGGAGGGGCGGCTTCGACAAAAGAGTACATCAAGAAGAAGTACTTGGAGAAGGCCCAGGCTGAGCAGCGTGCGTTCTTCGCCACGCTCAGCGACGTCGACGGCTCGGATGACGACTCCGCTTGCTCAAGCGATGACGAGTCCGAGAAGAAAAAGAGGATCGAGGACAAGCTGAACGGCCTCTGCTTCTTCGCCGACGACGACGGCCTCTGCACCATGGCCCTTGGTGATGAGGTCGATGGCAAGCTGGGGGACTCCCCTCGGAATGACGACGACACCTCCCAGGTATCTCTCACCCACGACGAGCTTTCTGCTGAGGTTGAGAAGCTTACTGCCGCCTTGCTTAGTCAAGATAAGTTGCTTAGGCGTGCTGCTAGAGAGCGCAAGGAGTTTAGGCAGAAGTGGGAGGACACGGTGAGGGAGCTTGAGTTTGCTAAGTCCACCGTGGTCGTTTCTGAGGAGGTGGAGTGTGAGATGTGCACCAAGCACATGACTGACCTTCTCACCTTGAGAGGTAAGTATGTTGCTTTGGTAGGAGAGGTGGATGAGCTGAAGGCTAGGTCCTCACTGTTGGGTGCATGCAAGTCCTGTGCGGGCTTGCAATCTGAGTTGGCAGAGAAGAATGCCAAGATTGTGTCTCTTGAAGAGGCCAACTCAGGTAGCACATGTGTGGCTAGGTGTCTCCTGTGTGAAGGTTTGGAGATGGAGATTGCAAATGTGAAGCATGACAAGATGCAAACCGAGGAAGAAAACACATACCTTCGGACCATCTTGTCATGGGTGTCGAGTGGTGAGCCACAACTCGGGATGATGATCTCCCAATTTAAGCGAGCTGCTGGAGGTCCTGGTGTAGGCTTTGCTCCGGGTGTTGATCTTTCTGCTTTTGGGAAGATTGGAGAGTCGAGTGGTCTAAACCCATGTGAGAAGACCAACTCCACCACTACTCCCAAACTTACCAAGCTTCCACCCAAAGAGCCTCTCAAGCCTAACACCAAGGATGGGGTGTTTGAAGAACCTCCACGAGCTCCACCCAAGAACCGGCAATGTGCTCCCAAACTAAACCACCTGAAAAACAAGCTGGACACAATGCCACCCATCCAGGAGGAGCTTATGCCACAAAAGGGCAAAGTGATCCACACCCACAACCGTGTGTACCAACAACCCCCTTTGAGAGCGGTGAGGTACCATTGTGAGCATTGTGGGAGAGATGGACACTTGAGTGAGTTCTGTTTTCGGCGCAAGAGAGAAGCGCGCCATGCTAGGGAGATGAACAATGCAGACATGTACCATCCTTTCCATGATGTACATGTGTCGAATGTTCAGAGGAGAGCTGCTAGGCTTAGAGGTCCAGAACCTCAAGTCCCCAGGCCTAGGCAGCGGAGAGCACGTGCCCGGCAGGAGCTTGCAGCTGTAGGCTATGGACCCCGTGGCGGTGGCTTTGTTGTAGAGCGTTTTCCCCCCATCGCGTTTTGAGTATCGCGATGGACACTCTTCCCTTAGCGGACCACGTTTTCCTCAACATGGTGATCGCTTCCCCTGTAGGCAGGCTAGGAATGGTTTTTCTACTAACTGTTCTTTTGAGCAGCCGGCCCAACACTGGTATTCTTCCTACTTCACTAACCCCAGTGTTGGACCGTATGCTCACCTGATGTCTTTTTATTGATGTAGGTAAAACGATTGGAGGACGTTTGGTTGGTGGATTCCGGTTGCTCGAGGCACATGACCGGAAACACCAAGTGGTTCTCCAGTCTTAGCCCTGTCGCCGGAAAGGAGTTTATCACCTTCGGCGACAATAGCAAAGGTAAAGTGTTGTCTCGTGGGTCGGTGCGAGTTAATGAGCACTTTGTGTTGCGCGATGTTGCTCTTGTTTCTAACTTGCATTTTAACCTTCTTTTTGTTTCGCAACTCTTTGATGACGACTATGAGATTCGTTTTAAGCCGAATCTCAGTCGTATTTTGGATCCTCAGGGCAATCTTGTTTGTGTGATTTTGCCCTTTGGGAAAGTCTATCGTGCGGATTTCTCGGAGTCGTTTGGAGTTTCTCGTTGTCTTTTGGCTGGACCTTCCTCCTCTGATCTTTGGAAGTGGCATATGAGACTTGGACATTTGAGCTTCGACTTGCTTGCAAGGCTTAGTTCACATGGCCTAATCCGAGGATTGCCCAAGTTGCATATGGAGAAGGATCTTCTTTGCCATTCTTGTAGACATGGGAAGATGGTTGCCGCTCCCCACCATCCAGTGACTCAGGTCATGACCAAGCACCCTGGAGAGCTTTTGCACATGGACCTTGTTGGTCCGGCTCGGGTGAGCTCGGTTGGGGGGAAGTGGTTTGTGCTTGTTGTTGTTGACAATTTTTCGAGATATTCGTGGGTCTTCTTTTTAGCTGAGAAGACCGAGACTTTCTCCTTTGCTCGCAATCTGATTTTGCGTCTTCAGAACGAGTTCCCTTTGAACTCGATGCAAGCTATTAGGAGTGATAATGGTTCCGAATTCAAGAATTCGGATTTTGAGAAGTTTTGTAACTCTTTGGGTTTAGAGCATCAGTTTTCTTCCCCCTACACACCGCAACAGAATGGTGTTGTAGAGAGGAAGAATCGGACTCTTGTAGAAATGGCCAGGACGATGCTCGATGAGCATAGGACTCCTAGGCGATATTGGGCCAAAGCTATGAGCACTGCATGCTACATTTCAAATCGCATTTTTCTCCGAGCTTTCTTGAAAAAGACTTCTTATGAGTTGCGTTTTGGAAAACTGCCCAAGGTGAGTTATTTTCGAGTTTTTGGTTGCCATTATTTTATACTCAAAAAGGGCAACTTGGGCAAGTTTGAGTCTCGTTCTTCTGACGGTGTGTTTTTGGGTTATGGCACTCACACTCGAGCTTATCGTGTCCTTAACCTTGACACTAACCAAGTCATGGAGACATCCGATGTCACCTTTGATGAGACCATGGTTTGTCCTTCTTCTCGTTTTGAGCGTGCAGGTGATCATGAGGTTGGTGAGCCTCTTTTTGATGACGAGGATGAGGGTGCTGAAGGTATAGATGATCCAGCACCCCCTCCACCTGCTGTGCCGCAAGGAGTGGCTTCTACTACGACTCACGGCCCCGACACTTCTTCTTCCTGGGGGCCGTGGGATCCGCCACCCCGAGCGGTACCTTTTGTACCCGGGGAGGCACCAGCTGCTGTTGAGGGGGAGATCACTTCTGCACGGGAGGCGCCACGACACATTCAGCGCCAACACCCGCCTCAACAGATGATTGGCAGCATCGACGAACGTGTCACTTGGTCCAGGTCACAAATCTCTCACTTTGCTCATTCTGCTTTTGTTGCTGATTTTGAACCCCGAGATGTTGGACACGCTTTGACGGATCCGGATTGGGTCAATGCCATGCATGAGGAATTAGAGAACTTTGAGCGAAATTGGGTTTGGGTTTTAGTTCCACCTCCTCCAGACTATAAGCCTATTGGGACAAAATGGGTTTTCAAAAACAAGCAAGGAGAGGATGGCCACGTTGTTAGAAACAAGGCCAGGCTTGTAGCAAAGGGCTATAGTCAGAAGGAGGGGATAGACTATGAGGAGACTTTTACTCCTGTAGCTCATTTGGAGGCTATTAGGATACTCTTGGCTTTTGCAGCATCCAAAGGTTTCAAACTTTTTCAAATGGATGTCAAGAGTGCCTTCTTAAATGGCTACATAGAAGAAGAGGTTTATGACGAACAACCCCCCGGTTTTGAAAATCCCAAGTTTCCAAACCATGTTTTCAAACTCCACAAAGCTTTATATGGTTTGAAACAAGCCCCTAGAGCCTAGTATGATAGGTTGAAAACCTTTTTGCTTGCTATGGGTTTTAAAATGGGATGTGTGGATAAGACGCTCTTTCTCCTCAAGCAAGGCAAAGACACTCTCTTAGTCGAGATTTACGTGGATGATATCATTTTCGGTGGTTCTTCTCACGCTTTGGTTGCCAAGTTTGCAGATACTATGAGCAGGGAGTTCGAGATGAGTATGGATGGGTGAGCTGACTTTCTTTCTCGGATTGCAAATTAAGCAATCCCGAGAAGGGATGTTTGTGCACCAGGGCAAGTATACCAAGGACTTGCTGAAGAGGTTCGATATGGGTGAGGCCAAGCCTCTTCCAACACCCATGTCGACCACGACGGCCGTGGATGCGGACAAGGATGGAGAAGCTATGGACCAGAAGGAGTACCGAAACATGATCGGGTCGCTGCTCTACCTGACGGCGACACGTCCGGACATCCAGTTCGCGGTGTGTCTGTGTGCGCGCTTTCAGGCGTCGCCGCGCACTTCTCACCGTCAGGCGGTCAAGCGCATTTTTAGGTACCTTCGTTTCACACCTGAGTTCGGGATTTGGTATTCAGCCTCCTCCACCCTCTCCCTTTGCGGTTATTCCGATGCCGATTTTGCTGGTTGTCGCATTGAGCGCAAGTCCACTTCTGAGACTTGCCAGTTTATTGGTTCTTCTCTTATATCGTGGTCTTCTCGCAAGCAGTCTAGTGTCGCTCAGTCTACCACAGAGGCTGAATATGTTGCTGCGGCTAGCTGCTGTTCTCAGTTGCTTTGGATGATGGCCACTTTGCGTGATTTTGGTTTGGGCTTTTCTCGTGTTCCTTTGCTTTGTGACAGCACGAGTGCGATTAGCGTTGCTAAGAACCCCGTGCTTCAATCGAAGACCAAACACATTGATGTGCACTTTCATTTTTTGCGAGACCACTATGAGAAGGGTGATATCGACCTTCGCCATGTCGATACTCATCATTAGTTGGCTGATATTTTCACCAAGCCTTTGGACGAATCAACCTTTAATCGGTTGAGGGGTGAGCTTGGTGTGTGTTTCCCCTTTTAGATGGGGAAAACATTTTGGATCTTGTATCATAGTCTGACTATTTTCTCATTTGTTTTGTTTTTCATTTGCATTTCAGCATACGCTTTTACATTCTGAGCTTCATGTATGTAATCTTTAAAATGTAATTATGCTCTGTTTAGTGTGCTCCGATGCTCTATGTTTATGCTAGTAGCTTATACTCTTTCTGATCACTAATACATGTTGTGAGCTGAGCTATTTTTTAATGGTGAATCTGCTTAACAAACATAAAACTTGAAAATGTTCACCATTGAGATATGCAACTAGCATGTGTAGGATGTGTTGAATTCACTCGTGCTTTTCATATTTGCTAGGTTGCTATGTCTCTAGTTCTGAGTCTGTCGCTTGCTTGGTCTGTTCATATTCTATCAATAAAATCTGAACCAAGTTTTTAAGTGAATTGAAAAGATCGAGATGGGATTGCTTGTCAACACATCACAGTTTCGAGACTGTTTCTCATTGCACCTTGAGTTAAACTTGAGCTGTGTAGTGTATGACCGAAACTGTTGCTTTAAGCTTCTGATTGCTTCTGCATAGGCTTCGCACAGTTGAAAAGTTAGGCAATGACAAGTTTTCAACCTCTCGCAATCACATGCTAAATTCTGAACTTGTGCTATTTCACCGCTGCAACTCCGATCTAGATTTGAAATCACAAGTTATGTTTCATTCTATAGCATGATGATTGAACTTTGCTAGGGGTAGTTCACCTTGTATACATGATTAGCACTTGTTGTTTTCTTGTCTATACATGTGTAGTGCTATTTTGATGGTGAATATCTTTTTTGGCTAAAACTGCTCACTTTGCTCATATGTTCATATTTCGTATATAGTGATCAGTTTGAGCCTTTGCTAGTAGTTTTTGGATGTTGTTGAGTCATTGGAGTTATACTGTGTAGAGCATCTTTGCATTTTCTTGACTATATTCCTGAAGCTGCTAACTTGCATTGTGAATCATATGCATTTTGAAAGGGGGAGAACTTCTCTTGTTGGCACTTTTGATGGTGCATTTTCTGGGGGGGGGAGAAAATTGCTTTCGGTTCCTTTTGCTTGATGGTGCATTTTCAACTAAGGGGGAGAATTTGGACAAATCATGTCTCCCATGTTCATAGGGGAGAGGAATCAGTTGTGTGCACCATGCAAGGGGGAGTTTGCTCATGATAAATTTTTTGAAATTTCCAATTGGTTCGGAGCGCTTTGCTAGTTGTGTTGTGCTTTTGCCTCTATCTTGAGGGACTAGCAGTCGCATCTTTGCTTCAGTTGGTTTCAGTTGGTATCAAGCTTTTTCAGTCGATGTCGAGCTTTCTGCTTGTTGTGTTGAGCCTCTGTGCCTCTGTCTTGAGGGACTAGCATTTTGCTTTGATTTTTCAATTGGTAACTGCTAGCGGTGTTGAGCCTATTCTACCTCTTCTTGAGGGCTAGCTTTGCTTTGCTTGGTTGCGTCGAGCCGTTGCCCATGTCTTTGGGGATCAAGTTGTCTTGCTCTTTCCACTTGACCTTCTTCGGCTTTGCTATGCTTTTGGGTCATTTGGTCGAGCTCTCTCTTCTCCTTCTTCCTCCTTCTATTTCCATTATGATTTGTGTGTGTAGTTGACAATGCACTCATCAAGGGGGAGATTGCGGATACATGGGTGTATGCCGAGTCTCGAGTGATGAGTGATTGTCAACGGGTTTGATCGCATGTTCTTTGGCTTGTGTTGTGTAGGTGTCGAGCACGGAGACAGTGATCAAGGGCAAGGTGAAGGTCAAGTAGAGACGTGTCGTGCCGACGGACCAGGAGCGGTGAAGGACGGACGTAAGGCTTGGACTGAGGGACCGGTGGCATGAGGATCAGCTATGGAGGCTGGGAGCCTGGGACAGCGATGAGTGAAGATTTGCGGGACATGGTGTTGCTCGGGTCGAGGACCTGGGGACACGTGTCGGTGGACGGGGTGCACAGGCGGTGCATCCCTTCTACAGCTTCGGTTTTGTGGTAGAGCCAGAGAAAAACCATCGGGTGGACGATTTCCAGGTTTGGGCCACAAAACGTGGGTGCTGCAGGATTCCGAGTTTGGGCCACAAAACTCGAGCTGAGGACGGTTTCCAGGTTTGGGCCACAAAACCTGGGCGCTGGCGGGTTTCCTGGTTTCAGCCTCAAAACCAGGGGATGGACTTGGAGGCTGGTTTCCCGGCTTGGGCCTCAAAACCGGGGGTGGACGTGAAGGCCTAGTTTCCCCGTTTCGGCCACAAAACCGGGGGCGAGGTCCGTGAAAAGGACGAGCGGAGCGGTGGCGGCACGTGACGGCAATCGTTGAGGTTGTGTCGAGGCAACGCTACCAGTTGTGTGGGCATGGCCGTCGGATCCACCTACCATCGAGTTGGTCCAGAATAACCCTAGGGTTTAGCTGGTTCTCTCTGTAAGTAGTTAGGGGTAGAGTCGGAATTAGGAATAGTTAGAATTAGGATAAGTAGGGGGAGACACCCACCTCCCCATCTATCTCAGCCATTTTGCTCTTTGCCTTCTATGTTTTCCTGCTCTCCCCATCCCCTGTTGTAGCTTGCTGAGATCCGCAGAGAACCATACCTCTGTGTACTGGAGATTTTGAGGAAGTGAGACCGTAATCTCACTGTTGTAGCGTGTGATAGCCACACGGTTGCAAATTCGTGGTTGTGATTCGCATTTTGTTCGTGTTCTTCGCGGGTTGCTTTTCTCCACGTTTTTTTCATTGATCGATCTCTCTTCTCAGTGCATCTTTCACAAAACCGTTGGAACTGAGTTGTTCTAGATTGTGAGGCACTTTTTTCCACCGAAGGAATTCACCTCTAACCTCAGGAGCTAGTAGATCGGTCAATTTTTGTTTCGGGTCAAGTTTTTCTCCCTTCTCCCGAATTTCTTCGATTCATCGATTTGGAGATAGGTTCGAGCCATGATCTCTTAGAGATAGCTCACTATCCTCCTTGTGACTCATCTCTCCAAGTTTGAACCCTAGAGGTTTCGTTTTGGGAGAGTTTGGGTCAAATCGGTGGATGAACAGTACAGTTTCGGGATGACCGGACGCAGGGGTCGGGGCGACTGGACGCTGGCTGGGTGAGTCCGGTCGTTGAATGTTTGCTGCAACTTCCTGTTGCTTGACCGGACGCTCGCTCATCCACTGACTGGACGCAACACTTCTACTGTTCATCAGTTTTGGCGTGTGTGACCGGACGCTTAACTCCTGACCGGACGCTCAGGCTCAGTGAGTCCGGTCAGAAACAATAAGGTCCCAAATCAGTTTTTGCACGACCGGACGCGTCCGGTGGTGCTGGACCGGACGGAGGCAGAGTCCGGTCGTCCGCAGTTTGTTCGTCCAACTTTCGATTTGAGGTCCGCTTGTTGCGTTGGATTCCTGACTTTGTGCTCTTCAGAAATCGAGCTTCTCGCTTTACAAAATAGCCTGAATCCCCCTCGTGTTGCTCGGGGGAGGTTACCCAAAGTTCATCCTGTCACTAGTTGACTTGGGTGAACTTGGGCGAGGGATCTTTTGTGGTGTCCCGCTGTGTTCCTAGGGAACATCCACCCACTCTCTTGGGTCGTGGACATCACGCGCATCGGTTTTGCTCTTGGGGTTGATTTTCGGGACAGTGGCTTAAAGTTTCTGAAAAGAATTTTAAAGCTCCCATTCACCCCCCCCTCTGGTCGCTTTCTGGTAGCACTTTCGATCCTTCAACTAGTGTAAGCGCGGTGCTTAGACTAGTTATACCTTAGTTTGTGGCTAGCCCCCCTAGATAGCTGTGGTAGCAAACAGGTGGTGACAGCCCTGGGAGCCTTGAATTCCACCACGTAGTTGGGTTAGTTCTTAAATCATAAACCTCGTTGTGCACGTCTGAGGTAAATAGTCCAGAGGGTGTGTACGGTTCGAAGAACTAGATAAAACCTTTATTGCTAAGTTAGTTGTGTTCGTAAGTGTGTAGGAAAACATTAATCTGTTCATCGGCCAGACCCCGCCGATTTAGTTTAGTAGTAGTTAGTCTTTCTTTCTTTTTAGTAGTAGTAGATGTCAACCCCCATTCATACTTTTCGATCAACCCTGCTAGAATCACTAGTTGTTCATAGCAGTCCTAGTGTTAGTTCTGCCATAGTAGCTTCCCTGTGGAAATAAATACGATACTCGGTTACTCCCGGGTGAAGTGCTACAATAGACTTATTCTGTGCGCTTGCGGAACCTACCAATAGTCATACGAATAGTTAGTTATACTTCTTACATTAAGAAGTACCAACAAACCTTTCTGGCGCCGTTGCCGGGGATAGATTCCATAGTCTACTCCTAGTGACGATGTTAGCAAGAGTCAACAAGCATTTCTGGCGCCGTTGCCGGGGAAGCAATTGGCTAGAATTAATTCTTTGTGATTTCTATTGAATTAACCCCCGTAGTTCTAGCGGGTATATATATTGTTCGTTGTTTGTGATCGTTCAAGTAGTAATGGCCGGATTCAATCTTCCGAGCGACTATCAAGAAGATCCTGAGGCCATTCTTAGGAGAGCGAGAGCTAATCTCACTCCTCCGAGGAAGAACCTGGAGTTTCGCGAAAGGAGTTCGTCGAGACAAGAATCCCACTCAAAAGTGACTGACGAACCAAGCTGCTCCAACGATCAATCAACATCGACGTCGACCAAAACACTTTGTGAGTATTCCATGCCTACTCTTGCTCACATTCCAGTGTTACCTTCTACTAGTAATGTAGATTTTGAGCTTAAACCTCATCTAATACGAATGGCTCAAGCTATTGCATTTAATGGCAAAACCTTCCGAGGATGCCAATGCTCACCTCCGGAATTTTCGGGAGATATGTAGTACAATTTCTGTGCAGGGAGTTTCGCAGGATGCCATCAGACTTCGTCTTTTTCCATTTTCATTAGTGGAAAAAGCGAAGTAGTGGTTCGTCTTCAACTCTGGACACCTGCTGACGTGGGTGAGATGCGCGGATCAATTCCTCAACAAGTTCTGCCAGATAAGTCGAACTATTCTTTTCCGTAGCAAGATTTCTAATTTTGGACAGGGAGACGAAGAAACAATCACTGAAGCTTGGGAGAGACTACAAGAGTATGTTGAATACTGTCCTCACCATGGTATGCAAGACTAGTACTTGATCCAGAGCTTCTACCATGGACTCCAGCAAGAATCTCGACAACA
This sequence comes from Coix lacryma-jobi var. lacryma-jobi, assembly GCA_009763385.1. Lineage (NCBI taxonomy): Eukaryota > Viridiplantae > Streptophyta > Magnoliopsida > Poales > Poaceae > Coix > Coix lacryma-jobi. The sequence goes on along the minus strand of CM019824.1, from coordinate 78,777,889 downwards.
CATTGATGCTGCCGCCGGAGGTGCATACCTCTCTCTCACTGTAGAAAAGGCAACCAAACTGATCGAGACAATGGTGGCGAATCAAGGATGGACAGAAAAACGTGCTAGAGGTATGTCTCAAATTAAGCAAGCTGATTCTGTTACCCTGCAAACTTTGGTAAAATTGCTAGAGCAAAGGATAAATGAGAAGAGAGATCGTGCTGCAAAGGAGTACTACGCCAAGCAAAGAGCCGCTTCATCAAGTGAAGGTCAAGCAGAAATTAAGAAAGAGGATGCCAAATCCTTTCTTAATAGGGAACATATGCTATGGAAACCAGGTTCCCGTGAAAACTATGGAAACTCGCACGTGGATCGGTGGATCTAAATCCGATGGCTATGGCTAATGGTGTAGATTAGCAATTAACCCCTCCCATTTATCTCTTCCTAATATATATAGCCAACACAGGTGCACAACACCATTAGCCATAGCCATCGGATTTAGATCCAGCGATCCACGTGCGAGTTTCCATAGTTTCCACGGGAACCTGGTTTCCATAGCATACGTTCCCTTCTTAATAATGGTGGCTACGGAGAACCTCCAATTCCAATGATCCAACAATGGAATAACAAAGGTATGCCTCAAACCTCTGTATTTAATTCTCCTATTGGAAAATTAGTTTCTAATCAAGGTAGAATTAATGATAGCATAAATAATAAATTAATTGAACATGATAAAATGCTAGAAGGAATTTATGCTAAACTAAAAGATTTTTCTGAAGCATTTAAGGAACAAATTAATTTTAATAAGAGATTAGAGCAAACAGTAGATAACGTTAAATCTCAAATTAAATACTATGAGGAGGTAAAAGCTGTAACCACGAGAGGTGGTAAATCCACTCGTGATCCACCTCATCCTAATTTAGTTCCTAGTAGTAATACTGCTGCAAAGAAAAATATTGTTAATGTTGAAGATGACAAAGAAGAGGAGACCCCAGCTGAACCTTCATCCAAGGTACGAACTGCTCCTCATGAATTCTATGATACACATGTATTACCTTTTCCAGATCGAAACAGAAATCCCACGGAAGACGACCAATTCAAGAAATTCATCGAGGTAATTCAAAAATTATATATACATGTGCCATTTATTGACGCTATGAAGGTTCCAACTTATGCAAAATATTTGAGAGACATGCTCAATAAGAAGAAACCAATTCCAAGTAGGGATGTGGTTAAATTGACCGAAGATTGCAGTGCGGTCATTTTAAACCAACTCCCAGAAAAGAAGAAGGACCCAGGAAACCCAACGATCGCTTGTTCAATTGGAGAGCAGCACTTCGAGCATGCACTCTGTGATCTGGGAGCAAGCGTCAGCGTCATGCCCAAGGTAATATATGATAAATTAAATCATCATACCTTGTCCCCTACTTCTATGTGTTTGCAGCTAGCCGATCAATCGCTCCGATATCCCGCGGGAATAGCAGAGAATATTCCGGTGAAAATCCGGAATCTCTTTGTCCCGGTGGATTTTGTGGTTTTGGATATTCATCCCGACCACCGGACGCCATTGATCTTGGGACGGCTATTTCTGAGCACTGCAAAAGCCACCATTGATGTAGGAGCTGGAGAAATTCAGCTCCACATCAGTGGAAAGGAGGAGAAATTTGAGTTCACACCGCGACCGGAAAAACACCCGTCATCAAAGTTCGTCGGTGCCGACATTCCACCACAACCACCGTGAAGGCGACACTAATCGGGAATCCAAAGCGGCTAACCAAGGTAAGTTAGGCTAAGGTAAGTCTTTATCCCCCATTTAAATTTTCGTTTTTACTTAAGCAAATTAATTTTCCTGCAAATTAGATGTTTACTAGAGTGATTAGGTGGCTCCTAGGGGGCCTAGGGCAGCCATAGGGGTGGCGCCCGCCACCCCATGCTGGCGCCCGCCACCCTAGGGTGCACTAGGGAGCACTAGCCAATCTCTAGACTATTACACCTACCTCCTAGACCCAAATAACACCAAGGGAGACCCATGACTTTGCTCATTTCAATGCAATCACTCACTCCCATGTCTCCCCATGTCTCCCCCTCTTCACTCCACCTTTTGGAGACATCTCCACCCAAAAATTCTGGTGCACATGTGATGGAGAGTGACAAGGAGAGCACTAGGTGAAAGGAGGGGTGAGTTGGAGTGAAATTCAGCCAAGGATGGTGGCGCCCGCCACTTTTTCCTGGCGCCCGCCACCTCTATTTCCACATTTCGGTACAAAACTGCTCCCGAGTAAGTTTCCCACCATCCTTGGTATAAAGTATGACCAGGATGAAGAATTGATCTCTGAAATTTCCAACTCACTTGCCCCATTTAGGAGGTTACACTCTGCACTGACACTACCACTTTATTCTCCACTTGGAATTTCAGTGGACATAACAAGGGAAACCTCATGTGTCGGTTGCAGACAAATTTGGGCAAGGTGGGGTGGCGCCCGCCAGGAGGGGGGAGCTCTCAGCCTTCCCCCTTCCATCCTCAGTGTTGACGGTCCTTAAACACCTGTTTTACCATCAACATTTGACCCTAAAGTCCACCAAAAAGGCATGAAATGTAGTCAAATAGGTTTCAAACTAACCAAATTCCACATGTCTATAGAATTTTATTTGAATGCAGGATTTGAACCAAATTTGGACATATGGACCCACCAGAGGCCAAGCCCACTCAGCAGGGCCCAAATGGGCCTAAGGGGGGTGGCGCCCCCCACTTGGGTTGGCCCAAGTGTCACCTTCTGCCACGTCACCGATCCGTGTGACCTCCCCAAGGCCAAATCTTAGCCCTTGGTCACTAGGTCAGTGGCATCGGATGGCTCAGGATGGAGTGGCGTGGATCAAGGCTGAATGTCGGTTGCTAGGACATGCAACCGACCTCCAAACCGCCTTGGACAACCACCTGTATGCCGTTGAAGCAGAGGCGATTCATCCAACGGCCAGGGAGCTGGCGGCCGGCAGTAGGGGGTGGCGCCCGCCACCTGACCTAACCCTAGGTCGGTTGGCTGCCCACTATAAGAACCCCCCTCACTCATTTGGGCTATAAATACCCCCCTGGAGGCACCTCTTCATATGTACCAGTACCATCCCACATCAAGAAACACACAAGCATGAGAAGCAAGGGAGAGTTAGGTTAGAAGCTTAGAGAGCTTTGGCAAGTAGGTTAGCTAGTAGAGAGAGTATAGCTCTAGTGCCCTCGCTACAGCGCGGCTCTTAGTTTAGCACAGCTTAGCCTAAGTCCTTGGCAGTATTAGCGTAGAACTTGCTAAGAGAGAAGTGGGTGCGAGCGACTGGCATCGGAGGTCGGTTGATTTCCCAGCGTCTCTGGTCTAGTTTGCTCTTTTGTATCTCAGGTACATTTATCTTTATCTCAGTATTACTTTAAGCATTACTTTAAGCATTACTTTCAGTATTACTTTCAGTATTAGTTTATCAAGTACCTTGAGTGTGACCTAGCTATCCTACAGTTCAATTCACTTAGCCATAGTAGTTAATCTCTAGTGAGCTTAGTGTTTGATCTTTGCCAATTGGTTGCTTAGTTAGTTTAGTGTTTATCTTATTAAGTCAAGTGTTTGCTCTAACGTCCGCAAGGGTGTCAATATTCAAAGCTAGGGTAGAGATAGTTAGAATATAGTTAAGCGTGGTGCTTAGTTATAGACTTACCTTCAGATACGGCTGGACCCCCGGATAGCTGTGGTAGCAAGCAGGTGGTGACAGCCCTGTGCGCCTTGAATTCCACCACGTAGTTGGCCCAGTTTAACAGTAAGGGTCGTTGTGCTAGTGTTCAACCTAAGTAAGTGGTAAAGGCTAGTACGCCTCGATACTTGACAAGATAGGAATAAAACTATACTCAACTTAGTTGCTTTATTGTCTTTTGCCTGCCTTGCTTCGAAACTATCTTGCTTCATAGTTATCTTGCTCTGTGGTTATCTAGGATTAGTTATCATTAGTTAGTAGTTAGTTATCTTAGTTACCCTTAGTTATCCTATTCCATTTATCTACCTATCATCCACCTTACCTTAGCCATCCATATGATCCTTACCTATCCACCCATATATTCTTTCTAGCCTTTCATCTTTTCCCTTCTCCCCTTTTCCCTTTTCTCTTTTCTTCGACTCTCATCCCCTCCTTGAATCAACTCATACACCACCCTAGCCTTCCCTTGGGATCAAATAAATCGACACCTGGTACTCCTAGGCGAAGTGCTACTATGATAGTTCTGTGCGCTTGCAGAATCTCCTCCTGGTAGATTGCATTCTCGCTAGCTAGCTCCTACTAGTATCGGGACAGACAACCCCGCTTGTCATTAGTAGATAGCTACTTTAGTTACCCTATCCTAGGTGTAGCTAAGAACTACCAGCACTCAGCCTATAAATACTAACCACACCCCATGCAAGTTCTCACAACTCACTCAAAACACAAAAACATCAGCCATCTTGAGCACTAGCAAGGAAGTCATGGGCCCTCTCAAGAACTTCTTCACCGGCAAGAAGAAGAAGAGTAAGGGTGAGGGAAGTTCATTGAGAGCAAACACCCACATTCGTTTTGCTGGGAGTGATGAGGAGAGCGCCGGGTGGGGTACTCCATCCACCAACGAAATGTCGGTGGATCGGAACTCTCCGTTCACACACCAGGCTGGACCAACCATCCGCATCATGAACTCCGTCAATGATATCATCTAGCAGAGTGATCGGGAACGACAGGCCCGGAACATCCTCAGTGAGAGGGAGTTCGTTCACACCCGCCGCATCGACGCCAACTTGCTACGTCGCACTGGTATGGACAGTGAGTTTCTCTATATTTCTCGAACCCTAGGATGGGAAGATGCATGGATGGTTAATGAGGAGGGAATCCTTCCCCTCACAATGGAATTTCTAGCTACCACTGCTACTCACATAACATTCTGGCTTTTTAATGAAGAGCACACTCTTTCGTGGGGGCAGTTTAGCAAGCACTTAAATTTTGATGATTCATGCTTGCTAAACCTGGAATCTGCTTGTACGGGTTTCCATAGAAATGATTTTTGGAAAAGCATTGCTGGGAACAGAGACCCAGGCTTGCCCCGTACAAGTAATATCCACAACCCCACGCTCAGGTTTTTCCACAAGTATATTAGTATCACACTCTTTCCAAGATCTGACTTAAGACCAATTAAAAAGCCTGAAATGCTGCTTTATGCTCTAGTAAACCACATCATGGATAACTAGACTGACTTTTAACATGGGTCTGCTGAACATCGCTATATACTCCTACATTCCTAGTGACCGAGACCTTTTGACCATGGAGCACTTCTCGCAAGGACACATCTTGCGTGAGAACCAGGAGACCGGTGAGATTCACATGATCTACCAAGATTATGTGAATAAAATCGCTCTTCCTGACTTGTCACTTTGGTTGGTGAATGCACCAACGTTACTTTTGGCCCTGGAAACCGAGGCAGAGCAAAACCACAGGTTGCCCCGAGAGAACATCATGCAGGTTCCCAGGAGGAGGACGCGAGCGCAGACCCGTGCAGCAGAAGAGGCCGCAAGAGCAGGAGCAGTGGCACAGGAGTTTGACCCTTTCCATGCAGGGCAGTATGAAGGAGCAGCACACTATGGTCATTTGACACCCCCTGGCTCGCACCAAGCAGGAGGGTCAAATTGGCAGCAACCGCAACATCCGCGGTGGGAATACGGCCAGGAGGCGTCCTTTCACTCATCCCAGTTGGGGAGTTCATCCCATTCCTTGGGAGGATCCACCCGGAACACTGGCCGTGGTGATGAGTTCTTCCATAGGGGAATCTCGCCACAGGCCACTCGCCATTCGTCCTTTCACCAGGACGAATGGATGCGCGATATGGGATATCTTCAGCACCAAATGAATGGACTTACCATGGATACTGCTGAAATCCGTCAGGACTTGAACAACTTGAACCAAAATTTCCAGGAATTCCGCCACGAAACTGGTGGAGAACTGGGTAATATTTCTTCTCTCCTACTGCAGAACCAGCAGAATTGGGACGACATGTACCGTCGTCAAGAATGGATGTAACCCGACCACGCCAAAAGCCAGCTTGGGGGAGGACCCCCGTCAACGAGGTAAGTATCACTGCCATCTTTATTTCCGTTGGTTTTATTTTTATTTCAGTAATTTAAATTTGAGTTTTATCTTAGTTAATTTGCAGTTAAAAAAATATATATATATATATAATAAATAAATAGTAATAAATGAAACGCTCTCATCGTAAGTCTTTCTAAATAAAAATGTATGCCATGCATTAGAGTTATCATGGGAAAACGTATGCTAGAACTAAACTTGATACATGAGCATTAGACTAAGTAAAGGGAAGTAAGTTTCTACTTTGACTTGAGCGAGTCAAGTTTGTGGAGTTGTTATTTTGAAAAATTTAAAAACTTGCTCTAAGTACTTCTGTGGCAAAGAAGGTCCTACCAAAGCCAAATAAATTTTACTCTTAGAGTAGGAGCTTCCACTTGCTGCATGTTAGTGTTGAGCTAGTTAGACTTTTGTTGATAGTCATGGTAGAGAAACTTGTCATATTTTTAGACCAAGGAATTCACTTGCACCCACCTATATAGTGCTATTCTTACACTGAGAATACGCACACAACATGCCTTTATTTCCATTCATCGTTAGGAATACTTCATGGCAAAATATCATGCTCCATAATGAAATCTCAGGGACATGGCTATAGTAGTTTAAAAAAAAGAGCAAGTGCTCTAGAAAGAAAAAAATGTTCAAAAGAGCAAGTGCTCTAGAAAGAAAAGAATATTCAAAAGACCAAGTGCTCTAGAAAGAAAATTCAAAAGAGCAAGTGCTCTAGAAAGTAGAGAATATCCAAAAGAGCAAATGCTCTCATTCATAGCCATGATCCCACAAATGAGATAGAAAGGAGAAATGCCATGAAAGTATTAGCCACAATAAATACCACACACTTGCACATTCCTGGTCTGAACCTATGACTTGTTGCTCCTTTGCTCCATTTGTCTAACTTGGCAAAATTATGCTAGCATTGCATGCTCACTTTTATCCTACCCATTAAACCCCACAAAAAGTCTTAGTGAGAGGATAATTCTTCCATTTCCACATACAAATATGAGTGATTGAGTGAGCCACAGAAGTTACTAAGCATGCTTTCTTTTGAACAAAACTTGCAAAAACTCCACATATCTTGATTAGCAAAATAGGCAAGGGAAAGACAAACCTTCTTTCTTGCTGGTCTTTTGTTCTAATCTTGAGTGCAGGGAAGGCTACCACTTCCATGATGATGAAAATAATATGGGCATACACAACAAAAACACAGAGTTTCCAAGATTATTTCAAGTCCATGCTTGCTCGAGGACGAGCAAGAGGTAAGCTTGGGGGAGCTTGTTGACGGTCACTAAGTGTCATATTCTTAGCATCAACAAGGTCATATAATGCAACACAAGGACCTAAAATCAACCAAAAAACCTTTTATAAACTAACGATTTCCACTTGTCCTTGAGTTTTATTTGAATGTAGGAAATTGCAGGGTTTTTGAGCAAAATGACCAAGAGGACCCACCAGGAGGCGGGCACACTCACCTGGGCTCACTTTGGGCCAAGGTGGGTTGGCGCCCGCCACCCACAACTGGCGGCCGCCAGGGGGGAGAAGCCCAAACTCCCCCCTGCCACGTCACTGATCCAGGAGAAGCACCCCACACTCATTTGCAGTCGTTGCTCACCTAAGTCGGTTCATCCAAGGGCTAAGAAGCAGCGTCACATGGATCATGGCCTAATTGCCCATGTGACGGTTATTGGACAACCCTAACCGACCCCAAACCGACTTGGAGGACCTCCTGGATGCCGTTGGTGAAGAGGCGGTGGATCCAAGGGCCAGGGGGGTGGCGGCCACCACCTAGGGCTGGCGCCCGCCACCACACTCACCCCCCTGACCTAACCCTAGGTCCATAAGTACCCCCCTAGGTCCCTTAGGCTATAAATAGGACCCCCTGAGCTCATTTGTACTCAGACCTCACCTCATTAGTCCCACTCTCTTGTAAGCGAAGCTCTGGTGAAGGAACACTCTTGAGAGACTTAGAGTGAGAGCGAGAGTGAAGAAGAGAAGTGCTAGAGTTGTAATAGAGGATCTTCCAAGTCTCTGGTATAATTCCAATTCTTTCTTCATTTATCTTAATGTTCTTCTACTTTCAGCATTTACTTTAAGTTCTTTACTTATTGTTCTTGTTGAGTGCTTTCGATCATAGATAACTTATTATTTAGTTTGCATCTAGTTTGGGTTCTTCGCTGAGTAATCAGTGCTCTAGTTTTGGACGCAAGATTAGAGTAGTATATATTAGTGTAAGCGCGGTGCTTAGACTAGTTATACCTTAGTTTGTGGCTAGCCCCCCGGATAGCTGTGGTAGCAAACAGGTGGTGACAGCCCTGGGAGCCTTGAATTCCACCACGTAGTTGGGTTAGTTCTTAAATCATAAACCTTGTTGTGCACGTCTGAGGTAAATAGTCCATAGGGTGTGTATGGTTCGAAGAACTAGATAAAACCTTTATTGCTAAGTTAGTTGTGTTCGTAAGTGTGTAGGAAAACATTAATCTGTTCATCGGCCAGACCCCGCCGATTTAGTTTAGTAGTACTTAGTCTTTCTTTCTTTTTAGTAGTAGTAGATATCAACCCCCATTCATACTTTTCGATCAACCCTGCTAGAATCACTAGTTGTTCATAACGGTCCTAGTGTTAGTTCTGCCATAGTAGCTTCCCTGTGGAAGTAAATACGATACTCGGTTACTCCCAGGTGAAGTGCTACAATAGACTTATTCTTTGCGCTTGCGGAACCTACCAATAGTCATACGAGTAGTTAGTTATACTTCTTACATTAAGAAGTACCAACAAACCTTTCTCGCGCCGTTGCCGGGGATAGATTCCATAGTCTACTCCTAGTGACGACGTTAGCAAGAGTCAACAGCCTCTGTCCTAGAAAATCAACCCCAAGAGCAAAGCCGAGACGCGTGATGTCCACGACCTCGAGAGTGGGTGGATGTTCCCTAGGAACACAGGGGACACTACAAAAATGTCCTCACCCAAGTTCACGCAAGTCAACTAGTGACAGGATGGACTTTGGGTAACCTCAACCTCCCCCGAGCAATGCGAGAGGGATTCAGGCTATTTCGCAAAGCGGGAAGCTCGATTTCTGTAGAGCACGGATGCCAGAAATCCAATGCAAAAGCCCACAGCCAAATCCGAAGTCGAGTGAACAAACTGCAGACGAAACGGTGCCCATGGACCCGGAGCGGTGAAGGGCGGACGTGAGACTTGGACTGACGGACCAATGGCCTGAGGATCAGCTATGGTGTCTGATAGCCAGCGTCCGATGTGATCCTGGCAGACGCGTCTGATGCAAATCAGGTCAAAACAAAACCTTACTGTGTAGCCATCGGACGCTGCTACAGTGACAGCTCAGCGTCCGATGTTAAGGCCTCGGAGCGTCCGATGACAACGGAGCGTCCGATGCCAACACACCTGCTGCGTCCGATGCAAAAAGAGCGTTTCCAAAAGCTCACTGCATGACCATCGGACGTTGCACCGTAGCGTCTGATGTCAGCGTCCGATGCCCCTTTAAAATCACAGAATCTGACACGTGGCAACGATACGTCTGATGCCCTCGTGCTCAGCGTCCGATGCCCCCAAAATAGCACAGTTCTTCCGCGGATTCAACCCGATCTCCTCCGAATCAAAAGCTCTAAAGCTTAGACTTGGTATGAGGAGTTCTTAAGGTGTTAGTGAGCTACTCCTAAGAGCTCATGGCCAGAACCTAACTCCTAATCGGTGAATCGGAAGAATTGGGGGCAAAGGTGAGAAAACCGATCCAAATGCAAAAACCAACGGATCTACTTGTTCGTGAGGATTGAGTTGAATTCATAATGTGCAAATGATCCCCTCACGATAAAGAACAAGTTGATTCAAATGGTTTTCCAAATGGAGAAAGGTGGAGTGAGATCGATCGACGGGAAAAACGTGGAGAAAAGGTGAACGCGAAGAACAACTCAAGAACGCAAATCACAACACGAATTCTAGCCGAAAATTGTCCCCACGAGGAGACAACGGGAATCCGGTCCCGTTTCCGCAAAATCCAAATACACAGAGGTATGATTCACCGTCTCTGCGGATCTCAGTAGCTATAGCAGGATGTGGGAGAACAGGAAACCCTAAGTGAAAGTAGCAAATGGCTGAGATAGTCTAGAGGGAGGGGTGGCCTCTCCTTATATATCCTAATACCATTATTCCCCTTTTACCCCTAATGCTAATGAGCGGGCAGGCTAACCCTAAGGGTATTCCTGACCAACTCGAGAGTGTAGTCAATCCGACGGCCATGCCCGCACATCCGGTAGCTTCGCTTCGACATGACCTCACCTGATGCCGCCACGTGCCGCCAATGCGTCGCTCGTCCTTTTCACGGACCTCCCCTCGGTTTTGAGGCTGAAACCGGGAAACCTGGACCATCCCCTGGTTTTGAGGCCGAAACCGGGAAACCTGTCGTCGGTCGCTTGAGTTTTGTGGCCCAAACTCAGAAACCAGCCAACGTCCAGGTTTTGAGGCCCAAACCTGGAAACCATCCTCAGCCCGAGTTTTGTGGCCCAAACTCAGAAACCGACAGCACCCAGGTTTTGAGGCCCAAACCTAGAAACCGTCCACTCGGTGGTTTTTCTGCGGCTCAACCACCAAACCGACTCCGTAGAGGGATGCACCGCCTGTGCACGCCGTCCACCCACATGTCTTCACTTGTCGCTGTCCCAGGCTATCAGCCACCACGACTGATCCTCAGGCCACCGGTCCTTCAGTCTAAGTCTCACGTCCGCCCTTCACTGCTCCGGGTCCATCGGCACAGCACGTCTCTACTTGACCTTCACCTTGCCTTTGATCACCGTCTCTGAGCTCGACACCTGCACAACACAAGCCAAAGAACATGCGCATCATCCCAGTTGACAATCACTCATCATCTCAAGATCCGGCATACACCCATGTATCCGCAAAAAAATCTTTTGAAAAAAAATGAAGAAACTCTCTCTCCCTTTTAAAAATAAATGGCAACCTTTTTGATCCATGTTTTCTTGAGCCTTATGTTTTCAATTTTCCTTAAGCATGGATATATTCTTTCTCAATATTGCCATAATAATAATAATAATAATAATAATAATAATAATAATAATAATAAATTAGGCTCCCCAGTGTTCCAACTGGTAGAGCCCTTGTTGTATTTCTCTTCGTTGTTTTTCTGTTAAAAATAAAAAGAGGTACAAGAATAAAGTGTGGGCGAGATCTTTCAAGTTCAACAATCACACATTCGAGATATCCCCCCACATGTTGCAACAAACATCGATCGCCTTGATATAAAGAAGGTCAGGATCAATAGCTCAAGTACCAACAAGCTAACGAAGAACTTCAGCTTCTTCAAAGCCGGCTTCAGAATGTGTCGTATGATGGTGGCGCCACCGATCGCTCGATGCCTACGTGGGGAAACAAGTACACATCTCACCATTTCTATCATTATGTCTTTGGGGCCATTGATGCACACCCCATTTTCAAGATCATCTGGAAATCAAGATGCACTCCAAGACTCAAGTTTTTTGCATGGCTTGTCTTGATGGACCGGCTCAACACCAAGTCAATGCTTCGCCGTCGGCATTTAAACATACAGCATTCGGCTGCATGTGTCCTATGCAGCAGTGGTGAAGAAGAAACCATACAACACCTGTTTTTTGATTGTTCTTTCGCACAAGAGTGTTGGGTGATTCTCCATTTCCAATGCGATGTTTCCCTTCCGCTTTTGGACATGTTAGTACAAGCTGGAAATGCACATAATCTTCCATTCTTCACAGAGGCAGGCCTCATTGCAGCATGGGAATTATGGAAGCTGCGCAACGACAAGGTGTTCCAGAGACGTGATCCCACCCCTTCAATTTGGCTAGGAAATTTTAAAAACCAATGTATTCTCCAGTCTGTACGTTTCAAGGATGATCTTAGGTCATCTTTCTGCTTCTGGCTAGACGCTTTTAGCTAATTGGTATGTAAGTACTTTCTCAGTCTTCCAAAATTAATATAATTTGGCTCAGTGTGGGGACCTCCTCCACAGTCTTTTATGGTAAAAAAAATAGCTCAAGGGGGCATTGGCTGAACTTACAATTCAGCCAAACCACCTTTGAATCTTCATCAGTCCTTCATCTTCAAATGATGGTTTGTGAAACACTCGCCTCAGCTTCCTAGTTCTTGAGTTTAAATATACATAAAACATGACCAACTAAAATTGAACTCAATGAACCAACACTACTTCTTGTTTCCTTGCAATAATCAGAGAACCACACTTCGTCTTAAAATTTGAAAAGTGACATGTTCGTAACATCTTTGAGATAGAAGCTTGCATAAAGTTTGTTCCATATACATGTACTTATGCTTGTGGGAAAATATCTTGATAGGACAATCATGATGACTAAGATGTTGTGAAGTATGATATAGTTTTGGCTTATGAATCATACCTTTTCTATTCGAAGTACTTAGAGAATTTGTTTTGAAAATAATATAAAAACCATAGTATCACATACTCCTCATTTGGTGAGAAATTCCTACCAAAGCCAAATATGATATCTTGCAAAAAAAGTTTCAAGCTTTCTACATACGCTGCTTGTTATTGTATTGAGTTCGGTCAAGTCTTGTTGACCCGTGTCGAGAGATTTATCATGCGCCCAAAATTCAAGATCACACACACTACACATATACCTGCCGCTCCTCCACTGGGAGTGCACAAAAACATGCCTCCATTAGATCCACCAAAAAGCTCTACTCCTACACTAGGGGTAGATAAATGAGAACATATATGATGAATGATTGACTTTGTTGAGGAAGGTTTGAGGCTTTTTCCGGTTAAGTCCATATGTTGCTATGCGCTTAATGTTTATGACTAACCGGTGGCGTTGAGTTGTGTTGTGTTTACTGTGTTGGTGTGCGTGTGTGACATGTGTCTGTTGGCTGTGTTGATGTGCAGGTGTGGAGATCGGATACAGTGGTCAATGGCGAGGTGAAGGTCAAGTAGAGACATGTCGTGCCAACGGACCGGGAGCGGTGAAGGATGGGCGTGCCGTGGGGCGGACGTGCCATGCCGATGTACCCAGAGCGATGAAGGGCAGACGTGAGGCTTGGACTGATGGACCAAAGGGCCAGAGTACTAGCTGCGGTAGCTGGCACGTGGCATCGGCAAGCGAGAGCACATGGGGATGTGCGGTGCATCGGCCGAGTCGGGACGAAGACGATGGCGTCGTGGCACTTGGCAGGAGGTCGGACACGGGCTTGCGTGCGGCGCAAGTGCCATCGGCCAAGTCAAGAAGGAAGGCGAAGGCGTTGTGTCCGGTGTGGAGGCTGGACATGCATCGGCATCGGTGCCGGTGGTCGAGGTGTGCGAACCACATCCCATCTACGGTGCGGGTTCGGTAGCTGAGCCTCAAAAAGCTACCCTCGACGGTTTCCGAGTTTGGGCCTCGAAACTCGGGATGGCCAGTTTCCGAGTTTGGGCCTCAAAACTCGGGATGGACGGTTTCCAGGTTTGGGCCTCAAAACCTGGGCTCGCGGGTTTCTGAGTTTGGACCTCAAAACTCGGGTGGATGGTTTCCAGGTTTGGGCCTCAAAACCTGGGCTGGTAGGTTTCTCGGTTTGGGCCTCAAAACCGGGGAAGGTCCAAAAGTACGGTCGACGCGTGGCGGCGTGGAGAGGCTGGCGCGGCGGCGAAGCTATCTACGAGGAAGGCGCGGTGGTCGACATGACGGCACGTGGCGGCATCAGGGAGGTCGTGTCGAGGCGAAGCTACCGGATGTGCAGGCGTGGCCGTCGGATGAAAACTGCTAGGGTTGGACAGTTTTACCCCTCGGGGGTATTTGGGTTGAGTGCTTCATGTGAGGGCATTTTGGTCTTCTTACGTGCGCCTATATATATGTGAAGGGGCTGCTAGGGCAGCCATCCTTGGAGGTGTTACTCTCATTTTGTTTAGGTGAGAGGAGGCTAGGGTGAGAGAAGAGACCGACTCTTGTTCTTGAGCTTTTCGCCATCCGCGTTTTGTATTGCGAGGAGTGGCTTGTAACCCAACACCAAGTGATAATACAAATCATCATCTTCCCAAATCCAAGGATCAAATTCGTCCTCCTCTTGTTGGCTGTGATTTTGGATCGAATTCGCGTTTTTGTTCCTCGCGTTTCGGTTTTTCCCCTCCCGGAGATTTGTCTCGTTCTCCCTCTCCGAGCGACGATTTGCGATTCCATTTGAATCAATTTGTTCTATGTCGTGAGCTCCTTCTTTCCACCAAAGGATTTCCTCTCTGACCTCACGAGCACATAGATCGGGTCGAAATCGCGTTCGTTCTTCGTTCTTTCCCCTTTTCTAGTGTTCTTCCAATTTCTCATGGATTAGTTGGTTTGGAGCAATGATCTCCTAGGATTAGCTTCCCAACACGTAGAAGAACACTTGGGAGAAGTTTGGTTGCAGCCCCGTTCGATTTTGTGAAGATCCAATCGATTTTGGTTTTGTCCCGAGCTGTTTTTGGGCTTTCTGGACAGTGGCGAACTGTCCAGGACTTATCCCCGGACCATCCGGGGGTCGGGGCTGTTCACGGGCAGCGAGGTCGCTGTTCTCATTTTTGAACGGCGGACTGTCCGGGACTCATTCCCGGACTGTCTGGGGTTCAATAGCGGACAGTCTGCGGTTCACTAGCGGACAGTCCGCGACTGCACAGTTTTGCTGATTTCGTCCGTATCTTTTGCATACGAGCTCCGATTTGTGATCCGTTTGTTGCGTTGGTTTCCTAACTTCTTAAGGATCATTCCAAAGTACTTTTGCCACCATTGGTCAAAGTATTTTTGGTCGGACACTTCCTTCTTCTCCATAGGAGTTAAGTGTTCCGCTTTTGGAGTTTCGTTTGTTCTAGCGGCCGTATCTTTTGCGTTTGAGCTCTGATTTGAGATCCGTCTGTTGCGTTAGTTTCCTAACTTCATAAGGATCTTTCCAAGGTGCTTTTTCCACTAGATGGCCTAAGTAGTTTTGGTCGAACACTTTCCTCTTCTCCATAGGATTGAGGTGTTCCGTTATCGGAAGTTGATTGTTCTAGGAGATTGCTTGTGCAGTTTTGCCCTGTTGCTTTGGCGCTTCGTTTTGGGGTTCTTTGGTAGTTTTGTTGTACCTCTAGGACATCTCCTAGGGTATCCACCTATTCGTAGGTCGTGAACTCACCGGTTATTTGAGTCTTCACTTTTGGGGTGATTTTCTGGGACAAGGGCCATCATTTCTCGAGAAGAAATTTGAGGCTCCCATTCACCCCCCTCTGGTCGCCAATTCGGTCCTTCAATTGGTATCGGAGCCAGTTAAGGATCTCTCTACCTTAACCGGTTCCGGATCCGCGAAGGCGACCTTTTGAGAGCGGTTTTGTTTCCGATTTTGCTTGTCGAGGTGTTGAGCTTTTGTTTGGCTAACACTAACGGTGTTTTTGGAAGTAGCACCAAGTTCTTTTTCAAGTATGTCTTTGTCTTTTGGTTTGAATGTTTCCAAGGACAACATCTTAGGAAGAAGGAGGAGTGCAGTTGATGAGAGGGATCGCGAAGTGAATGAGCTGTTGAATCTTCTACGTGATGATGAACTTTCAACAGAGGATCTTTTACATCAACTTGGCAAGGCCAAGAGAGGTACACTTGCTTGTGGTCTTGTGACCTTGCACAACCTATATGAGGCTTGCACTAGGAATGATGAGCTTTGTGCTATCTTGCTTAGAAAGAATGAGAAGTTGAAATGCTCCATTGCTAGGTTGAAGTCTAGACCCTCTTTGCCTTGCACCTCTTGTAGTGACATGGTTAGGAAGAATGATGAGCTAGGCTTTTCTCTTGCTAGCTTAAAATCTGACAATGAATTGTCGAAATCAAATGCTTCCAAACCATGTTTAGTTTGCATTGACTTGTGCAAGGATCTTGAATGTCCTAAAACTGAAATAACCTTGCTTAAGTGTGGCAGAACCTCACATTAATGTGGCCCACCTGCACAAGTCATCGTCTTCCCGAGCCCTAATGACTATGCACATGTACCACATCACTGGAAAGATCTGTCGGGTGTCCCCGAGAGAACCCCGAATTATCCACGAACCACAGGATCATCATCATGAAGGTTGGAATAATTACAACATTACAACATTGGTTACCAAATACCATCGGAGTGCGGAAGCAAGATAGATAAACATTACAAAACATGAATAAGTTACTTTTACATAAACATAACTTGTATTGAGGAAGCAGGAGAGTATTACAGAACCACACTTAGGTGGAGTACATAAGTTGGAGAAGAACAAGCAGATCATGTCAAGCCCACTGACATGATTGTGATTGACAACACTTGTTAAGAAACCTGCAACAGGGATTTAACAAACCCTGAGTACTGTCGGTACTCAGCAAGACTTACCCGTCAACAGAAAAGACTTCAGGGTCATGCTGGTTTGGGTAGGCTCAACAGTATTTTTCATTTGCATAAAAGCTTACTAAAGTAATCCTAGATCCAAATTTTACTTAATCATTTAAGTACTTGGTAAGAACTGAAAGTGAACCTTAGTGAAAGATCATTGTCATTCTTTCTTAAACCAGTTCCATTTTTCTTCTACGGTGCGGGTCAGTGGATTGAGGCTCCATATCCAAGGAAACACAGCGATTCAAATCGATTAAACCCAGCTGGGGATTTAGTACCACACGACATATGTAGAACTTAATCTGGCATATGTCAACCCTATCTATAGATCCTCCCATACAAGAACGGGTCCAGCGTCACCCGAGAGTACAGTACACCTCGAACCCGACTATCTCATAGCCCCGAGGGTACACGCTACTCTCGCCATCTCTCCACTCCCAGTACGCGGTTAGCCGTTCTCAAGTATCGGAATAGCTATAGATGAGGCTTACCACCGCATGTGGGCTGTACTCAAAGGTCTCAATCACAGCAGGCCAACAACGATAAGGTCCTATTCCGACACATCCGGGTCTCCACACATCGATCCAAGGATCGATGCATGTGCCCGTCTGGTCTTAACCATCATTCTTTCTCATTATCATTCCAAAACGATAAGTATCAAAAACATTTATCAAAAGCTTCATAAAGCAAGGCTAAGCCTTTCTATCATTTGCATAAAGCAGGTAGCAAGGAATGATATATCGATAACAAGGTTGATCATGCATCAACAGGTTTAAAACATTTATTTGATAAACATTTAATGCATCAGGTTTTCGAAAATAAGTGTAATTGTAAATCCAAGGAAATGATTAAATGAACTGGGGCTTGCCTTTGTTGCAGGGAAGATAGGATCCAAGAATGATCCACAAAGGTTAGTTCCTTCATCTAGAAGTTAAGTCTTCTCGACGAAGCTTGTCCAACAAGAATCTCCTTCCGAGGCTTGTTCGACAAGGGTGATCATCAAAGCTTGATCAACACGACTCAAACACTCTCGGATACTACACGTAGATAAATGATGTATGCTTAGTATGATGCCATGCGATGCATGCTAAGGTGCAGGACAATTCAAATGCATAACAGAGGTGAACACAAGGTAATGAAAGTCGAGTACAACTTTCCTTCGCGGTAAAGTTGCAAACCAACAAAACCAACTTGCAACTTACCAACTAAGATTCCTAGCTATACATACAACTTCCACCAAGCACCTTTAGGAAGATAACTAAGGATGGTTAAGGTTCATTAAACATCACTCAAGCCATAGGAGCACAAGATGAGAGGTGTCCCATGGTCTTCAAACAATAATCCAAAGTCACACAAGATGTAAACATTGTTGTCCACACTTTGGACAGATTACATGTTCTATACTAATCAAGCCATAACCGGAGCTTCTAACATCCTAAAGGAGTGATCTTAGACAATTTGGAAAACTCAACAAATTGTCTACAAACATCCTAATATCACCCATGGTTGGTTCTATAGGCAACTTGGTCAAACAGTTGGAACAAGCATTTCTGTCCAGGGCTAGGACAGATTTGCTAACCCAACTTCAAACAGCTATAACTGGAGCTCTGGGTCACCAAAAAGGGTGATCCTTAACAATTTAGAAAGCTTATGAAAAACTCTAAAACTTTCCTATTATACTTAACAGGTGATTCACAACTTAATTAGCTCAAACAACTATATTACACAAATCTGTCCAGAAGATAGGACAGATCTAACCTACTGAATTATAAAAACCACAACTCCTAATCTGGCAGGCCTCAAATCATGAAATTTTAGGACAAGTTAGATATAGAAGTTGGCTATGACTTCTCTATACAACTCATTGACAGAAAATATACTTTACTTAGTGGAAACAACCACTGAACAAACACTGGTCATGCAGCTAGAACAAACCACAATTAAGACCAAGTGTTAAACTTAACTTGATCTATAAGCAAGATCATACTTAACCACTTAATCACATGGAGCACAACCATCATTCATAAAATACTAAGGCAATAAAGGTTAATCAGGTAATATTAATTGTTCTTAACCAAAAATCAGCAAGGTTTTATTACCTAAACAAAGTGCTATTACTCATTCTTTATTAATTAAATAAAGAAATTAAGGTTAAACTAAACTTTACCAAATTGAGCTCAAATTTTTACTAAAGATTAGCTACATTATGAAAACAGTAACAAAATTGGTTTCCTGATTTTTGGACTTATAAATAAGTCTATAAAAATTATCAAAGACCCATTTATTAATTAAAAGCCATATTTAAATCACTACCAAAATTTCTTCAAACATCAAGTTTAATATTTTTCATGGATAGAGCACATCACAAGGATTACAACAAAACTTATGTCACAATTTTTGGAGCACATAAGAATTAGTTATGCATTAATCAAACAATCAACACAAATAAGCATTTTCTGGAAAAGATTAAAGAGCCAAAAACCATTTCTTACTCACCCTTACTTACCCTCTCTCTCTGGCTCGCGGGCCCGGTCAACATAGGACCCTGGGCGGCCTTGACCGCGGGTTCGCCGGCGGGTACATCGACGTTCTCGTCGACGACGAGGTTTCCGGTGATGACGAGCACATCTACGCGATCTCCTCGACCACGCGCACATGCCCATGCGGTTGGTTGGGCTAGCTAGGGCTTGGCGAAGGCTTGGCCGCAACTATGGCGGCGCAATGGCGGACGGCCCGACGGCTTGACGGCGGAGCGGCGTCTGAGCGGCGGTAGCGACCAGGAAGGTGGCCTAGGAAGTTACAGGGATTCACTATGGAGTCGGTGCGCGACTTGGTTGGAGCGGGGACACGGCGGGTGGTGCGGCGCACGGTCATGGCGAACGCGGCGGCGCGAACTGGCACTACGTCGGCGTTCCGACGCGACGGTGGCGGTAGCAACCAAAACAACAGGCTGACCACAACCCTCGAATCGAGACGAAGCCAACGCACTCAACGGGGAGGTGAGAGGTGCACTGCATGTGCCTGGCCACGGCGAGGCGGAGCTCGCGGCCATGGCCATGGCGGCTCGGCAGTGGTTGCGGCGGCGTGCACAGCGGTCCGGCGCTTCTGCCGTGGTAAAGACCTCAGCGGCGGACCGATGAGCTTCGTGGCCTTGTGGCGGAGCTAGCACGAGCGCTCGGAGGAAGTAAAACTCACCAGAGCAGGCCAGCCATGGCGAGACTCACGGTGGAGCTTCGGTCGGCGCTGGAGAAGACGACCACGGTGGTGGCGCTACGGTTCACCGGAGTAGGCTAGTGAGGGCTCAAACGAAAGCTCAGGAGGCGGCGGAATCAGTGGCACGACCAATTTGGCCGGAGACGGCATAACGACGGCGAGGTATGAAGGCGGAGCTTGACGGTTTCAGAGGAGCAGAGGAGGAGAAAAGGGATAGTGCCGACGATGGAGAGGTTTATACAGCCGGCCAAGGACTTGGGGCGATAGGCACGTCAAGGCGGTCACCACAGTGCAAGCAGGAGGTGGCGGGGGTGCGTGTCCTGGCCGGCAGAAGCGGCGGCGGCGCGAGCACGGCAAGTGCAGAGCACCGTGTTCTGCTTCTCTTCCCCTCTCTCAGATTACTGTAGGAGGCAGATATTTCCCCCTTCTCTATTTCTCCAGATATATGTACTATGCTGCAAAAACTCCAAAAACAAAAGTTGCTCCAAACTTTGAGTTCTACAAGTTTGCTTAAAGAACCAAAGTCAAATTCTGCCTGGATTTTGAATTGGAGTTCAAATTCAAATTTGGACCAAACTGAATTTCAAAATTACTTTTGAATTTTCTGAACAACTTCAAATTTTACCAATATAAAAGTTGTTCCTTATGAGATTATCTATAACTTTGGTTTTGGTCCCATATCAAAATTATGCTTAATTTTTGAACTACACAAAAGGGGATAAAACTAGGGTTTGGAAATTAATTTTAATTTGAAACCAAATCAAACTTGTTTTCCAAATTACTTCAGATTTTCTTTAATAACTTGAAAATCTATCTTAATAAAAGTTGTTTCTTTTAATCCTCTCTACAACTTTGACTAAAGGACCAAGGTGTACTTCTTTTTAGTTTTTGAAATCTAGTTTTGGGGGTCAAATTTAGGGTTTGAAAGATTTCAAATTTATTCAAACTTTTGTACAGAAACTTTGAAAACTTTAAATACCAAAGTTGTACCTCTCAGCAAGAGCTCCAACTTTGCTTTTGAAATCATTTTAAAATTTGACATAAT
The DNA here is from genome assembly GCA_009763385.1 of Coix lacryma-jobi var. lacryma-jobi. Taxonomy (NCBI): domain Eukaryota; kingdom Viridiplantae; phylum Streptophyta; class Magnoliopsida; order Poales; family Poaceae; genus Coix; species Coix lacryma-jobi. The sequence goes on along the minus strand of CM019824.1, from coordinate 78,757,167 downwards.
TTTTGACTTATAGAAAAGGGAATAAAAAGAACATTTAAAACTAGGATTTTACTCACACTTATCATTTCATGTATCATCTAACCATATCACTTTATGAAAGCATCACACAAGATTATGCAACACTCATATTCAATTATGTGAAACATCACATCTATGCTTAAAACAGGAAATGCTTTTATGCCATGATGCCAGATGATTATGCATACTAAACAACTTAATTATGGTTTTAATTACTGCTTAACACCAGGGGTGTTACAGCCCTTCCCCCTTAAAGAAATCTCATCTCGAGATTTTAGAAGCACTTAAAAGACTGGGGTTGAGTAATGGAAAAGGAAATGTGTCACACTTGTTTACTCACAAAGAGTTCACAAGGCAAATGAGGTTGGGTTCATGATTACCACCGAGATCAGAACACGGTTGCAAGTAGCAAGGTAGAGAATATTTGAGTGAAGCAAGGAAAATCAAATAGGGGTACTCAGAGGATATACTTTCAGAGGATTATGAGTTTGCATGGAGTTCCGAAGACTATCGTCTCAGATAGGGGTACTTAGTTTGTTTCAAAATTTTGGGAAAGTCTACATGAGTCTCTGGGCACTAAACTCTTACACAGTACAGCTTACCATCCACAAACAGGGGGTCAGACTGAAAGAGTAAATCAAATATTAGAGGATATGCTCAGGCCGTGTGCTCTTAACTTTCCATTTAAGTGGGATGAGTGCTTACCATTAGCAGAGTTCTCATACAACAATAGCTATCAAGAGAGTATCTGTATGGCACCATTTGAAGCTTTATATGGCAGAAGGTGTCAGACTCCTTTACATTGGTCCGAGCCTGGTGAAAGATGGTTCTTTGGTGTCAATCTAGTTCAAGAGACCGAACAGAAGGTCAAACTCATACAAAGGAATATGAAAATAGCACAATCTCGACAGAAAAGCTATGCAGACAAAAGGCGTAGACCTTTGACGTTTGCCAAAGGAGATTTTGTGTATCTAAAGGTGTCACCCACCAAGGGTGTTTATCGTTTCGGGGTCAAAGGAAAACTTGCTCCCTGTTACATTGGGCCATTTCAAATCCTAGCCAAGTATGGCAAAGTGGCATACCGTATTCAACTACCAGCTCATCTGTCAGAGGTTCATAATGTGTTTCACATCTCTCAGCTGAAGAAGTGTCTACGAGTTCCTGACCAAGTGGTTGATGTTGAAGGGGTACAACTTGAGCCTGATATGACATACTCAGAGTATCCCATCAAAATTCTCGATCAACGAGATAGAGTAACTCGACGACACACTCACAGGTTCTATAAAGTTCAATGGAGTCAGCATTCTGAAGAGGAAGCAACTTGGGAAACCGAAGAATTCCTAATAGAGTAGTTTCCTGAATTCTATGCAACCATAGAGTCAGGGCAGTGAAAGAGGTTGACAAATAAAACGTGTTCCTAGTTTTTGTAAAAAGTTTGTAATCTTTATCCCCGTATCCCACAATTATAGTAGTTGGCTTAGTTTATAGTTAAATCTCGGGTCAAGATTTCTTTTAGGGGGAAAGGATGTAACACCTCAGGTGTTTACATGAATAAAATATTGTCATGCCATCATAAGCATTTCATAGCATCATATGCTAGCTCACCTTGTGATGCATTCACTAAAATGAATTTAATTTCTAATATGTGAGCATCTTTGTTTATAAGCTTGTGATGCAGCTCAAAAACCTAATTTGGAATGTCATTATGAAGTAACTTGTGTTCATTCCCAGTTGACTAAAGTCAGGTAGGATATGAATCCAAGTTCAACAATTCAAAAGGGTATAAAATTTGTGTAGCCTAGAAATGGGAAAGTCATCAAATTTCTATATAAGTTAATTAGCTCTTTTAGTTAACTCAAAATCTATGCATATTTAGGGGTTGACCCTAAAAGCTCTTTGGTAGATCTTGAAAATAGGTACAACTTTGGTATTTAAAGTTTTTAGAGTTGCTGCACAAAATTTCAAGTAATTATAAATTTACTTAAACCCTGGAAATGATCCCTTTTTGATTTTAAACTTGCATTTCAAAAATTATTTGAAAGCTGAGTTTGAAATCTACATCAAAGTTGTAGAGAATTTCAAAAGGAACATTTCATACATTGACCATTTTTCAAGTGTCAATGCAAAATTAAAAGTAATTTTGTTTTTGACTGCCAAACCCTAAATCTGTCCCCTTTTCAAATCTCCAATTTGAAGTCAATTTGAACTGTTTTGATCAAATTGACCTATTTCCAGATGAAATCAGTCAAAGGGTGTTAAAGCAAAGTTGAACAACTTTTCAAACTCTACCTTTCGTATGTTGCCAAAATTTGAAGTTCTTCAGAAAATTCAAGAGTAATTTTGAATTCAGTTTGGTCCAAAATCGGTTTTGAACTCCATTTCAAAATCTAGGAAGATTTTGACTTGAGTTCTTAAAGCAATTTTGTAGAGCACAAACTTTGGAGCAACTTTGGTCTTAAGAGTTTTTGGAGTGCAGTTCAAAGTTCTAGAGTAAAAGAAAAGGGGGAAGTGCAGTGCTACAGTAATCTGGGAGAGGGGGGAAAAAGAGCAGAGCATGTGCTCTGCCCTTGGCCGCCATGTCATCGCCGCCGTGGCCTGGGCGCCTCCTCCCGGCTCCGCGTGTCCGGCCACGCAGCTGCTTCCCTCTCTGCTTCACTCCGTGCGGTGGCAAGCTCTGAGAGCTCCCCAACCCTCTCATCACCCGCGTCCGCCACCTCCCCTTTTCTCCTCCCCTGTTTTCAGTCCGGCTCCGACGAGCTCACTCTCCGCCGTTGCCGCGTCTCTGCCATCTCCATCTTTCCAGTCGCTCCGCCTAGCTCCTTTGCTTCTCCTGAGCTAGCTAACCCAAGCTCTAACGCTCGCAATCGCCGCCGCCACCGTCTCCTTCCTCGCTGCCAGCAGGACGCCGCCGTAAGTGCCTTGGTCGCGGTCACGGTAAGCCGAGGTATCTCCAGTCAATCCGATGAGTGTTGTAGCTTCGCGTTTTGTTGTGGCTCATGTTCGGCTCGCTTTGGAGGTCGCTAACGCTCTGGCTTGGGCAGTCCGCGACGGTTGCCACTGGCGCAAGCTCCGCCATCGCCACCGCCGTCGCCAACCTTGGTCCAGTGCTCCTCGAGTCAAGGCAAGGTGAGCACCGTAGTCGTCATGAGCTCCTCGATGTGTTGCGCTCCCTGGTTCAGTCGCTACCGAGCCACCGTGGTCGGTCCGCAAGGCTCGCCGTCGGCGCAAGAGCCACCATGGCCGCCACCGTGGACCGCATGTATCCAAGCCGTCTCTGTCCAAGCTAGGGGAAGCACCATGGTCGCGAGGTGTACCTCGGGGTGGTGCTACCCTCTTCTAGGTCGCTACCGAGCCCTAGCGGTCGGAACGTCGCGTCGCCGCCGTGCTCGAAGTGGCCGAGCCACCATGGCCGTCGTCTGCTCGAAGTCGAGTGAGTGCTAGGTCGGGTAAAGGGTGGAATCGGTGCGCGAAGTCAAGCTGGAGGCGTTGCGGTCCTCGCCGTCACCGGAAACTTCGCCGGTGAGGAGATCACCGGCCGGTCAACGGGTCGAACGGCCGGTCAAGGCCGGCCAGGCGCTGGTCTCGGCGTGAGAAGGGAGAGAGGTGGCTGACGCCTGGGGCCAGGGTGTCAGCTGCCGTGGGCCGTAACTGGGCCGAGCCCAGTAAGAGTTAGAAATGGTTTTTTTTTCCTTTTTCTGAAAGGGAAGAATAGTGTCAGATTTTGTCTTTTTGATATCTTTTTGTAGATAGCTGCAAAAATTGTGAAAATTTTTGTGTAGCTTTCTCAAGCTGCCTAATATTTATGAAAAATATGAAACTTGAGGTTTGAACAAATTTTGAAACGGTTTAAATAGGCCTTTTTATTCATAAACGATCTTTGATGATTTTTGTAGGTCTTTTTAAAAGTCAAAAAAATCATGTTTTTAAGTGCAAATGCATCATCACAAAAATTTTGAACTCTGTTGGTAAAAATAGAGTTTATTCTTACTTTCTATGCCTTATTTATTTAGTTAAATGCAATAAATTGTTTTAATTCTGCAAGTTTATATCATTGTGAAAAAAATTGTGATATTTGCTCTACCACTGTTATTTGATATAATGAATCATCTCTAAAAATTTGATCTAAATTGAGCATAGTTTGCTTCACAATTTAATTTCATGCTGATTAAAATACTTTCTTTATGAACAAGTAATATTGTTTAATATGAAAACCTAAACCTCTTTTTGATAGATTTAACGGTTAAGATAAGTGAATTATCTTGATCTGCTGAGTGAATTATCTTGATCTGCTATTTGATGCAGATAAGCTTCACTCATATAACCATGTATGTTTATACAAGTTGGCTTTGTTGGTTTGCAACGGTACCGATGGGGAGCTGTTGCAAAAATAAATGTTTATAGCTTAGAAAATTTCCATCTTTACCATGATCATGTCATGAGCATTCCATTAAGCATGCACTCTGTTATCGTGTAGCCTCCGAAGTAATCGTGTGTCCGGACGAGGTTGATCCGGAAAGTTCAGAGTGTCCAGTTGACCCAGGTTATCAGGAATTCCAGACTCTTCCAGTCAACGAAGGCAAGCCCTGGTTCATTTAACCATTTCCTTGGTTTTACAATTACACTTACTTTCGATAACCTGATGCATTATATGTTTATCAAATAAATGCTTTAAACCTGTTGATGCATGATCAATCTTGTTATCGATATATCATTCCTTGATACCTGCTTTATGCAAATGATGGAAATGCTCAGCCTTGCTTTCTCACGCTCCCGATAAATGTTTTGATACTTATCATTTTGGAATGATTAAGAGAAAGAAGGATGGTTAAGACCAGACGGGCACCTGCACCGAACCTTGGGGCGGTGTAGGGCAACCCGGATGTGTCGGATTAGGGTTAACCGTTGTTGGCCTGCTAGATTGAGAAACTGTGAAGTACCGATCATATGCTACGGTAAGCCCTGCCTTGGTGGTTCTTAAATGAGAACGGCTAATCGCGCACTGGGAGTGGTGAGATGGCGGGAGTACTAGCTACCCTCGTGGGTTAAAGTCCCGAATTGGAGGTGTACAAGTACTCTCGGGTGGCACGGACCCGGTCTTGTTTGGAGGATCCGAGGTTGGGGTTGGTATATGTGTGATCACGGGTCTACATATATCGTATGATCGCGGAAAACTCCCAGATCTGGTTGAATCGGTTCGAATCGTCGTGCTCCTCGGTTAAGGAGACTCAATCTTTCGACCCGCACCGTAGAATGAAAAATGGAACTGGTTAGGAAGGAATGATGATGATCTTTCACTAATGTTCACTTTCAGTTCTTACCAAGGACTTAAATGATTAAGAAGAATTTGGATCTAGAACTACTTTAGTAAGCTTTTATGCAAATGAAAATTCTATTGAGCCTACCCAAGCCAGCATACCTATTCTTCTCTTCTCTTGTCGGGTCAGTCTTGTTGAGTACCTTTGTACTCAGGGTTTGTTAATCCACTGTTGCAGGTGACGTTCACGAGCAGCCTTGTTTTGAGGCTTGTTGCGTGACCGTCGTTGAGGAGGACGTGTCCGGGGAGGAGTAAAGCAACCCTTAGGCGGGGTTGTTTGTGTGTTATACAGTTTTATTAATGCCACTTCCACTACCTAGGGTAAAGTTTGAAACTATGGTTTGTAATAACGACACAAGTTTGAACAACTAGTTTGTAAAACTTATGGTGTAATACTTCTGCACTTTTATCTCTGATGTATATTATTTGTGAAATGTTGTAATACTGCAATGACTCTTGCAATGATCCTGGGAATGTAAGGAAACGTGGATGAGTCGGGTTACCCGATGACACGTGGTGGGTCTTTTGGGCTATTGGGCACAGTGTATGTCTGTTTGAGGTCTGTAGGACAAGGACAGGTACACGTGAGCCCTAATAATCCAGGAGGTTCCGTCACAGCGCAAAACCTCCCATTAATGTGGCCCACCTGCACACGTCATCGTCTTCCCGAGCCCTAATGACTGTGCACATGTACCACATCACTGGAAAGATCTGTCGGGTGTCCCCGAGAGAACCCCGAATTATCCACGAACCACAGGATCATCATCATGAAGGTTGGAATAATTATCAAAAGTCAAGAGAGAGTAAAATGGTTGCGGGCTATAGTAGATCATGACTATAGACCTCGATACCTGCGCGCGCCTAGTGGAAACTGGTGTGATCCGGACACATGAGATTCCCTAGGTTCCGACGCGGCACCGTGGTCACCAATCATGGCACCACAATAGAGCACAACTTCTATATCTCTCATCTCACACAAAGGGGAATTATAACCAAAAGCTAGGGTTGGTTATAATTACAAGGAAAGTGGCTTTGAACTCCCTTTTGGGCGTCCAGAAATGAAAGCACGTCAATAGTGGACTAGAAAGAGTCATGACTATAGTCCTGGATATTAGCGAGCACCTGGTAGTAACGCCCTATGGTGGCGTCCATAGGTGACCCCAGGTTCCCACGCTTTTATCCGGTCCACGGATCATGGTCCTTTCAAAGAACACAATTTCCGTAACTTTCAACCACCAGTCGTCGTTTTCACGACATCAAGCAACTAGCACGTGCCAATTCGAGGCATGACACGCGCACTCCAGAAGAACCAAGGATTTTACCATGATTATAGATTTTTATGTAGTAGAATGTATGAATGATATCCAAAAGTTCCTAAGCATCAGAACTTATGCAGCAAGAATTACTAAGGATAGCAGAATCTTGGGACGAATCACTATCAGGGGATCACAGCTGCTTTTAGAATTTAGAGAAAAAGCACATTTTATCATTATGCATGATATGATATATGCTCGTCCTATACGACCTTTCACTGTCAGAAGATCTCTGCCTACACCTGTTAGTTAGGTATAGGGCTATACTTTACACTTTAGCTTCACATACTTGGTGTAGGTGTTGAAAAGCTCTTCTGTCTCGTTCTGGCGAGGAGTTGACGCTTCAATGATCCTCAATAGATAAGTTGAAAACTTCTTGGTACCTTCTGTTGGAATCACTAGTATAGTCTTCACGAAGTCTTCCAGCAAAGCAAGAAACTTAGGGAAGGATCATTTTTAATTTGTTACTTCCAAAAACTTTTAGATTAAGAAACCATTTTGAAGTTTTTCAAGAGTAATGTTGCAACCAGTCTTCCCATGATGACAATCCTGCTCTGATACCATTCTGTGGCAGAACCTCCCATTAATGTGGCCCACCTGCACACGTCATCGTCTTCCCGAGCCCTAATGACTGTGCACATGTACCACATCACTGGAAAGATCTGTCGGGTGTCCCCGAGAGAACCCCGAATTATCCACGAACCACAGGATCATCATCATGAAGGTTGGAATAATTACAACATTACAACATTGGTTACCAAATACCATCGGAGTGCGGAAGCAAGATAGATAACCTTTACAAAACATGAATAAGTTATTTTTACATAAACATAACTTGTATTGAGGAAGCAGGAGAGTATTACAGAACCACACTTAGGTGGAGTACCTAAGTTGGAGAAGAAGAACAACCAGGTCATGTCAAGCCCACTGACATGATCATGATCAACATCAACTGCTAGAAACCTGCAACAGGGAATTAACAAACCCTGAGTACTGTCGGTACTCAGCAAGACTTACCCGTCAATAGAAAAGACTTCAGAGTCATGCTGGTTTGGGTAGGCTCAACAGTATTTTTCATTTGCATAAAAGCTTACTAAAGTAATCCTAGATCCAAATTTTACTTAATCATTTAAGTACTTGGTAAGAACTGAAAGTGAACCTTAGTGAAAGATCATTGTCATTCTTTCTTAAACCAGTTCCATTTTTCTTCTACGGTGCGGGTCAGTGGATTGAGGCTCCATATCCGAGGAAACACGACAATTCGAATCGATTAAACCCAGCTGGGGATTCAGTACCACACGACATATGTAGAACTTAATCTTGCATATGTCAACCCTATCTATAGATCCTCCCATACAAGAACGGGTCCAGCGTCACCCGAGAGTACAGTACACCTCGAACCCGACTATCTCATAGCCCCGAGGGTACACGCTACTCTCGCCATCTCTCCACTCCCAGTACGCGGTTAGCCGTTCTCAAGTATCGGAATAGCTATAGACGAGGCTTACCACCGCATGTGGGCTGTACTCAAAGGTCTCAATCACAGCAGGCCAACAACGATAAGGTCCTATTCCGACACATCCGGGTCTCCACACATCGATCCAAGGATCGATGCATGTGCCCGTCTGGTCTTAACCATCATTCTTTCTCATTATCATTCCAAAACGATAAGTATCAAAAACATTTATCAAAAGCTTCATAAAGCAAGGCTAAGCCTTTCTATCATTTGCATAAAGCAGGTAGCAAGGAATGATATATCGATAACAAGGTTGATCATGCATCAACACGTTTAAGACATTTATTTGATAAACATTTAATGCATCAGGTTATCGAAAATAAGTGTAATTGTAAATCCAAGGAAATGATTAAATGAACTGGGGCTTGCCTTTGTTGCAGGGAAGATAGGATCCAAGAATGATCCACAAAGGTTAGTTCCTTCATCTAGAAGTTAAGTCTTCTCGACGAAGCTTGTCCAACAAGAATCTCCTTCCGAGGCTTGTTCGACAAGGGTGATCATCAAAGCTTGATCAACACGACTCAAACACTCTCGGATACTACACGTAGATAAATGATGTATGCTTAGTATGATGCCATGCGATGCATGCTAAGGTGCAGGACAATTCAAATGCATAACAGAGGTGAACACAAGGTAATGAAAGTCGAGTACAACTTTCCTTCGCGGTAAAGTTGCAAACCAACAAAACCAACTTGCAACTTACCAACTAAGATTCCTAGCTATACATACAACTTCCACCAAGCACCTTTAGGAAGATAACTAAGGATGGTTAAGGTTCATTAAACATCACTCAAGCCATAGGAGCACAAGATGAGAGGTGTCCCATGGTCTTCAAACAATAATCCAAAGTCACACAAGATGTAAACATTGTTGTCCACACTTTGGACAGATTACATGTTCTATACTAATCAAGCCATAACCGGAGCTTCTAACATCCTAAAGGAGTGATCTTAGACAATTTGGAAAACTCAACAAATTGTCTACAAACATCCTAATATCACCCATGGTTGGTTCTATAGGCAACTTGGTCAAACAGTTGGAACAAGCATTTCTGTCCAGGGCTAGGACAGATTTGCTAACCCAACTTCAAACAGCTATAACTGGAGCTCTGGGTCACCAAAAAGGGTGATCCTTAACAATTTAGAAAGCTTATGAAAAACTCTAAAACTTTCCTATTATACTTAACAGGTGATTCACAACTTAATTAGCTCAAACAACTATATTACACAAATCTGTCCAGAAGATAGGACAGATCTAACCTACTGAATTATAAAAACCACAACTCCTAATCTGGCAGGCCTCAAATCATGAAATTTTAGGACAAGTTAGATATAGAAGTTGGCTATGACTTCTCTATACAACTCATTGACAGAAAATATACTTTACTTAGTGGAAACAACCACTGAACAAACACTGGTCATGCAGCTAGAACAAACCACAATTAAGACCAAGTGTTAAACTTAACTTGATCTATAAGCAAGATCATACTTAACCACTTAATCACATGGAGCACAACCATCATTCATAAAATACTAAGGCAATAAAGGTTAATCAGGTAATATTAATTGTTCTTAACCAAAAATCAGCAAGGTTTTATTACCTAAACAAAGTGCTATTACTCATTCTTTATTAATTAAATAAAGAAATTAAGGTTAAACTAAACTTTACCAAATTGAGCTCAAATTTTTACTAAAGATTAGCTACATTATGAAAACAGTAACAAAATTGGTTTCCTGATTTTTGGACTTATAAATAAGTCTATAAAAATTATCAAAGACCCATTTATTAATTAAAAGCCATATTTAAATCACTACCAAAATTTCTTCAAACATCAAGTTTCATATTTTTCATGGATAGAGCACATCACAAGGATTACAACAAAACTTATCTCATAATTTTTGGAGCACATAAGAATTAGTTATGCATTAATCAAACAATCAACACAAATAAGCATTTTCTGGAAAAGATTAAAGAGCCAAAAACCATTTCTTACTCACCCTTACTTACCCTCTCTCTCTGGCTCGCGGGCCCGGTCAACATAGGACCCTGGGCGGCCTTGATCGCGGGTTCGCCGGCGGGTACATCGACGTTCTCGTCGACGACGAGGTTTCCGGCGATGACGAGCACATCTACGCGATCTCCTCGACCCCGCACACATGCCCATGCGGTTGGTTGGGCTAGCTAGGGCTTGGCGAAGGCTTGGCCGCAACTATGGCGGCGCGACGGCGGACGGCCCGACGGCGGAGCGGCGGTAGCGACCGGGAAGGAGGCCTAGGAAGTTACAGGGATTCACTATGGAGTCGGTGCGCGACTTGGTTGGAGCGGGGACACGGCGGGTGGTGCGGCGCACGGTCATGGCGAACGCGGCGGCGCGAACTGGCACTACGTCGGCGTTCCGACGCGACGGTGGCGGTAGCAACCAAAACAACAGGCCGACCACAACCCTCGAATCGAGACGAAGCCAACACATTCAACGGGGAGGTGAGAGGTGCACTGCATGTGCCTGGCCACGGCGAGGCGGAGCTCGCGGCCATGGCCATGGCGGCTCGGCAGTGGTTGCGGCGGCGTGCACAGCGGTCCGGCGCTTCTGCCGTGGTAAAGACCTCAGCGGCGGACCGATGAGCTTCGTGACCTTGTGGCGGAGCTAGCACGAGCGCTCGGAGGAAGTAAAACTCACCGGAGCAGGCCAGCTATGGCGAGACTCACGGCGGAGCTTCGGTCGGCGCTGGAGAAGACGACCACGGTGGTGGCGCTACGGTTCACCGGAGTAGGCTAGCGAGGGCTCAAACGAAAGCTCAGGAGGCGGCGGAATCAGTGGCACGACGAATTTGGCCGGAGACGGCATAACGACGGCGAGGTATGAAGGCGGAGCTTGACGGCTTCAGAGGAGCAGAGGAGGAGAAAAGGGATAGTGCCGGCGATGGAGAGGTTTATACAGCCGGCCAAGGACTTGGGGCGATAGGCACGTCAAGGCGGTCACCACAGTGCAAGCAGGAGGTGGCGGGGGTGCGTGTCCTGGCCGGCAGAAGCGGCGGCGGCGCGAGCACGGCAAGTGCAGAGCACCGTGTTCTGCTTCTCTTCCCCTCTCTCAGATTACTGTAGTAGGCAGATATTTCCCCCTTCTCTATTTCTCCAGATATATGTACTATGCTGCAAAAACTCCAAAAACAAAAGTTGCTCCAAACTTTGAGTTCTACAAGTTTGCTTAAAGAACCAAAGTCAAATTCTGCCTGGATTTTGAATTGGAGTTCAAATTCAAATTTGGACCAAACTGAATTTCAAAATTACTTTTGAATTTTCTGAACAACTTCAAATTTTACCAATATAAAAGTTGTTCCTTATAAAATTATCTATAACTTTGGTTTTGGTCCCATATCAAAATTATGCTTAATTTTTGAACTACACAAAAGGGGATAAAACTAGGGTTTGGAAATTAATTTCTAATTGGAAACCAAATCAAACTTGTTTTCCAAATTACTTCAGTTTTTCTTTAATAACTTGAAAATCTATCTTAATAAAAGTTGTTTCTTTTAATCCTCTCTACAACTTTGACTAAAGGACCAAGGTCTACTTCTTTTTAGTTTTTGAAATCTAGTTTTGGGGGTCAAATTTAGGGTTTGAAAGATTTCAAATTTATTCAAACTTTTGTTCAGAAACTTTGAAAACTTTAAATACCAAAGTTGTACCTCTCAGCAAGAGCTACAACTTTGCTTTTGAAATCATTTTAAAATTTGAAATACTTTTTGACTTATAGAAAAGGGAATAAAAAGAACATTTAAAACTAGGATTTTACTCACACTTATCATTTCATGTATCATCTAACCACATCACTTTATGAAAGCATCACACAAGATTATGCAACACTCACATTCAAGCATGTGAAACATCACATCTATGCTTAAAACATGAAATGCTTTTATGCCATGATGGCAGATGATTATGCATACTAAACAACTTAATTAGGGTTTTAATTACTGCTTAACACCAGGGGTGTTACATTAAGTCAAATGCTTTGTTACCATGTGTTTCTTGTGAGTCTTTGCTTGCTGAAATTAATAAATTAAAATTGACTCACACCACATGTGTAGATGAACATGAGCATGCTAGGGCTGAAATTGATGAGATAAATTCTAGGCCTTGTAGCTTGTGCTCTTTGAATAAAAATGCTTGCCTTACTTCTTGTGCTATTCATGATTCTTTGCTTGATGTGAATGGTGATGTTCCTTCCACCGATTTCATGTGCACATCATGCATTGATTTAGAAAAAGAAGTTTTGGCTTTGAAAGTTTTGCGCGATGATATGAGCGCTAAGTTGGTTGAGCACAATGATATGAGTGCCAACCTTGAGAAGGAGATCGAGCTCTTGCGTACTACATATGTCGAGTGCATTGAAAAGGAGATGGAAATCTTGAGAAACCCTCCTTGTGGTACTTGTGACCGCCTCATGTTTGAAAATGAGGTTTTGGCCAAAATATGCAAGAGCCTTTGTGCTAAGTCGTTTGAGTCACGCATTTCTTCCAACTCCGATGTTGATGTTTCCAAGTCTGCATCTTTGCAACCGGAGTTGAGTTCTTGTGTTGCGCGTGAGTCTCTTTACGTTAGCACTAGTGTCAAGGTTTCGGATAGCTCTTTCATAGCTACTCCTAACCTTGTTGTTTCTTCGAGTGATGTCCAAGCGACTTCTCTTGATAAGGGTGGTTCTCATATTTTTGGGACTCGTGCTCCCAATCCGGTTTTCCACTGCACCTTTTGCAACAAGGATGGACATTCGCTCGATTTTTGTTTTCGCTGTGTCAAGCACGAGTGGCGTATTCGAGCTAAGGTTTTTAGGAAGCCACGTAGCCTTTTCCATGGCACGTGTGCTCCTAGTGTTGGCACCAAGTTGGTTGTTGATGCTTCTTGTTCTAAGTCCCAAGGAACTTCTCACTTGTCCGAGAATGGTGTGCCTTCCAGTAGGCCTTTGTACCATTGCTCTTTCTGTGAGAAAGATGGGCATTAGGAAAGCTTTTGCTATCGGAGTGCCAAACGTTTGCGCCAAGCTCGCTCTTCTAGGAAGTTGGTGGTTCATGGCCCTTCTCATGGCATGAACACTTGTGCTCCTAGTAAGAAGCCCCTTTTTGTTGATGGGTTTTATGACTCCTTTTCTAGTGGGTTAGGTCATGATAGTGGACATGCCTCTAGTGCTTCTTCTCTTGGTCCACGTCATGCTTCTCATGGTGCTTTTATTGGTTCTTCTATAAAAACCTTGGAAGATGTTTGCCTCTTTTCCCGTGGTACAACTCGTTCTTCTCCTCGAGTTGTCCTTTTGAGGAATGCTTCCAAGGGTGTTTCACAATGGCATTTGAACCAACACTTGCATCATGCTAACCCACATGATAAGTTGAGATTCGTGACCAAGTCTTGGGTTCCCAAGTACATGCTTGCTAACCCTTCGGGATCCAAGACTCGGGATGCTTTGTCCTCTTGTGTGTAGATATGAGGACGCGGGGTGGAGAACATGCACCGAAAGGAACTTGGTCTTTTAGATGTGATCAAGTTTTTGATGGTTCTCTGCATCCCGCTTAGATTTGCCTCCAAAGAGGCTTTTGCAGTTTGGAGAACAGGAACCTGGAGAGAGCATTTCGGCTCACGGACCCGATCCACTTCTTCCACGACCTGGGGTTTCGTTCGAGCAGTTCTCCAGCGAGCACTAGCTGCACCTGTGGGGGCGACAACATCAGGCGAGGGGGAGACGACTTCGGCGAGGCAGGCGCCCCAGAGTTCAGCAGATTCAGGCATCCCCTCGGGTAACACACCAGCAGGCGGTCATGCGTTTCATGAGGTACCTTCGACACACTTTTGAGTTCGGGTTTTGGTACTCTTCTTCCTTGACTTCTTGTTGCTGTGTGGTCTTTTCGATGTTGATTTCGCTGGCTGTCGCTTGAGAGTTTCTTGGCTCTTTATTTGTGAGTTTGGTGTGTGTTTCCCTTTTAGTTGGGGAAGCATTTTGCTTGTTGTATCTTAGTTGGACTTCTCTGATACCCTTTTGTTTTGGGTTTTCCTTTTTAGGCTAGTTTTGCTTTGTCTTTGATAAACTAGCTTTTGCATGCATTTCATCATGTATATCTTGCATTTTAGAGCTTCATGTATATAGTAATGAGAATGAGACTATGCTCTTTTTGGTATGCCCTATTGATTCATGATCATGCTTGTAGCTTAGGCTCTTTTTGATCACTTGATACATGTTATGAGCTAAGCTATTTTTGCAAATGGTGAACTTGATTATTCAACTATGAAACCTTTAATTTGTTCACCATTGAGATTGGCAACTAGCATGGGTAGGATGTGCTGAGATCACTTGTGCTATCTTTTGTATGATAGGTTGCTATGTCTCTTGCACTGAGTCATTCACTTGCTTGGATTGTTCATGTTTACCTTGTGCTTAAAATGTGATCCAAGTATTAGTGAAATGGAAAGATCGAGATGGGATTGCATGTGTCAGCACCTCACGGTATCGAGACTGTTTCTCATTCCACAATTGAGTTAAACTTGAGCCATGTAGTGTAAGACCGAAACCGGTGCTTTAAGCTTCCGATTGCTTTTCTTGCATAGGCTTAGCCCGGTTGAAAAGTTAGGCAATGACCATGCTTTTAACCTCTCGCAATCACATGCTTTTAATATGAACTTGTGTTAATACCGCTGCAATCTCCGATAAAAATTTGTAAATAACACAAGTTTATGGTTCATTCTATTGCATGATGATTGAACTTTGCTAGGGGTAGTTCACCTTTTATACTTGAGTTAGCACTTGGTTGATTTCCTGTCTATCCATGCTAAGTGCTATTTTAGTGGTGAACTCCTTTTCAAATGGCTTAAAATTGCTCATATGCTTAATTGTTCATATTTCATATTCATTTGATCAGTTTGAGCCTTTGCTAGCATTTGTATTGATTGCTACACTTTCAGGGCAGCACCGTTTTGAGCGTCTTTTCATTCTGATTGCTATACACTTGAAGCTGTTGCATTGTGCATATCATGCATTTTTAGCTTAGTGTACATACCCCCAGCTCTGATACATCTTGTGATCACTCCCATATGCTTTTGGTTGATGACTTGTCTTGTGTTTGTGTCAACTTTGCGAAAAATGTCAAAACCCCTCAGCATGTTCCTTTTTGTCAAGGGGGAGAAGCTGTTTGCAAGGGGGAGCTTGAGTGTTGGCTCAAAAGGGGAGAGTCATGCATTTTGGAGAGAGCTTTGAGCTAGGGGGAGTTTAGCTCTTTTATGTCCTTCTTCAATTGGTATAGCTCTTTTATGTGTTTCAATTGGTATCCATCTTTTTGTATGGAGTGTAATTGGTGTCATGAGCTTTGTTGCATAGCCTTAGTGTGTAGGCTTGCTTTCAGGGGGAGTCGCTTTTGTCTTGCTGCTTCTCCGTGTGCTCCGAGTGTTTGTGCTCCATTTAGTTTTGAGCTTCTCTTTGTTTTTTCTCAGTCGGTATCGAGCCTGCTAGTCATGTGGAGCTGTTTTTGCCTCTCTTTTGAAGGACTAGCAGTTTTTGCTTGGTATTTTTGATTGGTATGGACCCTTCAGCTAGTTGCGTCGAGCCTCTTTGCCTCTGTCTTGAGGAACTAGCTATTTTCACCAATTTTTGGCTGTTTGTGATCAGTTTTGCATTCTTATGCGTTGATTCAGCCTCAATTGGTATCGAGCCTTGAGCTAGTGGTGTTGAGCCCTTTTTCTGCCTTTTCTTGAGGGCTAGCTCATTTTTGACTGGGTTGCGTCGAGCCGTTGCCCATGTCTTTGGGAACCAAGTCTTTTGCTCTGTGTGAAAGAGTTGCTCTTTGTTGAGTTGTTGCTCCGATCCTTTGCTTGGTTGCGTTGAGCCGTTGCCCATGTCCTTGGGGACCAAGTTTTCAGTTTTGGTACCTCAAACCATCTCTTGTGCCTAGTATTTGTCAATTCAATCATCAAGGGGGAGAAATTTCAACCCAAGTGAACCCAAGTGGATAAGTACCTTGGTTTCTTTTGTGATGATTGTTTGACAAATTATTTGAGATTGGTTTTCGAGTACCTTTTGGGATTTCATGAAACTCTTGTTTTATCTTGAATCTTCGGTTGTGTGGAGGCTTTGCCCGCTTTTCCCGTTTCTTTCGAGACCGAGAGCTTTTATTTGGAGTTTTCATGACCCTTCCTCATTCCAAGTGGCCTTATGTTTGCTTTTGATTGGCTTTTGGGCACTTGAATGAGGTTTGCCTTCAAACCCTTCCTTTTTGGCTTTATTGTTAGTCAATGCATTCATCAAGGGGGACATTGAGAACATATATGATGAATGATTGACTTTGTTGAGGAAGGTTTGAGGCTTTTTCCAGTTAAGTCCATATGTCGCTATGTGCTTAATGTTTATGACTAACCGGTGGCGTTGAGTTGTGTTGTGTTTACTGTGTTGGTGTGCGTGTGCGACATGTGTCTCTTGGCTGTGTTGATGTGCAGGTGTGGAGCTCGGATACAGTGGTCAATGGCGAGGTGAAGGTCAAGTAGAGACGTGTCGTGCCGACGGACCGGTAGCGGTGAAGGATGGGCGTGCCGTGCGGCGGACGTGCCATGCCGATGTACCCAGAGCAGTGAAGGGCGGACGTGAGGCTTGGACTGACGGACCAAAGGGCCAGAGGACTAGCTGTGGTAGCTGGCACGTGGCATCGGCAAGCGAGAGCACATGGGGATGTGCGGTGCATCGGCCGAGTCGGGACGAAGACGATGGCGTCGTGGCACTTGGCGGGAGGTCGGACACGGGCTTGCGTGCGGTGCAAGTGCCGTCGGCCAAGTCAAGAAGGAAGGCGAAGGCGTTGTGCCCGGCGTGGAGGCTGGACATGCATCGGCATCGGTGCCGGTGGTCGAGGTGTGCGAACCACATCCCATCTACGGTGCGGGTTCGGTAGCTGAGCCTCAAAAAGCTACCCTCGACGGTTTCCGAGTTTGGGCCTCAAAACTCGGGATGGCCGGTTTCTGAGTTTGGGCCTCAAAACTCGGGATGTACGGTTTCCAGGTTTGGGCCTCAAAACCTGGGCTCGCGGGTTTCCGAGTTTGGGCCTCAAAACTCGGGTGGATGGTTTCCAGGTTTGGGCCTCAAAACCTGGGCTGGTAGGTTTCTCGGTTTGGGCCTCAAAACCGGGGGAAGGTCCAAAAGGACGGTCGACGCGTGGCGGCGTGGAGAGGCTGGCGCGGCGGCGAAGCTATCCACAAGGAAGGAGCGGTGGTCGACATGACGGCACGTGGCGGCATCAGAGAGGTCGTGTCGAGGTGAAGCTACCGGATGTGCAGGCTTGGCCATCGAATGAAAACTGCTAGGGTTGGACAGTTTTACCCCTCGGGGGTATTTGGGTTGAGTGCTTCATGTGAGGGCGTTTTGGTCTTCGGACGTGCGCCTATATATATGTGAAGGGGCTGCTAGGGCAGCCATCCTTGGAGGTGTCACTCTCATTTTGTTTAGGTGAGAGGAGGCTAGGTGGAGAGGAGAGACCGGCTCTTGTTCTTGAGCTTTTCGCCATCCGCGTTTTGTATTGCGAGGAGTGGCTTGTAACCCGACACCGAGTGATAATACAAATCATCATCTTCCCAAATCCAAGGATCAAATTCGTCCTCCTCTTGTTGGCTGTGATTTTGGATCGAATTCGCGTTTTTGTTCCTCGCGTTTCGGTTTTGCCCTCCCGGAGATTTGTCTCGTTCTCCCTCTCCGAGCGACAATT
Source organism: Coix lacryma-jobi var. lacryma-jobi (assembly GCA_009763385.1). Lineage (NCBI taxonomy): Eukaryota > Viridiplantae > Streptophyta > Magnoliopsida > Poales > Poaceae > Coix > Coix lacryma-jobi. The sequence continues at coordinate 78,739,284 of CM019824.1, read as the reverse complement.
TGCGATTCCGTTTGAATCAATTTGTTCTATGTCGTGAGCTCCTTCTTTCCACTGAAGGATTTCCTCTCTAACCTCACGAGCACATAGATCGGGTCGAAATCGCGTTCGTTCTTCGTTCTTTCCCCTTTTCTAGTGTTCTTCCAATTTCTCATGGATTAGTTGGTTTGGAGCAATGATATCCTAGGATTAGCTTCCAAACACGTAGAAGAACACTTGGGAGAAGTTTGGTTGCAGCCCCGTTCGATTTGGTGAAGATCCAATCGATTTTGGTTTTTTCCCGAGCTGTTTTTGGGCTTTCTGGACAGTGGCGGACTGTCCGGGACTTATCCCCGGACTGTCCGGGGGTCGGGGCTGTTCATGGGCAGCGAGGTTGTTGTTCTCATTTTTGAACGGCGGACTGTTCGGGACTCATTCCCGGACTATCCGGGGTTCACTAGCGGACACTCCGCGGTTCACTAGCGGACAGTCCGCGACTGCACAGTTTTGCTGATTTCGTCCGTATCTTTTGCATACGAGCTCCAATTTGTGATCCGTTTGTTGCGTTGGTTTCCTAACTTCTTAAGGATCATTCCAAAGTACTTTTGCCACGGTTGGTCAAAGTATTTTTGGTTGGACACTTCCTTCTTCTCCATAGGAGTTAAGTGTTCCGCTTTCGGAGTTTCGCTTGTTCTAGCGGCCGTATCTTTTGCGTTTGAGCTCCGATTTGAGATTCGTCTGTTGCGTTAGTTTCCTAACTTCATAAGGATCTTTCCAAGGTGCTTTTGCCACTAGTTGGCCTAAGTAGTTTTGGTCGAACACTTTCCTCTTCTCCATAGGAGTGGGGTGTTCCGTTATTGGAAGTTGATTGTTCTAGGAGCTTGCTTGTGCAGTTTTGCCCCGTTGCTTTGGCGCTTCGTTTTGGGGGTTCTTCGGTAGTTCCGCTGTACCTCTAGGACATCTCCTAGGGTATCCACCTATTCGTAGGTCGTGAACTCACCGGTTGTTTGAGTCTTCACTTTTGGGGTGATTTTCTGGGACAAGGGCCATCATTTCTCGAGAAGAAATTTGAAGCTCCCATTCACCCCTCCTCTGGTCGCCAATTCGGTCCTTCAATAAAAGAAATGTGTCTTTTTATACTCGATGATTTAGAATAATGATTTCTCTCTACATATATCTTTTAGAAGAAGAGACATGGGCTATGCAAAAGTATATATAAAAGAGGGACACATGAAGATACCAAAGGAAAAAAGAAAAAAAAATGGGCAAGTGCTCGCAGTAGAATAAGGGGTATATTCAATACCCACTAAAAGAAAAAAATAATAATAATGAGCACATGAAGGCTCATGCTTAGAAAAAAGGGAGAGATATCCATGTCTCAAGGTAATAAGTTATAGAGAGAGATCATATCAACAAAAGGAGTATTTCTCATATCATAAACCACACACATGCACATCTTGATCTAAGAGTATGACACTTCTCTCCTTGGATCCTCGATTTGACTTTACAATATATGCAATACAAGTATGCAATCATGTTTATCCCTACCTGAGCTCCACATAAATCCTTTTAGAAGTAGGGACAACAAAAGAAGGCAAAAGCTTTGCTATGCCTTGGTGAGGAACCATACACCAATGAGAGATTTAAGAGCATCATTTGAGGAGTATAAAAGTGAACTATGCCTTTCTTGATAAAACCTTGAAAAACTCCAAGTTGCTAAGATGTGAATCAGGCAAGATGACTTTGCTTTGAGAGTTGTTCCACTTTTCAACATCCCAAGGAAACATGCTAGACAACACCACATATCCCATCGGTGAAAGGAATGATTTGGAATAATCTTTATAATAGTTGTATATCTCAGAAATGTTATGCTCGTGTTTACTTTTATCTCTAAAGCTTTACTAGAGGACAAGCAAAGAGGTAAGTGTGGGGGAGTTGGTTGGCAGTCCTTAACTCATACTTTATAACCGCCAAGACTCGCATAAAACCAACACCAGTCATAGAATTAGGGCTTACAACTAACTATTTCCACAAGTTTTGGTGTTTGGTCAATTGCAGGAGGGTATCTACAGAAACGACTATAAACGGGCTCTAACACATGCAAAATACCGTATGTACATGCACCCAATATGGACCCAAGGGGGAGAAGGCCCAATACCAGGCAAATCAGGGCCTGGAAAAGTGGAGAATAAGCCCAATACCAAATCAAACAGTCTCAACAGGGCAAGCAACCCATGTAACATTCATCTAGGAGTCCCCAGGAGGCCACCAGAGAAGATTGGGCTGATTTGGACTCGGTGGTGGTGCGGGCGCACCACTAGTGCGCTCGCACCCTGAAAGCCCTTGTTTGGTTTTGGTTAATTGATGAAACCTATTTGGTCTAATCCTATTGCTAAGCATGTGTGTAGCTTATAAGAAAGGATTGTGACTAAGCCAAGTGGTAGAGCTAGCAAGGTGGCAACCATGGAGGATGGTGATGGCCACAAGCACTCAAGAGATCAAGTGCTCTACCATTGGTGAAACGAAGAAGAGAAGAGATGGAGCAAAGAGGCCCGAAGGCAAAGGTATAACCTATATTGCTCTTTGTTTTTGTGATCAAGACACTTAGCGAGTGTGATCACATTTAGGATACATAGCCATACTATTAAGAGGAGATTATTCATGGCTTATGTGCTGTTCAAGTGCCACTAGGTGTTCTCTAACATATCGATGCTATAGACCTAGTGAGTGACTAACAAAACCCCTTGGAAAATGCTTTGCCAAATGCTAACACACTTACATATAGTGATGTACACTTGGTGGTGTTGGCACTTTTGGGATAAGGGGGTGTTCCGGAGTTGTGGAGAAGTGGGAGAAAACTAGTGTATAGTTCTTCTCCCTCCAGCCGAGCTTGCGAGGCAGGATTCACCGTTTTTCGGAAGAGAAGTAGTGTGTTCAGAAGCATCGGACGCTGGTCCCAGGGGCACCGGACGCTGGGCCGAGCGTCCGATGGTAAAACCTAGTTTCTGACAAATGTTGAAGGAGCATCGGACGCTGGCAACGGACGCTGAGGAAACAATGTTGCAGAGTCCGATGCAGGTGACGTGGCGCGAGCTTGTTTTCTAGGGAGCATCGGACGCTGGCCTGCGTCCGATGCCGATCCATCGAACGCGTCCGATGTGATTTGACCCTTTCTCAAACCTCTCTGCATGTTCATCAGACGCAGGGGTTGAGCGTCCGATGTAAGGGTGACGGCGCGTCCGATGTGGCGCAGAAAAGACCTAAATCGAGCAGTGGCATCGGCGCGTCCTATGTCACATTAACCGTGGCAGAAAGGAATATGACCGTTGGGATCTGGCGGCTCGAATTCATACCATGGGACACGTGGTGCTCATCGGAGCATCGAACGCTGGGGTAGCGTCCGATGGCCCCGACACCGGGGCGTCCGATGCCCCTGTTTCGGGTCCAACGGCTAGGCCGTCTTGAGTGGCCTTTTTAAGGGGTTTGGCCGGCTCAATTGGATGCACTCTTGCACATTTTGATTCCTAAGCATACTAGTGAGCATTGGCAAGCCTCTCAACTCATCTCCCAAGTTGATTTGATCAAACCAAGTGAGATTGAGTGACCTAGTGCGTGATTTGAACGAGTTCAATCTAGTGGCACTAGTTCTTCGCATCGGCATTGAGTTTTCTTGTTACTCTTGGCATTTGCTGGTGCCTAGACGGCTTGGAGGCGTTGTGGTGTTGTTGGCAAGAGAAGGAGATTGTTCTTGGCCACCACCGATCGAGATTGTGAGAGGTTTTGGAGCCTCACCTCGCCGGAGCGACAAGAGGCATCCTTAGTGGATTGCTCGTGTCATTGAGCTACCTCACTAGTGGTAGATTCTTGTGGCGCTCTTTGTGAGTTTGGCTTTGTGCCGATTAGCCACCGGGTCACCTAGTGTTGGTCGACACAACGGGGAGTAGCGTGCCGGCAAGCACGTGAACCTCGGGATAAATCTTGGTGTCCCGTGTGCTTATTGTGATTGCTTCCACATCTTGGTGATTGGTCTTCATATTCACATTCTTGGTGATTGGCATCATAAGTGGATTTCATCGGTGATTGGCTCTCTACTAGACGATCCCGAAGGCTCGGTGAAACCATTTCTATCTAGCTTGTTTACTTTTGTATTTACCTTGATCTACTCCTTTGTGTAGATACTTATACTTGTCATATATCTTGTATCATATATCTTGAGTAGCTAGTTGTGATTAGTTCACTTAGTTTATCTATTGCGCACACTTGTCTCAGTTACATTCTTTGTATATAATACTTGTGCTAGAGCTAGATTGTTTTATTCCGCATTTGATATTAGCTCTAGTTGATTGTGTGACATAGCTTTATTAGGTAGAATTGTTGGATAGGTGGCTTGCAACACACTATTAGGCTAGCGCAAAAAGCTTCGCCATTTGTTATACTAATAGTGTTTGCCTAAGTGATTTTGTAGATTTTTAATTAGGCTATTCACCCCCCTCTAGCCAATTTGGACCTTTCAAGTGGTATCGGAGCCGTGGTCACCGTTTGTTTGAGGCTTAACATCCTCCGGTGTTAAAATGGCTCAAATCAACTATATGGGGAAGCCACCACATTTTGACGGCACCAACTTTGATTGTTGGAAGAGGAAGATGTGTGCATTCACAAGAGGAATGAATAGAAAGACATGGGATGTGATTGAGCATGACTTTGCAATAATTGATCCCGCAAGTCCCACTCCTAGAGAAGAAGAGAAGCTTCAATGGAATGATGTGGCCATCAACTTGTTCTATGAAGCATTTGACACCAAAGTATTTGAGAAAATCAAGAACCTTGAGAGAGCAAGTGATATTTGGGAGAGATTGGAGGAGACCTATGAAGGCACCAAGGCGGTCAAGAGTGCCAAGCTCTACATTCTCAAAGACAAGCTTGCCACCTTCAAGATGCAAGATGATGAGAGCATACCGGAGATGTTTCACCGGTTGCAAGTTATTATCAATGACTTGAAGGCATTGGGAGAGAAGGTGGAGGACAAGGACATTTCTCACAAGTTCTTGAGATGCTTACCACCAAGGTTTGACACTTTGGTGACCATCCTAGTGAGGGAAGGATTGGATACGGTAACCTCAAACCAAGTACTAGGTGATGTGGTCACACAAGACACATACCGTGTGGAACGGGATGGGGGAGCCCAAGAGGAAGAAAAGAAGAAGAAGACCGTGGCATTCAAGGCATCATCCTCCAAGAGCAAGAGCAAGGGCAAAGCAAAGAAGGAGGAAAGTGATGATGAAGCTAGTACAAGCTTTAGTGAAATGGATGATGATGAAATGGCTCTCTTTGTGAAGAGATTTGGCAAGTTCATGAAGAAGAAGGGATATGGAGCAAGAAAGAGAAGAGATGCAACCAAGAGCGCAACTAAAAGGTGCTATAGAAGCAAGAGCGAGGATCACTTCATTGCGGATTGTCCATATTCTAGTGATGAAGATGATGATGACCGCAAGAAGAGCAAGAAGAAGGACAAGAAGGAAAAGAAAGATAAGAAGAAGGAGAAGAAGAAAGGTGGTTCCTATGTTGTGACATGGGATAGTGATGTTTCCTGAAGCGATGATGATGATTCTAGTGATGATGAGAGGAAGACCACCAAGAAGAAGGCTATGGCTAGTCTTGCTATTTCAAGCAAGCCTTCTATCTTCAACACTCCATCGACATGCTTCATGGCTAAGACCACTAAGGTATCATCCGATGAGAGTGAAAGTGAGAGTGAGAGTTGAAGGACCGAGAAGCACTCAGAAAGCGACCAGAGGGGGGGTGAATGGGAGCTTCAAATTTTCCTTAGGGAAACTAGTAGCCACTGTCCCAAGAATAAACCCCAAAAGCAAACCCTAGAGCTTGCAAATGTCCACGACCCTAGATGTAGGGTGGATGCTTCCAAGAAGCACAGCGGGACACTAGACAACTCTAGAAAGCCAACGCAAAAGACAGAAATCAATTCCGTCAATGAACGAGCGAACCGCAAACAAAACCGTGTGAAAACAGTAGCATCGGATGCTGCCTGCGTCCGATGCCAGACCACCGGACGTGTCCGATGCGAAAACTGCCTCTCGGGAACCTTACTGTTCCACCATCGGACGCTGTGAACAGTGAACAACCAGCGTCCGATGCTTTGGCTCCGGCGCGTCCGATGGCCAACGGATGCGTCCGATGCCTAGCGTCGGATGCCACTAGAAACGCTCAGAAAGTGACACGCGTCACCGGAGCGTCCGACGCTTAGAACCCTAGCGTCCGATGCTCCCGTGTCAGCGTCCGATGCCCCCGAAAACTGTGCGGTTCTTTGATGATTCAACCCGATTTCCTCCGAATCAAAAGCTCTAGGCCTGGGATTCGATCTGAGGGGTCACAAGGATGTTAGTGAGCTATCTCTAAGAGATCATGGCTCGAACCTAACTCCAAATCGGTGAATCAAGAAATTTCGGGACAAGGAAGCAAAAACACGATCCAAAACAAAAATCGATCGATCTCCTAGACCGTGAGGTTAGAGGTTAATTCCTTCGGTGGAAAGAAGTGCCTCATGATCTAGAACAACTTGGTTCAAACGGTTTTGCAAAAGATGAATCAACCAAAGAGATCGAGCGACGGGAAGAACGTGGAGAAAAAGGATTCCGCGAAGAACACCAATGAAACGCGAATCACAACCACGATCTTGCAGCCGAAGCGCAAACACACGCTACGACAAGGAGGTTACGGCCTCCTTTCCTCAAAAACACCAGTACACAGAGTCAAGTCTCTCTGCGGATCTCAGCAGGCTACAGCAGGGGATGGGAGAGCAAGAAACCCTAAGTGTGAAAGAGCAAATGACTGAGATACGGGAGGAGGGTGTCTCCCCTGACTACTTATCCTATTCTAGACTAAGTCTATTTCTGTAACAGAACCGACCAATTTGCACCAGATTAAGCACCGAATCGCTGCTTTCACAGATATTACAAGTACTTAAGCTCGTACAAACCCGGTAGTCCGGAAATCTCGAAGGATTTCAAGTCATTCAACTTTAACCAAGATCGTAATAGATTAGCGTACGTGCCCACAAGGTACATTCAGTTCGCACATAGTTCAAATACATCGGAGTTCAACAGTTATTACAAACCATAGGTTGAATTCAAAAGCGGAAGCAACATAGTTTTGAAACACAAGTCCTTAGTTCACAATACAGTGCCATATGCTTGATCGGTCCACAAAAGCTTCAGGGAAGATAAGAGTTGACCATGCCCATGGTCTAGTCACTGCCCTCGACGGGGTACAGACAGTTCTCGCAATAGCCGAAGAAGCATTGCCCATCTGCAACAACAAGGGATAGAACCCTGAGTACGAGAAGGTACTCAGCTAGACTTACCCGTCATAAACCAGAAATAATCAACACCAAGGATTATGCAAGGCTGTATCTGGGGTTGGCCACACTTAACTTTTTGCATAAAAGCATTTTATTATTAAATAATCATCATTAGAGTATTAGCAGTCACTTTTATGTAATCAGCCTGATTATCTAGATTCGCACTTGATCTAGAGCAAACACTTGACTACTTATTCAAGCAAGAGTGACTATTTCATTAATAGCCTTTCAGATTCACCAACCATAACCATCATTAATTCCATATATTACTACGGTAACACATGCTCAGTCAAGTTACTCACTAACTAGGAGCGATGGCGATTATAATCGATTCCTACCAGTTGGGGATAAAAATGCCGCACACTCGCCCGACACACCCTGCCAGGTGGCCGTTGGCGACCACTTCAGGAGGTTCGAGAACACAACACGCGGGACGGTCATGGGCCCTTCTACACCGGGGGTTATCTCAATGCCAGGTCGCTCAAGCTATTAACTGCCCACGGTCATGCCAGGTCGATCAGGCCCTGCCTGCCCTCGGACCATGCCAGGTCGATCAGAATAGTTGCCCACGGTACATCTGAGGCCCTGGGTGTTAGGCGTCAACATCTCCGTCACCGGCTCGAAAAACCTTACTCGGCTTCACGGGAGGTACCCGCACCTGCTCCGTTAAGTGATTGACGCGTTCAAAATGACTGAGGTGTGCCTTCGTCGGTTCCTGATCGACACAGACGGGAGACTACTAGCACACAGAACCCATGTCCTGCTGCTCCTACATCCCGCCCGGTCTCAAATTAATTATCACATGGTTATCTCCATGATAGCACAAGGCTAAACATGATCAGTATCCACCTATATGCGGGAGACAGGAAATCACCCGACTTTTAACGGTCTAAGCAGGCTAAGCATAAACGAGCCTAGACTTATCAGGGATAACAAGGTAATATTTGCAGGTGGACAAGGATAAGTAATAATGCATCAACGGTAGCAATCAATTCCTATAACCTAATGCAACATCCATCATCAGGTTAATTAGAAACATTTGCAAACCGTAGGAGTTAGAATGCTCCGGGGCTTGCCTCGCTCAAAGTCGGCGGGGCGGTGATCACGGCACTCCGGCAGGTCTTCAGCGTCTCCTTCCGGGATCCCCTCCTCGGGTGTCTCCTCCTGACGCTGCTCCTCCGGCGTCTCCTGGGCTTCCACTACCGATCCTGCATGATGCGGTACATGAATGAACAACATGAATGCACATGGGATGCATGGTGATGCAACATGGAGTAACCATTCAGGAGATAAGCACATGTCATCTACTGCTACTCACTTATTTAATTCAACATACTACTTACCAAGTCTTGTTGTCACCGCATCAAAGTTGCTTAACGGGTTTATTACCCTCCAATTATTTGTAGAATTAAATCTAGTTAAATAGGCCCATAACAGTAACCTATCCTAGACAGCTTCACAAAAACCTATAAAAATTACTGGAGATCAATAACACTTAATCTAACCCTCTGTCCAAATTTCATCCCATTTGGACCTAGACTTCATCCTCTATGAAAAAGACAAATTCTATTATGGAAAGGTGCTTTGAACTACACACCCTAGCAAAAAGTGTCAAACAACAGATTTCTTATTTTTCTACTGAACTTCCTAGCATAAGAGCAATGTGCTTAAATTCTCAGGTTCATATTCCTCATATTTTAATTACTACAAAATAAACAAGGAAACGACATTTAAGCATTTTAAAAGCTACTGTTAAATTAATTCACAGAACAACCTCATATTATATTTTTCTCTGAAACTACACATTCATACAAACCTAACAAAACTGGAATCACATTTTTCTGACTTATACATAATTAGTTATGCATTTACCAAGTTATCAGCACTTTTCTAAATTAAATAAATCTACATATAAAAGTATCACCAAAAATGCATTTAACAGTTTTCACTGATGGATCTAAACATGCTTGACCTAACAAAATTTGTTTCACAGGATTTGGACTTAAAATGAGCCTTGTAGGAATTTTTGAAGCCATTACATAATTCTGCAAAAACAAACTAAAAAGGAAACTCAAACCTAAACGTACGGACTCCAACTTGGTTCGGCCGAGGCATAAGACAAACGCTCAGCACACCCGCGCGCGATTCGGCTGAGGCTCGAGGCAAGGCTTCGGCACATTCGGCGCGACTCGGCCGAGGCTCAAACACACTCAACCGATTCGGCCGAGGCTACTGACTCAACCGAGGCTCGGTGACTTAGCCGAGGCTCGAGGCAAACGCTCGGCACGCCCGGCTTACCGAGGCCTACGGCACCCAAACGCTTCCCTTTCTTTCTTTCTTGCTGCCAGTCGGGGCCCGCTGGTCAGGGCGACCAAGCTACCGAGGCCAGGCTCGGCACGTTACCGTGCGAGGCCAGGTTCGGCGGTCAACGGCGGAGTTTTGCGCCGTGGTCGTTGACCGGCCCTAGCTCGTCGACGGCGACACTTCTGGTGACACGGAGACCATTACTGGGTGCGGGTTTGCGAGGCGAACACAACTAACCGACTCGCTGAGACAGAGGGATACCGGAGCAAGCTCGACGGCGGCCATGGCGGAGCGGCGGCTCTGGCGACTCGGCGGCGGAACTCTTCCCGGCGGCTTGCGACTCGGCGAGACTAACACTAGCCTAAGCAAGTCACAAGTGACCTATTGGAGCAACTCCCGGGCTTCGGCATTCCCGGCATTGTCCGGCGCGATGCACGGCGGCGGTCCATGGCGGACACAGCGCGACTGGCCCGCGGTCCGGCGAACTCAGGACACGAGAGAGGTCTCCATCTGACTCTAAGCTACTACGACGGTAGAGAAGACTAGAACATGGCTCAGCTCAGGGTAGCATGGCCGGAGATGACCGGTCCACGTGAAGGTCACGGTGGCGGCCATGGCGGAGGCTTGCGGATGGCGTCCGCTGTTCCGGCAGCTAGAGAGGGAGAGAGGGGAAACCAACCCTTACCGGAGAAAGAGGAGACCAGGGCGGAGGAACTGGCGAGAGGAATTGGACGGCGGCGCACGGTGGAGCGAGTAATCGCTCGCCGAGATTCGGCGGGCGGCGGCGCTTTGCTTTCTCCCCTTTTCCCGCTCGAACGCCGGCGAGAGCAGAGAGCGAGAGAGAGGCGCGAGCGCGGGGAACAGAATGGAGGGAGGAGCGGGTTCGGACAGGGCGAGGGCGAAGGCATGCTTGCCACGCCGCGCGCGGACGCTGGCTTGGCCGGCCGTCGAGCGCCACGCGGCGGCAACGTCCTGGCGCTGTTGGCCACGACGCCGCGCGCGCGCCGGCACGGCACGGCCCGGCCCGATTCAGTGCCATCAGGCCGACTGACGGCCAGACTTTGAGCGCGATTAACTCCTAATCCATTTGATGAAAAGCTAAACCACTTGCTCCATTGCTTAGAGCTACATACCGACTACCACTTTGGTTACAAGATTGATCTTTGGTTCGGCCTAGATTGCTCCCGAGAAAGCTCCAAAGATGGCTAGATGAAACTGTTTTGGGCAGTTAGGACTTAGAGAATTTTCTAAGTCTAAACTCCCTCAAATCTGCCTTGTGGGTCCCAAAACACCTTGTTAAACTCATTTTCATGAGTTGGGCCTTAAACAACTTTTGTTCTACTCTAAATTCTACACACTTTTGGTTAAGGGCCCACAGCCATGCGAAGCTTCTATCAAGAAGGTCTTAGTTAGTCAAACAAAAGGACTCCTAGGGCTCTATTAAGGCAACTAGGGTTAGAGACTTGGTTAGCCAACATGACCAACATAAACCTAGCTTCATTTTGACTCCTCAACAAGGTTCAACTACTAAGGAGACTTAAACACTCCACAAACAAGACACACAAGCATTCAATCAAGCATAGCATCACAAAAGGTCACATGAAATGACACTTAACAAAAGAAAGAATGCAACATGAAATGATGATGCTTTATGCTCATGAGATGTCAATTTATGCACTTAGGATTGCTTAACACCTAGGGTGTTACAATTTCCTACTCTACCCCTCTCTATTCTAATTACAGAGCGAACCAGCTAAACCCTAAGGTTATTCTGGACCAACTCAAGTGGTAGGTAGATCCGACGGCCACGCCCGCACAAGTCGTCCGCGTTGCCTCCACGCAACCTTCCGATTGCCGCCACGTGCCGCCCTCGCTCTGCACCCCCGGTTTTGTGGCCCAAACCGGGAAACCAGCCTTTTCCAGCTATCCCCCGGTTTTGAGGCCCAAACTGGGAAACCAGCCCACCAGCGTCTGAGTTTTGAGGCCAAACTCAGCAAACCATCCGCGCCCAGGTTTTGAGGCCCAAACCTGGAAACCGTTCTTAGCCCGAGTTTTGTGGCCAAACTCGGAAACCCTCAGCACCCAGGTTTTGAGGCCCAAACCTGGAAACCGTCCTCAGCCCGAGTTTTGTGGCCAAACTCGGAAACCCTCAGCCCGAGTTTTGTGGCCAAACTCGGAAACCGTCCACGCCCAGGTTTTGAGGCCCAAACCTGGAAACCGTTCATCTGATGGGTTTTCCCTGGCTCTACCACCAAACCGAAGTTGTGGAGGGGATGCACCGCCCGTGCACCCCGTCCACCGACACGTGTCCCTAGGTCCTCGACCCGAGCAACACCGTGCCCCGCAAGTCTCCGCTCGTCGCTGTCCCAGGCTGCCAGCCACCACAGCTGATCCTCAGGCACTCCGGTCCCTCAGTCCAAGCCTCACGTCCGCCCTTCACTGCTCGATCAATCGGCATGGCACGTCCGCCGCACGGCACGCCCATCCTTCATCGCACCCAGTCCAACGGCACGACACGTCTCAACTTGACCTTCACCTTGCCCTCGATCACTGTCTCCGTGCTCGACACCTGCACAACACAAGCCAGAGAACATGCGATCAAACCCGTGGACAATCACTCATCACTCAGAGACTCGGCATACACCCATGTATCCGCAATCTCCCCCTTGATGAGTGCATTGTCAACTACTCACACAAATCATAATGAAAGAAAGAAGAAAGAAGAAGGAGAAGAAGAGAACTCGACCAAATGACCCAAAAGCATAGCAAAGCCGAAGAAGGTCAAGTGGAAGAAGCGAAAACTTGGTCCCCAAAGACATGGGCAACGGCTCGACGCAACCAAGCAAAGCAAAGCTAGCCCTCAAGAAGAGGTAGAACAGGCTCAACACCGCTAGCAAAATACCAATTGGAAATCAGAGCTAAAAATGGCAAAATGCTAGTCCCTCAAGATAGAGGCACAGAGGCTCAACACAACTAGCACGAAAACCACTCCGAACCAATTGAAAAACAACCGAAAGGTCTCCGAACCAATCAAAATCAACCTCGACACGTGCAAGCAACCCGGGACTCCCCCTTAGCAAAAGCTCCCCCCTTAGTTGAACTCCAGGAGACATATGATTTGCAAAAACTCTCCCCCTTAGTTGAAAATGCACTTACCAAGCATAAACTCTTCTCTTGAGCCAACACAGCTCCCCCTTCCAAAATGCATATGAAGTTAGAAATGCAAGTTAGCAGCTTCAGGCATATAGTCAAAAGAGTGCAAAAATGCTCTAGTCGGTATAGCTCCAATGGCACAACTAAGCACTCAAATAGCGAAGGCTCAAACTAATCACACATACGAAATATGAAGCATATGAGCAAGTGAGCAGTTTTTAGCCAAAAAGATAGTCACCATCAAAATAGCACTACACATGTATAGATAGGAATCCAGACAAGTGCTAAACATGTATACAAGGTGAACTACCCCTAGCAAAGTTCAATCATCATGCGTAGGAATGAAGCATATACTTGTGATTTCAGTTTTATATCGGAGTTGCAGCGGTAAAGAATTCACAAGTTCAATTATTTAGCATGTGATTGCGAGAGGTTGAAAGCTTGTCTTTGCCTAACTTTTCAACCGAGCGAAGCCTATGCCGAAGCAATCAGAAGCTTAAAGCTACGGTTTCGGTCATACACTACACGGCTCAAGTTTAACTCAAAGTGCAATGAGAAACCGTCTCGATACCGTGATGTGTTGACAAGCAATCCCATCTCGATCTTTTCGATTCACTAAACTTGGTTCAAATTTTAAACATGATATGAACAGACCAAGCGAGTGAATGACTCAGAACTAGAGACATAGCAACCTAGCATATATGAAAAGCAGGAATGGACTCAACGCACTCTACACATGCTAGTTGCATATCTCAATGGTGAACATTTTCAGATTTTATATACATTAAGCAAATTCACCATTCAAAAATAGCTCAGCTCATAACATGTACTAATGATCAGAAAGAGCATAAGCTACAAGTATCAACATAAGCATCGGAGCATACTAAACAGAGCATAGTTACATTCTAGTGATTATAAACATGAAGCCCAGAATGTAAATGCGTATGCTAGAATGCAACAGAAAAGAAGATCAAAGTAAAAGAGTCAGATTAGGAAACAACTCAAAATGCTTCCCCCATCTAAAAGGGGAAACACACACCAAGCTCACCCCTCAACCTATTAAAGGTTGATTCGTCTAAAGGCTTGGTGAATATATCAGCCAGTTGGTGATGAGTATCAACATGGCGAAGGTCGATATCACCCTTCTCCTGGTGGTCTCGCAAGAAATGAAAGCGCACATCAATGTGTTTGGTTTTCGAGTGAAGCACGGGGTTCTTAGCAACGCTAATAGCACTCGTGCTGTCACAAAGCAAAGGCACTCGAGAAAAACTCAAACCAAAATCACGCAAAGTGGCCATCATCCAGAGTAACTGGGAACAGCAGCTAGCCGCAGCAACATACTCAGCCTCCGTGGTAGACTGGGCGACACTAGACTGCTTGCGAGAAGACCACGAAATAAGAGAAGATCCAATAAATTGGCAAGTCCCAGAAGTGGACTTGCGCTCAATGCGACAACCAGCAAAATCGGCATCGGAATAACCGCAAAGCGAGAGGGTGGAGGAAGCAGAATAACCAAATCCACGAATCAGGTGTGAAACGAAGGTACCTGAAGATCGTTTCACCGCCTGACGGTGAGAAGGCACGGCGACGCCTAAAGCGCGCGCACAAGACACACCGCGAACTGAATGTCCAGGTGTGTCGCCGTCAGGTAGAGTAGCGACCCGATCATGCTGCGGTACTCCTTTGGTCCACTGCTTCTCCATCCACATCCGCATCCAGGGCTTCGTCGTCGACATGGGTGTTGGAAGAGGCTTGGCCTCACCCATATCGAACCACTTCAGCAAGTCCTCGTGTACTTGCCCTGGTGCACAAACGTCCCCTCCCGGGATTGCTTAATTTGCAACCCGAGAAAGAATGTCAGCTCGCCCGTCATGCTCATCTCGAACTCCCTGCTCATAGTATCTGCAAACTTGGCAACCAAAGCGTGAGAAGAACACCGAAAATGATATCATCCACGTAAATCTGGACCAAGAGCGTGTCTTTGCCTTGCCGGAGGAGAAAGAGCGTCTTATCTGCACATCCCATTTTAAAACCCTTAGCAGCAAAAAGGTTTTTAACCTATCATACCAGGCTCTAGGGGCTTGTTTCAAACCATATAAAGCTTTGTGAAGTTAAAGACATGGTTTGGAAACTTGGGATTTTCAAAACCGGGGGTTGCTCAACATAAACCTCCTCCTCTATGTAGCCGTTTAAGAAGGCACTCTTGACATCCATTTGAAACAGTTTGAAACCTTTGGATGCAGCAAAAGCCAAGAGTATCCTAATAGCTCCAAACGAGCTACAGGAGCAAACGTCTCCTCATAATCTATCCCTCCTTCTGACTATAGCCTTTCGCTACAAGCCGGGCCTTGTTTCTAACAACGTGGCCATCCTCTCCTTGCTTGTTTTTGAAAACCCATTTTGTCCCAATAGGCTTACAGTCAGGTGGAGTGGAACTAGAACCCAAACCCGATTTCTCTCAAAGTTTTCTAACTCCTCATGCATGGCATTGACCCAATCCGGATCCGTCAAAGCGTGTCCAACATCTCGGGGCTCAAAATTAGCAACAAAAGCAGAGTGAGCGAAGTGAGAGATGTGCTGTGACCTGGAGCGAGTGACTCGCTCGCCGATATCGCCGATCATCTGCTGAGGGGGGTGCTGGCGCTGGATGTGTCGTGGCGCCTCCCGGGATGAAGTGACCTCCCCCTCATCAGCAGCTGGTTCCACCCCGGGTACAAAAGGTACCGCACGAGGTGGAGGATCCCACGGCCCCCAGGAAGAAGAGGTGTCGGGGGTGAGTCGTCGTCGAGGCCGCTCTTTGCGGCGCGGCAGGTGGAGGGGGTGCTGGATCATCCATACCTTCAGCACCCTCGTCCTCGTCATCAAAAAGAGGCTCTCCAACCTCATGATCACCTGCACGCTCAAAACGAGAAGAAGGAGAAACAAGAGTCTCGTCGAAGGTGACATCTGATGTCTCCATGACTCGGTTAGTATCAAGGTTAAGTACACGATATGCTCTAGTGTGAGTGCCATAACCCAAAAATACCCCGTCAGAAGATCGAGACTCAAACTTGTCCAGGTTCCCCTTTTCAAATAAAACAGTGGCAACCGAAGACTCTAAAATAACTCACCTTGGGCTGGCGACCAAAACGCAACTCATAAGAAGTCTTCTTCAAAAAGGCTCTCAGAAAAATGCGATTTGAAATGTAGCATGCAGTGTTCATAGCTTCGGCCCAATAGCGCCTGGGAGTCCTATGCTCATCGAGCATCGTCCTGGCCATCTCAACAAGGGTCCGATTCTTCCTCTCTACAACACCATTTTGGGGCGGTGTGTAGGGGGAGAAAACTGATGCTCCAAACCAAAGCGGTTACAAAACTTCTCAAAATCCGAATTTTTGAATTTGGAACCATTATCACTTCTAATAGCTCGCATCGAGTTCAAAGGGAACTCGTTCTGAAGACGCAAAATCAGATTGCGAGCGAAGGAGAAAGTCTCAGTCTTCTCAGTCAAAAAGAAGACCACGAATACCTCGAAAAGTCATCAACAACAACCAAAACATACCACTTGCCACCAACCGAGCTCACCCGAGCGGACCAACAAGGTCCATATGTAAAAGCTCTCCGGGTGCGAGGTCATGACCTTAGTCACTGGATGGTGGGAGCGGCAACCATCTTCCCATGTCTACAAGAATGGCAAACTAGATCCTTCTCCATCGAAAGCTTGGGCAATCCGGATTAGGCCAAGTGAGCTAAGTCTTGCAAGCAAGTCGAAGCTTAATGACCGAGCCTCCTATGCCACTTCCAAAGATGGAGGAAGAAGGACTAGCCAAAAGACAGCGAGAAGAACCAAACGACTCTGAGAAATTCGCACGAAAGACTTTCCCAAAGGGCGAAATCAGACATACAAGATCGCCTTGAGGATCTAAGATGCGACTAAGGTTCGGTTTAAAACGAATCTCGTAGTCATCATCAAAAAGTTGCGAAACAGAAAGCAAGTTAAAATGCAGGTTAGAAACAAGAGCAACATCGCGCAACACAAAGTGCTCATTAACCCGCACCGATCCGCGAGACAACACCTTACCTTTACTATTGTCGCCGAAGGTTATGTACTCCTTTCCGGCAACAGGGCTAAGGCTGGAGAACCACTTGGCGTTTCCGGTCATGTGCCTCGAGCAACCGGAATCCACCAACCAAATGTCCCAACCGTTTACCTACATCAATAAAAAGACATAGGGTGAGCATACGGTCCAACACTGGGGTTAGTGAAGTAAGGAGAATACCAGTGTTGGGCCGGCTGCTCAAAAGAACGGTTAGCAGAATAACCATTCCTAGACTATCTACGGGGTAGCGATCACCACGCAGGAAAACGTGGTCCGCTAGGGAAGAAGCGCTCACCGCGATACTCAAACTGCGGTGGGGGATAGCGCTCAACTACAAAGCCCTATCACGGGGTCCAAAACCTGCAACTGCAGGCTCCCGCCGGGCACGCTCTCTACGAGGCCCAGTCCTAACACTTGAGGCACTGCGCCTCTAGGCCAAGCAGTACGTCTCGGTGCTCTCCTCTGAACATTCGGCGCATGTACATCATGAAAAAGATGGTACATGTCCGGGTTGTTCATCTCCCTAGCACGGCGCGCCTCTCTCTTGCGCCTAAAGCAGAACTCGCTCAAGTGTCCATCTCTCCCACAGAAATCACAATGATACCTCACCGCACGCAAAGGGGGTTGTTGGTACTCATGACTTGGGTGTGGATCACTTTGCCCTTCTGTGGCAACTCCTCATGGATAGGTGGCATTGTATCTAGCTTGTTCTTTAGGTGGTTGGGTTTGGGATGCCACACTTGGTTCTTGGGTGGAGCTCTCGGAGGTTCCTCAAACACCCCATCCTTGGTGATAGGCTTGACCGGCTCTTTGGATGGAAGCTTGGTCAGTTTGGTAGTAGTGGTGGAGTTGGGCTTCTCACTAGGATTCAGACCACTCGACTCTCCAATCTTCCCAAAAGCAGAAAGATCAAAACCCTGAGCAAGACCTACACCAGAACCTCCAGCAGCTCGCTTAAATTGGGAGATCATCATCCCGAGCTGCGGCTCACTACAAGAGACCCATGACAAGATGGTCCGAAGGTATGTGTTTTCCTCCTCGGTTTGCATCTTGCCATGCTTGACATTCCCAATCTCCATCTCCAAACCCTCACACACAAAGCGCACCTAGCCACACTAGTGCTACCTGAGTTGGCCTCCTCAAGAGACACAATCTTGGCATTCTTCTCTGCCAACTCAGATTGCAAGACAGGACAAGTCTTGCACGCACCTAACAGAGAAGGTCTAGCCTTCAGCTCATCCACCTCTCCTACCAACGCAGCATACTTACCTCTCAAAGTGAGAAGGTCAGTCATGTGCGTGGTGCACATCTCACACTCAACCTCTTCCGACACGACCACGGTGGACTTGGCAAACTCAAGCTCTCTCACCGTGTCCTCCCACTTCTGCCTAAACTCCTTGCGCTCTCTAGCGGCACGCCTAAGCAACTTGTCCTGACTAAGGAGCGCGGCAGTAAGCTTCTCAACCTCAGCAGAAAGCTCATTGTGGGTGAGGGATACCTGGGAGGTGTCATCGTCGTTGTCGTCCCGAGGGGTGTGCTCCAGCTTGCCGTCGACCTCATCACCAAGCGCCATGGTGCAAAAGCCGTCGTCGTCGGCGAAGAAGCAGAGGCCGTTCAGCTTGTCCTCGATCCTCTTCTTCTTCTCGGACTCGTCATCGCTTGAGCAAGCGGAGTCGTCATCCGAGCCGTCGACGTCGCTGAGCGTGGCGAAGAACGCACGCTGCTCAGCTTGGGCCTTCTCCAAGTACTTCTTCTTGATGTACTCCTTGTCGAAGCCGCCCCTCCGCTTGTGCCTCGCGGGGACATACTTCTCCTTGCGCTTGCCGGAGTCGTACTTGTGCCCATGATCGCCCTTCAGATGAATGCTTCTTCTTGGGGCAGTTGGCGATGAAGTGTTCAGGGTCGCCACACTATAGCATCCTGAGCGTCCTCCTCCGCGGCGACGGTTCATGCGGTTGTTGTGGAACCGCGAGAACCGGTTGGCGAGCATTGCCAACTCGTCATCCCCCAACGACTCAAGCTGGTCCTCTGTGACAGAAAAGAGTGAAGAAAGAGCAAAGCCAGCAGAGGGGTTAGCGGAAGAGCCAGAAACCAAAGCCATAGTCGGGCCAGAAGGATTCGCATAAGAAGCCCTCGACATGGCGTCAATCTCACTGGACTTGAGCTTACTAAAGAGCTCATCGCATGTGAGGGTCTCATAGTTAGGCGATTCGATGATCGCCTAAACCTTGGAATCCCACACAGATCGATCAAGAGTGTGCAAAAGCTTCAAAGCACGCTCATGATCGGCAAAAGGCAACTGCTCCTTGTTAGCCCTCATCCTGTTGACAATCACCTGAAAGCGAGCGAATAAACTTTCTATGCTCTCGCCAGGCTGATGTCGAAAGTTCTCATACTCACGCTTGAACGACTCGTAGAGTCAGGTTTTAATTGAGAGGTGCCCTCATGGAAACGCATGAGGGTGTCCCAGATCTCCCGAGCCGTAGCGAGGTGAGAAACACGATCAAACTCACCCATGCTCAAACAAGAAAAGAGAGCATTACGGGCTCGGCTATTGGCATCGTGCTCATCGATCTGTTGCTGAGTGACACGAGCAACCAAGACCACGTAATCAGCAGAGTTGCAAATATCCCAAATAGAAGCACCCAAACTCTGCAGATAGGCCGACATGCGTATCTTCCAATACGCATAGTTCGTCCCATCAAAGAACGGCGGTTTGCCCACGCCGCGATCCATGTCGCCTTCTGTGGATCTGGAACCGGCTATGGTGGAAGATCCTTAACCCGCTCCGATACCAATTGAAGGACCGAGAAGCACTCAGAAAGCGACCAGAGGGGGGGTGAATGGGAGCTTCAAATTTTCCTTACGGAAACTAGTAGCCACTGTCCCAAGAATAAACCCCAGAAGCAAACCTTAGAGCTTGCAAATGTCCACGACCCTAGATGTAGGGTGGATGCTTCCAAGAAGCACAGCGGGACACTAGACAACTCTAGAAAGCCAACGCAAAAGACAGAAATCAATTCCGTCAACGAACGAGCGAACCGCGGACAAAACCGTGTGAAAACAGTAGCATCGGATGCAGCCTGCGTCCGATGCCAGACCACCGGACGCGTCCGATGCGAAAACTGCCTCTCGGGAACCTTACTGTTCCACCATCGGACGCTGTGAATAGTGAACAACCAGCGTCCAATGCTTTGGCTCCGGTGCGTCCGATGGCCAACGGATGCGTCCGATGCCTAGCGTCGGATGCCACTACAAATGCTCAGAAAGTGACACGCATCATCGGAGCGTCCGATGCTTAGAACCCTAGCGTCCGATGCTCCCGTGTCAGCGTTCGATGCCCCCGAAAACTGTGCGGTTCTTTGATGATTCAACCCGATTTCCTCCGAATCAAAAGCTCTAGGCCTGGGATTCGATCTAAGGGGTCACAAGGATGTTAGTGAGCTATCTCTAAGAGATCATGGCTCGAACCTAACTCCCAATCGGTGAATCAAGAAATTTCGGGACAAGGAAGCAAAAACACGATCCAAAACAAAAATCGATCGATCTCCTAGACCGTGAGGTTAGAGGTTAATTCCTTCGGTGGAAAGAAGTGCCTCATGATCTAGAACAACTTGGTTCAAACGGTTTTGCAAAAGATGAACCAACCAAAGAGATCGAGCGACGGGAAGAACGTGGAGAAAAAGGATTCCGCGAAGAACACCAATGAAACGCGAATCACAACCACGATCTTGCAGCCGAAGCGCAAACACACGCTACGACAAGGAGGTTACGGCCCCTTTCCTCAAAAACACCAGTACACAGAGTCAAGTCTCTCTGCGGATCTCAGCAGGCTACAGCAGGGGATGGGAGAGCAAGAAACCCTAAGTGTGAAAGAGCAAATGACTGAGATACGGGAGGAGGGTGTCTCCCCTGACTCTTATCCTATTCTCGACTAAGTCTATTTCCTACTCTACCGCTCTCTATTCTAATTACAGAGCGAACCAGCTAAACCCTAAGGTTTTTCTGGACCAACTCAAGTGGTAGGTAGATCCGACGGCCACGCCCGCACAAGTCGTCTGCGTTGCCTCCACGCAACCTTCCGATTGCCGCCACGTGCCGCCCTCGCTCTGCACCCCCAGTTTTGTGGCCCAAACCGGGAAACCAGCCTTTTCCAGCTATCCCCCGGTTTTGAGGCCCAAACCGGGAAACCAGCCCACCAGCGTCTGAGTTTTGAGGCCAAACTCAGCAAACCATCCGCGCCCAGGTTTTGAGGCCCAAACCTGGAAACCGTCCTTAGCCCGAGTTTTGTGGCCAAACTCGGAAACCCTCAGCACCCAGGTTTTGAGGCCCAAACCTGGAAACCGTCCTCAGCCCGAGTTTTGTGGCCAAACTCGGAAACCTCAGCCCGAGTTTGTGGCCAAACTCGGAAACCGTCCACGCCCAGGTTTTGAGGCCCAAACCTGGAAAACCGTTCATCTGATGGTTTTTCCTGCTCTACCACCAAACCGAAGTTGTGGAGGGGATGCACTGCCCGTGCACCCCGTCCACCGACACAAGTCCCCAGGTCCTCGACCCAAGCAACACCGTGCCCCGCAAGTCTCCGCTCGTCGCTGTCCCAGGCTGCCAGCCACCACAGCTGATCCTCAGGCACTCCGGTCCCTCAGTCCAAGCCTCACGTCCGCCCTTCACTGCTCGATCCATCGGCATGGCACGTCCGCCGCACGGCACGCCCATCCTTCATCGCACCCAGTCCATCGGCACGACACGTCTCAACTTGACCTTCACCTTGCCCTCGATCACTGTCTCCGTGCTCGACACCTGCACAACACAAGCCAGAGAACATGCGATCAAACCCGTTGATAATCACTCATCACTCAGAGACTCGGCATACACCCATGTATCCGCAATAGTGATGATGATAAGGAGTACTCAAAGGAGGACCTCATGAGCATGCTACAAGATCCTCACTCTTACATTGAGACTAAGAGGAAGGAGTACAAAGAATTGCGCAAGGCCAACAAGGCTCTTGAGCAATCCTTTGATGAGCTCAAGTCTACTCATGAGAGGCTAGAGGAAGCCCATGAAAAGCTGGACCAAGCTCACACTAGGCTTAAGGAAGCCCACTCTTCCCTCCTTGATCAAAGTAAGATTGAGGATGTTGTAGAGACATGCAATGTAGGAGTAACATGTGATATTCTTGATGAATCATTTTATACTCCTATTATTGTTGCTCCCACCAATGCATCATCATCATCTAGCTCAACTAAAATGCTTACTTCTACTACATGTGATTCTTCATTAGTGGTAGAAAATGAGAACCTTAAAAAACAAGGTGTATGAGCTCACTCATGCTTTAGGCAATGCCTATGGTGGAGATGCCCGCTTGCTTAAGTGCTTGGGTAGCCAAAGATGTCCACTCAACAAGGAGGGACTTGGCTATACCCCCAAGAAGGGCAAGGCCGCTTTAGCTCCACAAGACTAGTTTTGTGAAGAGCAATGGTCGGTATTGCTATAATTCCAAGCAATCCGGGCACATAGAGCAAAATTGCTTTAACAAGAACAAGATCAAGAACATTGCTCATATTTTATCTATTAGACTTGATTCTTGTTATATGCTTACAAAGGGGACTAATGGTGTGAAGGCTATGTATATTGGTGCACCCTTGCTTGGACCAAAGAAGAAGGCAACTTGGGTGCCCAAGAGCTTGGTAACTAACATTGGAGGACCCAAAAAGATTTGGGTACCTAAAAATAATTGATCTCTTTGTAGGTGAATTTTAAAGCGGGGAAGGCATTGGGTGCTTGATAGTGGTTGCACTCAACACATGACCAGAGATGGAAGAATGTTCAAATCAATCAACACTAGTGGCAATGATCATGTGGATGCTATCACATTGGTGACAAGAAGAAAGACAAGGTCAAAGGCTTGGGCAAGATTGCCCAATATCCAATGACGTGAGCCACTCCAATGTGCTATTGGTGGAATCTCTCAACTTTACCTTGTTGTCCTGGCCACAATTATGTGATTTGGGTTCAAATGCATAGTTGGGGGGGATGATTTGGAGATGTGAGTGGGTGATTTGGAATGATTTGGTTTCAAAGGATTTAGATATTGCGAATCTTTCTTTGGTGGACTTTGATGCAGTGGAACGCCTCAATTGACACCATGTTGTTCACGAAGGACCGAGAAGCACTCAGAAAGCGACCAGAGGAGGGGTGAATGGGAGCTTCAAATTTTCTTACGGAAACTAGTAGCCACTCTCCCAAGAATAAACCCCAGAAGCAAACCCTAGAGCTTGCAAATGTCCACGACCTAGATGTAGGGTGGATGCTTCAAGAAGCACAGCGGGACACTAGACAACTCTAGAAAGCCAACGCAAAAGACAGAAATCAATTCCGTCAACGAACGAGCGAACCGCGGACAAACCGTGTGAAAACAGTAGCATCGGATGCTGCCTGCGTCCGATGCCAGACCACCGGACGCGTCCGATGCGAAAAATGCCTCTCGGGAACCTTACTGTTCCACCATCGGACTGCTGTGAACAGTGAACAACCAGCGTCCGATGCTTTGGCTCCGGCGCGTCCGATGGCCAACGGACGCGTCGATGCCTAGCGTCCATGCCACTACAAACGCTCAGAAAGTGACACGCGTCACCGGAGCGTCCGACGCTTAGAACCCTAGCGTCCGATGCTCCCGTGTCAGCGTCCGATGCCCCCGAAAACTGTGCGGTTCTTTGATGATTCAACCCGATTTCCTCCGAATCAAAAGCTCTAGGCCTGGGATTCGATCTGAGGGGTCACAAGGATGTTAGTGAGCTATCTCTAAGAGATCATGGCTCGAACCTAACTCCAAATCGGTGAATCAAGAAATTTCGGGACAAGGGAAGCAAAAACACGATCCAAAACAAAAATCGATCGATCCTAGACCGTGAGGTTAGAGGTTAATTCCTTCGGTGGGAAAGAAGTGCCTCATGATCTAGAACAACTTGGTTCAAACGGTTTTGCAAAAGATGAACCAACCAAAGAGATCAAGCGACGGGAAGAACGTGGAGAAAAAGGATTCCGCGAAGAACACCAATGAAACGCGAATCACAACCACGATCTTGCAGCCGAAGCGCAAACACACGCTACGACAAGGAGGTTACGGCCTCCTTCCTCAAAATCACCAGTACACAGAGTCAAGTCTCTCTGCGGATCTCAGCAGGCTACAGCAGGGGATGGGAGAGCAAGAAACCCTAAGTGTGAAAGAGCAAATGACTGAGATACGGGAGGAGGGTGTCTCCCTGACTACTTATCCTATTCTAGACTAAGTCTATTTCCTACTCTACCCCTCTCTATTCTAATTACAGAGCGAACCAGCTAAACCCTAAGGTTATTCTGGACCAACTCAAGTGGTAGGTAGATCCGACGGCCACGCCCGCAAGTCTCCGCGTTGCCTCCACGCAACCTTCCGATTGCCGCCACGTGCCGCCCTCGCTCTGCACCCCGGTTTGTGGCCCAAACCCGGGAAACCAGCCTTTTCCAGCTATCCCCGGTTTTGAGGCCCAAACGGGAAACCAGCCCACCAGCGTCTGAGTTTTGAGGCCAAACTCAGCAAACCATCCGCGCCCAGGTTTTGAGGCCCAAACCTGGAAACCGTTCTTAGCCCGAGTTTTGTGGCCAAACTCGGAAACCCTCAGCCACCAGGTTTTGAGGCCCAAACCTGGAAACCGTCCACTGGTGGTTTTTTCGCTGGCTCAGCCACCAACCGACGCTATTGAGGGGATGCACCGCCCGTGCACCCCGTCCACCGACACGTGTCCCCAGGTCCTCGACCGAGCAACACCGTGCCCGCAAGTCTCCGCTCGTCGCTGTCCAAGCAGCCAGCCACCACAGCGATCCTCAGGCACTCCGGTCCCTCAGTCCAAGCCTCACGTCCGCCCTTCACTGCTCGATCCATCGGCATGGCACGTCCGCCGCACGGCACGCCCATCCTTCATCGCACCCAGTCCATCGGCACGGCACGTCTCAGCTTGACCTACACCTTGCCTTGATCACTGTCTCCGTGCTCGACACCTGCACAACACAAGCCAAAGAACATGCGATCAAACCCGTTGACAATCACTCATCACTCAGAGACTCGGCATACACCCATGTATCCGCAATCTCCCCCTTGATGAGTGCATTGTCAACTACACAACAAATCATAATGAAAGAAAGAAGAAAGAAGAAGGAGAAGAAGAGAACTCGACCAAATGACCCAAAGCATAGCAAAGCCGAAGAGAGGTCAAGTGGAAGAAGCGAAAACTTGGTCCCAAAGACATGGGCAACGGCTCGACGCAGCCAAGCAGAGCAAAGCTAGCCCTCAAGAAGAGGTAGAACAGGCTCAACACCGCTAGCAAAATACCAATTGAAAATCAGAGCTAAAAATGGCAAAATGCTAGTCCCTCAAGATAGAGGCACAGAGGCTCAACACAACTAGCACGAGAAACCACTCCGAACCAATTTAAACCAAACGAAAGGTTTCCGAACCAATCAAAATCAACCTCAACGCCAAATGAGGAAAATGTTGCTAGTCCTCAAGACAGAGGCAACGACTCAACACAACCAGCAAACTCCCCTCGACAAGTGCAAGCAACCAGGGACTCTCCCTTAGGTCAAAAAGAGAAGAGTTAAAGATTGAAAATCTCCCCTTAGCAAAACTCTCCCTTAGTTGAACGCCAGAAGACATATGATTGCAAAAACTCTCCCCCTTAGTTGAAAATGCACTTATCAAGCACAAACTCTTCCCTTGAGCCAACACAACTCCCCCTTCCAAAATGCATATGAAGTCAGAAATGCAAGTGAGCATCTTCAGGCATATAATCAAAAGAGTGCAAAAATGCTCTAATCGGTATAGCTCCAATGGCACAACTAAGCACTCAAATAGCGAAGGCTCAAACTGATCACACATACGAAATATGAAGCATATGAGCAAGTGAGCAGTTTTTAGCCAAAAAGATAGTCACCATCAAAATAGCACTACACATGTATAGATAGGAATCCAGACAAGTGCTAAACATGTATACAAGGTGAACTACCCCTAGCAAAGTTCAATCATCATGCATAGGAATGAAGCATATACTTGTGATTTCAGTTTTATATCGGAGTTGCAGCGGTAAAGAATCACAAGTCAATTATTTAGCATGTGATTGCGAGAGGTTGAAAGCTTGTCTTTGCCTAACTTTTCACCGAGCGAAGCCTATGCCGAAGCAATCAGAAGCTTAAAGCTACGGTTTCGGTCATACACTACACGGCTCAAGTTTAACTCAAAGTGCAATGAGAAAACCGTCTCGATACCGTGATGTGTTGACAAGCAATCCCATCTCGATCTTTTCAATTCACTAAACTTGGTTCAAATTTTAAACATGATATGAACAGACCAAGCGAGTGAATGACTCAGAACTAGAGACATAGCAACCTAGCATATATGAAAAGCAGGAATGGACTCAACACAACCTACACATGCTAGTTGCATATCTCAATGGTGAACATTTCCAGATTTTATATACATTAAGCAAATTCACCATTTCAAAAATAGCTCAGCTCATAACATGTACTAGTGATCAGAAGAGCATAAGCTACAAGCATCAACATAAGCATCGGAGCATACTAAACAGAGCATAGTTACATTCTAGTGATTATAAACATGAAGCTCAGAATGTAAATGCGTATGCTAAAATGCAACAGAAAAGAAGATCAAAGTAAAAGAGTCAGACTAGGATACAACTCAAAATGCTTTCCCCATCTAAAAGGGGAAACACACACCAAGCTCACCCCTCAACCTATTAAAGGTTGATTCGTCTAAAGGCTTGGTGAAAATATCAGCCAGTGGTGATGAGTATCGACATGGCGAAGGTCGATATCACCCTTCTCCTGGTGGTCTCGCAAGAAATGAAAGCGCACATCAATGTGTTGGTTTTCGAGTGAAGCACGGGGTTCTTAGCAACGCTAATAGCACTCGTGCTGTCACAAAGCAAAGGCACTCGAGAAAAACTCAAACCAAAATCACGCAAAGTGGCCATCATCCAGAGTAACTGGGAACAACAGCTAGCCGCAGCAACATACTCAGCCTCCGTGGTAGACGGGCGACACTAGACTGCTTGCGAGAAGACCACGAAACAGAGAAGATCAATAAATTGGCAAGTCCCAGAAGTGGACTTGCGCTCAATGCGACAACCAGCAAAATCGGCATCGGAATAACCGCAAAGCGAGAGGGTGGAGGAAAGCAGAATACCAAATCCCGAATTCAGGTGTGAAACGAAGGTACCTGAAGATGCGTTTCACCGCTGACGGTGAGAAGTGCGCGGCCGCCTGAAAGCGCGCGCACAGACACACGCGAACTGAATGTCCGGGCGTGTCGCCGTCAGGTAGAGTAGCGACCCGATCATGCGGGTACTCCTTCTGGTCCACTGCTTCTCCATCCACATCCGCATCCAGGGCAGTCGTCGTCGACATGGGTGTTGGAAGAGGCTTGGCCTCACCCATATCGAACCGCTTCAGCAAGTCCTTCGTGTACTTGCCCTGGTGCACAAACGTCCCCTCCCGGGATTGCTTAATTTGCAACCGAGAGAAAGAATGTCAGCTCGCCCATCATGCTCATCTCGAACTCCCTGCTCATAGTATCTGCAAACTTGGCAACCAAAGCGTGAGAAGAACCACCGAAAATGATATCATCCACGTAAATCTGGACCAAGAGCGTGTCTTTGCCTTGCGGAGGAGAAAGAGCGTCTTATCTACACATCCCATTTTAAAACCCTTAGCAAGCAAAAAGGTTTTTAACCTATCATACCAGGCTCTAGGGGCTTGTTTCAAACCATATAAAGCTTTGTGAAGTTTAAAGACATGGTTTGGAAACTTGGGATTTTCAAAACCGGGGGGTTGCTCAACATAAACCTCCTCCTCTATGTAGCCGTTTAAGAAGGCACTCTTGACATCCATTTGAAATAGTTTGAAACCTTGGATGCAGCAAAAGCCAAGAGTATCCTAATAGCCTCCAAACGAGCTACAGGAGCAAACGTCTCCTCATAATCTATCCCCTCCTCACTGACTATAGCCTTTCGCTACAAGCCGGGCCTTGTTTCTAACAACGTGGCCATCCTCTCCTTGCTTGTTTTTGAAAACCCATTTTGTCCCAATAGGCTTACAGTCAGGTGGAGGTGGAACTAGAACCCAAACCCGATTTCTCTCAAAGTTTTCTAACTCCTCGCATGGCATTGACCCAATCCGGATCCGTCAAAGCGTGTCCAACATCTCGGGGCTCAAAATTAGCAACAAAAGCAGAGTGAGCGAAGTGAGAGATGTGCTGTGACCTGGAGCGAGTGACTCGCTCGCCGATATCGTGATCATCTGCTGAGGGGGGTGCTGGCGCTGGATGTGTCGTGGCGCCTCCCGGGATGAAGTGACCTCCCCCTCATCAGCAGCTGGTTCCACCCCGGGTACAAAAGGTACCGCACGAGGTGGAGGATCCCACGGCCCCTAGGAAGAAGAGGTGTCGGTGCCGTGAGTCGTCGTCGAGGCCGCTCTTTGCGGCGCGGCAGGTGGAGGGGGTGCTGGATCATCCATACCTCAGCACCCTCGTCCTCGTCATCAAAAAGAGGCTCTCCAACCTCATGATCACCTGCACGCTCAAAACGAGAAGAAGGAGAAACAAGAGTCTCGTCGAAGGTGACATCTGATGTCTCCATGACTCGGTTAGTATCAAGGTTAAGTACACGATATGCTCTCGTGTGAGTGCCATAACCCAAAAATACCCCGTCAGAAGATCGAGACTCAAACTTGTCCAGGTTCCCCTTTTTCAAAATAAAACAGTGGCAACCGAAGACTCTAAAATAACTCACCTTGGGCTGGCGACCAAAACGCAACTCATAAGAAGTCTTCTTCAAAAAGGCTCTCAGAAAAATGCGATTTGAAATGTAGCATGCAGTGTTCATAGCTTCAGCCCAATAGCGCCTGGGAGTCCTATGCTCATCGAGCATTGTCCTGGCCATCTCAACAAGGGTCCGATTCTCCTCTCTACAACACCATTTTGGGCGGTGTGTAGGGGAAGAAAACTGATGCTCCAAACCAAAGCGCGTTACAAAACTTCTCAAAATCCGAATTTTGAATTCGGAACCATTATCACTTCTAATAGCTCGCATCGAGTTCAAAGGGGAACTCGTTCTGAAGACGCAAAATCAGATTGCGAGCGAAGGAGAAAGTCTCAGTCTTCTCAGTCAAAAAGAAGACCCACGAATACCTCGAAAAGTCATCACAACAACCAAAAATACCACTTGCCACCAACCGAGCTCACCCGAGCGGACAACAAGGTCCATATGTAAAAGCTCTCCGGGTGCGAGGTCATGACCTTAGTCACTGGATGGTGGGGAGCGGCAACCATCTTCCCATGTCTACAAGAATGGCAAACTAGATCCTTCCTCATCGAAAGCTTGGGCAATCCTCGGATTAGGCCAAGTGAGCTAAGTCTTGCAAGCAAGTCGAAGCTTAAATGACCGAGCCTCCTATGCCACTTCCAAAGATCGGAGGAGAAGGACTAGCCAAAAGACAGCGAGAAGAACCAAACGACTCCGAGAAATTCGCACGAAAGACTTCCCAAAGGGCGAAATCAGACATACGAGATCGCCTTGAGGATCTAAGATGCGACTAAGGTTCGGTTTAAAACGAATCTCGTAGTTCATCAAAAAGTTGCGAAATAGAAAGCAAGTTAAAATGCAGGTTAGAAACAAGAGCAACATCGCGAACACAAAAGTGCTCATTAACCCGCACCGATCCGCGAGACAACACCTTACCTTTACTATTGTCGCCGAAGGTTATGTACTCCTTTCCGGCAACAGGGCTAAGGCTGGAGAACCACTTGGCGTTTCCGGTCATGTGCCTCGAGCAACCGGAATCCACCAACAAAATGTCCTCCAACCGTTTTACCTGCATCAATAAAAAGACATGGGGTGAGCATACGGTCCAACACTGGGGTTAGTGAAGTAAGGAGAATACCAGTGTTGGGCCGGCTGCTCAAAAGAACGGTTAGCAGAATAACCACTCCTAGACTGTCTACGGGGTAGCGATCACCACGCACAGGAAAACGTGGTCCGCTAGGGAAGAAGCGCTCACCCGGACACTCAAACTGCGGTGGGGGATAGCGCTCAACTACAAAGCCTCCATCACGGGGTCCAAAACCTGCAACTGCAGGCTCCCGCTGGGCACGCTCTCTACGAGGCCTAGGCCTAGCAACTTGAGGCACTGCGCCTCTAGGCCAAGCAGTACGTCTCGGTGTTCTCCTCTGAACATTCGGCGCATGTACATCATGAAAAGGATGGTACATGTCTGGGTTATTCATCTCCCTAGCACGCGCGCGCCTCTCTCTTGCGCCTAAAGCAGAACTCGCTCAAGTGTCCATCTCCCACAGAAATCACAATGATACCTCACCGCACGCAAAGGGGGTTGTTGGTACTCATGACTGTGGGTGTGGATCACTTTGGGATAGGTGGCATTGTATCCAGCTTGTTTTTTAGGTGGTGGGGTTTGGGATGCCACACTTGGTTCTTGGGTGGAGCTCTCGGAGGTTCCTCAAACACCCCATCCTTGGTGATATTCTTGACCGGCTCTTTGGATGGAAGCTTGGTCAGTTGGGAGTAGTGGTGGAGTTGGGCTTCTCACTAGGATTCAGACCACTCGACTCTCCAATCTTCCCAAAAGCAGAAAGATCAACACCCTGAGCAAGACCTACACCATAACCTCCAGCAGCTCGCTTAAATTGGGAGATCATCATCCCGAGCTGCGGCTCACTACAAGAGACCCATGACAAGATGGTCCGAAGGTATGTGTTTTCCTCCTCGGTTTGCATCTTGTCATGCCTGACATTCACAATCTCCATCTCCAACCCTCACACAAAGCGCACCTGGCCACACTAGTGCTACCTGAGTTGGCCTCCTCAAGAGACACAATCTTGGCATTCTTCTCTGCCAACTCAGATTCAAGACAGGACAAGTCTTGCACGCACCTAACAGAGAAGGTCTAGCCTTCAGCTCATCCACCTCTCCTACCAATGCAGCATACACCTCTCAAAGTGAGAAGGTCAGTCATGTGCGTGGTGCACATCTCACACTCAACCTCTTCCGACACGACCACGGGGACTTGGCAGACTCAAGCTCTCTCACCGTGTCCTCCCACTTCTGCCAAACTCCTTGCGCTCTCTAGCGGCACGCCTAAGCAACTTGTCCTGACTAAGGAGCGCGGCAGTAAGCTTCTCAACCTCAGCAGAAAGCTCGTCGTGGGTGAGGGATACCTGGGAGGTTGTCGTCGTCGTCGTCGTCCGAGGGGTGTGCTCCAGCTTGCCGTCGACCTCATCACCAAGCGCCATGGTGCAAAAACGTCGTCGTCGGCGAAGAAGCAGAGACCGTTCAGCTTGTCCTCGATCCTCTTCTTCTTCTCGGACTCGTCATCGCTTGAGCAAGCGGAGTCGTCATCCAAGCCGTCGACGTCGCTGAGCGTGGCGAAGAACGCACGCTGCTCAGCTTGGGCCTTCTCCAAGTACTTCTTCTTGATGTACTCCTTGTCGAAGCCGCCCCTCCGCTTGTGCCTCGCGGGGACATACTTCTCCTTGCGCTTGCCGGAGTCGTACTTGTGCCCATGATCGCCCTTCCCAGATGAATGCTTCTTCTTGGGGCAGTTGGCGATGAAGTGTTCGGGGTCGCCACACACATAGCATCCTGAGCGTCCTCCTCCGCGGCGACGGTTCATGCGGTGTGTTGTGGAACCGCGAGAACCGGTTGGCGAGCATTGCCAACTCGTCATCCCCCAACAATTCAAGCTGGTCCTCTGTGACAGAAAAGAGTGAAGAAAGAGCAAAGCCAGCAGAGGGGTTAGCGGAAGAGCCAGAAACCAAAGCCATAGTCGGGCCAGAAGGATTCGCAAAAGAAGCCCTCGACATGGCGTCAATCTCACTGGACTTGAGCTTACTAAAGAGCTCATCGCATGTGAGGGTCTCATAGTTAGGCGATTCGATGATCGCCTGAACCTTGGAAACCCACACAGATCGATCAAGAGTGTGCAAAAGCTTCAAAGCACGCTCATGATCGTCAAAAGGCAACTGCTCCTTGTTAGCCCTCATCCTGTTGACAATCACCTGAAAGCGAGCGAATAAACTTTCTATGCTCTCGCTAGGCTGATGTCGAAAGTTCTCATACTCACGCTTGAACGACTCGTAGAGTCAGGTTTTGACTTGAGAGGTGCCTCATGGAAACGCATGAGGGTGTCCCAGATCTCCCGAGCCGTAGCGAGGTGAGAAACACGATCAAACTCACCCATGCTCAAACAAGAAAAGAGAGCATTACGGGCTCGGCTATTGGCATCGTGCTCATCGATCTGTTGCTGAGTGACACGAGCAGCCAAGACCACGTAATCAGCAGAGTTGCAAATATCCCAAATAGAAGCACCCAAACTCTGCAGATAGGCCGACATGCGTATCTTCCAATACGCATAGTCGTCCCATCAAAGAACGGCGGTTTGCCCACGCCGCGATCCATGTCGCCTTCTGTGGATCTGGAACCGGCTAAGGTGGAAGATCCTTACCCGCTCCGATACCAATTGAAGGACCGAGAAGCACTCAGAAAGCGACCAGAAGGGGGGTGAATGGGAGCTTCAAATTTTCCTTACGGAAACTAGTAGCCACTGTCCCAAGAATAAGCCCCAGAAGCATACCCTAGAGCTTGCAAATGTCCACGACCCTAGATGTAGGGTGGATGCTTCCAAGAAGCGCAGCGGGACACTAGACAACTCTAGAAAGCCAACGCAAAAGACAGAAATCAATTCCGTCAAAGAACGAGCGAAACGCGGACAAAGCCGTGTGAAAACAGTAGCATCGGATGCTGCCTGCGTCCGATGCCAGACCACCGGACGTGTCCGATGCGAAAACTGCCTCTCGGGAACCTTACTGTTTCACCATCGGACGCTGTGAACAGTGAACAACCAGCGTCCGATGCTTTGGCTCCGGCGCGTCCGATGCCTAGCGTCCGATGCCACTACAAAACGCTCAGAAAGTGAAACGCGTCACCGGAGCGTCCGACGCTTAGAACCCTAAGCGTCCGATGCTCCCGTGTCAGCGTCCGATGCCCCCGAAAACTGTGCGGTTCTTTGATGATTCAACCCGATTCTCCTCCGAATCAAAAGCTCTAGGGCCTGGGATTCGATCTGAGGGGTCACAAGGATGTTAGTGCGACTATCTCTAAGAGATCATGGCTCTAACCTAACTCCACAATCGGTGAATCAAGAAATTTCAGGACAAGGAAGCAAAAACAACGATCCAAAACAAAAATCGATCGATCTCCTAGACCTTGAGGTTAGAGGTTAATTCCTTCGTGGAAGAAGTTCCGCCTGATCTAGAACAACTTGGTTCAAACGGTTTTGCAAAAGATGAACCACCAAAGAGATGAAGCGACGGGAAGAACGTGGAGAAAAAGGATCCCGCGAAGAACACCAATGAAACGCGAACACAACCACGATCTTGCAGCCGAAGCGCAAACACACGCTACGACAAGGAGGTTACGGCCTCCTTTCTCAAAAACACCATACACAGAGTCAAGTCTCTTTGCGGATCTCAGCAGGCTACAGCAGGAGATGGGAGAGCAAGAAACCCTAAGTGTGAAGAGCAAATGACTGAGATACAGGAGGAGGGTGTCTCTCCCCTGACTACTTATCCTCTTCTAGACTAAGTCCTATTTCCTACTCTACCCCTCTCTATTCTAATTACAGAGCGAACCAGCTAAACCCTAAGGTTATTCTGGACCAACTCAAGTGGTAGGTAGATCCGACGGCCATGCCCGCACAAGTCGTCCGCGTTGCCTCCACGCAACCTTCCGATTGCCGCCACGTGCCGCCCTCCGCTCTGCACCCCGGTTTTGTGGCCCAAACCGGGAAACCAGCCTTTCCAGCTATCCCCCTTTTTTGAGGCCCAACCGGGAACCAGCCCACCCAGCGTCTGAGTTTTGAGGCCAAACTCAGCAAACCATCCGCGCCCAGGTTTGAGGCCAAACCTGGAAACCGTTCTTAGCCCGAGTTTTGTGGCCAAACTCGGAACCCTCAGCACCCAGGTTTTGAGGCCCAAACCGGGAAACCGTCCACTTGGTTTTTTCGCTGGCTCAGCCACCAAACCGACGCTATTTGAGGGGATGCCCCGCCCGTGCACCCCGTCCACCGACATGTGTCCCCAGGTCCTCGACCCGAGCAACACAAAACACCGTTCCCCGCAAGTCTCCGCTCGTCGCTGTCCAAGCAGCCAGCCACCACAGCCGATCCTCAGGCACTCCGGTCCCTCAGTCCAAGCCTCACGTCCGCCCTTCACTGCTCGATCCATCGGCATGGCACGTCCGCCGCACGGCACGCCCATCCTTCATCGCACCCAGTCCATCAGCACGACACGTCTTAGCTTGACCTACACCTTGCCCTTGATCACTGTCTCCGTGCTCGACACCTGCACAACACAAGCCAAAGAACATGCGATCAAACCCGTTGACAATCACTCATCACTCAGAGACTCGGCATACACCCATGTATCCGCATTCACCAAATCAAGTATGGGTTGGCTATGGCATAGGCGCTTGGGACATGTTGGAATGAAGCAACTAAAGAGGCTAGTAAAGCATGACATGGTTAGGACTAAAAGATGTTCACTTTGAGAAGATAAGCTATGTAGTGCATGTCAAATGGGAAAGCAAGCTGGAAACACTCATCCCAACAAAGGAATGATGAGCACTACACATGCACTTGAGTTTTGCCATGGACTTGTTTGGACCACTACATATGCAAGCATTGGGCAAACAAGTATGGCTTTGTGATAGTGGATGACTATACAAGATTCACATGGGTCTTCTTTCTCGTTGACAAAAGTGAAGTGTTTGGCATATTCAAAACCTTGTCAAGAGAAGTCAAAATGAGTTTGACAGAAGAATCAAGAAAGTGAGAAGTGACAATGGAAGTGAGTTTAGAACACATGAGTTGACGAGCTATGTGATGAGTATGGAATCAAGCATCAATTCTCGGCCAAGTATACACCTCAATCCAATGGGATAGTTGAAAGGAATAAGACACATCATTGATATGTCAAGATCCATGCTTAGTGAATACAATGTGAGTGATTCCTTTTGGGCCGAAGCAATCAACACGACATGCTATTATAGCAACCACGGCTCTATTGTCACCATCTATTGAAGAAGACACCATATGAGCTTCTCATGATAGAAAGCCCACATTGCATATTTCTGGGTCTTTGGGTGCAAGTGCTACATATTGAAGAAGGGCACAAGACTTGGCAAGTTTGAAAAGAAGTGTGATGAAGGGTTCCTACTTGGTTACTCCACTACAAGCAAGGCATATAGAGTGTGGAACAACACATCAAGAATAGTTGAAGAAGTCCATGATGTTGAGTTTGATGAAACCAATGGCTCACATGAAGAACAAGACAACCTAGATGATGAGAGGAACACAATTGGTGGAAGCCATGAGAGAACATGCACATGGTGATATTAGGCCAAAGCAAGTAATTGACATCGAAGATGACAAAGATCAAGTGCTCACATCCTCCAACCATGCATGACAATGATATTGCAAGCTCTAGTGGTTCTCAAGATCAACAAGATGCTAGTGCAAGTGCAAGCGCTCAACCGGAACAAGTGCTCCAACAACACACATTGCAGAGATCATCCTTTAGATCAAATTGTTGGTGACATAAGAAGAGGTGTGCAAACAAGATCAAGTTTGGCATCATTTTGTGAACACTACTCATTTGTATCATCTATTGAGCCAACCAAGATTGATGAAGCTTTGATGGATATTGATTGGGTAAATGCAATGCATGAAGAGTTGAACAACTTTACCCGCAATGATGTTTGGGAGTTAGTGGAAAGACCAAAGAACACAAATGTTATTGGTACAAGATGGGTCTTCCAGAACAAGCAAGATGAAGATGGATTGTTGTTAGAACAAAGCAAGATTAGTTGCACAAGGGTACACTCAATTGGAAGGCATTGACTTTGGAGAAACCTATGCACCGGTTGCTAGATTGGAGGCCATTAGAATCCTACTTGCATATGCTTGTTCACACAACATCAAGCTCTATCAAATGGATGTCAAGAGTGCATTTCTCAATGGATTCATCAATGAGCTAGTGTATGTTGAGCAACCTCTCGGATTTGAAGAAGCCCAACCATGTGTACAAGCTCAAGAAGGCACTTTATGGGTTGAAACAAGCACCAAGAGCATGGTATGAAAGATTGAGGATTTCTTGTTAGCCAAAGGATTCAAAATTGTGAAGGTTGACACCACTCTTTTCAACAAGAAGAGGAAGTGACTTGTTTGTATTGCAAATCTATGTGGATAACATTATCCTTGGATCACCAACCAAGATTTTTGTGAAGAGTTTGGGGAGATGATGGCTAAGAGTTTGAGATTTCTATGATTGGAGAGCTTCGTTACTTCCTTGGTCTACAGATCAAGCAAATGAAGAAAGGCACATTAGTTAGTCAAGGCAAGTACATCAAGGACATGCTCAAGAAGTTCGGGTCAGATGAAGCCAAAGCAATAACCACTCCAATGGGCACAAATGGATATTTGGATAGTGACTCTAGTGGAGACATGGTGGATCAAAAGTTATATCGGTCGATGATTGGAAGCCTACTCTATGTGACCGCATCAAGGCTGGATGTCATGTTTAGTGTGTGCATGTGTGCAAGGTTCCAAGCTTCACCAAGAGAAAGTCATTTGAAAGCAACCAAAAGAATATTGAGATATTTGAAGCACTCTCCTAATGTTGGACTATGGTATCCCAAAGGCTCTCAATTTGAATTGATGGGTACTCGGATTCCGATTATGCGGGATGTAGGTGGATAGAAAAGCACATCGGTGCACTTGTCAATTGCTTGGAAGATCACTTGTCTCATGGTCATCAAAGAAGCAATATGTTGCACTCGCTACCTAACCCCTACCGCCGAAGCCGAATACATATCGCATGTAGTTGTTGTGTACAATTACTTTTGGATAAAGCTACATTGCAAAGATTATGAGTCAAGTTTGGACAAGTCCCATTGCTATGTGATAATGAGAGCGCCGTCAAAATAGCCACCAACTCGGTTCAACACTCAAGGACAAAGCACATAGATTAAGGCATCACTTCATTAGAGATCATCAAGCAAAGAAAGATATATCTATTGAAAAGTGTGGGCACCGATGATCAACTTGCCGATATCTTCACTAAGCCACTAGATGAGAGAAGGTTTTGCAAGCTAAGGAATTAATGAATATCCTAGACTTCTCCAACATGAGTTGAATGCACCCCCACTTATGACATGCCTCTCCTCCAAGAAAGCAAAGATGAAATTGTGTGGCATGTGCATTCATTCTTATTAGGGTTGTGATCTAGTTCATATCGCCATCACATTGCTTATTTCGGCTCATTCATGGTAAATCAAATGAATTTGAAGTATATATGGTACGACTATTGCTTCTATGTTTGACTTGATCTAGTGGTAGCATATAACTTGTTTGTGAGCTTGTAACTCTAGTGTTTGGTCTAGTAAGTGAGCAATGGGTGTTTAACCAACATGAGTAAGATAACCATTGCAAGATGTGTGAAGAAGCTTACTCTAGAGCAACCGTGTTAAATATCCTATGCTCAATGAGCTAGATTAAGCCACAACTTGACTTAGTTTTGATCCCCACATATAAATCTCATGCTGCCAAAGATTGTCTCCTTTCATTAAACTTGCCCCACCTTTATGGAAATTGTTGACAGGGGGAGAAAATGCTACAAAGATAAATGATACTGATAAGTAAACCTAGACATGCTTAGTAACCTTCAAGTGGATCGGAGCATACAAATAGGGGACAAGCTCATAAACATGAATGTTGCATTTGAAATGTGCATATTCATATGTTTGATTGCAATGCATAGCTATTTTTTTTATATTCATGCTTATGAGGTGAATGCTAGTTGTTGACACCACCAAGAATTTGGCACGATCAATCTGAGCAATGAGGATTGGTTGATATATTGATGACGGGATATTTCATAGATATTATATTTTGGACAACCAGAATAAAACTAAGCACCAGATGATTCCCTTGTCGATTCAGTCTTGAGCCATGATAAGGGATGTGCGTGTTGGAGATTGTTTAAATATTTGAGTACGGGGCTCTCGTACAAAGAAGCTTTGATGATTTTTTCTTTGAGAAAGACGAGGGCAAGACTCTAGTTCACGGACAACATGAAGAGCAGTCCAGAAGGCTTATTCGGCAACGAACTATGCAATACAAGAAAAGAAGTCAATTGGCTGGTTCTTGTTGCATTGGGATTATTGTGATTGGGAGCGTGCAAGGGTTGTAGTGTGCACGGGAGATATACATATATATTGCAAGTTGTGCAAAGGAAAAGTGCATATGTGCTTGCATCCAGGAAGCTTCTCACCGACCAGAGAAATAAGTAATATATTCTGGAAGTGGTCTCGTATCCCAAAATTCATTATGCTGAGAGGGAAGAAGAGAAAGATATATGTATACATGGATCAATGGTGATTGTGCATACACGGCCATCAAGATATTTGTCCTCATCTCACGTGCAAATATGGAAAGCATCAAGATACGTACTAGCAGGATGTGCCCGCACAAGAGTTTTGCCAAGACACATTATTAGAAAGGATTCTACGTAAAGGAAGCTAGAGTCCATGTGTCTTTTTATTTCCTTTTAGATATTTCTTTAGAGTCAAGTTTGTACGTCATGATTAGTTCGAAGTCTCCCAGCCCAGGGTATAAATATAAAACCCTGACCATTGTAAAAGTTCGTTCACACCATATCAATACAAACCGGCCCCGTGCCACCTTCGAGTCCTTAGTCGTGTCGTCGAGTTCTTCGAGAGGAATCATCGATTCGTCGACCTCCGTAAGTATCGGCAACCTTGCTATCATGTCTAGTATCATGCGGTGGATTTAGATATGATGCAAGTAGTCTCGTATGTTAGCTTAGTATCGTGCGGCGGATTTAAGCTTATGACGGGAAGTTTTTGCTTATGCCTTGTATCGTGCGGCGGATTAAGTCATGAGTAAAAATAGTTTATCGGCTCTGTTAGATTTGGCAGATCTAATAGATTCATTAAGTTATCATGTGTTATATGTTTTTATTTTTAATTCCTATAACACTTTGCCCAATCTAGATTGATCTTTGTTCGGCCTTGTTGCATGAGTTTACTTGTGCTTTGCTAATCATAAGATCGTGATGACCGAATTAACTTTCAATCTAGATTGTTACATGTTGTGGGTTCATGCATGTCGACCATGTTTAGGCTTTGATAGAGCTGGGTACCGTGTGGCAGGTGCAGGTTTTAGATTGGTTTAATCATGCTTTGCTTGTATGTTCCTTCTTCATGGACCCCATTTCGGCTAGTTTGCCGATTCTGGTTAAGCTTACATGAGTAATGAGTTTATATAGATCTGTTCAACATATGTATGCTTTTAGCTTCTTATAATTAGATCGTATCATGCGGTGGATTAATCTAATTATAGGAGTGGTGTAGACTTATAGCAAGTGGTATCATGCGGTGGATTAGCTTCGCTTCGCTGTTTTATGCTTGACGGGTTTATGAA
Source organism: Coix lacryma-jobi var. lacryma-jobi (assembly GCA_009763385.1). NCBI lineage: Eukaryota > Viridiplantae > Streptophyta > Magnoliopsida > Poales > Poaceae > Coix > Coix lacryma-jobi. Next base: position 78,699,774 of record CM019824.1, on the reverse strand, counting down.
GGCTAGACGTGCGGCAGACTAGTTGGATTAGCCTATGCATATTTATCTGGATAGTTTTATATTTACAAAGTTGCCCTTTTACTCTTTTGTCATTTATGTGTTCGGCATTCAACCTGTTTATGAGCTTCATCTTTATACTTGCCGAATGACATCAAACCCGAGTTTCGACAAACCGCTTCTATAGCGCTGATTGGCTTTCAAAGCATACATATGGAACTGTCTGGTCTCTCACCCCGGCATGTTCCAAAGGTATTCTCACACTTTTTAATCCTTGTTGGTTTTCAGGTCAAACCGACTGGCACGCTTCCGGATTCAGTACACTCCGGGCACCCATTGAAGCTAGCCTCGTTCGGCTTGCTGGTGCCTGGCGCGAGGCATCACGGTTTGCGTCAACACTAGTGTGACAGAACCGACCATTTATACCAGATTAAGCACCGAATCGCTGCTTGCGCAGAGACTACAAGTACTTAAGCTCGTATAAACCCGGTAGTCCGGAAATCTCAAGGATTTCAAGGCATTCACTTTAACCAAGATCGTAATAGATTAGCGTACATGTTCACGATCCACATTCAGTTCGCATATAGTTCAAATACATCGGAGTTCAACAGTTATTACAAACCATAGTTTATATTCAAAGCGGAAGCGACATAGTTTCGAACACAAGTCCTTATTTCACATACAGTGCCATATGCTTGATCAGTCCACAAAAGCATCAGGAAGATAAGGATTGACCATGCCCATGGTCTAGTCACTGCCCTCGACGGGATACAGACAGTTCTCGCAATAGCCGAAGAAGCATTGCCTCTGCAACAACAAGGGATAAAACCCTGAGTACGAGAAGGTACTCAGCTAGACTTACCCGTCATAACCAGAAATAATTGACACCAGGATTATGCAAGGCTATATCGGGGTTGGCCACACTTACCTTTTTGCATAAAAGCATTTTATTATTAAATAATCATCAATAGATTTAGCAGTCACTTTTATGTAATCAGCCTGATTATCTAGATTTGCACCTGATCTAGAGCAAACACTTGACTACTTATTCAAGCAAGAGTGACTATTTCATCAATAGCCTTTCAGATTCACCAACCATAACATCATTATTCCATATATTACTACGGTAACACATGCTCAGTCAAGTTACTCACTAACCAGGAGCGATGGCGATTATAATCGATTCCTACCAGCTAGGGATAAAATGTCGCACACTCGCCCACACACACCCTGCCAGGTGGCCGTTGGCGACCACTCAGGAGGTTCGAGAACCCAAATCGCGGGACGGCCATGGACCCTTCTCTACACCGGGGGTTATCTCAATGCCAGGTCGCTCAAGCTATTAACTGCCCACGGTCATGCCAGGTCGATCAGGCCCTGCCTGCCCTCGGACCATGCCAGGTCGATCAGAATAGTTGCCCACGGTACATATGGCCCTGGGTGTTAGGCGTCAACGTCTCCGTCACCCGGCTCGAAACACCTTACTCGGCTTCACGGGAGGTACCCGCACCTGCTCCGTTAAGTGATTGACGCGTTCAAAATGACTGAGGTGTGCCTTCGTCGGTTCCTAATCGACACAGACGGGAGACTACTAGCACACAGAACCCATGTCCTGCTGCTCCTACATCCCGCCGGTCTCAAATTAATTATCACATGGTTATTTCCATGATAGCAGAGGCTAAACATGTTTCGTATCCACCTATATGCGGGAGACAGAAATCACCCACCCGACTTTTACCGGTCTAAGCAGGCTAAGCATATAATCGAGCCTAGACCTAACAGGGATCACAAGATATATTTGCAGGTGGACAAGGATAATTAATTAATGCAGCAACGGTATCACACAACTCCTATAACCTAATGCAACAATCATATCAGGTTAACTTGTAAACGGTAATTTGCAAACCGTAGGAGAAAATGCTCCGGGGCTTGCCTCGCTCGAAATCGGCGGGGCGGTGATCACGGCACTCCGGCAGGTCTTCAGCGTCTTCTTCCGGGATCCTCTCCTCGGGTGTCTCCTCCCGACGCTGCTCCTCCGGCGTGTCTTGGGCTTCCACTACCGACCCTGCATGATGCGGTACATGAATGAATAATATGAATGCACATGGGATGCATGGTGATGCAACATGGAGTACAATTCAGAAGATAAGCACATGTCATCTACTGCTACTCACTTACTTATCTAACATACTACTTACTAAGTCTTGTTATCACCACATCAAAGTTGCTTAACGGTTTATTACCCTCTAATTAATTGTAGATTAAATCTAGTTGAATAGGCCTATAACAGTAACCTATCCTAGAAAGCTTCACAAAATCTATAAAAATTACTGGAGATTAACACACTTGATCTAATTCCCTGTCCAAATTTCACCCCATTTGGACCTAGACTCTACCCCCTATGAAAAACAAATTCTATCATGAAAAGTGCTTTGAACTACACACCTTAGCACAAAGTGTCAAACAACAATTTCATAATTTTCTTCTGAACTTCTTAGCACAAGAGCAGTCAGTAAAATTACCAAGTCCATACTCTTCATATTTTAATTATTACAAATAAACAAGAAAACAGCATTTATCATTTTAATTACTACTGCCAATTATTTCACAGAATAACCTCATTTTACATTTTTCCCAGAAACTAGTCCTCAACACAAACCTAACAAAACAAGAATCACATTTTTCTGAGACACATACAATTTACTATGCTTTAACAAGATTTCAGCCTAAACATGAATTAAATATAACTACATAGAAATCACCACAAACTGGACATATTATATTTTTCATGCATAGACCTCACATAACAAACTAATAAAACTTTTTTCACCTTTTTAGCATTTATATTCACAAGATATGAATTAAACAAGCAATACACAATTTCTGGAAACTAATTAACAAACCTGAAAAACATTCAAACCTAAACTGCTACGTGCACCCAAACCAGTGCACACAGACGGAACTAGACTCACTGAGCGCGGGCCCTCGGCCAAACTGACCCCACTCGTCATACCAGCAAACAGGGGAGGAGGTTGACCATGCCGTAGCTCGCCGGCGGCGAACTTTCCGGCGAAGCAACCCTACCGATGGACTCCCCTTCCCTTCCGCACCCAACGGTGCCCCTACCTAGCCGGCGCTTGCTCGGATAGAGCTCGCCGTCGACGATGGCGGACACGGCGGCGCGGGCGAGCTACGCCGGCCGACTCCGACCATGACGAGCTAAACGGACTCCCGAATCCTACTCCGGCGACCTTCGTAAACCTAACCCGGCTCAGAAGCCAGGGCTTCGGTTCCGAGCACCTGTGACCACGGCCGTACCATCTCCGGCGACCATGGCGAGCGGCGGACGGCGGCGTACTAACACAACCAAACCCTAATCGGCTTAACCGACACCTCCAACACCTTCTACGAGCCTCGGCGATTCGCGAATGCTAGCTAGGGCGGATGGTTGAGCTCGGGAAGAGGGTTGGCCACGCGGACCGAGCGCGTCGGCCATGGCGGTCATGGCGGACGGCGGCGTTCCGCGGGCTCTTAACCCTAATCGACTAAAATCACCCTCCAACTCCTCCTTGGACCTCACTGACCCTAAACACGCACTAGGGCAACACGCAACCACGAGACGGAGGCCGGCCACGGTGGACCGAGCTCGGCGGTCATTGCGACCATGGCGGCGGCTCATCCCGGGGCTTGCCTACGGTCTCTCATAGAGCGCTAAGGATATCACAAGGGTTGGGAGCTCACGGCGAAGCTTGGTGGGTGGTTGGATGTATGGTGCGGTGGCGGAACGGCGGCGAACGGCGGCGGCGCTTGCTTTCCCTCCTCTCCCCTTTTCCCGCTCGAGCGCCGGCGAGAGCAGAGAGCGAGAGAGAGGCGCGAGCGCGGGGAACAGAATGGAGGGAGGAGTTCGGACGGCGAGGCGGAGCTGGCCTTGCCGTTTGCCACGCCGCGCGCGGACGCTGGCTTGCCTGGCCGTCGAGCGCCACGCGGCGGCAACGTCCTGGCGCTGTCGGCACGACGCCGCGCGCGCGCGCCGGCACGCACGCACGGCCGGCCCGATTCAGTGCCATCAGGCCGACTGACGGCCAGACTTTGAGCGCGATTAACTCCTAATCCATTTGATGAAAAGCTAAACCACTTGCTCCATTGCTTAGAGCTACATACCGACTACCACTTTGGTTACAAGATTGATCTTTGGTTCGGCCTAGATTGCTCCCGAGAAAGCTCCAAAGATGGCTAGATGAACTGTTTTGGGCAGTTAGGACTTAAAGAATTTTCTAAGTCTAAACTCCCTCAAATCTGCCTTGTGGGTCCCAAAACACCTTGTTAAACTCATTTTCATGAGTTGGGCCTTAAACAACTTTTGTTCTACTCAAATTCTACACACTTTTGGTTAGGGCCCACAGCCATGCGAAGCTTCTATCAAGAAGGTCTTAGTTAGTCAAACAAAAGGACTCCTAGGGCTCTATTAAGGCAACTAGGGTTAGAGACTTGGTTAGCCAACATGACCAACATAAACCTAGCTTCATTTTGACTCCCCAACAAGGTTCAACTACTAAGGAGACTTAAGCACTCCACAAACAAGACACACAAGCATTCAATCAAGCATAGCATCACAAAGGTCACATGAAATGACACTTAACAAAAAAGAATGCAACATGAAATGATGATGCTTTATGCTCATGAGATGTCAAGTTATGCACTTAGGGTTGCTTAACACCTAGGGTGTTACAGCCCTCCCCTCCTTAAAGGAATCTCGTCCCGATTTGAGTTACTAACCAGTCCTTATAAAACTGTGGATATACTTCCTTTAGATAGTCTTTTCGGTTTCCCAAGTGGCATCTCGGTCGTCTTGCTCACTCCAAGATACTTTATATTGCTTCAAGATTCTTCCGCGAGTTACCCTTTCTTTCTTCGTCGAGTACTCGATATGGCTTCACCGGGTAAGTAAGGTCGGATTGTAACTTGATATTGGCCGGTTGTACTTCCTCTTCTGGAACTCGAAGACATTTTTTAGTTGTGACACATGGAAAACAGGGAATATAGCCTTTACTGTTCAGGTAACTGTAGTTGATAAGCCACTTCTCCCCTTCCTTTCCATTATCCTGTAGGGTCCCACAAACCTTGGCGCTAACTTTCTTTTCACGCCCAAACCGTCTAACTCCTTTCATGGGTGATACTTTTAAATACACATAGTCACCTACTTCGAATTCAAGCGGCCTTCTTCTCTGGTCAGCATAACTCTTCTGTCGAGACTGTGCAGCTGCTATGTGTTGTTGGATTATTCTAACTTGTTCTTCTTCTGCTTCCCTAACGAAGTCAGTTCCATAGTAACGACGTTCTCCTGGTTCAACCCAACTTACTGGTGTTCTGCATCTTCTGCCATACAGAGCTTCGAAAGGTGCCATATGAATGCTTTCTTGATAACTGTTGTTGTAAGCAAATTCTGCTAATGGCAACCACTTCTCCCAAGATCCCTTCGCGGATACCACACATGCTCTCAACATATCCTCTAAAACCTGATTTACCCTTTCAGTTTGCCCTGACGTCTGGGGATGGTAAGCTGAACTATGGATTAACTTAGTACCTAATTCCTTTTGCATTTTCTCCCAGAATGGTGCATGAACTGTGTTCCGCGATCCGAAACTATGACTTTGGGTATACCATGCAATCGGACAATCTGATTGATATAAATCTCTGCATAGTCTGGTGCTCGATAACAAGTTTTAACTGGTATGAAATGAGCGGTCTTGGTGAGACGGTCTACTATTACCCATATTGAATTGTTTCCCTTCTGAGTGGTAGGCAAACCGGTGATAAAATCCATACTCACTTCTTCCCACTTCCATTCAGGTATTGATAAAGGTTGAAGTGTTCCGGCTGGCTTCAGGTGAATGGCCTTCACTCGACAACACGTGTCGCATCTGGCTACATATGCGGCAATTTCCTTCTTCATTTTGGTCCACCAAATCTTGATCTTGGACGCAAATCTTGATACATCTTAGTGCTCCCGGGATGGATAGACATTTAGAAAGATGAGCCTCATCCATAATCTGATTTTTGAGTTCCCTATTCTTGGGTACCACTAAGCGATTATCAAACCATAACACTCCCTTATCATCAACTCAGAAATGTTTTACGGGTTCAGTGGCAGCTCTTAGCTTTCCTTGATATAATAGATTCCCTTGTCTGTTTTCTGCCCTTCTAGAATCTGATCAACTAGGTGCTCTGCAGCTCGATGTGACGCAAGATCATAGGGTGTTCAAGACTAAACTCGTCCTCTGGTTGTAACCTCAAGTTATTACAATGCGACTTCCGACTTAGAGCATCAGCAACTACATTTGCTTTTCCAGGTTGATAATGTATCTGCAAATTGTAATCCTTAATCAACTCAAGCCATCTTCTCTGCCTCATATTCAGTTCAGGTTGAGTAAAGATATACTTGAGACTTTTGTGGTCCGTGTACATGTTACAGACGTTACCAAGCAGATAATGTCTCCATATTTTTAGAGCGTGTACCACAGCAGCTAATTCCAAGTCATGCGTAGGATAATTAACTTCATGTTTTCTCAACTGACGTGAAGCATTAGCAATCACTCTGCCTGCCTTCTTGCATAAGAACACAGCCTAAACCAACTTTCGATGCGTCGCAGAAGACATCAAACGGCTTCTCGATATCTGGTGGAGCTAAGACAGGGGCAGTGGTTAATTTTTCCGCAAGGTACGGAAAGCTGTTTCACACTTCTTTGTCCACTCAAACTTCTGATCCTTCTGAAGCAAACTTGTCATGGGCTTGGCAATCTTGGAGAAATCGGGAATGAAACGACGATAATACCCTGCTAAACCGAGAAAACTCCGAATCTCCCCAACCGAAGTTGGAGCTTCCCAATCCATTACTTCTTGTACTTTGCTAGGGTCCACAGAGATTCCTTCTTCTGACAGGATGTGACCAAGGAATTGTACTTGCTTCAACCAAAACTCGCATTTACTAAACTTAGCGTAAAGTTTATGTTCCCGGAGTCTTGTCAAGACGATCCTCAAATGTTCTGCATGGCCCCCGGGTTCTCAGAATAAACCAAAATATCATCAATGAACACCACTACAAACTTATCTAGTTCTGGCATGAATACCGAGTTCATCACACTCATAAAGTATGCTGGAGCATTTGTCAATCCAAAAGACATGACTAAATACTCGTACAGGCCATATCTGGTTGAAAAAGCAGTCTTTGGAATATCTTGTGGTCGGATTCTAATTTGATGACATCCTGATCTCAGATCGATCTTGGAGAATACTTTGGCTCGGGATAACTGATCAAACAAAATATCTATCCGTGGCAACGGATATTTGTTCTTAACGGTCACGGCATTAAGCGGTCGATAATCCACACACATCCGTAGAGACTTGTCCTTTTTCTTGACAAACAAAGCTGGGCATCCCCACTCTGACACACTAGGTTGAATGAAACCCTTGTCCAAAGTTCCTTAATCTGCGTCTTGAGTTCGGCTAATTCATTGGGCGGCATACGATAAGGTCTTCTCGAGATCGGTGCAGTCCCTGGTAACAGCTCAATGGTAAACTCTACAGCCCGCTTGGGCGGTAAACCCGGCAACTCATCTGGAAAGACGTCTGGGAAATCCCGAACAACTGGAATTTTTGATAGGTCCTCTATAGATAAGGTGCAAGATAAATCAACAAAATCAGCCCCTCGAGGAAGAGAGATACGTAACTTGTTGTTCCTCCTTGGATCAGACAAGGTAAGAGTCCTATCTGCAGTGTCTAACACCGCTTTCCACATACTCATCCAACTCATTCCTAGGACTACATCCATACTGAGTCCTGGCAAAACTACTAAATTAGCCCCAAACTTATGCCCTCCGATGTCGATGGTTGCATCACGTACCATCTGCCTAGACAACACACTACTCCCCACAGAGCTTACGCGAGACCCATAATCCATTTCAGACACCTCTTGATCATGCTTTTGTGCAAATGCTTTACTCATGAACGAATGCGATGATCCGGTATCAAACAAAACAACTGTAGGATGATGGTTAACAAGACACATACCAGCAGTCACGGGTTCTCCAGCACGAGCTTCTTCAGCGGTCATGTTGTGCAGGCGTGCGGGGTAGTTGGCCTCTTGCTTCTTTGGGTAGGGGCAGTACCTTGCGAAGTGCCCCTCTTGGTTGCAGTTGTAGCATGGTCCCCGAACCAACGGTTTGTTCCCTGAAGAACTGCCTTGACCTCCACGAGCCTGAGCAGCAGCTATCTTGTATGGCTTCTGATTGCGCTGAGCTTGTGGCTGATTCTTCTTCTGCGGCGGCCTAAAACGTGCCCCCGGCGCTGGTGGTCGATACAGGTTTCGCTGAGCTGGTGGTCCTCTGGGTTGTGGTGATCCTGATTCAAAGGTCCTCTTTCGGGCCTTGCTAGCAGCATGCTTGTTGTTATGATTCTCTTGAATCAGATAGTCACTTATGAAGTCACTGAAATTGGTACGGGACGATGTACCCACTGACTTTCCCATTTTAGTATTCAAGCCTCTCTTGAAACTAGCAATCTTCTTAGCGTCGGTGTCGACGAAGTCTGGGACATAGCGAGCCACGAGTTGAACAGATGATGATACTCTGTGATAGACCGAGTTCCTTGAGTCAGATTCATGAACTCTGCCACTTTCATCTGGGTCAGCCCGGTGGAATGTAATGACCTCGGACAGCAGCAGTAAACACCCTCCAAGTGATAGGAACATTGGCAGGGTAGGTGGTACGATGATGTCCCCCCCAAATCCCGGCTGGTCCGTGCAACTGGTGCGCGGCATATTCTGCTTTCAATTCTTCTGTGAGCCTGAGCAAACGAAACTTCTGCTCCAAAGTATGCAGCCATTCTTCTGCCTCCAATGGTCTGTAGCTTCCTTGAAGATTGGTGGTTTGGTATCCAGGAAATCCTTGAAAGAACTATATTGGTTCGGCTCAGGGCGTTGATGTCCATGGGCCAAGTTCTCCCTCAGCAAAGCTTCGATGTTGCGCTGGCTTCCAAGAAATTGAGCAAAAAGTTGCTCAGCCGTCGGGGATGGAGGAGGTGGTGGATTGCGGTTTTCTCTGGGGTCCTCATTTCCACCACTACCGCCCCTGCTCCACTACGAGTTGTCGTCATCTGCATATAGGATAGTAAGCGACCATTAGGCGAAGTTGCAACTTGTAGAGAACAATAAATCATACCCACTGAAATTATTCGGAAACAATTCACCAAACAATGACAGAGGTACAATAAATTTCAATCCACATCGCATCAACACATAACCAGATCACTTACACATCATGCAAAAGATAACATGACATCCATCGTTTTGCCCATACATATGGGACTTTCCAAGGTCTCACACACATCACATAAGTCTGCTATCCATGCTTACATTCAGCCCAACACACCAAAAGATCGGGCGTGCCAACTTACGCAAAAGACCATCTAGACGCTAAGCATACGATCTAGACTACTCTCTAGCGATCTCACCAACGTCACCGTCCTCACTAGACATATCTGAAGAACTACTAGAAGAACTACTCGGCTCCGGATCCTCCTGGGGAAAGATGGGGTTCCTCTCATTTTCCCTGCGATGGATCTCCTCGTGCAGACGGTCGTTGTAGTCCTGCAGGTGATGGAGTTGCAGCTCTAGGTCTCCCACTCGCAACCTCAGCAGCCTGTTCTCCTCTGAAACACGAATGCCCTCACACAAACTCCCCGAAGCGCCTCCTCAGTCTCCCTCATGACCGAGGCCAAGAAAGTAGTCGACCCCTGCTGAATGGCAAGCTGATGAGCAGTCTCCTGCCTGCTCCCTGAAGTGCCTGTTCTCTCTCTACTGTCAACTGAGCTAGCTGTGTAGTGAGGAGGTCTATCCCTGTAGCGTGCTCCTCCTGACGGCGATGCTGCGCTGCAATCTCCTCGCTAAGAACATGGTCCAACTGCTCATAGCTGCGGGATAAGCAGCCATAAGTAGCCATAAGTGCAGCCATGGCACTCCCTGCTGGCCCGGCACAATGCTCCCTCTCAAGCGAACTACCCTCCAAATAGTAGCTCCTGGCTGACGCCACACCGAAAGATACGGATCCACTGTCGGGAAGATACTGGCAGTAGCCTGAGCAACCACCTCCGGATGGTCCTCCATGATGTCCTGAAGAACGGTATAAGCAACCTGGTTGGCTGCATCCCAGGGGGTCCTCCCCTGCAAAGCAAACACTCGACGGCACCAGACGTGATCCTGCTCATCACGGCTGGGTACGTCCACCTCCACCGTGTACACGTGACGATCCTCTGACAACTGCACACGGTGCCAGTCGTACTGCGGCTCCTGGCCCTCTGATATCCCACCACGTGCAGAACTCTCCAAAGAATAGAGGGCATCCCAACTCCTCTAGAAAGTCCTCCGTTCCCTCATCGGTCCATGGCCCCAGCATGTAGTTAGGCCTCTTGCCTCCCGTGGACTTGCGAGCAGTGCGCTTGGTGCGTGCCATCTGTAAGAAGTTTATCCACACAGAGATTTTATTAGTTTGAGAACAGCTTTTATTAGGAAAACGGACGGAAACCATAAGGAAGGAAGTAAGATTAATGCAAGATTATATGATCATGATGCATGCACGTTTCATACGTCCTCACTGCCTAACAATCTAACGGCTAGACGGCGGCATACACGTTCACTCATAGCGTTAACTATACGTACTACACGTTCGCAAGTTAGCGTACCTGCAGAAAAACCATTTCAGCCCTTCCCACAGTATGAATATCATGCACTGCGGAAATTTAAATCTAATACTCACTTAGGTGTACACCCGGTATACACGTAAGCAGTATATGCACCCATCAAAAATTATTACTCCACAATCAATACTTTCACATATACTTGTGTGGAACAGGTATACACATCAGTATCATATAAGCACTTTCCCTAGATTGGCGGTTGTCCAATCATGCTCTCACAACTCTCATTACCTTTAGCGTAGAGGCAATTGATCCATACATTACTATTCCGAGGAATAGCATCCATACAATTTCACCTTGCCGTATGGACCACAGATACAAATAAACACGACCATTAGTACTTAATAGCCACCAAGTCCTAGGCATAAGCTTGATCAGCCCCTTTAATATTAACTAAAGTAATTAATAACTATATCTAATGTGAACACCTAAATCTTATATATAAGAATTTTCAGAACCTACTATAGCTACCAGTTTTGACAATGAAGGAATTTTATTTGAAAATACAGTTTTTCAAATAGAATCATGAACAGTAACGCTAACCACGCTCCGATGCCAGCTGTGACAGAACCGACCAATTTATACCAGATTAAGCACCGAATCGCTGCTTGCGCAGAGACTACAAGTACTTAAGCTCGTATAAACCCGGTAGTCCGGTAATCTCGAAGGATTTCAAGGCATTCAACTTTAACCAAGATCGTAATAGATTAGCGTACATGTTCACGATCCACATTCAGTTCGCATATAGTTCAAAATACATCGGAGTTCAACAGTTATTACAAACCATAGTTTATAATTCAAAAGCGGAAGCGACATAGTTTCGAAACACAAGTCCTTATTTCACAATACAGTGCCATATGCTTGATCAGTCCACAAACATCAGGGAAGATAAGGATTGACCATGCCCATGGTCTAGTCACTGCCCTCGACGGGACAACAGTTCTCCTCGCAATAGCCGAAGACATTGCCCATCTGCAACAACAAGGGATAACCCTGAGTACGAGAAGGTACTCAGCTAGACTTACCCGTCATAAACCAGAAATAATTGACACCAAGGATTATGCAAGGCTATATCGGGGTTGGCCACACTTACCTTTTTGCATAAAAGCATTTTATTATTAAATAATCATCATTAGAGTATTAGCAGTCACTTTTATGTAATCGGCCTGATTATCTAGATTTGCACCTGATCTAGAGCAAACACTTGACTACTTATTCAAGCAAGAGTGACTATTTCATCAATAGCCTTTCAGATTCACCAACCATAACCATCATTAATTCCATATATTACTACGGTAACACATGCTCAGTCAAGTTACTCACTAACCAGGAGCGATGGCGATTATAATCGATTCCTACCAGCTGGGGATAAAATGTCGCACACTCGCCCAACCCCCTGCTAGGTGGCCGTTGGCGACCACTCAGGAGCTTCGAGAACCCAAATTGCGGGACGGCCATGGACCCTTCTACACCGGGGTTATCTCAATGCCAGGTCGCTCAAGCTATTAACTGCCCACGGTCATGCCAGGTCGATCAGGCCCTGCCTGCCCTCGGACCATGCCAGGTCGATCAGAATAGTTGCCCACGGTACATATAAGGCCCTGGTGTTAGGCGTCAACGTCTCCGTCACCGGCTCGAAACACCTTACTCGGCTTCACGGGAGGTACCCGCACCTGCTCCGTTAAGTGATTGACGCGTTCAAAATGACTGAGGTGTGCCTTCGTCGGTTCCTAATCGACACAGACGGGAGACTACTAGCACACAGAACCCATGTCCTACTGCTCCTACACTCCCGCCCGGTCTCAAATTAATTATCACATGGTTATATTCCACGATAGCACGAGGCTAAACATGTTTAGTATCCACCTATATGCGGGAGACAGGAAATCACCCGACTTTTACCGGTCTAAGCAGGGCTAAGCTTATAATCGAGCCTAGACCTAATAGGGATCACAAGATAATATTTGCAGGTGGACAAGGATAATTAATTAATGCAGCAACGGTATCACACAACTCCTATAACCTAATGCAACAATCATATCAGGTTAACTTGTAAACGGTATTTGCAAACCGTAGGAGAAAATGCTCCGGGGCTTGCCTCGCTCGAAATCGGCGGGGCGGTGATCACGGCACTCCGGCAGGTCTTCAGCGTCTTCTTCTGGGATCCTCTCCTCGGGTGTCTCCTCCCGACGCTGCTCCTCCGGCGTGTCTTGGGCTTCCACTACCGACCCTGCATGATGCGGTACATGAATGAATAACATGAATGCACATGGGATGCATGGTGATGCAACATGGAGTAACAATTCAGGAGATAAGCACATGTCATCTACTGCTACTCACTTACTTAATCTAACATACTACTTACTAAGTCTTGTTGTCACCACATCAAAGTTGCTTAACGGGTTTATTACCCTCTAATTAATTGTAGAATTAAATCTAGTTGAATAGGCCTATAACAGTAACCTATCCTAGACAGCTTCACAAAAATCTATAAAAATTACTGGAGATTAACAACACTTGATCTAATCCCCTGTCCAAATTTCACCCCATTTGGACCTAGACTCTACCCCCTATGAAAAAGACAAATTCTATCATGAAAAGGTGCTTTGAACTACACACCTTAGCACAAAGTGTCAAACAACAAATTTCATAATTTTCTTTTGAACTTCTTAGCACAAGAGCAGTCAGTAAAAATTACCAAGTCCATACTCTTCATATTTTAATGATTACAAAATAAACAAGAAAACAGCATTTAATCATTTTAATTACTACTGCCAAATTATTTCACAGAGTAACCTCATTTTACATTTTTCCCAAAACTAGTCCTCAACACAAACCTAACAAAACAAGAATCACATTTTTCTGAGACACATACAATTTACTATGCATTTAACAAGATTTCAGCCTAAACATGAATTAAATATAACTACACAGAAAATCACCACAAACTGGACATATTATATTTTTCATGCATAGACCTCAACATAACAAACCTAATAAAACTTGTTTCACCTTTTTAGCATTTATATTTCACAAGATATGAATTAAACAAGCAATACACAATTTCTGGAAACTAATTAACAAACCTGAAAAACATTCAAACCTAAACTGCTACGTGCACCCAAACCAGTGCACACAGACAGAACTAGACTCACTGACGCGCGGGCCCTCGGGTCAAACTGACCCCACTCGTCATACACAGCAAACAGGGGAGGAGGTTGACCATGCCGTAGCTCGCCGGTGGCGAACTTTCCGGCGAAGCTAACCCTACCGATGGACTCCCCTTCTCCTTCCGCACCCAACGGTGCCCCTACCTAGCCCGGCGCTTGCTCGGATAGAGCTCGCCGTCGACGATGGCGGACACGGCGGCGCGGGCGAGCTACGCCGGCCGACTCCGACCATGACGAGCTAAACGGACTCCCGAATCCTACTCCGGCGACCTTCGTAAACCTAACCCGAGGCTCAGAAGCCAGGGCTTCGGTTCCGAGCACCTGCGACCACGGCCGTACCATCTCCGGCGACCATGGCGAGCGGCGGACGGCGGCGTACTAACACAACCAAACCCTAATCGGCTTAACCGACACCTCCAACACCTTCTACGAGCCTCGGCGATTCGCGAACGCTAGCTAGGGCGGATGGTTGAGCTCGGGAAGAGGGTTGGCCACGGCGGACCGAGTGCGCCGGCCATGGCGGTCATGGCGGACGGCGGCGTTCCGCGGGCTCTTAACCCTAATCGACTAAACCATCACCCTCCAACTCCTCCTTGGACCTCAATGACACCTAAACACGCACTAGGGCAACACGCAACCACGAGACGGAGGCCGGCCACGGTGGACTGAGCTCGGCGGTCATGGCGACCATGGCGGCGGCTCATCCCGGGGCTTACCTACGGTCTCTCATAGAGCGCTAAGGATAGCACAAGGGTGGGAGCTCACGGCGAAGCTTGGTGGGTGGTTCGATGTATGGTGCGGTGGCGGAACGGCGGCGAACGGCGGCGGCGCCTTGCTTTCTTTCTCCCTTTCCCGCTCGAGCGCCGGTGAGAGCAGAGAGCGAGAGAGAGGCGCGAGCGCGGGGAACAGAATGGAGGGAGGAGTTCGGATAGGCGAGGCGGAGCTGGCCTTGCCGTTTGCCACGCGCGCGCGCGGACGCTGGCTTGGCCGGCCGTCGAGCGCCACGCGGCGGCAACGTCCTGGCGCTGTCGGCCACGACGCCGCGCGCGCGCCGCACCGGCACGGCACGCCCGGCCCGATTCAGTGCCATCAGGCCGACTGACGGCCAGACTTTGAGCGCGATTAACTCCTAATCCATTTGATGAAAAGCTAAACCACTTGCTCCATTGCTTAGAGCTACATACCGACTACCACTTTGGTTACAAGATTGATCTTTGGTTCGGCCTAGATTGCTCCCGAGAAAGCTCCAAAGATGGCTAGATGAAACTGTTTTGGCAGTTAGGACTTAAAGAATTTTCTAAGTCTAAACTCCCTCAAATCTGCCTTGTGGGTCCCAAAACACCTTGTTAACTCATTTTCATGAGTTGGGCCTTAACAACTTTTGTTCTACTCTAAATTCTACACACTTTTGGTTAAGGGCCCACAGCCATGCGAAGCTTCTATCAAGAAGGTCTTAGTTAGTCAAACAAAAGGACTCCTAGGGCTCTATTAAGGCAACTAGGGTTAGACACTTGGTTAGCCAACATGACCAACATAAACCTAGCTTCATTTTGACTCCCCAACAAGGTTCACTACTAAGGAGACTTAAGCACTCCACAAACAAGACACACAAGCATTCAATCAAGCATAGCATCACAAAAGGTCACATGAAATGACACTTAACAAAAGAAAGAATGCAACATGAAATGATGATGCTTTATGCTCATGAGATGTCAAGTTATGCACTTAGGGTTGCTTAACACCTAGGGTGTTACAACTAGTGTTAGCACATGATTGATGATATGACTCACTAGCATGAATAAGATGATAACTAGACATACTTGTATTTTAAGTGGTTCAAGAGCCTTTTTATTATTTCATCTCACGGGGTTCTTGAGTTTTGATGTATGTCTAGTGACAAATGATGCTAAGTATGGTTTAACATATGCATTCCAATTGGTATCACGCTTCAAAGGTCCATTCTTATGCCTTAGCATCATCATTGGTAGTATTGCTCATCCACATTTCATAATCATACATATGTGCCAAATTTAGAACCAAACTCTATAGCACATATGTAGGGGGAGCTAATACTATTAATGTGGTTACTCAAATTTAAATTACATATCTTTGTATAGGTTGTCATCAATTACCTAAAAGGGGGAGATTGAAAGCCCTTGTTTGGTTTTGGTTAATTGATGAAACCTATTTGGTCTAATCCTATTAATAAGCATGTGTGTAGCTTATAAGAAAGGATTGTGACCAAGCCAAGTGGTGGAGCTAGCAAGGTGGCAACCATGGAGGATGGTGATGGCCACAAGCACTCAAGAGATCAAGTGCTCTACCATTGGTGAAACGAAGAAGAGAAGAGATGGAGCAAAGAGGCCCGAAGGCAAAGGTATAACCTATATTGCTCTTTGTTTTTGTGATCAAGACACTTAGCGAGTGTGATCACATTTAGGATACATAGTCATCATACTATTAAGAGGAGATTATTCTGTATGTGCTGTTCAAGTGCCACTAGGTGTTCTCTAACATATCGATGCTATAGACCTAGTGAGTGGACTAACAAAACCCCTTTGGAAAAATGCTTTGCAAAAATGCTAACACACTTACATATAATGATGTCACTTGTGGTGTTGGCACTTTTGGGATAAGGGGGTGTTCCGGAGTTGTGGAGAAGTGGAGAAAACTAGTGTATAGTTCTTCTCCCTCCTGCCGAGCTTGCGAGGCAGGATTTACCGTTTTTCAGAAGAGAAGTAGTGTGCTCAGAAGCATCGGACGCTGGTCCCAAGGGCATCGGACGCTGGGCCGAGCGTCCGATGGTAAAACCTAGTTTCTGACAAATGTTGAAGGAGCATCGGACGCTGGCAACGGACGCTGAGGAAACACTGTTGCAGAGTTCGATGCAGGTGATGTGGCGCGAGCTTGTTTTCTAGGGAGCATCGGACGCTGGCCTGCGTCCGATGCCGATCCATCGGACGCGTCCCATGTGATTTGACCCTTTCTCGAACCTCTCTGCATGTTCATCAGACGCAGGGGTTGAGCGTCCGATGTAAGGGTGACGGCGCGTCCAATGTGGCGCAGAAAAGACCTAAATCGAGCAGTGGCATCGGCGCGTCCTATGTCACATTAACCGTGGCAGGAAGGAATATGACCGTTGGGATCTGGCGGCTCGAATTCATACCATGGGACACGTGGTGCTCATCGGAGCATCGAACGCGGTAGCGTCCGATGGCCCCGACACCGGCGCGTCCGATGCCCCTGTTCGGGTCCAACGGCTAGGCCGTCTTGAGTGGCCTTTTTAAGGGTTTGGCCGGCTCACTTGGATGCACTCTTGCACATTTTGATTCCTAAGCATACTAGTGAGCATTGGCAAGCCTCTCAACTCATCTCCCAAGTTGATTTGATCAAACCAAGTGAGATTGAGTGACCTAGTGCGTGATTTGAACGAGTTCAATCTAGTGGCACTAGTTCTTCGCATCGGCATTGAGTTCTTGTTACTCTTGGCATTTGCTGGTGCCTAGACGGCTTGGAGACGTTGTGGTGTTGTTGGCAAGAGAAGGAAATTGTTCTTGGCCACCACCGATCGAGATTGTGAGAGGTTTTGTAGCCTCACCTCGCCGGAGCGGCAAGAGGCATCCTTAGTGGATTGCTCGTGTCATTGAGCTACCTCACTAGTGGTAGATTCTTGTGGCGCTCTTTGTGAGTTTGGCTTTGTGCCAATTAGCCATCGGGTCACCTAGTGTTGGTCGACACAACGGGGAGTAGAGTGCCGACAAGCACGTGAACCTCGGGATAAATCTTGGTGTCCCGTGTGCTTATTGTGATTGCTTCCACATCTTGGTGATTGGTCTTCATATTCACATTCTTGGTGATTGGCATCATAAGTGGATTTCATCGGTGATTGGCTCTCTACTAGACGATCCTGAAGGCTCGGTGAAACCATTTCTATCTAGCTTGTTTACTTTGTGTATTTACCTTGAGCTACTCCTTTGTTTAGATACTTATACTTGTCATATATCTTTTATCATATATCTTGAGTAGCTAGTTGTGATTAGTTCACTTAGTTTATCTATTGCGCACACTTGTCTCAGTTACATTCTTTGTATATAAATACTTGTGCTAGAGCTAGATTGTTTTATTCCGCATTTGATATTAGCTCTAGTTGATTGTGTGACATAGCTTTATTAGGTAGAATTGTTGGATAGTGGCTTGCAACACACTATTAGGCTAGCGCAAAAAGCTTCGCCATTTGTTATACTAATAGTGTTTGCCTAAGTGATTTTGTAGATTTTTAATTAGGCTATTCACCCCCCCTCTAGCCAATTTGGACCTTTCACACCCCCACGGAGGTGGTTCCCGGCCAATTTTGGCAGGTGTCCTTCCACCGCCTTGCTGATGTCGGTTATGGTGGTCACCGTCCAGGTTCGCTGCATCTTGAAGGTGGTTCAAGGTTGATTTGGCCCATCGAAAGGAGGAGGAGAGGTCCTCCACTCCCCCAAGGCAGCTCCATCTATAAAAGAAGGCCTCCACCCTCCTCACAAACCATCCAAGAGCTCATCAACCCATATCTCAAGAGGGATCCATGGAAGAAGGAGTAGTGCCTCATATATCATAGCTCTTGTAGCTATCTAGAATAGGGAGCGAGAGAGGTCTGAGCGGGAGAAGTGCCGGAGTTGTCGGCTACCTCCACGAGTGTACTCGGCGCGCTTGTACACTTAGCGGGAGGAACACCGGAATCGCTGGTATAATCTTGTTTGTACCTTTACGATCTTGCATACTACTTATGTATAAGAGTTTGTGTTCATCTTGGTTCTAGGTTCTTATCGTGTTTAAGCTTTTGCTAACTTAGTGTACGGGACCGATCGTTCACCTTCGGGTGGGTGCTCTAGTTAGAGGGTGCAAGTCCTAGCTACCCCTAGAGTAGTGGCCCTTAGCGTAAATGCGGTGTTTAGGCTAAGTGGTTACAGGTTGGTTGCCTGGGTCTCCATGGTTGAGGAGGTAGGCGGCAGGTGGTGACAGCCCTGTCCGTCCTTCGTAATCCACCCACATTCGGGATTCCAGGTAGAGCTGTGTCGGCATAGACTGGGAAACCAGTTTCACCCGTTGATCGAAGTAGGTTTTGCTGGCTAAGCTTATATCACATAAGGATCGGTTCCTTAGAAGAACCTTGCTACCCTAGTTACCCTTCTCCTTGTATTGTCTGGGAGGACTAGACCAAGAGACTATAGCACACCGTTCGCTGTGGAAAATACGATACCTTGAATACTTCCAGGTGAAGTGCTACAACAGTACTTCCATGCGCTTGCGCACTTTTTTGCTTACGCTAAGAAATACCTGAAGGACCGAGAACGCTGCCAGAAAGCGACCAGAGGTGGGGGGGTGAATGGGAGCCTAAAAATTTCTTCCGAAACTTCTGCCTCTGTCCCACAAATCAATCCCCAAAAGCTTCGAGTGCAAACGTGATGCCCACGACCCTTGGAAGAGGGTGGATGATCCTTAGGATCACAGCGAGGCACCACCAAACGAGAGCAAGCCCAACATCGAAAAGTCCGACTCAAGTTCAACCCCAAAAACCGACTCCCGAACATAGACGGACGGCTACGTTGGGAAATCTCCTAATACCGATGCTAACAAGTAGCAAAGATACCTAGAGAGGTTTCTTGATGAACTCTAGGGTCAAACGAGAAGTTAGGAAACCAAGCGGAAAAGCCGGGAGAGCAAATGCACTAAAAATCAACACACAACGAGTTCCCGGACTGTCCGGACTCCTAGTCCTGGACTGTCCGCGCCAGGGGTGCACTGTTCGCGGTCCCCTGACGGACTGTCCACCGACCAAAAACAAGAAACAACACAGCTGCTGAAAGCCCCCTGCTCGGGCCCGGACAGTCCGAGCCTGTCAATGGCGGACTGTCCGCTGATCACCCGAGACAAAAGTGCCGAGATGCACGGCCACTGCTCCGGCCACCTCCCCGATGCGCGGACTGTCCGCAGTCACACTGGCGGACTATCCGCCAACACCTAGAGAGGACGATTTTGATCGCCTTCTCACCAAATCTTCCCAAATCTGATCCAAATCAAAATCCCTTGTTTCCAAAATTGGAGAAGATGATCACGAGGTAGTTGGTAGACTATCCCCAAGAAATCATCCGCTCAAATCAACTCAAACTCCAGGAAATCAAAAGGGAAGGTGCAAGAACCGAAAAGGCACCACGAAACTTGAATCAACTCGATCTACTTGTTCGTGAGGATTGAGATGAATTCCATCGGTGGAAATGTTTTCCTCACATCAAAGAACAAGTTGATTCAAGTGGATTTGGAAAGGACGCAGCGAGGACGGAGATCGAGTGACTTGAAAATCGTGGAGAAATGAAGAACGTGAAGAACAAATTCAAAAGACGAATCACAACCACGATTGCCAGCCGAAATTCGTCCCCACGAGGAGACAACAGGAATCCGGTCCCGTTTCCGCAAAATCCAAATACACAGAGGTATGATTCACCGTCTCTATGGATCTCAGTAGCTACACCAGCGAATGGAAAGCAGGAAACCGAAGAATGAAAATAGCAATGGCTGAGATCGAATGGAGGGAGGGGTTGCCACTCCTTATATAACCTAATACAATTATTTCCCTTCTACCCCTACTGCTAATGAGCGGGCAGGATAACCCAAAGGGTATTCCTGACCAACTCGAGAGTGTAGTCGATCCGACGGCCACGCCCGCACATCCGGTAGCTTCGGCTCGACGCGACCTCACCTGATGCCACCAGTACCGCTAACGCGCTGCTCGTCCTTTTCACGGACCTCCCCCCCAGTTTTGAGGCCGAAACCGGGAAACCTGTCGTCCATCGCCTGAGTTTTGTGGCCCAAACTCAGAAACCCGCCAGCACCTTGGTTTTGATGCCCAAACCTGCAAACCGTCCTCAGCCCGAGTTCCGTGGCCCAAACTCAGAAACCGGCCACACTTAGGTTTTGAAGCCCAAACTTGGAAACCGTCCACTCAGTGGTTTTTCTGTGGCTCAACCACCAAACTGACACCGTAGAGGGATGCACCGCCCGTGCACCCCATCCACTCGCAAGTCTTCACTTGTCGCTGTCCCAGGCTGTCAGCCACCACGGCCGATCCTCAGGCCACCGGTCCGTCAGTCCAAGCCTCACGTCCGCCCTTCACCGCTCCGGGTCCATCGGCACGGCACGTCTCTACTTGACCTTCACCTTGCCTTCGATCACCGTCTCTGTGCTCGACACCTACACAACACAAGCCAAAGAACATGTGCATCATACAGTTGACAATCACTCATCATCTCAAGATCCTGCATACACCATGTATCTGCAATCTCCCCCTTGATGAGTGCATGGTCAACTACCAACACAAATCATATAGAGTAGAAAGAAAGGAAGAAGAAGGAAGCGAACTCAACCAATCGACCAGAAGCGAACCAAAGCTAAGAGAAGTCAAATGGAGTGAGCGAAACAACTTGGTTCCCAAAGACATGGTTAATGGCTCGACGCAACCAAGCAAAGCAAAGCTAGCCCTCAAGAAGAGGCAAAATGAGCTCAACACCGCTAGCGAGAAGTTCATAGCAAGGAAGCCAAAAACTGAGTAAATCAACTAGTCCCTCTAGAAGGAGGCAAAGGCTCTAGACAAGTAGCTGAAAAATGCTCTGAACTAATTGACTAATAAAACTTGTCAAATAAAACAAGCGAGTAAACTCCCCTTCAATAGTGCACACAACTAGGGACATGATTTGTCAAGATTGTCAAATTTCTCCCCCTTAGTTGAAAATACACAAAACATGGCAAATGCATATGAGTCACACATGCAGGTTAGCAGCTTCAGGTGTATAGTCGATAGAAAGAATAGATGCTCTAAAGAGTGCTGATCCAACGACTCAACAACAAGCATAAATGCCACAAAGGCTCAACTGATCACAAAATATGAAATATGAACATAAGAGCGTGAGCAGTTTTAAGCCATTCAGAAAGGGTTTCACAATCAAAATAGCACTACACATGGCAAGATAGGGAATCAAACAAGTGCTAAACATGTATACAAGGTGAACTACCCCTAGCAAAGTTCAATCATCATGCTATAGAATGAAACATAGACTTGTGTTTGCAAATTTTATCGGAGTTGCAGCGGTGATTATACACAAGTTCAAATTGTCAGCATGTGATTGCGAGAGGTTGAAAACTTGTCACTACCTAACTTTTCAACCGAGCTACGCCGACGCAAAAGCAATCAGAAGCTTGAAGCATCGGTTTCGGTCTTACACTACACGACTCAAGTTTAACTCAAAGTGCAATGAGAAACTGTCTCGATACCGTGATGTGCTGACAAGCAATCCCATCTCAATCTTTTCAATTCACTTTAGACTTGGTTTAAATTTTAACAGAAAATGAACATACCAAGCAAGTGAAGGACTCAGAACTAGAGACATAGCAACCTAGCATATAGGAATAGCACAAGTGATTTCAACACATTCTACACATGCTAGTTGCCAATCTCAATGGTGAACATGTTTCAAATTTATGTTGAATTATGCTTATTCACAGTTCTGAAAAATAGCTGAGCTCACAACATATATCAGTGATCAAGAAGAGCCTAAGCTATAGCATCATCATATATCATCGGAGCATACACTAATCAGAGCATAGATTCATTCTACAGATTATAGACATGAAGCTCGAAAAGATGCAAGAATGATGAAATGTAAAAACCAAACAAGAGCGAAATAAAAGAAGCCAGTCTATGATACAAGAACCAAAATGTTTCCCCCAACTAAAAGGGGAAACACACACCAAGCTCACCTCTCAACCTAGCAAAGGTTGATTGGTCCAAAGGCTTGGTGAAAATATCTGCCAACTGAAGATGAGTATTGACATGGTGAAGATCGATATCACCCTTCTCATAGTGGTCTCACAAGAAATGAAAGCGCACGTCAATGTGTTTGGTCTTACAATGTAGCACGGGGTTCTTAGCAACGCTAATTGCACTCGTGCTGTCACAAAGCAAAGGAACACGAGAAAAGCTTAGACCAAAATCACGCAAAGTGGTCATCATTCACAACAATTGGGAACAGCAGCTAGCCGCAGCAACATATTCAGCCTCTGTGGTAGACTGTGCAACACTAGACTGCTTGCGAGAAGACCAAGATACAAGAGAAGAACCCAAAAACTGACAAGTCCCAGAAGTGGACTTGCGCTCAAGT
This sequence comes from Coix lacryma-jobi var. lacryma-jobi, assembly GCA_009763385.1. Lineage (NCBI taxonomy): Eukaryota > Viridiplantae > Streptophyta > Magnoliopsida > Poales > Poaceae > Coix > Coix lacryma-jobi. The sequence continues at coordinate 78,676,664 of CM019824.1, read as the reverse complement.
CGGCAGCCAGCAAAATCAGCATCCAAGTAGCCGCAAAGGGAGAGGGTGGAAGAAGCAGAATACCAAATCCCAAACTCAGGTGTGAAACATAAGTACCTCATGATGCACTTTACCGCCTGACGTTGAGAAGTGCGCGGCGACGCCAGAAAGCGCACGCAGAGGCACTCCGCAAACTGAATGTCCAGGCGTGTCGCCGTCAGGTACAACAGCGACTCGATCATACTCTGATACTCCTTGTGGTCCAAAGCTTCTCCATCCTTGTCCGCATCCAGGGCCGTCGTGGTCGACATGGTTGTTGGAAGAGGCTTGGCCTCACCCATATCGAACTTCTTCAATATGTCCTTGGTGTAGTTGCCCTGGTGCACAAATGTCCCTTCTCGGGATTGCTTGATTTGCAACCCGAGGAAAAACGTCAACTCGCCCATCATGCTCATCTCAAATTCCCTGCTCATAGTATCTGCAAACTTGGCAACCAAAGCATGAGAAGAACCACAAAAAATGATATCATCCACGTAAATCTGAACCAACAAAGTGTCGTTGCCTTTCTTGAGGAGAAAAAGAGTTTTATCCACACATCGCATTTTAAAACCCTTAGCAAGCAAAAAGGATTTCAACCAATCAAACCAGGCTCTAGGGGCTTGTTTCAAACCATACAAAGCTTTGTGGAGTTTAAAAAACATGGTTTGGAAACTTGGGATTTTCGAAATCGGGGGTTGTTTCACATACACCTCTTGTTCTATGTAGCCGTTTACGAAGGCACTCTTGACATCCATTTGAAAAAGTTTGAAACCCTTGGATGCAGCAAAAGCCAAGAGGATCCTAATTGCCTCCAAACGAGCTACAGGAGCAAAAGTCTCCTCATAGTCTATTCTCCTTCTGACTATCCCCTGGGCTACAAGTCTGGCCTTTTTCTCACAACATGGCCATCCTCTCCTTGTTTGTTTTGAAAACCCATTTTGTCCCAATAGGGTGACACTCAGGAGGAAGAGGGACAAGAACCCAACCCGATTTCTCTGAAAATTTTCAAGCTCCTCATGCATGGCATTGACCCAATCCGGATCAGATAAAGCGTGTCCAACATCTCAGCGTTCAAAATCAGCAACAAATGCGGAATGAGCAAAGTGAGAGATTTGTTGTGACCTTGACCGAGTGACGTGTTCGTGGATGTCACTGATCATCTGTTGAGGTGGGTGTTGGCGCTGGATGTGTCGTGGCACCTCCCTTGCTGAAGTGGCCTCCCCCTCAACAGTAGCTGGTGCCTCCTCGGGTACAAGTGGTACAACCCGAGGTGGTGGATCACACGGCCCCCATGTAGTGGAAGAAGACGGGTCGGGGCTGCGAGCAGTCGTGGTCAAAGTCGACCCAATCAGCACAAAAGGTGGAGGAAATGCTGGATCATCAATCCCTTCAGCACCTTCTTCCTCATCATCAAAAAGAGGTTCGCCAACCTCGTGATCACCTGAACGCTCAAATCTAGATGAAGGACAATGCATGGTCTCATCGAAGGTGACATCAGATGTCTCCATGACTCAGTTAGTATCAAGGTTAAGTACACGATATGCACGAGTATGATTACCATAACCCAAAAATACACCGTCAGAAGAACGAGACTCAAACTTATCCAAGTTGCTTTTCTTAAGTATAAAACAGTGGCAACTAAACACTCTAAAATAACTCACTTTGGGTTGCTTCCCAAATCGCAACTCATAAGAAGTTTTCTTCAAGAAAGCACGGAGAAAAATGCAATTGGAAATGTAGCATGCGGTGTTAATAGCCTCGGCCCAATACCGCCTAGGAGTCCTATGCTCATCGAGCATTGTCCTGGCCATCTCTACAAGGGTCTGATTTTTCCTCTCTACAACACCATTTTGTGGTGGTGTGTAGAGGGAAGAAAACTGATGCTCTAGACCCAAAGAGTCACAAAACTTCTCAAAATCCGGGTTCTTAAACTCGGAACCATTATCGCTACGAATAGCTCTCATCGAGTTCTTAGGGAACTCGTTCTGAAGATGCAAAATCAGATTGCGAGTAAAAGAGAAAGTCTCAGTTTTCTCAGCTAAAAAGAAAACCCACGAATATCTTGAAAAGTCGTCAACAACAACAAGCACATACCACTTCCCACCAACTGAGCTCACCCGAGCCGGACCGACAAGGTCCATATGCAAAAGCTCTCCAGGGCGCTTAGTCATAACCTGATTCACTGGATGGTGGGGAGCGGCTACCATTTTTCCATGTCTACAAGAATGGCAAACAAGATCCTTCTCCATGCACAAGTTGGGCAATCCTCGGATTAAGCCAAGTGAACTAAGCCTTGCAAGCATGTCGAAGCTCTGGTGACCGAGTCTCCTATGCCACTTCCAAAGATCAGAGGAGGAAGGTCCAGCCACAAGACAACAAGAAATTCCAAACGACTCCGAGAAATTCACACGAAAGACTTTCCCAAAGGGTGAAATCAAACATAGAAGATTGCCCTGAGGATCCAAAATACGACTGAGATTCCGCTTAAAACGAATCTCATAGTCATCATCAAAGAGTTGCGAAACAGAAAGAAGGTTAAAATGCAAGTTAGAAACAAGAGCAACATCACCCAACACAAAGTGTCATTAACTCGCACAGACCCACGGGACAACACTTTACCTTTGCTATTGTTGCCGAAGGTGATAAACTCCTTTCCGGCAACTAGACTAAGGCTGGAGAACCATTTGGAGTTTCCGGTCATGTGCCTTGAACACCCGGAGTCCACCAACCAAATGTCCTCCAATCGTTTTACCTACAGCAACAAAAAGACATAGGGTGAGCATACGGTCCAACTCTAGGGTGAGTGAAATAGGAAGAATACCAGTGTTGGCCCAGCTGCTCAAAAGAACGGTTAGTAGCAAAACCATTCCTAGCACACCTACGGGAAAGCGATCACCACGCACAGGAAAACGTGGTTCGCTAGGGAAAGAGCGCTCACCGTGATAGCCAAAACGCGGTGGGGGTAACGCTCAACAAAAAGCCACCGCCATGGGATCCATATCCTACAAAGTTAGGATCCCACCGGGCAAAACCTCCTCGTGGCCTAGGACCTTGAGGCATTGGACCTCTAGGCCTAGCAGCTCTCCTTTGAACATTCGACACATGTACATCATGGAAAAGGATGGTACATGTCCGTGTTGTTCAACTCCTTTGCACGACGCTCCTCTCTCTTGCGCCGAAAGCAAAACACCCTCAAGTGTCCATCTCTCCCACAGTGCTCACAATGGTACCTCACCGCTCTCATAGGGGTTGTTGGTACTCACGGTATTGGGTGTGGATCACTTGGTTCTTTTGTGGCATGGGCTCCTCATGGATTGGTGGCAGAGTGTCTAGCTTGTTCCTGAGGTGGTTTTGGTTTTGGAGCCCATGTCTGTTTCTTGGGTGGAGCTCTTGGAGGTTCCACAAACACTCCATCCTTGGTGTTCCGCTTGAGAGGCTCTTTGGGTGGAATCTTGGTTAGTTTGGGAGTAGTGGTGGAGTTGGGCTTCTCACTTGGCTTAAGACCACTAAACTCTCCAACCTTCCCAAAAGATGTAGCACTCTCCATACCATGAGCAAAACCAACACTAGGACCTCCAACAGTACGTTTGAATTGGGCAATCATCATCCCAAGCTGCAGCTCACCACTAGACACCCATGACAAGATGGTCCAAAGGTATGTGTTTCCTTCTCAATTTGCATCTTGTCATGCTTCACATTTGCAATCTCCATCTCCAAGCCTTCACACAAAGCACACCTAGACACACAAGTGCTATCCGAGCTGGCCTTCTCAAGAGACACAATCTTGGCATTCTTCTCTACCAACTCGGATTGCAAGCCTGCACAAGACTTACACGCACCAAGCAAAGTGGGTCTAGCCCTAAGCTCATCCACCTCTCCAACCAAAGCAACATACTACCCTTTTAAAGTGAGAAGGTCAGTCATGTGCTTGGTGCACATCTCACACTCATCCTCCTCAGTAACGACAATGGTGGACTTGACAGACTCAAGCTCCTTCACCGCATCCTCCTACTTCTGCCTAAACTCCTTCCTCTCTCTAGCTGCGCGCCTAAGAAACTTATCTTGACTAAGAAGAGCTGCAGTAAGTTTGTCGACCTCAGCAGAGAGTTCATCAGGAGTCAAAGATACCTGGGAGGTGTCGTCATCATTGTCGTCCCGAGGGATCTCCTCCAGCTTGCTGTCGACCTCATCGCCGAGGGCCATGGTGCAGAAGCCCTCGTTGTCGGTGAAGAAACAAAGGCCATTGAACTTGTCCTCGATCTTCTTCTTCTCGGACTCGTCATCACTTGAAGTAGTGGAGTCGTCATCCGAGTCGTCGACGTCGCTAAGCATGGCAAAGAAGGATGGCTGCTCTGCCTGGGCCTTCTCCATGTACTTCTCCTTGATGTAGTCCATGTTGAAGCCGCCCTTCCGCTTGTGCTTCGCGGGGACGTACTTCTCCTTGCGCTTGCCGGAGTCGTACTTGTGGCCGTGATCCGCCTTGCCGAAGACTTGCTTGTTCTTCTTTGGGCAATTGGCAATGAAGTGGTTCGAGCCTCCACACTCGTAGCATCCACCCCAACCTCCTCCGCGGCGACGGTTCATGCGGTTGTTGTGAAACCGCGAGAACCGGTTGGCTAGGAGAGCCCACTCGTCGTCCGCCATGAACTCCAGCTGCTCCTCTATGACAAAAAGAAGAGAGGAAAGTGCAAACCCTCCAGAGGGGTTAACAGAATAGCCAGAAACCAAAGCCATCGATGGGCCAGAAGGATTTTCATAAGAAGCCCTCGTCATGGCATCAATCTCACTGGACTTGAGCTTACTAAAGAGCTCGTCGTACGTGAGGGTCTCATAGTTAGGTGATTCGATGATCGCCTGAACCGTAGAGTCCCACACCGACCGAACGAGAGTGTGTAAAAGCTTGAGAGCTCTCTCATGATCGTCGAAAGGCAACATGTCCTTGTTAGCCCTCATCCTGTTGACAACCACCTGAAAGCGAGCAAACAACTTTCTATGCTCTCGCCAGGCATGTGTCGAAAGTTCTCATACTCTCGCTTGTGTGACTTGTAGAGATGGGTTTTGACTTGAGTGGTTCCCTCATGGAAACACATGAGGGATGCCCAAATGTCCCGAGCCGTAGCGAGGTGAGAAAACGCGATCAAACTCTGACACGCTCAAACAGGAGAAAAGAACATTACAGGCTCGGCTATTGGCATCGTGCTCATCGATCTGATGTTGAGTCACGCATGCAGCCAAGACCACGTAATCAACGGAATTGCAAATATCCCAAACTGAAGCGCTCATGCTCTGAAGATAGGCCGACATACGTATCTTCCAATACGCATAGTTCGTCCCATCAAAAAATGGCGGTTTGCCGACACCGCGATCCATGTCGCCTTCTGTGGATCTGGAACCGGCTAAGGTGGAAGATCCTTAACCTGCTCCGATACCAATTGAGGATCGAGAATGCTGCCAGAAAGCGACCAGAGGTGCAGGGGGTGAATGGGAGCCTAAAAATTTCTTCCGAAACTTCGGCCTCTGTCCCACAAATCAACCCCCCAAAAGCTTCGAGTGCAAACGTGATGCCCACAACCCTTGGAAGAGGGTGGATGATCCTTAGGATCACAACGAGGCACCACCAAACGAGAGTAGGCCAAACACCAAAAAGTCCGACTAAAGTTAAACCCCAAAAACTGACTCCCAAACGTAGATGGATGGCTACGTTGGGAAATCTCAAATACTGATGCTAACAAGTAGCAAAGATACCTAGAGAGGTTCCTTGATGAACTCTAGGGTCAAACGAGAAGTTAGGAAACCAAGCGGAAAAGCTGGGAGAGCAAATGCACTAAAAACCAACACACAGCGAGTTCCCAGACTGTCCGAACTCCCAGTCCCAGACTGTCCGCGCCTGGGCGGACTGTCCACGGTCCCCTGGCGGATTGTCCGCCGGCCAAAAACAAGAAACAGCACAGCTGCTGAAAGCCCCCTGCTTGGGCCCGGACAGTCCGAGCCTGTCAACGGCGGACTGTCCGCCAGTCACCCGAGACAAAAGTTCTAAGATGCACGGCCACTGCTCCGGCCGCCTCCCTGATGCGCGGACTGTCCGCAGTCACAGTGGCGGACTGTCCGCCAACACCTAGAGAGGGCGATTTTGATCGCCTTCTCACCAAATCTTCCCAAATCTGATCCAAATCAAAGTCCCTTGATTCCAAAATTGGAGAAGATGATCACGAGGTAGTTGGGAGACTATCCCCAAGAAATCATCCGCTCAAATCACTCAAACTCCGAGAAATCAAAAGGGAAGGTGCAAGAACCGAAAAAGCACCACAAAAACTTGAATCGAACCGATCTACTTGTTTGTGAGGATTGAGATGAATTCCTTCGGTGGAAATCACTCTCCTCACAGGCAAAGAACAAGTTGATTCAAGTGGATTCAGAAAAGACGCAGCGAGGAGGAGATCGGTGACAGTAAATTGTGGAGAATGAGAACGTAACAACACAATTCAAAATGCGAATCACAACCTGATTGCCAGCCGATTCATCCCCACGAGGAGACAACGGGAATCTGGTCCCGTTTCCGCAAAATCAAATACACAGAGGTATGTATTCACTAGCTCTTCGGATCTCAGTTGCTACAGCAGGGAATGGGAAGCAGGAACCCAAGAATGAAAATAGCAATGGCTGAGATCGAATGGAGGGAGGGTTGCCACTCCTTATATAACCTAATAAAATTATTCCCCTTCTACCCCTACTGCTAATGAGCGGCATGCAAACCTAATGGTATTCCTGACCAACTCTGATGTGTAGTCGATCTGACGGCCACGCTCGCACATCTGTGCTTCGCCTCGACGCGACCTACCTGTTGCCGCCACGGTGCCACCAATGCGTCACTCGTCCTTTTCATGACCTCCCCCCCGGTTTTGTGGTCGAAACCGGGAACTTGTCATCCATCGCCTGCGTTTTGTGCCCAAACTCAGAAACCCGCCAGCACCCAGGTTTTGAGGCCCAAACCTGGAAACCGTCCTCATCCCGAGTTTTGTGGCCCAAACTCGAAACCGTTCGCACCACAAGGTTTTGAGGCTCAACCTGGAAACCGTCCACTCGGTGTTTTTTTCTGTGGCTAAAACCACAAACTGACGCCCGTAGAGGGTGCACCGCCCGTGCACCCGTCCACCCGCAAGTCTTCACTGTCGCTGTCCTCAGCTGTCATCCACCATGGCCGATCCTCAGGCCACGTCCCGTCATTCCAAGCCTCATGTCCGCCCTTCACCGCTCCGGGTCCATCAGACGACATTTCTCTCCTACTTGACTTCACCTTGCCTCTATCACCGTCTCTGGCTCGACACCTCACACAACACAAGCCAAAGAACGCGCACATACCAGTTGACCTCAACTCAGCATCTCAGATCCTGTAATACCCCATTTATCCGCAATACAACCTGGCACGGATACAAACCTGAAGGACCGAGAATGCAAAAGCAAGGCGACCAGAGGGGGGTGAATGGGAGCCATAAAAAATTCTTTCGAAACTTTGGCCAAGTGTCCCAAAATCAACCCCCAAGAGATACTACCGAAAACGTGATACCCACGACCCTGGGAGGAGGGTGGATGATCTCTAGGATCACAGCGAGGCACCACAAAAACTTCCACACCCAAGCTCACGCAAGTCAACTAGTGACAGGATGGGTTTTGGGTAACCTCAACCTCCCCCGAGCAACGCGAGGGGGATTCAGGCTATTTTGAAAAGCGAGGAGGCCGATTTCTGTAGAGCACGGAGTCGGGAATCCAACGCAACAAGCGGATCGCAGATCGAAGGTCAGACGAACAAACTGCGGACGAAAACGTGCTGACTGCACCTGACCGGACTCTGCCTGCGTCCGGTCAGCAGGCACCGGACGCGTCCGGTCGTGCAGAAGTGGATTTCGGACCTTACTGTGTTGGACCGGACGCACTGTGTGCTAGCGTCCGGTCGATCACCTAGCGTCCGGTCACAAGTGCCAAACCCCGATGAACAGTAGAAGCGATGAGTCCGGTCAGAATAAAATCGAGCGTCCGGTCATGTGCGTCCGGTCAAGAAGCAGAAGCACACAGGAAGACGTTCAACGACCGGACTCTGAGCAGAGCGTCCGGTCTCCCCGACCCTGCGTCCGGTCACCCCACGAAACAGTTGTTCGTTCACCGATCCGACTCGATCTCACCCAAAACGAATCCTCTAGGGATCAAACTTGGTGAGAGGAGTCACAAGGATGTTAGTGAGCTATCCTAAGAGATCATGGCTCGAACCTAACTCCAAATCGGTGAATCGAAGAATTTCGGGGGAAGGAAGAAAAGTGACCCGAAACGAAAAATCGATCGATCTCCTAGACCGTGAGGTTGGAGGATGATTCCTTCGGTGGAAAGAAGTGCCTCACGATCTAGGAACAACTTGTTCAAACGGAATCGCAAAAGATGAACCGAGCACAAAGATCAAGCGACGGGAAAACTCAAGGCCAAAAGCAATCCGCGAAGAACATGAACATGAAATCAAACGCGAATTGACACCAAAGATGGGACCCAAGGTGAGGATACGGCCTCACTTCCTCGAATCAACAGTACACAGAGTGGAGTCTCTCTGCGGATCTCAACTAGCTAAAGCAGGGATGGGAGAGTGGAAACCCTAGGTGCTAGGAAGCAAATGACTGCGCTAACTGAGATAGCGAGGAGGGTGTCTCCCCTAGACTACTTATACTAACCTAGCCTAAGCCTATTTCCTACTCTACCCCTCACTACTGTATTACAGAGCGGACCAGCCTAACCCTAAGGCTATTCTAGTCCACCCGCTGGTGGTAGGTAGATCCGACGGCCACGCCCGCACGGTCTTCCGCGTCGCCTCCACGCAACCTTCAGATCGCCGCCACGTGCCGCCACCACTCTGCACCCCGGTTTTGTGGCCCAAACCGGGAAACCAGCCTTTTCCATCAGCCCCCGGTTTTGAGGCCCAAACCGGGAAACCAGCCTCCAGCCCGAGTTTTGTGGCCAAACTCGGAAACCGTCCGCGCCCGAGTTTTGAGGCCCAAACTCGGAAACCGGCCCACGCCCAGGTTTTGAGGCTCAACCTGGAACCGTCGCGCCCAGGTTTTGTGGCTCAACCTGGAAACCCAGCACCCAGGTTTTGAGGCCCAAACCTGGAAACCGTCCACCGTTGGTTTTTCCCGGGCTCTACCAACAAACCGGCGTCGTAGAGGGGATGCACCGCCTGTGCACCCCTTCCACCGACATGATCGCACTTCTCCGCTTGTCGCTGTCGCAGGCTGCCAGCCACCACAGCTGATCCTCCGGCCTCCAGTCCATCAGTCCAAGTCCACGTCCGCCCTTCACCGTCCGATACATCGGCATGGCACGTCCGCCGCACGGCACGCCCATCCTTCATCGCCCCGGTCCGTCGGCACGACACGTCGCAACTTGACCTTCACCCGCCATCGACCACTGTCTCCGTGCTCGACACCTGCACAACACAAGCCAAAGAACATGCGCATCATCTCCGTTGACAATCACTCATCACACAGAGACTCGGCATACACCCATGTATCCGCAATCTCCCCCTTGATGAGTGCATTGTCAACTCCACAACAAATCATGAATAAGAAGAAGGAGGTAGGAAGGAGTGAGAAGAGAAAACCCAACCAAATGACCCAAAAGCCTAACAAAAGCCAAGAAAGGTCAAGTGGATGAAGCGAAAACTTGGTCCCCAAAGACATGGGCAACGGCTCGACGCAACCAAGCAAAGCAAAGCTAGCCCTCAAGAAGAGGTAGAACAGGCTCAACACCGCTAAGCAGATACCAATTGAAGATCGGAGGACAACAGAAACAAAATGCTAGTCCCTCAAGATAGAGGCAACGGCTCAACACAACTAGCAAGAAAATCACTCCGAACCATTGGAAATCAACCCAAACAAAAGGGAAAGCACACCCGACGATACCAATTGAAAGCCAAATGAAAAAGCTTATGAAAGCTCATGAAAAGCTAGGAACGTTTGCTAGTCCCTCAAGACAGAGGCAACGGCTCAACACAACTAGCAAACTCCCCCTCGACAATTGCAAGCAACTAGGACAAATAATTCTCCCCTTAGTTGATCAACACAGGGGCATATGATTTGCATAAATTTCTCCCCCTAGTTGAAAATGCACTTATCAAGGCCAAAAGGTATCGGAGAAGCAACTCCCTTCACATAAACTCCCTCTGAACACAAGATCTCCTTCCAAAATGCATATGAAGTCAAAATGCAAGTTAGGAGCTTCAAGTATATAGTCAAAAAAAAGTGCAAAGATGCTCTAATCAGTATAGCTCCGACATCTCAATTAAGCACTCAAATAGCAAAGGCTCAAACTGATCACTTATACGAAATATGAAGCATATGAGCATGTGAGCAGTTTAAGCCAAAAAGTAGTCACCATCAAAATAGCACTAGACATGTATAGAAGGAATCCAAACAAGTGCTAAGCATATATACAAGGTGAACTACCCCTAGCAAAGTTCAATCATCATGCATAGGAATGAAGCATATACTTGTGATTTCAAATTCATATCGGAGTTGCAGCGGTAAAAGAGTTCACAAGTTCATTTTTAGCATGTGATTGCGAGAGGTTGAAAGCTTGTCATCGCCTAACTTTTCAACCGTGCGAAGCCTATGCCGAAGCAATCAGAAGCTTAAAGCAACGGTTTCGGTCATACACTACATGGCTCAAGTTTAACTCAAGGTGCAATGAGAAACAGTCTCAATACCATGAGGTGTTGACAAGCAATCCCATCTCGATCTTTTCAATTCAACAATACTTGGTTCAGATTTTAAGCAAGTTATGAACAACCAAGCAAGTGAATGACTCAGAACTAGAGACATAGCAACCTAGCATATATGAAAAGCAGGAATGGACTCAACACACCCTACACATGCTAGTTGCATATCTCAATGGTGAACATTTTCAGATTTATATACATTAGGCATAATTCACCATTCCAAAAATAGCTCGCTCATAACATGTAACAGTGATCAGAAGGAGCATAAGCTACAAGCATCATCATAAGTATCGGAGCAATACTAACAAGAGCATAATTACATTCTAGTGAATATAGACATGAAGCTCAGAATGTAAATGCGTATGCCCGACACAAAACTGAAAGAAAGAAGATACCAATTGGAAGACTCAAGAAACTCAAAAGAAAAGAGCCTCAAAATAAAAGAGTCAGTCTGTACATCTCAAAATGCTTCCCCCATCTAAAAGGGGAAACACACACCAAGCTCACCCCTCAACCTATTAAAGGTTGATTCGTCTAAAGGCTTGGTGAAAATATCAGCCAATTGGTGATGAGTATCGACATGGCGAAGGTCGATATCACCCTTCTCCTGGTGGTCTCGCAAGAAATGAAAGCGCACATCAATGTGTTTGGTTTTCGAGTGAAGCACGGGTTCTTAGCAACGCTAATGGCACTCGTGCTGTCACAAAGCAAAGGAACTCGAGTAAAGCTCAAACCAAAATCACGCAAAGTGGCCATCATCCAGAGTAACTGGGAACAGCAGCTAGCCGCAGCAACATATTCAGCCTCCGTGGTAGACTGAGCGACACTAGACTGCTTGCGAGAAGACCACGATACAAGAGAAGACCAATAAACTGGCAAGTCCCAGAAGTGGACTTGCGCTCAATGCGACAACCAGCAAAATCAGCATCAGAAAAGCCACAAAGCGAGAGGGGGAAGAAGCAGAATACCAAATCCCGAACTCAGGCGTGAAACGAAGGTACCTGAAGATGCGCTTCACGGCCTGACGGTGAGAAGTGCGTGGCGAAGCCTGAAAGCGCGCGCACAAGCACACGGCGAACTGAATGTCCGGCCGTGTCGCCGTCAGGTAGAGCAGCGATCCAATCATGCTGCGGTACTCCTTCTGGTCCACTGCTTCTCCATCCGTGTCGGCATCCAGGGCAGTCGTCGTCGACATGGGCGTCGGAAGAGGCTTGGCCTCACCCATGTCGAACCGCTTCAGCAAGTCCCTCGTGTACTTGCCCTGGTGCACAAACGTCCCCTCTCGGGATTGCTTAATTTGCAACCCGAGAAAGAAAGTCAGCTCGCCCATCATGCTCATCTCGAACTCCCTGCTCATAGTATCTGCAAACTTGGCAACCAAAGCGTGAGAAGAACCACCGAAAATGATATCATCCACGTAAATTTGGACCAAGAGAGTATCTTTGCCTTGCTTGAGGAGAAAGAGCGTTTTATCAACACATCCCATTTTAAAACCCTTAGCTAGCAAGAAGGTTTTTAATCTCTCATACCAGGCTCTAGGGGCTTGTTTCAAACCATACAAAGCTTTGTGGAGTTTAAAGACATGGTTTGGAAACCTGGGATTTTCAAAACCGGGGGGTTGCTGGACATAGACCTCCTCCTCAATGTAGCCGTTTAAGAAGGCACTCTTGACATCCATTTGAAAAAGTTTGAAACCCATGGATGCAGCATAAGCCAAGAGTATCCTAATAGCCTCCAAACGAGCTACAGGAGCGAAGGTCTCCTCATAATCTATCCCCTCCTTCTGACTATACCCTTCGCTACAAGCCGGGCCTTGTTTCTCACAATGTGGCCCTCCTCTCCTTGCTTGTTTTTAAATACCCATTTTGTCCCAATAGGTTTACAGTCAGGAGGTGGTGGCACTAGAACCCAAACCCGATTTCGCTCAAATTCTCTAGCTCCTCATGCATGGCATTGACCCAATCCGGATCCGTCAATGCGTGTCCAACATCTCGGGGCTCAAAAGACGCAACAAAAGCAGAATGAGCAAAGTGCGAGATGTGCTGTGACCTGGAGCGAGTAACTCGCTCGTCGATGTCGCCGATCATCTGTTCAGGGGGGTGCTGGCGCTGGATATGTCGTGGCGCCTCCCGGGAAGAAGTGACCTCCCCCTCAACAGCAGCTGGTTCCACCCCGGGTACAAAAGGTACCGCGCGAGGTGGAGGATCCCACGGCCCCCAGGAAGAAGAAGTGTCGGGGCCGTGAGTCGTCGTCGAGGCCGCCTTTGCGGCACGGCAGGTGGAGGGGGTGCTGGATCATCTATACCTTCAGCACCCTCGTCCTCATCATCAAAAAGAGGCTCTCCAACCTCATGATCACCTGCACGCTCAAAACGAGAAGAGGGACAAACAAGAGTCTCGTCGAAGGTGACATCTGATGTCTCCATGACTCGGTTAGTGTCAAGGTTAAGTACACGATAAGCTCGAGTGTGAGTGCCATAACCCAAAAACACACCGTCAGAAGAACGAGACTCAAACTTGTCCAGGTTGCCTTTCTTCAATATAAAACAGTGGCAACCAAGACTCTAAAATAACTCACCTTGGGCTGGCGACCAAAACGCAACTCATAAGAGGTCTTCTTCAAAAACGCTCTCAGAAAAATGCGATTCGAAATGTAGCATGCAGTGTTCATAGCTTCGGCCCAAAAGCGCCTAGGAGTCCTATGCTCATCAAGCATCGTCCTGGCCATCTCAACAAGGGTCCGATTCTTCCTCTCTACAACACCATTTTGGGGCGGTGTGTAGGGGGAAGAAAACTGATGCTCCAGCCAAGGTGGTTACAAAACTTCTCAAAATCCGAATTTTTAAACTCGGAACCATTATCACTCCGAATAGCTCGCATCGAGTTCAAAGGGAACTCGTTCTGAAGACGCAAAATCAGATTGCGAGCGAATGAGAAAGTCTCGGTCTTCTCAGCTAAAAAGAAGACCCACGAATATCTCGAAAAGTCGTCAACAACAACCAAAACATACCACTTGCCACCAACCGAGCTCACCCGAGCCGGACCAACAAGGTCCATGTGTAAAAGCTCTCCGGGGTGCGAGGTCATGACCTTAGTCACCGGATGGTGGGGGAGCAGCAACCATCTTCCATGTCTGCAAGAATGGCAAACTAGATCCTTCTCCATCGAAAGCTTGGGCAATCCTCGGATTAGGCCAAGTGAGCTAAGTCTTGCAAGCAAGTCGAAGCTTAAATGACCGAGCCTCCTATGCCACTTCCAAAGATCGGAGGAAGAAGGACTAGCCAAAAGACAGCGAGAAGACCAAAAACGATCCGAGAAATTCGCACAAAAGACTTTCCCAAAGGGCGAAATCAGACATACAAGATCGCCCTGAGGATCTAAGATGCGACTAAGGTTCGGTTTGAAACGAATCTCATAGTCATCATCAAAAAGTTGCGAAACAGAAAGCAAGTTAAAATGCAGGTTAGAAACAAGAGCAACATCGCGCAACACAAAGTGCTCATTAACCCGCACCGTCCCACGGGACAATACTTTACCTTTACTATTGTCGCCGAAGGTTATGTACTCCTTTCCGGCGACCGGGCTAAGCTGGAGAACCACTTGGCGTTTCCGGTCATGTGCCTCGAGCAACCGGAATCCACCAACCAAATGTCCTCCAACCGTCTCACCTACATCAATAAAAAGACATAGGGTGAGCATACGGTCCAACACTGGGGTTAGTGAAATAAGGGGAAAACCAGTGTTGGGCCGGCTGCTCAAAAGAAGGGTTAGTGTAAAAACCATTCCTAGCACGTCTACGAGGGAAGCGATCACCACGCTGAGGAAAACGTGGTCCGCTAGGGAAGAAGCGCTCACCGGGTACTCAAAACGCGGTGGGGGAAAGCGCTCAACAAAGCCTCCGCCACGGGGTCCGTTACCTGCAAAAGCAGGACCCCGTCGGGCACCCTCTCTACGAGGTTTACGCCTAGGAGCCTGGGGCTCAACTGCTCTAGCGTCTCTCCTCGAAGCTCTCTCCTGCCTAGGCCTAACAAACTGAGGTGCTGGACCTCTAGGCCTAGTCTCCCTCCTCGGGCTCTCATCTCCTGCCTAGGCCTGGACCCTGACGTCCGGACCTAGCAGCTCTCCCCTGGGCCTTCGGTACATGTCCACCATGAGCTGGATGGTACATGTCCGGGTTCTCCATCTCCCGAGCCCTGCGCGCCTCTCTCTTGCGCCTAAAGCAGAACTCGCTCAAGTGACCATCCCTCCCACAGAAATCACACTGGTACCTCACCGCACGCACAGGGGGTTGTTGGTGACCAGGGCTGTGGGTGTGGCTCACTTTGCCTTTGCCCTTCGATGGCAACTCCTCACTAATGGGTGGATAGCATCAAGCTTGTTCTTGAGGTGGTTTGGCTTGGGTGCCCAAACTGGGTTCTTGGGAGGAACTTTAGGGGTTCCTCAACCACACCATCTTTGGTGATAGGCTTGGCTGGCTCTTTGAGTGGAAGCTTGGCAAGTTTGGGAGTAGTGGTGGAATTGGGCTTCTCACATGGGTTCAGACCACTAGACTCTCCAATCTTCCCAAAAACTGAACGACCTAGACCTCTCAATCTCCCAAAGGTGAGAGATCAACACTCTGAGCAAACCTACACCAGGGGCACCAACAGCTCGCTTGAATTGGGAGATCATCATCCCGAGCTGCGGCTCACGTACTGGAGAACCCTGACAAATGGACCGAAGGTATGTGTTTCTTCCTCGGTTTGCATCTTGCCATGCTTCACATTGGCAATCTCCATCTCCCGGCCCTCACACAAAGCACACCTCATGACACAGTGCTATCTGAGCTGGCCTTCTCTAAAGACCAAGCTTGGCATTCTTCTCTGCCAACTCAGATGCAAGACAGGACAAGTCTTGCACGCACCCAACAGCTGCGGCCTAGCTCGGAGCTCATCCACCTCATCTACCAGCGCAGCATGCTTACTCCTCAGAGTGAGAAGATCCGTCATGTGCGCGCGCAACTCTCGCACTCCAACTCCTCCGACCAACCACGGTGGACCGAGCGAACTCAAGCTCCTTCACCGTGTCCTCCCACTTCTGCCTAAACTCCTTGCGCTCTCTAGCGGCACGCCTAAGCAACTTATCTTGGCTAAGGAGGGCAGCAGTCAACTTCTCAACCTCGGAGGAAAGCTCGTCGTAGGTGAGAGATACCGGGAGGTGTCGTCGTCGTCGTCGTTCCGAGGGGTACGCTCCGGCTCGCCGTCGACCTCATCGCCCAGCGCCATGGTGCAGAAGCCGTCGTCGTCGGCGAAGAAGCAGAGGCCGTTCAGCTTGTCCTCGATCCTCTTCTTCTTCTCGGACTCGTCATCAATCGAGCTGGCGGAGTCGTCATCGAGCCGTCGACGTCGCTGAGCGTGGCGAAGAATGCACGCTGCTCAGCTTGCTGCTTCTCCAAGTACTTCTTCTTGATGTACTCTTTGTCGAAGCCGCCCCGCTTCTTGTGCCTGGGGGGAACGTGCTTCTCCTTGTACTTGGAGTCGCGCCTGTGGCCGTGATCGCCCTTCCCCAGATGCTTGTTCTTCTTCTTGGGGCAGTCGGCGATGAAGTGGTCGGGGTCGCCGCATTCGTAGCATCGGCGCGTCCTCCTCCACGACGGCGGTTCACGCGGTTGTTGTGGAACGCGAAACCGGTTGGCAAGCAAAGCCAACTCGTCGTCTCCCAAAGACTCCAGCTGGTCCTCTGTCACAGAAAAGAGAGAAGAAAGCGCAAAGCCAGCTGAGGGGTTAGAGGAAGAGCCGGAAACCAAAGCC